>JALPQD010000015.1:5014555-6214555 GCA_023101885.1 Typhlomys cinereus
CACCAAGGAGACTTTAACTGCCTTCCAGTGATGACCCCAGGTCATGACCAGCTGTGGGGAGGTCGTCTCAGGCACCTCCCATCCAGGTATGACATGATGATTTTGGGATCATTTTTATTGGTTAGGTTGTTCTATTCTTTATACATATTGTGGCAATTGTCTTACTAAAAAGTTTTTTGATGCTGATATATGTGGACATACATTGGCCTGATGTTTTTCATTCTTGAATGTTTTATGTTTTGTTTTGTTTCAAACATGTTGTGTAGGCCAGACTGGCCTTGAACTCAATCTTCCTGCCTCATGTTCACAACTGTTGAGATTATAAGCATTTACCACACACCTGGCATGTTTTATTCTCGTAATTAAAAATTTCCTTCTGGAAGCAGTTTTTATTTTGATCCTTGAAGAATTTGATTCATTCAGGTAGTGAAATTGATTGGGATGAAATTTTTAATAGTTCCTTGTAATTTTGATTTTAGTCTCTAGTGATGGCTCCTTTAATTCTCCCAATGCTGGAAAGCTGGAAATTGTGTTTTCTACTTTTTTTTTAAGGAAAACTTGGATTATAAAACTTTTTTTTTTGAGATAGAGAAAAGAGAGAGAGCAAGCTGGAGAGATGGCTCAGAAGTTTAAGACTGCAGAAGGACCTGAGTTTGGATCTCAGGTCCCATGTAGAAAGGCCAGGTGGTGGCCTGTACTTCTGGCCTTGGTAGTGGAGCTTGGAAAACAGAGCGAAGCAAAGCCGAGGTAGAAGCAATCTAGGATATTCTTGAAATCATCCTTGGTTCTCCATAGGAACACACGTGTGTGCACGTGTGCATGCGTGCGCGCACACACACACACACCACACACACACACAAACACCACAAAAGGCGGGGGCCATACCATGGTGATGCATGAAAGTCAGGAACAACTTTTAGAAGCCAGGGTCTCTCCTACCAGTGGGCTTTTCCTGGAATTGAATTGAGTGGCTGGTTTGTGAGCCAATGGCCTGCTCGCTGAGCCATCTTACTGGCTCTGTCTGGTTTTAGGTTTGTCCATTTTGGTGATTCCCTCTGAGAGATCACTTTTGTTTCACTGATTTTCTGTTGTTTGACTTGAAAATTTTCTGATTTCCATTCAGTCTTCATTATTTCAATTCTTTAACACTCGAAATTTGTCTGTATTTCTTATTTTTTTCTTCTCTTCATCTTTGCTCCTTTATCTCTCCTTCACTTTCAGAATTCCCTCTTATTTCCTCCTTGCCTTTTCTTTTTCCTTCCTTTTTCTTTGTGAGCATTTGTTTGTGTAAAAGAGGGCACTTGAGTGTGTGTGTTTGTGGAGGCTGAAGGGTGACTTCAGGAATCATTCTGGATTGCTCTACCTCCTTCCCTTTTTATTCTGGGGCCTTCCCAGACTTTGGCACCATTTCTATCTGGCATTTTTACAAGGGATCTGGGGATCTGAACTCAGGTCTTTTGCTTGCAGGAAAAGTCTTTAATCCTGAATCATTTTCCAGTCTCCCTCCCTCCCTCCTTCCCCCTTTTTCCTTTCTATTTATTCTTTGAAAATCTCATTCATGTATACAATGCATTTTAAAATCAGACATCCTCCCAATTCCCCTAGATATACTCACCCCAACACCTCCCTCCTTTTTTTTTCTTCCAGAACCAGGACTAAAATATAAAATGTGAGCAATAAGAAGTAATATTTAGAATGTGGATACTTGCTGTTACGATGGGCCTAGAAGCTACAGATGGCTCAGGGTTAAGCTTCTTCCTCACAAGCAGAAGATCCGAATTTGGATCCCAGTTCCCACGTAAAAACGCCAGGCCCTAGTGGGCCAAGCCTGGATGAAGTCATCCTTGGCCTTCCACAGGGACACATAATATCTTCTCTCTCTCTCTCTCTCTCTCTCTCTCTCTCTCTCTCTCTCTCCTCTCACACACACACACACACACACACACACACACGAACTCATGATAAAGCTAAGAATAACAGTTTTATCACATCCATCTCTCTTGAGGCAGAGTAATCCACAGTATGGAGCCCATGGGCCTGGCCCTAAGTGGTCCCACAGCTGAGCTGCAGGGGTTTGACAGGCACTGTGGTGTGTCAGGCTACCATCATTCACTTGTTCACGAATATCCTTTCTGCCATCCATGACACCTGGAAGCCACACGTGCATAGCTCTAGGGGCCTCCCTCCCTCCCTCTTCTAATTCCTCTCCTTCCTTCCTTCCTCCTTCCTTCTCCTTCCTTCCTTCCTTCCTTCCTTCCTTCTTCCTCTCCCTCCCTCCCCTCTCTCCCTTTTCTAATTCCTTTTTCTTTTCCCTCCCTTCCTTCCTTCCTCGTTCCTTCCCTTCCTCCCTCCCTTGCTCCTTTCTTTGGCTGTACAAAAGAAGCACCATCTTAGTTACATTCCACAACTTTTTAAAAAATTAATTTATTTGTGTGTATGTGTGTGGTATATGTGTGTGTAACAGAGGGGGCACTGTTTCCTGTGGAGGACCAAGGATGACTTCGGAAATCATCCTGGATTGCTTCTAACCATCCTTCTTGGCTCTGGGATTCCTAAGCTCCACCCCACGAGGGCTGGAAGTGGCAGGCTGCTGCCATTTCCACCACGTGGGACCTGTGATCTTAATGTCAGGACAGACTCTTAACCTCCCCATCTCTCCAGCCCACATTCCACAACTTTTGATACTTTTGCTTCAATCAGCTTTGATTTCTTCGTAGAAATCTTAGACATTTGTGTTTAGTTACACATTATCTGAGGATTTGTTAAGTCTCCCTCACAGAATAACTTTATTAAGTTCACAGAAAACTTTGTAGATGTAAATCCTCAGCTTCATGGCGCTGTCACGGCCACAGTGCTGTCATCGTCTCGCGTGTTCTGCAGTTGGTTTTCTTTTTGTTCTATCAAGCAATTGAGGAAGTGTGCTGAAATCCTCAATTCTATGTGCAGATTTTCCTAGTCCACCTTTCAGTTCCATAATTTTACATGGATTTTGAACTGAACTTGCATTGTGCAACATTGTGCTTTCATGAGACCTTTCTGTCCCTGTGAAATGATCTTTAATTCTAGCAGTGCTCTTCATTCTGAAATCTGTCTGCTCCGACAGAACCATTTCCACCATGGATTTTGCTGTTAACATTCCACATCTTTCCTCAGCATAGAGATGGCTTAGTCCATTTCATGTACTACTCTACTCCAAATACCTGAGACTGGTCCCGAGGCTGCTATGTTGTTGAGGGCTCAGCAGATTTGGCCTTCTGGGGCGGGCTCTTCCCCTCTGGACAGGAGGATTTGGACAGGAGGAATGCTTCTCGAAGCCCTTATATGACCTCAGCCCACTCATAATGGAGAAAACTGATCATCCTCCTCCGGTTACAACCCCTAAGCTCTGGAGGGAGCATATAGAAGCCTTACCAGTGGGAGGGGTTTTCTTTTCAGCTGCTTTTAACTCCTTTAGTTTTTTATTAATATGTGTGGGGGGGGGGCATGCATGCCACATGGAGGTCAGAGACCCAACTTTAGATGTCAGTTCTCTTTCATAATGTGAGCTTCCAAGGATCAGACTCAGGCTGCCAGGTTTGTGAGCAGGCACTTTACACACTAAGCTAGCTTCTTGGTCCTAGTTGGGCTGTTTAAGCCATTAACATTCAGCAATACGATGTCCTTGAATGTAAATTCTTCACCTCATGTTGCTCCTGTATGCTCTATTGGGTGCCCCCCCTTTCTGTTTGGCTGTTAGGTTTCCATTTGGTTCAAGTGAGAAAGCACTGATTCAGAGCAGAGATCAACTCATGTGACAAATTCCACACACAAATTCTTTCCTTTTTTCCTTTCTTCTTTTTTCTCTTTCCTTTTTCAAATATATTAGTTGAGAGAGAGAGAGAGAGAGAGAGAGAGAGAGAGAGAGAGAGAGAGAGAGAGAGAGAAACTGTGTCCCCTAGTACATGGGTGGAGGTCAGAGGACAACTTTCTTACCATCATGTCAGCACCGAGGGATCAAACTCTGAGGTCTTCAAGTCTATAAGCAGCCCCCTTACCCACTGAGCTATCTCATCAGCCCCCACACATGAATTCTTTCAATGAAAGTTGCACCATGTTAAGTTTGATGATAATAGTGACAGGAAAATGAACAAATAGCATAATCAGCCAACAAATATTTATTAGCAATGCTAGTTGCTGTTGTAGTTCTGAATTTCTCTGCATTCTACTGCTCATCTGTGGTGCCAGGCACCAAGGAGCACAGAGGCAAGAGCAGTTTATGGGCAATATCACACTCTACTAGTGCTCAATGAGCAGCCATTTGGGCTGGAGAGAGGAGGGGAGAGCCTTCATTCTATCCCCAGGGGAACTATGCATGCAGCCCAGTAGTTTTTTTTTTTTTTAGTTCAGTCTCCATACAGACTGTCAAAAATGCCAGTGCCGACTATATTTCAAGTCGTCACGGCGGGGTATTGGGAAAAGTTTTCAATTAGCAATAATCGCGCCTCGGATAAACCTCATTGGCTACGATACTGCCACTGCGCAAAGCTGCACCCCAGTAGTTTTAAAGGCGGTGGATTTCCAGTTCAGAGAAGGCAACAAGACAGATTCAATTTTTTATAAAAGTTATTTTTAGAAAAGATTAATTTGCACTTAGTAGAATGTTACACTGGGAAAAGCTTGGGATTCTGCTCATGAAATAGACAGTAGCATACCATGACTATGACAACACTTTTTTTCTGGCAGGTGCGAGTTCAAATCCTGGCCTGCTGGTGACCTTGAGCAACTCTCACTTGTAATGATCTGATTCTGGTTGGTTCTTAAATGGGTTACTGTGAAAATTAAGTGAGATTTATAAAGTTGGTTATATTGTAAATATCTAGCAAGTAGTAGCTTTGAGACCAGGCATCGAAGTCCCCTGATGACATATTTCTCACTTTTCCTAAGGTCATACTGCTTAGTTTTTTTCTTTTTTAAAATCACATCCTTTATTCCAGGCCATTACAATGTAAGCCACAAAGTATATAGGAAAATGAGATAAAGGGCAAAAAAATTTAGCTTTGAGCTTTCCTTATTTTAAAAGTCATACTAATTCCTATTTTCCTGCTTCTCAGGTTATGATCAAATAGAAGAGACGCTGTAATACCTGCACCATCACTTACCCATCCGTCTCGTGGCCGGCCTTCTCAGCTTTTCGACTTCCTCAATGGGGACTCATCTTCCTCATTCCCCAATCACTGATCAAATCTGCCTGTGGATACACTACACGGGGGTTTGGAGGTCTGAGCTTCATTCTGTTGAGGGCCGCATGTCAGAAATATCAATATTCTAAACTCAGTAACTCTTGAGTGTAGCTAAATCAGCAGTTTGTGGTTTAGTCAGTCACAATGACCAGCCACAAGCCCTTTAAAGACTTGTTTGCCCCTTAAAAATACAAGTAGGGGAGGTAGCTCTCCATATTAGAGGTGCACAGTTAGTTCAAAACCCCACACCCCCTCAATGACGCACTTGCCTTCCATTCTCACAGCTTCGAACTTGATCGGCGCTGCCGGCTCGAGCTCTCTAAAATTCTAGACTTTCCTATGCCATGCCTGTCATCTCTAGTGACATCTCAAGCCATCCCAACCCTCTAACCCCCTCCCTCCCACAGCGCTTCAAAGACCTTAAAGCCATCCGAGTTTGTACCACGTGTGTTAGTGTGTGTGCTGGCACAAACACATTCTAGAAGACAATCCTGGGAGTCACTCTTCAGGAGCCGCCTACCTGTTTTTTTTGAGACAGGCTTCCCACTGCCCTGCAGCTGACCAAATAGGTTGGGCTGGCTTGGCCAGGGAGCCCCAGGGAGATTCGATTGCCCCTTTTAAGTCAGTAACTCTTCTCCTACACCTTTTGTTCAATGAACAGCTCTAAATGGGTCTCTCTAGAAGCAGGATTAACCATGTCCCCCACTGTTGCTTCGGTTACCTGGGTTATGGCTGATGTCCTCACTGGACTCAACCTGCAGCCCCGTGTGGACACTGAAGTGTCCCTGAGCTTCAGGGTGTCTGGGTAGAGGAAAAACCAGTTCTCACCAGCCCGGCTCCAGACTGCTCCCTTGTCCTGACACAACGCAGCGGACCCTGTTGCCCTGGGCTTGTTCCCAGCCCGGGATCCTGCCTGGAGTCTTCTCACTGCTGGCGTCTGCTCACTCGGACAGCCTGGCTTCCCGCCCCACAGTGGCAGAGGCTCTGCTGCTTCATTTTTCTCCTTGTATATAATACACTTTAAATCATATTCAATTTCTCTCCCCCAATGATATAAACTCTATCAGGGCGGGAACTTCTTTCATTGTCTAAAAGCCCCAGGCATATCCTAAGTAAATACTGAAAGTATCAAGTTATCCCATCCCACCTCTAACGCCCCTCCCTTTTACTGAAAAATTATAAAGCCACACAAAAGTACTTGGGTTGAAAATAAAAGCAAAAGACCACTACACATTAGTTTGTCAACATGTAATGCCCTGGGTTTATTTTGTGAGAATTCTATCACAATTTTTCCAGGTGGGATTAAAAACCTTAAGGATAACGTATGCCATTGGACTGGGCATTCAGACTCCGGTACTGACAAAGCACTAGGAGTACTGTGCTCAGTACCATTCTCTTCACAGAAGAGAGGTCAAATATTTCCAAAGGAAGGCACCCGATATTTGTGGTTCTGGCCTTGCAGCCTTCTGGAGAATCTTAAAAGGAAAAAAGCTGGCTGGCTGTTTGTACAGACTGGAATGATGATACACGCACAGGATCACTGCATTCTTCTCCCTTATATCCTCTTTGTAAGAACAAGTAAAGAATGAAGTCTTCTAAACAATTCGACAATAAAAAAGTACATCTTTTTGTGCTTAAAAAAAAAGGGCGAGACAACATAAACTCCAGTTGTGAGGACTCCGTTTGCATACTTGATTGAACACTTTTTGGTGTGGAAGGAAATGGGACTACCGGGCTGTCTGTAGAGCAGCATAACATTAGTGCTTTAAGTACCAGAGGCTGCCCGCAGCGGGCAGGCGGGGATGGGAAGATTCAAGAGACTTCATTTTCAGCTTGTTACTTGTCCTAATGATAGACCAGGAAGATCCCCATTTAACAGTACATTCCCCATTTTTAAAAAAACTGATGCCTTTTTTTTTTTTTTGTAAAATTCTGTATGTATGTCACCATTTTTTTTTTCACATGATACACAGAAAACTCAAGGACCCAGAGGGGAACCAAGTTATGTTATACCATTTACAAAATACCAAGGAGTCCACAGCTACCTAACACATTTACTACAGCACAGGAACCAATGAAGGTACAGTGTACAAAAAACTGTAAACACAGCACAATAAATAGATAAAACAGCAGGTTCCGCACCATGCACATGATGTGATGACACTTCATCTCTATACAATCTCACATCTCACACTCTTTGTTGCAATTTATTCCCCCTCCCCCCACCCCCAAGTGCAAAGCATCACAAATGAGCGTCTCTGTATTCAAGTAACATATATACAAGGGTATTACAAATATGCAGTACTATACAGGTAATTGCTGTATTCTTAATTTACAGATGTTGATTTTCCTATTGACAGTAAGAAAAGGTGAAGCATGAGAGATGAGCAGTGCTGCCACAGAAACGCAGGCGCTGCATTCCGTCCTCCCTTGCATTCAAATGCTACTGATGCATAGCACCTAATCATGTCCCCAGCTGCCGTCCACTCCCGAGGAAGCTACGTCACCTCCATCGCTACTGTATTGTCTGCTATGTTGTTCAGCGCTGGCTTTTCTGAGTCATGATTTTCCCTGTTAAAAGAAAAGTCCAGTCAATTACTTAACTGCATTGTACAAGGTTAGCAAATTGACTACCTTTCCATTAAAAAAAACCAAAAAACATCTTTAAAGACAAGAAGAAATTGGCTTGCTTAGGATATGACCTTTTAAACATATATTTTATTTATTCATTTGTCTAAAGGAGAGAGAAGGTACAAGCAGTAAGGTGCATATATAAGTTGCAGCACATGGGTGGAAGTCAGATCATCGTTTCTGGAAGTCAGTTTTACCCTTCTACCATGTGGGCTTCTAAGGTTGCCAGGTTTCTGAGTAGGCACCTCACCCACTGAGCCATCTCACTGTCCCTGGTACATAACCTTTTATAGATTAGGAAGAACATGCAATCAGCAATCAAGCTGACATCAACTGTATATTCCATGGTCAATTGTAGTAGCCAAGCAACCTACATGCAACCTACAATCATAACAAAAACATATGCATTCCAAGTCTTGGTACTTGTAGTTTCAATTTCCTTCTGTATTGAATATTCCTTAAGGATTTTAAATAGAAATGGACATGGATAAATGTAAGATCACATCAGGACTTGAAGTCGCAGTTCTAATATAGGCAGTCAAGTGGGACTGCTCCCGAGCTAGTAATCAGAACATTGGGAAAGTCTATTAGTTTCTATAGATCTTTAATATTTAAGAATGGGTGTAAAGTTCCCTATTATTCTAAAGCATAGAAATTCTTGGTGATGATAATGGAGAGAGAGAGAGAGAAAGAGAGAATGCATTATTGCTGACTATTAGCTATCACTAGACAATAAACAGGATCAGTACACAGTAGGTAATAATCTCTGATTCAGCTCTGCAGCAAAGCCTGTGCGTGTGTTTTGGAAAATGAAGGCCACCAATACAATGCTACAAACCCCGCCCTTTCCTCTTGTTAATTCCTTACTGAAGACATCTAAGAAGACATGCTTGGTCACTTAAGGGGCTCTACTTCTGGTGTCCCCTTGTCATTCCCACTAATCTTCAGGAAGCCTGAGGAAAACTACTAAAAGCTTGGACTTCCCCAATGTTTCACCTCTATTTTGCCTATTCCATCTCCATAAAACACACTTTATCTTAATCATCTAAGCAAACAGTACCCAGAGATCACATTTGATATTATTTTATATTTGGTGTGAAAAGAGTTCATCTATACATGTAATGCTTTAAGATACCTCCACGATCTAGTATCTGCATTATTCTACCACTAACTTTCATATTTTGTTTACTTCTAAACAAGCTTAAAATGCATGTCTTTCTCTCCTAATATATTGCAACAGCAGGATTTTAACTTTAGTTAATTTTAATTATTAAGTGGCATAGAAACTCAACAAACATTCTGCACTCTCTTTTGGAACCCAAGAAGGTAAGTGGCACAAAAAATTATGGTGTGATAAAAAGTTATCTGGCATGAATACCTAAGTATTTACACCAAGAGCAGCTTAGCACACTAGTGATAGAAGGCTCTAAAAGTCAATTCTCTATACACAAGAAACTATGGAAGAGACTGTGAACCCATAGAAACATTCTAAAGAGAACTAACTCCTTCCATATAAAAAAGAAGAAAAATGAGGACATCTAAGCTATTGTTCTGTTGAGAAAGAGATGGCCAAATCTCACATATGAATATTCACTACTCAAATCAGAGAACGGGCTCATTCGCAGCCAATGCTACTTATTAACATTCACCTACTTAATTCTTGAATAAGAAATTTATTCTTGTCTAAACGAAGGACCCTTGATAAAAAGCCATGTCACAGATGACTGCAGTCATCATTCAATAGTAGTTTTGAAACATGTTAGACTTAAAGCAACTACTTACCTTGGAACTGAATCTACAGAGGGCGATGATGGGACCTTAGAAACTTGACAGTTTGCTGCGGCGGCCAGCTTTAAGGCAGATGACGGAACAGCACTTAAAGTCCTAGGTATATGTCGTGCATTTATTGGGGTAATAGAGTTTACAGTGGGAACTGACGAAGGTACAGTTAATCGAATGTTGTTCCCAAACAGAACCTGAGTTGTTGCAGAATTGGCAGCAGTTACTTGATGACTCAGCGCACTGTGGGAACTTGAAGTCTGTGTAATATTTGAAGGCTGTAACAAAGTTGAACCTGCTGTCGATGAACTTGTATGTACAAGTGCTGTTGGTGTAGTACTACTGAGGTGTAAGCCCTTGTATACTCCTAGAGAGAAAGAGAAAGAAGCATCCAGACAATGTGAAAGTTTGTGGTTGGTATCATTAACACTTACAAACAGACACGGCATGCATTTAATAAACGGAAGCAATGCAAATGTCTTTGACCTCACTCACCTGAGGCTGGAAGGACGCCATTCACCCCAATCCCAAGCACCGCTTCATCCTTCATCTTGAATCCCATCAGTTGTTCTGACGTCATCAAAGCAGAAGCAGCAAACTGAGCACTAGCAGAATCCAAAGTTTTAGAAACAAAACCCTGAAGAAAGCAATGAAATCTAATCAGTGTTTAACAGTTTCAAATTTTAATGTAAAGTTGTATACATTATATCAAACTCAGCTATAATGTCAATCAAAGTGGCAAAACTCTGAAATATCTTCATCACTTTTGAGAACCCTTTCACTTATTTATCTTGTGCATATGTATGTGTGCGCATGTGTGTGAGTACAGAGGTACGTGTGCCACTGCTTGTGTAGAAGCCAGAGGACAACCTGCCGGAGTCAGTTCTCTCCTCCTACCATGTGAGCAATGGGCTCAAGCTCCAGTCAGCAAGTGCCTTTATCCTCTGAACTATTTTGCTGGCTTTCTTCATCACTTATAATAGTCATAAATTTGAAGAATGAAACATGACTGACTATCTTAAGGGTTATAAATTTTGACAATATATAATATGCAAAAATCAATTACCAAAATAAATCTTTTAGAACGTGAACAGCAAAAACTTCTAAAACAAAATCTTGGGAATATGCTTCTAAAAACATTTCCATGATTTACAACTATATATTATGAATATATGTTTCTTTTACAACACACACCCCTCTGTTCCTACAAACACACCCCCAAAGGCTCCTTTGGGAAAACATGATATTTATCCTTTAAAGAAATGTAGGTTAATATACAACATCATAATTTAAATAAAAATTGAGAGCCTTCTTCAAAACATGAATTTTCCCTTCTAGATACCTAAAAGATTCAAATCTTAGCCATATATGGCAAATATTTTTATGCTTTATGTATAGGAACCATCTTTTTAAGCATAAAAGATGACTTTAAAATGTTTGAATAGTTAAATGCTAAAGATAATGAAGTGCAAGGAGTCAGGCTGAAGCAGCCTCCAAGACTAACTTAATGATACTTTTTTACTTCACAAAATAGGAAGCAGAGGTAACACCTTTCATACTCACCTGTAATGTTCTTTCTAAACCCTGCATATTCAGGCGAAAGTCACTTTTCTGCTGGTTAGATGCAAGGTTCTATGACAACAGGTGGTAATTAGAGATGAACTCTGGTGGGAAACAATGAGGGATAATCATATGACAGACAAATCCCTCACCTGAGCAGTGCTGGCGGAGGAATTGCTACTGGCTTGCTGCTGCTGACTTTGTGCAAGCTGCTGTTTCTGCATTAGTGCCAGCTGCTGCTGATGCTGCTGGTATTGTTCGGCTGTAAATGCTGAGCAAGAAAGAAGGAAACAGTCATGAAAATATACAGGTACTTTCACATGTCTTACAATGCAAACACATCAAACATTAGAGAAAAAAGATTTTTGTGTAAAATCATTTTTTAAAAGCTCATGATCCTGCTAAAGATCACTTCCAGATGAAAAAAATTTTTTGTTTTTGTTACCATATTTACTACAACAATGCCTTGAATTAAAAAAAAAAGAATTATGAATTAAAAAAAAAAGAAAGAAACCACTGCTTCTTTAAAGTTGCTAGGCAGTAGAAAAGTCACATCAGCCTTTTGAGTCACAGACTTGGAATCTGACTTTGTACTGAGCAAAGATATCTGATAATCACTGCTGAGTTTTCCATTTCATTCATGCAAGCTTGCTGAAACATTCAGATAATCCTGAACAGTTCTTTGTACATCTACATGTTGCCTTATTTTATTTACTATAAAGACTTCTTCTAATTGAAAGGTAAGTTTGACAGTTTATTACCTTTTTCTAAAGGACCATCTTTTAAATTTAATAGGAAGAAAAGAGGTTCCATTGTAAAGGTTAATTAATTTTCCCCACCCAATTAACCCACCTGGAAAAAATCCAGTCAATAAGAACGGAGTTATGTTGGTTTACTGTACAGAATGATGTCTGAGGAAAGACACTGTGTTATGCTACTTATGTTTGTCTATGGAGAGCTCAGTTCTAAAAAAAACAAACAAAAGAATGTTCATTTATTACCTCCAAAAAGGTGTGTGCAATTTTTAAAAAAGGAAACCTGTTTCTTTTTCTCTTCTCTTTTTGTCAATTAAGGAAACAAAACAAAACAAAAAACAACAACAAAAAAAAAAAAAAAAAAAAAGAAAAAGAAGAAGAAAAAGATACAATTACAACATACCTGGCTTTAGAGGCTTCTTTAAGAAGCCATCGATGTTTGAGTAAGAATTATTATTTCAAGTAAAAAAGGTTATTAGGAAACCTGTATTTTGGATAACCTAAGGTTATCCAAAACCTGATCTTTTTAAATTTTTTTTTTGTTGTTTAACTGCTAGCTATTTAGCTAACACACCATCTTATGGAATTTTGCAATTTGCACTTGTAATTTAGGAAGAATCTTCCCCTAATCTCCGGTATATTGTTTCTGCCTGGTATAGCTAGAAAACATCTAATAACAATTTTACAGTGTTTTGAATGGATCAGAAAGCCAAAAAATAATATTTAAGAATGCCATCTAAGTTATCGGCACTTACCCACATTCTTACTCTTGAACCAAACTAAGTTCTTGGCTACAATATCAAAAAAATGCAATTTCTTATTGGGAAAACATCCAACAATTGATTTCTATCCACATGAGTGCCACAGATTGACTTAATTTGTATCTGATCTTTGATGAGTCTTTCATAGATTGATGTTCATAGGTTGAAATCAAAGGAAGGCTGACTGATATTAGGATGCCCCCTAAATACTGACATGAAAGTAACTTCCTGTCATGTGCATAGTGCCATCCATTAGAAATAATAAAAAGTAAATTAACATACTTATTGCTATGCTTTGAAAATTCATAAAACAATTGTTTGACCTCAAAAGCCTTAACTTATTAGATAATTACACCAATGGAGTTGAGATTTAAACTTCCTAAAAGCAAATGTATCATCTTTTAGTCTTGTCTTTTCAGTCTTTTTTTAAAAAAAGGCACAAGTTTTTAAAATATTTATTGAGAGGGGAGGGAGAGGGGTTGGGAGGAAGGAAGTGCACACGTGTGTCATGGCGCGTGGGTGGTGGTCGCAGGACAGCTTTCACAAGTCAGATCTCTCCTTCCACCCTGTGGGCTTCTGGGGATTAGAACTAAGGTTACCAGACTTGCTAGAAAGTGTCTTTACCAGCTAGCTGGCCAGCCTAGCCAAATGGTGTATTTTTGGATGGTCAGGTCGTTACATATTTAGAAAAAAAATTAATTTAGCACTCACTGAAGACCTACAAACAAAATTTTATTTACATGAAAGAAAACAAATACAACAGCTCATATAAATAAAAAAGCTTAAATTGTAATGCTTTTTTCTTTCAAGCTGTTTTTCATATTTCTGCTGACATTTGTGTTTTAATTAAAAATTTAGTGGTACTTAACTGGAAATCAACTTTGAATAAAGCTTCAATTATGCTTGCCCTACTTAAATTAACATCTTAAGTTCTCTTGAGGGTTTGTCAATCTCACTTTTTAACTGTGAACTTCCTTCTAGACTTAGACTTAGAACTAAAAATGCAAGTGATAAATTTCTAATCACTCATTTTAGATCACAATGTTTAGCTTATTTCTTAGATATTACTATACTGTCTACAGAGTCTAGTTATGAAATTTTGCCTGGATATTTTTGGCAAATGGCCTATAATAATCAGAGCAACAGAGAGACTGGAAATGAAAAGTAAACAACCTCAGGTTTAGTGGCCGAGAGATCCTGACCTACCCAAACCAACTGAATATCCCTGGGCAAGTTATTTAACCTTGGGTTACTCAACATTTTCATTTACAGGTGAAAAAGGCTAAATCAGGTGACCACTGATCCAAAAGAATGTGTGTATAAGTCAGGTCATGAGCTACAAAGGTTAAGGCAACAAATTTGAACAATTACCCTGCTTGCTTAAATGGCTTTTATATTATGATTTATCACAGAAATTAGAAAAGCAACCAAGTTAGAGAGAGATAGCAACTCTGAAGTCTAACCAAATGCTAAGTAAGAAAGACAAGTAAATGAGCTGAGACCACCAGTATGTAGTAGCTATATAGCTACTCCAGATGAAGTGCAGTGGTCAAATACAAATTCCAAGACATGGCTGAGATGGTCACTAAAGACAAGTGATCAAATGTAAACTCACAACACTTCATAAAACCCAAACGAGGGACCAGGAACTCCAGATCCCAGGAGAATGCTGGATGGGTGTAGCAACCCAACTGTAATTCTAGCTGCAGAAGGTAGAGCAAGCTGGCTAGTAGAACTAACTCTTTCTGTGAGCTCTGGGTTTGACTAGAGACCCTGTCTCAAAAACAGTAAGGTGGAAGAACGATCATGGATGAGTCCCGATATCAACTTTGGGCTTCCGCACACATGCATGTGTAAACTGCAAATATACGTTCAACATCCCATGTGTTTCTCTATACACTTGAAAATGAGAAAGAAAGAAAGAAAGAAAGAAAGAAAGAAAGAAAGAAAGAAAGAAAGAAAGAAAGAAAGAAAGAAAGAAAGAAAGAAAGAAAGAAAGAAAGAAAGAAAGAGAAGGAAAGAAAGAAAGAGAAAGAAAGAAAGAAAGAAAGAAAGAAAGAAAGAAAGAAAGAAGGAAGGAAAGAAAGGAAAAGAAAGAAGGAAGGAAAGGAAGGGAAGAAAGGAAAGAAAGGAAGAAAGAAAGGAAAGAAAAGAAGAAATACTAGCTTCTGGAATGGCTTATGGTCAAGGTTGCTGTGGGCACACTGGAACAGATAAACTGAAATGCTCAAAGAGGTCTTGAGGGGGAAAGCACCAAAACTTTAAAAAGTCACACTGTGAACTAGAAATTTCTTTAGGTCTTACTTTGATTAAAAAAAAAAGAGGCACCTTTAAACAAATACAAAGTGAAATGATTCTAGTTTCTAAAGGGACCCCTAAACTAGTGAGCTTGAATTAAAAAGGTTTTCAAGCTCTGTCAGCTACCTAGAAATCCAACAGGGAGACCAGAGTTTGCTGCAGACTTGAAGCATGTGGCTGAGGCTCTCAGGGGACTATCCTTGCACAGCCATTGATGTAACTGCAGAGCTGGCAGTACACTTTCCAGCAGATGAAACCAAAGACTCTGCTACCAATGCTGTGTGCTTGGTCCACTTCCCACAATGAAAGAATTCTCAACTTTGAACACAGATGAAAAATTAAGGTCCTGCGAGTTACAAAATGTAACAAAATATTCAAATCCTAATGCACTATCTAGAGTTCTTTTTCATAGTAAGATTAAAATTTATTAAAAACTAAAGCCACAACTAAATAAGTTCTAGCAATAGATCAGATATTTACAGATAAGCTTAGAAACATTAACTTACAATGCTGATGAAATTTCACTGGGAACTGAATTGAAATTCTTGAAACACCGTGTTTTAGAAGTTTTAGTCTCTACTCTTAGGTCAGAGTCTTCTCTAAGTAGGAGAAAGTATTAACTCTGTAATTTCATGTCTCCCCCAACCTCAAATGGACACAAATGGATCACTAAACAAACGCTTTAGTTTGCTTTAAAAAAAAGTATTATCAAAGATAAAAAATTAGATAACTTTAGAAATTTAAAAGTGTCCATTATTAATAAATGATTGTTAAAAAGAAACAAATTATCTGTAAGTATTAAATCAAGTCCTAGAAATTATAAATAGACATCAGCAAGTCTTCTCAGGTTTCCTCCCACTGCTGCACTCCGGCACAGCAGGGAGATAGATAAGGCAGCGATGACAGGTCAGCCTGCCAAGTCTGCTCAGGACACCCTTCAAGACTCTACAAAATGCCCAAGACTGGAAAGCAGGTAACAAAGATCCCGAGCAGCTGAAACGAGCTCTAACATCTGGTGCTCTTCACCAAGATGAGCAAGGCGATTGATTGTTCAGAAAAGGGAGACAGCCCAGACAGCACTGCTATGATTGCTATGCCTTTCAAGTATGAACTTTAGTACTTGCATCAAGAGGTGAGTGAGCTATCACCAGTACATTTGGCCAAGGCGGGGGGGGGGGGGGGGGCAGGTGGCAGTTTGGTAGGCTGGTGAAGGACCTGGTTGGAAACAACTTCGACAATCTCTGGATTGGGCTTCTGTTGTAGGTACCACATGAATATTACCTTTTTATCTGGGAACCATAGTGTAAGGAAAAAAGAAAAAAGAAAAAACAAACCTGCAACTAATGAAGTAACACAATCTGTGAACAAAATGGCAAAGCAACTGGGGACAACGAATATACTCACTCCTTCCACTCTGGGCTCACTCTGCAGAGAGTAGTTTTTCCCCCCCAGGAGCAATGCATTTATTTAGAATCCTATTAACACATAAATAGCTAATTATCTTTTCACCTCAGGGCTGCTGGCCAGAGTCATTTATGCTAAGTGCATGTTATGCTGTGGCTGTGCTGTAATTTACAGCACGGATATTCACAAATATGAAAGAATAAAGTGTTATTCTAGTGTGGTCTCCAAGTATATAAAGAAACAAGTACAGCAGCAGAAGAAAGATAAGTGATTATGAAGAAAAATTAGAAAGATACTAAAGGTATTTTTGGTAATGGTAATTACCAATGCTCACCTTTTCATTGTTTAATTTTGTAAACAAAGGAAAATTTACGATGGATATTGGCATACCTACCTAAGTAGTAAACAAAATAACTAATGCAAAATGATTATAATGAAATCTTTAGGACAGCTACGCACTTCAACTTCTCTGGGTTAATCGACATGACTGTTTTCTCCAAGAACTTTCAGAGAATCCCACTGTTTACAAAGCTTAATTAGCACAGACAAGCATTACAAGTTTATACTTTTGCATGTAAGTGCTCACACTGAAAAACTCTTTATTCAGTAAGAAAATGGCTTTAGTGATACTAAGGAAGCAACTGCTAAGCCTTAGAAAAACTACAGTGTCTCTAGGTAGCCTCAAGTGGGGCAACTTTCCTCAGATCTGAAAGACTTCCATTCTATACAATTTCTTTTTTTGTAACCATCAGGTAAACTAGTTTCTGGACCTTTTTTTTAACTGAAAATTTTCACACTTAGAAAATCTTAGAACCTTAAAAGGGGATTAGGGAAGCAGTGTTGGCGAGATGGCACGACAGGTAAGGTGCCTACGTGATGCCCATGTAGCAACCTGAGTTCCCTCCCTGGAGCCTATAGGGCAAAAGGAAAGAACTGACTTCTGAAAATAGTCCTCTGACCTCCGTACGCGTACCATGGCAAAGACATTCCTAATTCCCTTGTATGTTTCTTTGTCTCCTATCTCTCCCCCAACCTCTTTAATAAATAAAAGTTTGTGTTTTTTGTTTTTTTTTGTATGAGACTGAATGTCCTTTTTTCTATTTTCATTTGCAATTTTCTTTGGCTTTCTAATAATTAAGCCACTAATCAGTCAGTATCAAATCACTGCCTAGAGAACACAGGCAGTAGTTTCTGCCACTTAGGTTCAAAATGGATAACTTTTTAAAAATCTGTATTAAAAAAAAACAACATAATTTTGACAGTGAATTTCTATAATAACCCAAGTGATATGTACTTATATGCTTTAAAATAAAACTAAGAAGCATTATAATATTAAGTATTTATTTTAGGTATGTTCACAATGTAGCACAATAAAGACACTGTTTCCAAAAATTAAAATAGGCCTTACTTGAGATATTTTCCACTAAAATTTCAGTTTCTCATGAATTATTCTAATTACTTTGTCAGTAGGTAAGCTATGAATACCTTTTAATTATTAGTCTTTATAATTAAGCAGACCCAATTAAGTGCTCAAGCTCAAAATAATAACTTAGGGTCCATTTTATTTTCATATTATTAGAAAATAAAACAGGAATCTTGTGGTTCATGGATTGCCTGCTTCCAGGGAACAAATTAAACATTAAACACACAGCCTCCAAACACTTTTCTCTGTGGCCGCACTGAAACTAAGATACATACAGGCTAGCTTATGTAGCAACAGTGTTACTACACAGCAGGATTCAAACAAATACTTAGCACTTGGTGCCACTGACCACAAGCCCCACACAACAGACCAGCCCCTGGTGAGCTGGCACAGAGTGCCCGTCACAGACATACCCAGGTGTGCTGTGCCGCCGCCGCCCTTACTTTGCGTAGAGGTACTGCATGTCTGGGTCCCGGGTTGTGCTGCTCCTGTTCGATTCACACTCCTATGTGATTTTCTACTGGAGAGTTCGTCACTGTCACTGTCATGTAGGGATGGTGTCCGAGGCCTAAAGTGCCGCCATCTGCATGGCTTGATATTGACTAGTAGCTGACTGAGGTCTCTAGAGGAAGATCTGTCCGAGGTATTTGTGTCTGAGGTATTGGCAAACTGATCAGCTGGAGAATGGTGTGGAGAGGAAAGCGTTTCCAAATCCAGATGGCGGAACACATTGTCATAGTCTGAATGAGCTCTATCCAGTAAAATCCTTTTGAAAAAGAAGACACAAAATGTGAATTCATTTATTGAATTGAATATAAATTTCTATAAATGTATAATTAATTTTCTGATTTTACCCATAAGTTGGGCACATTTTTATTAGCTGGCCTTGGTTGTATGTGTAGCTTGTGAAGAGTGAATTTATAACAATCATTCAACGATCACGTGAGATTCTTCCTTTCTTATTCTAAATGTCCCAAAGCTGAGTAAAAGTATACTGAATATTTAAACGTTATGAAGCTGATTATTTCAGTGTTTGGCCCCTTTAGACCCAAATTTCAATGTCTGGTAAAAAATATTTTTTTCAAATTGTCTTTTAACAAAGACTTTTTTGTGTTTTGTAATCCCTTTCCTCTTCCACACAAATATGCTCTCACAGGAATGAAGTTCTGCCTCAAACAGGAAGCGAAACGGAACCTGACAAACTGGGGCTTTGTTGACATGTGGTCACGCATGGTCTCTTTCAGGAGAAAGTTTAACAGTCCATACTAACATAATGAGACATTTGTTAGGCTATTTTATCCCTTTTCCCAAAACTCGGCAACATTTTGGTAGTTTCTTTAATCACAGTATTAAACATAATTTATATTTATAACTACTGTTTTTTCTTAAAAACTTTATCTATATGATGATTAAGCTGAGAGATTCTATTCCTGTGGAGAAAGAAAATGCATCTGGGAGACATTACAATTATGCACTGGTGAGCTATGGTAGGGTAAAAACCAAGCAGAAGAATGGAAAATTATTTTAGCCAACTTATATAGGAAGCAAGCAGTAATTACCATGTTCAAAGACTGCCTCAATCTGAATTTTAAATCTGAGGAAAATAGAAATATATACCTGCCACCGCGCCCAACCCGTCTTCGTGCAAATCCAATGCACCTTTGGGGTACGGTGAGAGTAGTTAAGCAGTATCGGTATCGCACATCTCCTAATCCTCCATCTTGAGGGCTAGTCCAGGGCCAGTTGCCAGTTTGGTCTAAGTGAGGCTTCAAAAAAAAAAAAAAAAAAATCCGAATCATTATAGTTGTCAGTCAGATTGTCATTTGTTATTTACAAATGAAATGTGAAACTTACAGCGTAGTACTGACAGCCTGCTTTCCTACGGAAAGCAAATGGACCATCAGGGTCATTCTCTTCCTCAGCTTCCGAAGAGCCAGACAAAACCTTTAAAGAACCACAAAGAAAGAGGTCAAACACAGGCCTTGACTTGCTCTGGTCCCCTCAGTTCAGTGACCCTCTCAGTGCACCTGGGAGAGAGGCTCTTCGTCCGAGCTGGGAAAGTCATACTGATTCAGATCTTTAGAGCTGAAGACGGGCAGTGCAGCAGAACTGGTCTGTTGGGCAGCAGACGATGGTAAGACTTTGGGCTTCTTCTCATACTTTCGCTTTGGCCGGATAAGATCAGTCTTATCTTGCTGCAGCAAAAAAAATGAACAAATCACACTCTAGAATCGCCATCTCTAGCCTTGCAGTTTTGGGGAAAATCTTAAAACTAAGTTTACTGCTCTAATGGAGACACACAGCCTTGTGTGGGAGCGTGAGCAAGTCTCAGTCTAAACACTGCTCTGTGGATCATTTTGTTTCAAAGAGTAAAAGATCAGAAGCGAAGTCCTTCAAACGTGATTACTACTTACTACTGGCTTCTAGTTTCTCCTATTTTCTATCAAAACTCTAGGAAGAAAACAAAACAAACAAAACAATGTCTAGTTCTTATTCTCAAGCAATAAAAAAAACAGCATAGGAAAAATAACATGAAAGAAATTTTACACACACACACACAGAGACAGAGAATTATAGCCATCTGTTAACAAAGGAAATAAGCCACATTGTTGAGTGGTTGGTCATACAAGTAAACAGCAGCATTTGCAGGCTGAACAATAAAGGCTTTCTGCAGGACTAGATTTTGAGAGAGCTGTTGAGAGAATGAAGTGTGAAATCATTAAGTACTGGGAACACCAGGAAAAATCAGGGAAACACTGCACTGACCAGAAGTGTGTTTGCCACGAGATGGCAAAGACTACATGCATGAACAAGATGAGCAGCAGCAAGTAAGAGGAACAAGTCAACTTGCTAGGAATAAAAAGATCACGGCAAGTACCTCAGCTATATAAACACAGAATTTAGTTTATGGCGGCACAGTTATTTTTGAGGGAAATGTTAACTATTAACTATAAAGTATGCCTCCATAATTTCTACCATTATATTGACAGGACAGATTTGACTCAGAAAGGTAGCTATGGACATATAGAACATTTATGTAAAAGTGTCAGTGGTGGACTGAAAAATGGCTTAGGGGTTGAGACTGTGCTTTGCAAGCAGAAGGTCCTGAGTTCGGATCACAAGTTCCACATAAAAACACCAGGCGGAAAGGCAGCCTACACTTGTTGCCCTGGTGGACAGAGCAGTTGCCCAGTTGCCCTGGGAAATTCCAGAGCAAAGCAAAAAGGAGGAAGAAACAATCCAGGATGATTCCAAAGTCACCTTTGGGCCTCTACAAGGACACACAATAAATGAATGAATGAATAAATGAATGTTTTTAAAAAAGTATCGGTGATACAATTTTTATGGCTCCAAAGTGCTACCTTCATGAATACTAGGATCCAATTCAACTATAAAATGTGTTCAAGGTAACAGAGTGTGATTAATGACTCTGTCTTACTTTGAAGTAATTTAAAATACACTAAACTCAAGTGTGAGACTTCAAGGATATAAAACACAGAACTGGCTAATATAAGAGCTAAAATTTTGAAGTATAAAAACTGGTTATAACACTGAAGTGATCCATAAGGCCACTCAGGGTTCAAACAGGGGTGGGAAGGGAGGGATATGCCTAAAACAGTAACGCAAAGGGAAAGTTCATTAAATTTAAAAGCACATGTAGAATCAGAAAATTACTGAATGAAATAAAATATTCTGAGGCAAGTTCAGACCCTTTGATCAGTGAAGAGAGCAGTTCTCCTAACCTTCAACTTGGACTTCTTAAATCAAAACGTTCCTGTTTCCTTATGAAACAGCCCTTAGCAATGCTCTAAATGACAGGACGAAGTTCAGGTGGCAGGAAACATTACCCTAACTGGTTTGGCAAGTTATGGTAAAGCTTGAAGGTCCATGTGCCAAAAAAAAAAAAAATCCCTACCAAACATGGTATTAGACAGTACAGGGGAGACACCAAAATGATACCAGACCCAGCCACCTTCCAGACTGAGCTGAAATGAGAATGTGAGTTAAACAGGTCATCTCCTGAAAAAAATACACAGAACATTTTCCCCAGATGCATTCGGCCGCCAACTTTTATTTCTCTCAGCTTCCTCTAACTACTTTCATTTCTTCATCAATTCTGTTCTTCACAGATTATGGATTATTTGGTTAAATTCTAGTTTGTCAAAATCCTTCTGTTTCTGAACTACTGCCAGTATTAAAACCTATCAAAAAAGATACCCAAATTACCTCTCCTCTTTTCATTTACACAAACTTGCACTCACAAAAGGAGGTAGATTCACATTCTCACCTAACTTGCACATTTAGTATGAATTCAATTAAAATGTCACACCCATCAATAAAATACTCCTTTTTATCAGATATACAAAACTTTTCCCATTGTGAGAAAGCAACAGGAACAAAAAGAAGCTCTAACTATGAAGGTTTTCTTAATAGCATGCCATATCATTCACATTTTTGCAGCATACTTTGTGTTTTTCCCATTTCCTTTTATTTCGATAATAAAATACACTTCATAAGGATGGAGAGAACCTCTGCCTCAAAAGCAGAAAGTCCTGAGTTCAGGTCCTGGATTCCAAGTAAATATATCAGGTGGAAATGGCAGCAACCTGAACTTGCAATCCTAGTGGGCAGATCCTTGGGAAATCCCAGATGAAGCAAAAAGGAGGTAGAAGCAATCCAAGATGATTCCTGAAGTTACCCTTCTACCTCCATGGGGATACACAGTGCCCTCTGATACACACACACACACACACACACACACACACACACACACACACACACACACAAAATAAATAAAACAATAAAATACACCTCAGTGTCAGATGTTATTGTTACCAAGGCTTTGGTTACCTTATTAACCTTGAACTCCTTCACGTCCATGGCCTCCTGATGTTTAAACTGACTGCTGTTGGGGATAGGGATGATGGGGATGGTGTAAGGGGGCTTCATTGGCTGCCTCTGTGCCATAACCTCAGACATGATCTCTCCACTGTAGTCACCCAAATTATACCTGAAATATGAGAAAGAGAGTTTACGTTTGCATGCATTTGGAGAACAATGTGATGTTGTAAACACACTGTGAAATGATAACTATAACCAAATTCATGAAACATCCACCAACTCAGTTACCTTGTGTCCTGCCTGTGTGTGGCATGACTACTTACTTTTTTCTTTATTTTTTTTAACTTTATCTATTTTGCGTGTGTGTGTGTGTGTGTGTGTGTGTGTGTGTGTGTGTGTGTGTGTGTGTGTATGTGCATTATATGACAGGAGTGGACTGAGATTTTAAATAGAAATTGAAGTCCTACTAAAGAGAAGTTGTCTAGGCCCATTGAAAGAATAAGATATACCCAAGTGTAGATGTGAATTTCTCAAACGAGAGCCATTACTTCAGTTTTTACAAAGTCATAGAGAGGCTTCTGGTAGGTTTTGAAGCTATTATCTTCAAAGGGCTGCTAAGGAATGTTAAGGGAGTTCCACAGATGCACAAGAGAATTATAGCTGACAGCAACCCTAGATCAGAGTTGTGAGAGAAATTAAGATGTTTTCTCTGTAAGTAAAAATCAATAATCTTGTTTGTAAAATTTCCACAGAAAATCTGGAAAAAGAGTAAGACCAAATTTGAAAGTCCTATTTATAGGCCTTCAATATGGTTTGTAGCTATTTTATTAACATTCTGTGCTGAATTAACTGTGCTGGATTCTTGATTCTCAACTGGCGAGAGGCTTCAGACTCCAGAGTGCAGGGTCCTTCTCTCCCCATGTGCCTGCTATTTTCTCTGTCTTTCTACCCTTCCTCAGTTTATTCTCTGTAACTCTGATCCCTTAAATCTCACAGGCTAGACAAAGGCTGAAGACCCACTTTCTACAACAAGGACAAAGACCCTGCCTATCTAGGGTTCAAAGGTCTCAAACTGTCGGTTTAAGTGGGTCATAAAGACTGGAAGCTAATCAAACACCCTCCTTTATTTTAGGAGCAGGAAGAAGATGGATTCTTACTATGCCAACTCTGGCTGATGTGGACCATGATCCTCATGGCTCACCTCCTGAGTGCTGGGATTTTAAGCTGTATGTCACCATGTTTGGCCCGAAAAGTTAGTTTTCAAGTAAGTATTTATCCTTCTGACTATTAGTTGGCTGGGATATCATTACAACATCAAGTAGACTTAGGCAAGCCTCCAACAGTAAAACCATAATTATTTGTTGAATGTCCAGCTTTTTAGATTTATATATTTACCATAGTGACTGAGGGAAGAAACCCCCAAACTGAAATAAGTGCCTTCAATGTGCAGGAACGTTCTGCATATTAGCACTGCTTGTGCTACAAACTATTTCACTGACAGGAATCACAAGAGATGTAAGTGATTCTGTAGGGGTAGAACTGAGAAGCAAGGCAGTGAGGACTCAATTTTCATTGGTGCACCTCACCAATGGGTCACTTGTGTTGAGATTCAAGGGCACTTGGTGCTGAGGGGACAACTGAAGGTTCTGGTTTAATCCCTAGCCCCCAAATCCCCCACAAATGCACTAAGATGCCCCGTGCCTAAACAGTATTGAACCCACACTCATGCATGCACAAGTCGGCATTATTAAATAAAACAAAAACTTTAGAACTGCTATCTATTCTGTCTCTTGCAGCCTTGCAAACAACAAGAACAAAAGATAAAAATCACCACGTGGAACATGCAAAAAGACATGAATGTGAAGAGGAGGGATGGGACTGGGGATCAAGGTAGGAAAATATCATAAATTTCCATATATCCATATAATAAAGAAAGAGAAAAGAAAGAGAAAAAATTTCAAGTGGACATTTTATTGTTAGTGAGCCCAGTCACTTTAAACATTTCTGTATCTACAGATACGGCTCAAGAAAGAAAGTAACTTACTACACAAAATGCTCCATGTATTACTTTACCTCTTTTCCATAATTTCCAGTGTTAAGTGCAAGAGTTCCCTTTTACTCTTTTCTCTTCTTTTTATCATTTCCAGAATGGTAACAGCTCGACTTAGATCTCGACGTAGCTTAAGCATTTTTTCATAAGAGGCTTCATCATTTTTGCGATTCTGAAAACAAAGTTGCTTGTTTAATGTCAAGAAACATTTCTTACCGGTAGCATGATGAGGAGTTACTGATACTGAAGATAACTTATCTAAAGAGTTAAATTAGAATTTAAAGATCAGGGAGAATTGGCTCAGGGTTTGTTAAAGCCTCTGCCTTATGAGCAAAAGAACCTGAGTTCAGATCCCCCCCAAAAATGCTGGATAGAAATGGTAGCAGCACAAATTCCAGCCTGGAAGGTAGAGCCTGGGAAACCCCAGAGCAAAGCAGTAAGGGAAGTAGAGCAACCCAGGGTCCCAAAGTCACCCTTGGGCCTTCGCAGACACACAAAATGCTCTCTAGTGCGCGCACACACACACACACACACACACACCCTACATATGCCAAAATCAAGGTAGGGAGCAGATCACTAGGAAATCAATATTGGAATTTATCATTAAGACTTTCATGAAAACTTCATTTTAAGGATGTTATATTTAAGCACAATAAGAATAAGATGTTAAATTTCAAATGTACTAAATATAATTTTCAAAAAGTTACTTACTTTTCGAGTTTGCATTTTTTCGGTTCGTCTTCTAAAAGCCACATAAGGATCATTTGTACTTGAGCCATCTCGCTTTTCTTGTTTCACTGATGGGATAAGAGACGGCCCTCGAGAGCTTTTCCTTTTTTTAATCCAGTATTCATAAACGTCTCTAATTAACTCATCATCTTCTTTTAGCAGCAGCTTGGCTTCCTGCAGACTCACTGGCTAAAGGTAAAACCATTATGTCACACTCAAGTATTATGTCTAGATTAAATTACAATAATGAAATGGTTGTCAAGATTACAGTAGTATTAAGTATGATAGGGGAGGGGTTAGGGAAGACAAGGTCTCACATATATCAAGCTGGCTCAGGGTGACCTTAAATATGTCCTTCTCCTACCTGAACATTGGGATTACAGGCATGCACCGCCTCGCTCAGTTTACAGATATTCCTACATGCTGGGCAAACACTCTACTTCCTGACTTCCATCCCAGACATACTGTACTCTATACATTCATGGTTGGCCCTATACTATCTAATGTCATGTGTCACACAGTGTGCTATATTTCATGATGTCAGTCAGACCTTTTATCTGTCATTTTCTGCTTCTCTCCAAATAGTCAAGTCAGTTTAATCTGGGGTAAACCAGGCACAAAAACTAAAACACAGTTCAAGGTTACATAATCTAATAGAAGGCAGTGAGACAGGAATTCATACTTTGCAACTTGAAGTTCATTCGCCTAGCTCTCTGCAATATGCGCTGCTAATATGTGATAGAGACATTTATATCACACACACACACACACACACACACACACACACACACACACACGCAATACAGAAATGAAGTTGTACCTGCTGACCACTGCCTTTTTCTAGCCGGTCAATCATCTCCTCGAATTGCAATGGGCAGATGTCCATTTTCTTTTTCAGTTTATTCACAAATACTTCATCTTCAGAATCCAAATCATAATCAGGCTGCTCAGCATCCAAACTAAAAGCTGACAGAAGAAACCATAAGCAATTACTGAGTGAATTCAACAAAAGTGTCTCACAGATGTCTGGATGGAAGAAAGGCCTGAATTTCCTAAGGAAATAAAGAGCTTTGGATTTTGTTTTCAGAGTTGCGAACACTCTAGGCTTACCGCTATATCTTCCACACTGAAAGTCGAAGAAAAGTTTATCTTTGCTTGAATACAGACAAAAGCCGTAAGACACCAGAAAAAATCCCTACCATTCACTCCTCAAAACAAGTAAATCGGAAGCACATCACTCTAAGAACATTACATGTACAAGACTGAACAATATATTATTTGTAATTCAAAAGCAACATGTCACCAGTTCCATGTGGTTTGATGTAAAAAGATAAGGTCTTTAACAGAATTTTTCTGAAAACTTAAGTGACTGGTAGTTAAAGTCAAAATGTTTTTAAAACTTAACAGCCACTGCAGGTAACAGTGATGGATGCCACAGCTCCCACTAGGAGAGGGCTGCTTCTCATACACGTTGCCATCAGCCACCAGTACCTTACTGTCAGATGCCACTTAAGGACTGGCAAGATAGCTCAGCGGGCAAAAACATATGATGGGCAAGCCTAGTGCCACGAATCAATCCCTGGAATCCACAAAGTGGAGGGTGAGGACTGACTCTAGAAAATTGTCTTCTGACTTCCTCACGAGCCCAGTGGCAATGTACACGCTGCCCCAGACATGACACGCTCTCAAAGTAAAATCTAGAAGAAGCCAATCAATAGTTTATCCAAAGTGAGGCATGCAAGGAAAATTAAATTGCTTAATATAAAACGCATCTCACATCTTCACTTTTTCTTGGTTTAATTGCTCTAACTTTGGAGTCCAATTCATAGAATAGTGAGTTGTTTCTACTTAGTCTCTCTGGAGTCGGTGTTGTATGATCTAATGAAATCAAATTCCAAGTGCCACACAGTACATGCCACTTCAGGCCTTTTTATTGGCCAACTTCTGCTTGTTCAGCAAACAGGCAAAGACCATCTTGTCTTTTCAATCCCCAGCCAGACATGGCTCTGCTGTCTCAACTGCTGCTCACCCAAGCAAGTTCCTAGCCCTTTTTCTGCTTATAGAAAAATGGTGTATAAAGACATACATATGTTGCAACATACATTTCTGGGATATAAACCCTACACAGGTTTAAAATGCTGCCTCTGATGAAGGGTAGTAAGGGGAAAACAAAAGGGTGGGATTGGGGATTAAAGTGTGGAAATATAATAAGCTCACAGTATTCAGGTATGCAACACTAAAAAAGTAAGTTAATGAATAAATAAGTAAAATGCTGCCCTGTTCACTGTCTTCTGTTTTTTGCACATTTATAATTTACTTGTTAAACATGTCTGCCCGTGACCTCACCACCCAGAAAATGAGACTGCTCTTGAAGAGAGGCAGGTCTTATCACTGCACCTCCAAGTATTCTGAGAGGGAGTGACACACCCCTCTTTTATGCCACCCCTAACTACAATATTCAACTGAAAAGCAGTTTAATATTATGAGCACCTACTTAAGTGTCCGGACAAAATTTACAACCATTACCAGACAAAATTTACAACCATTACCACCACCAGCAAGAGCCAGTCATTTGTTACTCAAGTCTGTCTGTGTTAGGCGCAAGAAGAAAACTGCCTGCCACAGACATGCCATCCCTGCTTCAAGCTTACCTAGTAACCACTCCAGAGGAATCCAGAAAACACTTGTAGAATCAAGTGGACTACATTTCATTGGATGATTTTTCATTTTGATCCCTGCCACTTTCACAGTATTCCTAATTAAAGTAAGCCAATATATAGTCCTTACAAAAACCTCTGGATGTTAGACTCTGCACACAGACCTTGCAGCACAGGTCCCTCCACTGTCCTTTACCAAGTCATGTTGTCACTGCTACATAAACAGGCTTTGGGAGACTCAGGATTGAGTGAAACTGTTACATTAAAACAAATTAATCTAGATTGGTGCTTGCCCACTTGTCACGTGAGGCTGGTTCAGTTTGCACTAACTAAGCAAAATTTAAAATTCAGCTTCCCATCATATTAGCTGCATTTCAAGTACTGAATGCCAGACAGAGAGGCTTTGAAAACATTTCCCAAGGCCAAGCCAGACAAACCTGCCAGACAAACCTGGAAAGTCACATTGACGGGGATCAAAAACATTCCCCCCTTTTAAAGTTTGTTTTCTTACAACTTTATTATTGTGTGTGAGTTAATGCCTTGGTGCATGTGTAGAGGTCAGAAAACAACTCTGCAGAGGTGATTCTCTCCATCCATCCACCCACCTATCCATCCACCTTTACGTGGTTTCCGGGGAATGAATTCAGGCAGTCAGGCTTTCGTGGCAAACTGAGCCGTGTTGGCCCATTAAAGTATATGTTTAGGATCTCATTTATACTTTGGAATGTTCCACTGTAAACTTAGCTTTTCTGACATCAACTCACATGACACATCATAATTGTAAAGCTTAATCATTCATAAAACTGAGAAAAGTTTGCTTAGCATCACCTTTATATCAACATTCACCGAACACACTTCTAGTATATGTTGAATCATCAATAACAAATTGTACCCAATCACATTGGGGCTGAAGAACTGGAAAGGAAGACTCCTAACACACAGGAGCCTTGGTGTCTTTTCTATTGGCGTAAACACAGATCTGACAGTCTTCTTGACTTTGCAGAAGGGTTTTCTGTTGGCGGCACAAGGCAGCTCAGGCTGACCTGGAATGTCAGACATTTCCCTAAAACAGATGGTTGCAGGTGCACCAAATCATGCCTAATACTAATTAATTTCCATTAGCTGTTCCAGAATGGCAGCTCACACCTGTAATTCTCAGCATCCAGAAGGGTGAGACAGGAAGATTGTTGCAAATTTCAGGGCAGCCTGGGATAACAAGATCCTGTCTCAAAAAAAAAAAAAAAAAAAAAGTTCCCTTGACTAAATAAAATGAAACCTGTTAAATGATTACTATACCACAGAAGCTGACTCCTTTAAAGGAATCCTAGACAAATGTAAAACTGAAGGCCAAAAAATATGATTAGGAATTCAATGGACAAGGGCCCTAAAACACACGAGGGAAAAAAAATCTTGGAATTAATTGTATATTAAATATAGAACAATGCTAGGAATAACTGTCAGTTTCAGGTTTGTTCTTTCTGTACAAGTTCAGAACTTTCACCCTTTTTTAAAGGAAACACCTTGCAGCTCTTTAACAATTGTGAATTGTCAGCCATTAGTAATTCTTGAGATATGAAGGATTAAGTGAATGCAAGCACTGCAATACCATGACAGTTGAGCTGATAAACTAGATAACTGCCAAGTCATTGATGAGTGGATGTATTTACACAGTGTGCACATGGTGGACAGAGGGAAGGTATAGGTCCCACTCAAGATGTACTTCTAATGTACAGATTAGTTATTTCTACAAGTTCCAATCTAGTATCCTCAGATCTCAATGGACCACAGGTAAGTGAAACTGCAGACAATGGGAGGGGGGCACATCTCTGTATTTAGTAATGGAGATGAACTACAGCATCTATGTTCATACTAACAGGTCAGCATGTCCAAATTCCACACAGCATTGTATATATTAAGAACAGAATATAACCCTGACTTAAAGCACATTCTCTAAGGTTAAGAAAAGAATTACTAAGGGCAGTTTCACACTTATTCTATATGATTAATGTACTTGCAAAATTCTTAAATAATTCTTAGTAGTAGGAAAACTTTCATGTTATTTACTATGTGGGATAGGCATTTGACAACCTTACACTAAACCTCAAAGTCAAAGTCATCAGTGGCTACATCATTACTCTTTATGTTGAAGACCTAGAGCTGAAGTAACTTGTAGAATGTACTCATGGTAAATTTGAAATTCCAATGTACTCCTTTATATGTGCTGTGATTTATGTTATAAATTTTATCAGTCAGACAGTAGTACAAGAATTCACATTGTAGGTATATATGGCAAAAGATATAATCCTTTATTCAGGGTGTAGTCTGTTCTGGGACATCAGGATATACTGAGTAATACTACATGCAAGAGTTTAGAAGCATTTACGTTGTGAAATGGAAGAGAATAATAGTTTTAATACGTGTATCTTTCTGTGGAACTCTGACTAGGATTAAAGGGAGTCAAGAATGACATATTTCCTAAATAAAAGCAAGAATAATTAAGGGGCAGATTTTCCAAGCTAATGGCTGACACAATGCTTATAAATAAGATGAATAAATTTGGAAATTATATTGTAAGACACCAGAACCTATAATACCCAGTAGAAACCTGCTTTGTCACTTTGGGAATAAGAGGGGAAGACAATCTGCAAATTCCCAAACATTTGACCGTAGTCTTTGCAGGGAATAAATACTAACTATCAAACTTAAAATACCAAAGAAATAGGCAAAGCAATTATCAGCAAAATGTATCATTATGTCTGATTTCAAGTTATATTACAGAGCCACAGTAATAAAAATAACAGAGTACTAGCCCACAAACAGAACCCAGAAATAAGCTCACATGGCAACACCTCCCTGATTTTTGACAAAGGTGCCAACGTTAAACACTGGAGAAAAGACAATCTCTTCAACTAATTATGCCGACAAAATTGGTTCTACTAGAAGAATGAAACTGGATTTCTGCCTCTCACTTATATGAAAACCAACTCCAAATGGATCAAGAATCTTCAAGTCAGGTCATTAAAGAACTAGGTAGGGAAATACTTCAGGACACTGAGAACAGCGTCATAGGAGGCACCTTCTGACCAGGACACAAGTGATTAAATGGACCATTGACAAATGGGACTTCACAGAATTAAAAAGCTACTACACTTGGATAACCAAGTGAAGAAAAATCTTTGCAAGTTGCGTATCTGACAGATATACAATATATAGACTTAAATCTAGAATATTAAGAGCTACACACCCAAAAAACCCCAAGCAACCAAACACCCAAACCCAAACAACCTGCCAAGATTTGAATGTAAACTGCCAAGGTTTGAATGTAAACTGCCCTTCACAGGATCCCGTGTTGGTGGTGTTTGGGACGGTAATAGGGTCCTTTAAGAACTGGGGGGGGGGAAGGGCCTTGAGATTTAGAAGCTCCAACCAGTGCCTCTCTTAAGCTCTTTCTAGGTCTCCTGATTGTTATAACCCAGAAAGCAATGACTGCCCACCATACCTTCTGTTAGGCCTTTTCTGCCATAAATAACCCTGTTTCTCTGAAGAGCTAGAATCAAGAGTATTTTCTCACAACAACAGAAGAGTAACTGAGAAACAATTCATCAATGGGCCAATGAAATAAGCAGAGAGCTCTCAAAAGATGAAGTATAAATGGTCAACAAAATAATGTTATCACTCATTTTTCAATAAATGGAAAAATTACATCACAGAAATGTAAATAAAAATCACACTGAGAGTCCATCTCATCTAGGTCAGAATGGTAGTCACCAAGAAAATAACAAATGCTGGCAAGGATAAGACTAAAGGGAATCCTTAAACAGTGCTAGTGGGAATGTAAATTAGCCCAGTCCCTGTGGAAATCAGTATGGAGACTCCTCAAAAAAAAAAAAAAAAAAAAGAAAGAAAGAAAGAAAGAAAGAAAGAGGTTTAACAATGACCCAGATATACACACAATTAACTGTATTTCTAAATAACAAGTAGAATTTCAATTGCTTCACCAGGCATAAATCCAGCAAAACATGCCCAAAGTGCTAGCACAAGAAAAAAAGAAGGTCTAACTGTGTTCATGGCCTTGGAAGACTGACACAGTCGCTTCTCTTGAAGCTGATTTACAGATCTACTAAAATCTGCTAAAAGTTTTGTAGATATAAACAAGCTTAATTTGAAACTTCTATGGAAATGATGCTAAATATTCACATAAGTTGTGAGAAATTGTTCTTCCAGATGCTAAGGGTTATATTTAGAACAATAATCAAGATAGTGGTGCTATGTTGGAATAAACACAGACATCAAAGGGAACAGAATAGAGAATTCAAAACATAGATCCATGGGGGCAAGGTACATGTATATAAACACCCCCACTCCAGCAAACAGCTGTACATCTAAGGCATATCAATAAATCGGATCTCATGCAAACTACAAATCTTTTTTTTGTAAAAGACTATTAATTAAATGAGAAAAGACAATACAAAACGGGAGAAAATATTTCCATCATGCACCAGATACATTTTGTACTTAGAATATTAAAAACTCAAAGTAAAGCAAATAACCATTATAACATGGGCAAAAGATATGTAACTACATCACTGAAAAGAAACATATGGATGGCAAATCCAAGCAAATTAAAAGTAAAGTAAGAAATGGTAATGCACTTATAGCTACAATGAAACACTCACGACCCCAAATGCTAGAGAATATGGAAGAACTGGATCACACACATAGTTGGTGTTGATGTAAAATGATCCATCTGATCTGGAAAATGGTGGCAGTTGCTGTCCAACTAAAAATGGATAACCTAGCAACTAGTTATGATGAGCTCCGAATCCAGAGAAAAATCTAAATCTAGAAGCTACTCAAATATCCCAATGATTTGTGATACACACATACCATGGAAACTATATTCAGCTACAAGGAAAAATGAACTGTTGATATTTTTACATAAAAAGAATCTTTGTGGTTTGCAAGCATGTGTGTATGTATGTGATCGTGTGGAGCCATGTGTGTGCCATGGTGCGTGTGTGGAGGTCAGAGGACAACCCAAGGTGTCAGTCCTCACTTTCCACCTTGTTGAGATATGATCTCTTTTTGCTTTTGTGGCGCATGAGCTTTGGAGGCTTCTTCTGTTTTTACCTCCCACATCAGATAGGCCTACTGGTACTATAGGTGCCAGCTTTACAAGGGTTCTGAAGATTCAGACTCAGGTCCTTGTCTTCCGTGGCAAGTGCTTTCACCTGCTAAATCATCCTGACAGCTCAACTTACTGATTTTCAATGCAACAATGGAAGGGGTCTGACAGATAATATATAGAGTTTAAAAAATCCAGACTGAAAAAGATAAACATTGCAAAGATCTGTTTAGTGACATTTATGAAATAATTAAATTATCCAAATGGATAAGCAGCTTGATTTGTCAGAGTTAAGGAAGGGGGAAGGGATGGGTATAGCTAAGGAAGATTAACATTTGGGTATCTTCACTGTGGTGGTCGTTACATAAGGTTACATATTTGAAAACAATAATATAGAACCTTCAAATCAAAGGGAAAAAAGATGTGCATTCACATATTTTTCTAGCAGTAATGATAACAACCCTGATTACTGTAATTTTATCCTTACCAATCTTACTTACCTGAAAGCATGCCTAATACCTTAATAGCCCACAGTAGGGAAAAGCAAGTGGGTTTAGTAACTGAAATGACAGGTAGGGCCAGATCTATACCTTTAGATACATACTGACATGATTTCCCAAAGAACAATGAAATTTGTTTTAAAAAGTCTCTCTTCGTCGCTCTTTGGGTGTTGAGATTAAAACCAGGGCTTTTCTTCCATTCAGCAACAAACCTCAGGTCCCTGAAGGATTCTCAATCACACAGTCAGAACTTAGTTACTTGTTTTGATTTCTTTTATATTTTATTTATTTATTTTTATGTGTGTGTACATTTATCAGAGGACACTGTGTGTCCCTGTGGAGGACCAAGGGTGACTTTGGGAATCATTCTGGATTGCTTCTACTTTCTTTTTGGTTTAATCTGGTATTTTTCAGGCTCCACCCACCAGGACCAGAAGTACAGGGGGCTGCCCTTTCTGCCTGGTGTTTTTATGCGGGACCTGGGATCTGAACTCAGGATCTTCTGCTTGTGGGACAGAGTCTTAACTTAACCCCCGAGCCACCTCTTCAGCTTATTTTTTTTTAAAAAATGTTTTGGAACACATCTTATGTTGCTACACAGGAGCAGTATGCTACATAAACAGTTGCCACCAAAACTGGGGTTTGTGTCTTAAATGTAATCAAACACAAAAGTACAGCTCAACACATGCTAACTACTTTGATTACTTCAAAGAAATACTAAGCAAACTAGAAAAATGACTCTAAAGACAATCAAGGTGGAAATGAAAAGAAATTTCAGGTTAAAATAATCACAATGCCAATATAATACTTGTCAAAATGTAGACTAGATTCATTTTTGACTTTCTTATTTAAGAAATATGAAACCTAAAACGACAAACCTAAATTTGTTGTAGTCTAGGACACAAAAAACTGGATCTTACAAAGAAAAGGCTAGGTGAGCTAGAAACTAGTTAATGAGTTCGGATTTAGCTAAAGCTGGTTCTTGACATGCTCACGGCAAGGATCACTAAACACAAACAGGCTTCAACTGAGCCCTCAGAAAACCCTTTTGATAAAAGACGGCAGCAAGATAACGGATGGCAGGAATTTTGCCTTGGTACTCTTTCCAACTCTCTGTTAGGTTGGAAATTACTTGATGTTGGACAAATGAAGTTATATTACTACAGTAAGACACACTAGTATCTTAAGCCTTAAGAGCTCATCACCGCCAAATACGGTCAAATGACAAAAGGGTCATTTCTGACTCAGTATGAAAGGAACAAGCTTTCAAATAGAACACCAATATTTTAAATATTTGTGTTACTATTAGCAGCCCAGATTGGGAGCTCATGAGCTAATGCTGGCCTGCCATCTGTTTTTATCACTCAAAGTATCAGAACACAGCCATATGCATGTTTTTTTAAATTTTTTTTATTATTTATTCAATTGGGCACGTGTGTGTGTGTGTGTGTGTGTGTGTGTGTGTGTGTGTGTAGAACCACGGACGAATTCGGGAACCACCATGGACGCCTCCACCTCCTCCTTGTTTACTCTGCCCCGGAATTCACAGGCTCCGCCCTACTAGGACCAGAAACGCAGGCCGCCCCCGCTTCCGCCTGGCGTCTATACGTGGAGTCTAGGATCCGAACTCAGGACCTTCCGTTTGCAAGGCAGAGGCTTAGCCCCTGAGCCACCTCTCCAGCCCCTATATGCATGTTTTATATGTTTATTGTGCATTACTACACATCAGTATTTGTGACAGCGAATGGCCCCCAAACATCCTCACAGAAAAAGTTTTAACACTCCTGACCTTAATGAGGGAAATCCTTGATGCTAGTAACATTGCTCATTCTGACAGGATGAAACAGCTTCTATTCTGAGGCTGCTTTGTATCCTATTTGTCTAAAGTAGCATAAGGTAAAGACAGGGAATGGAACTAAAAATGCAAAAATGCTATTTCCTTTTTGTCAGACACATGCATCAAATACCATTTTAAAAAATGTTTTTTATTTTATTGAGACAAAATTTCACTTATCTCAGGCTGGTCTCAAACTTGTAATGTAGCTGAGGATGACTGAACCCCTGATCCTCCTGCTTCTATTTCTCAGGTGCTGGGATCACAGGCGTACACCCCAACACCTGCTTCACGCAGTGCTGGGATTCGACTGTCCTACTTCACGCATGCCACAACTGAGCTCTGTCCTAAGCCCCTCAAGCATCATTTTCAAAGTAGAAATTTGCTCTAGTAACTAGTAAGCCGACACTGGTCAATAAAAAAGGTGTCTTGTTGGGGATATAAGAAGAAAAATATAGAAGAAGCAATCGCTATAAGAACACTTACGCTGTATGTGAATGAGCTGCTTTGGCATCTTAAATTCCCCGGGATATATAGATTCATAGTAAGCGATATTACTTTCTGCCTCTGGAACTGGGATAACCATATTATCCCTCTTCTCGCCATACACCTGCTGTGCGGAAATGGCCCGCTGAAGATGATGTTCCTAAAAAGACAAAAGGACACGTGAGTTTATGAACTAGAAAGTAACGAATAGAATATATAGCCTAAAAAGAAGTTCTGCTTATTTATTTTTAAAGCAGAGGGATTTAGTCAATCTCTCTTTACATTTTATTGTAATCAATACATCTACATATATATGAAAACATGCTGCCAACAATACACCAGTGAAAAAACATTTTAAATAAAAAGAAGACTTTGTTAGAGATATAATTTTTTGCATCTTTCCACAAAAGTTTCTAGTCTAAAATTGAGACTGGACTAACATTTTGCAGTTCATAGATGAAATCTAAAGAGAATTAAATGCATCTGAACCTATTACATAAACAAATCAAATCATGGATAAAAAAATATTTACTGGCTGCAAATCTCCTATTTATATAGTGCTTTATAAATTTAGAAGATTCTTTCATGCACATCAATAGAAAGTTCTTTTCAAAAAAGGGTAGGAATTATCTTCTCTGTAAGTGACCCAAGCTCAAACCTTCATCTTTTGTCAAGTAGCTTTTTTTTTTTTTTTTTTTTCTTATCAATTTCCAAAGCCCTTGCTGCCTAGCAGCACACTGAGCACAGGCTAAAAACACAAGTTTTCAAAGGTATGGGTAATACTACTACATCTACTCTACCATGCTTGAGAGTAAGTACTTCTTTTGCAGTATCCCTACACCTTCTGTTTTCTTCTGCTTTTTAGACAGGATCTCATTCTGTAGCCCCAGGCTTGCATCAAATTCACGGCACTCCTCTGCCTCAGGCGAGGTTTCAGGAACATCCTACCATGCCTGGCTCAGAATCCCTTCTGAATGAAACAAAATCTTTACCCAGCTTACTTTGCACTGTATTCCTTATACTTAATCGTTAAGTTTCTTCCCCGCTCAACTCCTGCTCTTCTTTGATTTCTAAAACATTTTTAAAGTCAATTTTGCAAGTGAGCATTTGTGCATGTACATGTATGATTATATATCATATATATGTTATATGTGTGTGGAAATCAGAGGACAATTGGTAGGACTTAGTTTTGCACTTTGATAATGAGTCCTGGGGATTAAACTTCGGTTGTCGGGCTTAGCAGCAAATATCTTTACCAACTCAGCTGCTTTTCTCTTCCTCATTGATATGAGAATTTTGGAAATGCCTCTCTTTTAATATTAAAGAAATATTAAAGTTTACTATATTTATGTATGATACGTGAAAAGAATAATAGCAATTACGTATTTCGACCAAAAAAAAATCTATCTCACGAAACAATTTTGTAAGCATTTTGCCTTCTGACTTCAAGTTTTTCCACATGGGCAAGTTCTATTAGTGAAGTTTACAACTTTATCATCTTGTCACGTTGAATAACATAATTTTCATAAAATATTCTATTGATAATCCAGTTTTATTTTTGATTTGGAAACCTTCAGGCTTCCTAACACTGATCTGACAGAAACCAAGTACGCAAAGATCCACAGTGAGGAGAGGGAGGAGCTTCTATTTAGTGTGACTGGTGTGGCCATGGATGCTTAGCGACCTCCAACTGGAAATTCAGATACCTTTCCACTCTCAAGATATCCCAGTTAGCAAAAGAAATTTTCTTTGGTTTACTTGTAGCACACACCAGATTCAGGTAGGAAAGCGGAAAGCAGGGCACTTATATCACCACCTAGGCCCGGCTCAGAACCCTTAGTTAGACGTGGGAGACAGTTTATCTACACCTGTCCTGCCTGACTCTGGCGACTTGGAAGTACAGCATTCAAGAACTGACTTTGTTTAACTGATTTGATGTCATAGTTCAAGTGAGAATGAATGTACAAATGCCAGAGGTCAAGTGGTCAGAAAATTAAATCTTCACATTGCATCTCATTTTATCTTTTTTAAAAAATGTTTTTAATTATTCAATTGTGCGTGTGTGTGCGTGTGTAGAACTATGGGCGAATTCAGGAACCATCCATGGACCGCCTCCACTTCTTCATCCTTTACTCTGCCCTGGGATTCACAACTCCGCTCTAACAGGATCAGGAACACAGCCGCCCCCCCCCCCCCCGGCCCCCGCCCGGTGTCTATACGTGGGGTCTAGGATCTGAACTCAGGACCTTCTGTCTGCAATGCAGAGGCTTAACCCCTGAGCCAACTCTCCAGTCCCTGCATCTCATTTTCTAACACCAAGATTGTGACGAAAACAAAACCCCACACCTGCAGGTTTTCATGGTGTGTACTTGCATTGACATTTGTAATTTTTTTGTAAGTACACAGATAGAAAAGCCAACTCATCTAACAACATGAACAAAATAACCTCTTCCCTTAAGCACTACAAATATACTTAGCCAGGTGTGGTGGCTCGAGCCTGTAATCCAAGTATTCAGGAGGCTGTAGGAGTTGGAGGCCAGTCTTGGCTTCCAGAGTAAGTTCCAGGTCACCATGGACCTAGAGAGTAACACCACCCCGATTCGGAAATAATTGTCAATAAATAAATAAATAATGACTTTAGCACATGTATTTAACACATACTATCTTTTTATAAAAAAATTATTTTTCTGTGTGTGTGCATGCACGTGTACTAGAAGGCACCATGTGTCCCTATGGAAGACCAAGGGTGATTTTGGGAATCATCTTGGATTGCTTCTACCTCCTTTTTGCTTTGCTCTGGGATTTCCCAGGCTCCACCCAACCAAGCCCAAAAGTGCAGTCTGGCGCCATCTCCACTGGCGATTTTATATGGGACCTGGGATCTGAACTCAGGACCTTCTGCTTGTGAGGCAGTCTTAACCCCTGAGCCAGCTCTCCAGCCCAACACATATCCTAAGCACTTCCCTTGTGCTACCCTACTTTCCTCCTATGCAGCATTTAATATGCTTTCAGAGCAGCTCCCCAACTTGCTAGTCTCTTCATTGGCTTGTTAAACAATGAAGCAAGATGTGGAGCTGCTGACCACTTACTATTTTTTAAAAAATGAAACAAAATGAAATACTTTTAGGTGTGAAAAGGTGTTTAATTTTTTTCAGACAATATACTATGGTGGTTAACACAAATTTTGTAAACCATCTGAGTTGTAGCTTCGTAGCCTACTACTAAGTTTGTGAGTTTGGCACTGAGGATCATTTACTCTTTCTTTGTGGTCTGCAATGTATAGGCACACTAATTTCCAGGATGTGATAATCAACGATGCCTTTCCTTATCAGAGAAGATGAAAAGTGTACTTTACACTTAGTTGTTATCACTTATAGTCACCTACATAAGCATGTTTTATGGGAAGAAAGTCTCTTATATTTACATCCATCTATCATTACTGAGAAAGAAAACAAAAGAATAGTTGTAGGGAATAATAGAAGCTAAGCTTCTTTGCAATGTCTGCAGTCTCTGGTGGAATTGTCCTTGCTCTTGAAAATAACCTCATGCCCACGATGACTCAGTAGGTCACCTGCAAAAAGTAAGACATGAAAACAGGAGAGGGGGCTTGTCAGGAAGAAGGGTTTTAGTGGGAGAGAGTGAGTTGAGCAACAGGGCCATGAAAAGAACCCAAATTCGTTAAAATATGGAAACTGCCAAACGCACACAAAAAATCTAGCCATTTTTGGTTCATACAAACTATTTCACATAATCTCTTTAACAGCAAGAAAATGATTTGCCTTTAAAATTTTATTTATTTATTCATTCATTCATTCAGTGTGTATCAGAGGGCACTGTGTGTCCCTGTGGAAGACCAAGGGCGACTTCGGGAATCATCCTGGATTGCTTTTACTTCCTTTTTGCTTCACTTTGGGATTTCCCAGGCTCTGCCCACCAGGCCCAGAAAAGTAGGCCACTGCTGTTTTCTGCCTGGTGTTTTTATGTGGGACCTGGGATCCAAATTCAGGACCTTCTGCTCGTGAAGCAGTTTTAAACCCTGAGCCATCTCTCCAACAGATGATCTATCTGCCTTTACATTTGGTTGCCATGTATATGATGTACTTTCTAGTGGTTTAATCAAAACAACAGGAGTCATGGGAAAAAAGTCTACCATGTAGCAATTGTAGAATCTGTTTGAAGGTATGCGCACACACACACACACACACACACACACACACACACACACACACGCTCACTGTATTATTTTTTTTCAACTTTTTTGTAATTGGAAAAGAACCAAAGAGTCAGACAATAACCAGATGATCCAGTTACACACTCTTTATTCTTCACACAACTTTATTCTTCAAGTGCAGGATCTAGTTGAGTAGCCAAGGCTGATCTGAACTCAAAATCTCATCTCAACCTCTCAAGTGCTGGGATTACGGCCACAGGCTCAACAGTGTTAACTTCCAGAAGAGAATTTATTTGGTTCACTAATAGCTTTCCCATTTTTAAATTCAAAATCTCATCTCAACCTCCCTAGTGCTGGGATTATGGCCACAGGCTCAACAGTGTTAACTTCCAGAAGAAAATTTATTTGGTTCACTAATAGCTTTTCCATTTTTTAAGTCAGTCTGATTAAAACCAAAATACTTGGAAGGTTGAGGCAAGAGTCTGAATTCAAAGCCAGCATGAGCTACAATTTGTCTCAAAAACATCACCCATGAGACCGCTATGCATACATGTGTAACACTCCATTTCCCCATTGTGAGCCCTCAGTAATTACAGGGCTGCCATGAATGGACTGAGAGGAAAGAGGCACAGGGACAAGTTATCTATGCTGCCTTTTCACTCCGGTGACTGCTCTCTTTGCTGTGCAGGAGTGCATATAGTTTAGTGCATCACTGTCTTCCCATGCCTTCGTGTGGTTGGAATCTTCTCTGTGTCCCAGTGTTGTGGCTTTGGGCCTCACCATGTTTCCTAAACTGATCTTACACTCACCAGTAACCCAGCTGGCTTTAAACTTTCAAGCCTTCTGCCTCTGCTGGAGTAAAGGTATGTACACCGTGCCTCTCTCCTGCAAAGATCCCTGCTGCTGATTTAGGACCCACCCAGATAATCCAGGAAGCTGTCTTCATCTCAAGAGTGAGCACTTAACCATATGCAGAAATCTTTCTTCCTCAAAAGATAACATTCATAGGTTCTTAGAACTAGGATTCTGCTCCTCTGAGAATCTGTTCTCATCTGCATTAAAAACTCCACTCCCTTGGTCCTTTCACTGGTGACCTAAATGAGAAGCCTCAGCATCATTCCAAATCTATCTTGAATATTTCTCACTCCAATCAATTACCACTGAAGAGTGATTTTAAAAAACATCTTGCTGCATCCAGGAACTCACTGCAGTGAGACTTGTCCTTACCAGATCTGCAGAATGACTGAGATACCAACATGCCCCCACAGACTATAAGTTAACTCAGGAGACATAAGAACGTACAGTGGAAACTTTGGGGTATAAAGCTGGATGAGTGAATGGAAATGCCCCCATCAGTGGGGTGGCCCAAGGAGCGGCAACTTGGTATGCTACAAAGGCCTGAACCCCTGTTAGACAAACCAGAGGGAATCCTGAGGTCCAAGACGTGGCCAGACAGGAGGGTAGTAGATGGATTGATAAGGGAGGGAAGGAAGGAAGACAGAGGGAGGGGGGATGAAGGGGGGGATGGGATTAGTACTAAATATGCTTGTAAAACCAAAATAATAATAATAGTAATAATAAAAAAAATCACGCCTGACCTTCCGCTAAACTATATATATTTCTATGAAAAGACTGAGAATCTACAATAGCAAATCCAAGTTTTTTTTAAAAAAAATTCAGTTACCTCAGTATTTATGAACAGCTTAACTAAATAACCAAGATTATATAGGTCTAAATTACAATTACATAGAAAGCTTATCTTTTTCTTTTTAAAATTTTTTATTATTTATTTATTCAATTGTGTGTGTGTGTGTGTGTGTGTGTACACACAACCATGGGCGAATTTGGGAACCACCATGGACCACCTCCACCTCCTCGTTTACTCTGCCCTGGGATTCACAGGCTCCGCCCTACCAGGACCAGAAACGCAGGCTGCCCCCGCTTCCGCCTGGCGTCTATACGTGGGGTCTAGGATCCGAACTCAGGACCTTCTGCCTGCAAGGCACAGGCTTAACCCCTGAGCCACCTCTCCAGCCCCGAAAGCTTATCTTTTTCTTAAAGACAGCGCCTACTATGAATCTTCTGAAGAAATCTATTTGCTGCACTGGCTAGTTTACGCCCAATCTGTTGTTCACTAGAGACTAATTTTAAACTTTCAAAAAAATTTTTCAACAATCCAGAAAATTTTGATTTCAAATGTGTAAAAATTATAATGAAGACTGCCTGAAACAGTTTTAAAAAAACTTCGTATTAAGAACTCTTGTTGGGCATGGTGGTGTGTTGTCATAGTTAGGCACAGGTATCAATCTGACAGTTGAGGGTTTGAGTTCTGGGCACATTTGTAGAGAATTAGTGGTTGAGTTAAGCGCAGAACAAACCTGCAGAAGATTGTCTAGCTGATGGGGAAGGCCCAGCCCATGGTGGGTGGGATTAGGCCCTGGAATAAAATACAGAGAGCTGGTTAAGAAAGTTGGCATCCTTTTGTATACTTGGCCAGACATGCTGGTCTGGCAAGTAAGGATCATCCCTCTCTCAGTCATTAAGTAGAGATGGTGTGGCCAGTTCCCTTGGCCCTGGTGTTGGTGTGAGTTTTCCTGTCAAACTGGACTCAGAACTGTAACCGGACAATAGAGAAAATAAATCCCTTGTTCCTTTAAGCTGTTTGATGATGATGTTATCAGCAACCATGCAGACTGACTACATGCATGCCTGTAATCTCAACAAGACTGCCACAACATCAAGACCTGCCTGATCTACCCCCTAAATTCCGGGCCAGTCAAGGTTACACAGGGAGATCCTGCCTCAAATGAAACCAAACAACTCTTTATTATATGCAAACTTATAAAAATAGAATCAAATGAAACACAATTTGTGATTAAATAATTCTAAAAGCCACTGCAAGTTGATATTATCAATGATAAAGAGCAAACCAGAAAAACCTGAAGAATGATCTTCAGTAACTGCACAGGACAACAGGCTCCCCAAAGTGCTCGCTTTTGTTATTTAGTGGGCCCTGTAATGGCCAAGCCTTAGTCAACCTCAGAGACACAGACCCAAGTATGAACCTTATACTTGTTTAACTCAAACTCTAGCTTTGTCATCCTGCAACGTAGTTTTACTATGTGAAATCTTTCCCTCTCTTCTCTTTGGCAAGAAACCCTTCCTTCCTCTCTCCCATCTTCATGATTTCTATGTACCCCTGCAAAACAGTGTCTTTTCAGGTGTGTTTATGGCTGGACATGCTTGCTCATTAATGACAAGAATTACGTAGCTTCACACACAGGGCATGCCAGTAAATTTTGAGAAATCAGAACACAAAACACACACACACACACACACTAGCTACAAGCAGATTAGGGAAGATTTTGCAAATGTGCTGCCAGCCGCCCCCCACCATGGTTCCCCCCCTCCACATTTCAGCCATCACAGTGGAAAATTCCCACTTCTGTCTTCCTATACAAAATTTCTTGTTCATTTATGACCCTTAAGAGGCACGTTATTATCTATTTACATACTAAGATCGCCAGGGATAGACATGTCCAGTCTATCTTTTCCTTCAAAAGACATGTTCTCTTGTACTATTTGAGGATTGTAAATTTTTTAAGCTTGTGGACTAAGCAATGTTATCTTTGTAAACTACTGGAATTTTAGTTTATTATTTTGGTTTGTTGCAGTATTTTAAGAAATACAAGTATCTTTTATAAAAATAGGAAAGACTGAATTACACAAAACACACGAAAGACACTTATTTCTACTTGCTCTATAAAGCTACAGTAATTATCAAACTTTTTTAAAAGAGCTATTCGAAATTATTTTAGGCAAATTCTTACAGATTAAACGACATAAACTTTATTTAAGCAAATAATGACCTTAAAACAATTAAGAACATGTTTGGACCATTCTTACCAAATTAGAAACAGTTCATTAAGAATAATGCATAAACTCTCTTGTGGGTTCACAGCAATGAGTAATTGTGTAAAAAAATATTTAAGAGGATTGATTCAACACTTATCAAGCCAAAGTCCATTCCTGGATAAACAAGGACCTGAGCTGAATTATTTCTTCTATTTTCAAATGATGCCCATTAAGCCAGTTCAGGAAAAGAGCACCAGCCGGACGAGACCACCTAGTTCCTAAACACACCACTCTGCTCTCTTGCCTCCTAGCAGGTTCCTTCCTCTCACCTTGGTAATCCATTGAACACACGAGTCAGATCAGGTTCTTCTTAACTCAAAATGTTTCAATTACCTCTCAATCCAGAATGAAGCCACCGCTTCCTACTGTCTGGCTTCTCTCAGTCTCACCCCTCACTCAGTTCGCAGCACACTAGTCCCTGCAGCTCATCAAACATGAGAAAAGCTTCCTTCTTCGTCTCCTTCAAATGTTCATCCAATCTTCCTCCTAAGCAGACCGTTCTTTATGAACTCTGCAGTGCACGTGCACTAGATTAGCTAACTCTGAAAAGGCCAGTATCAAAAGCTGGTGAGGATCTGGATTTCCATTCATTCATGAGAAAAGATACAGCAAAGTTTACAAATTCAAACACACATGTCCATATGGCTCAGCACATCTACTCCTAAGTATTTACTCAAGAGGAATTGGATATGAGTCCAGGAAAGATCTGAATAAGAATGTTTGAACAGTTTTATTAACAGCCTCAGTTTAGACATGCCCGAATGTCCACTAATAGCGTTGAGTGTAGCAGTTCAGCAGTACTGCACTCAAGCAGGTCTGGCCTGGCTTTGATCCAGCACTCAAACCACCAGTCTTCCAGCAGGATAAACAAACTCCCCACGCCCCAAACAGGATAAACAAGCTACAGGACAGTAAATGGAAAAACACTTTAGCAAGAAAAAGGAATAAATTATTTATACATACAACAGCACAAGTGAATTTCAAAAACACAATGTTTAAAAAGAGCTCCACATATAAGAATCCCAGAATCCATCTGTGTCATTCTAAAAAGGACAAAATTAATCTGTGGTGAGGAAAAATTCCTACTAGTTGTCTCTGAGAAGTAGGGGTAGGACTGAATGGGAAGAGTGGGAGAGTTTTCGGGGTTGCCAGCAATGTCCTGGCTCTTATAAGAGGGCTGAATTACACAAAGACATGAAATTTGTTAAAATTCAGTTAATACATACTTTATCGTTTCACTGCATATCAGTTTTACCTGAAAATGGAAAAGGTAAGCAAATATTGAGCTCCTGTGAATATCTGCAAGATGAAATACAAACATACACTGATGAGACTGTAAAGTACATTATAGAAATAAGATAGAAAAACTAAAGGTGTAGAAATCACAAGATCTGATCTCGTACTTCTAAAAAGTAAGGTGGAAGTGGATGGAGAGATACATGGATGAATAATAAAATGAACAAATAAACACACAAAATGAAATCACGTAAAGCTCTTAAAAGCTCTTGAAACTACTCAATATTGGAAATTTTTCACAATTAAATCCTTTTTTTAAAAACTATAGTGTGTGTGTGTGGGGAGAGTTGGGGGGTACTGTGAGTCCCTGCGGAGGATCAAGGATGACTCTGGGAACCATTCTGGATTTCTTCTACCACCTTTTTGCTTTGCTCTAGAATTCCTCTGGCTACATTCAGCAAGTGCAAGGCACCCTTTTTGCCAGGCGTTTTTACGTGGGACCTGGGATCCAAACTCAGGTCCTTCTGCTTGTGAGGCAGAATCTTAACACCTGAGCCATCTCTCCACCCCTCCCAATTAAATCTTATTTTAAAAATCTGGGGACATAGCTAAGTGGTAGAGTGTTTGTCTAGCATGCATGAGGCCAAGGTCTGACTTTGCCAGCATGATTAAAAAAAAAAAAAAAGGAATCTCGGCCTGGACCTTGTTCCGCAGCCCTGCTTTGTTTTCCTCCCAGACATGCAGTCTTCTCATGAACAATTTGCCGCTTCATTTATTATTGTCTGAGAATTCCATGAGGGTGGGAGTGGTTTCTAGGTATAGAAACAGACATGTGCAAACATCCAATAATTTTTTTTGGAGTAAATAAGTCATACCACAAAAGATTCTGGTTTCAAACAGTCATTAAAAACTAAGATAAAACTTCATAAAAAATAAATATTTTCCTTTTTATTTCTAACACTCAGGGGAAATGGTTAATATGGTTGAAGGAGAGAATATCTGGCAGCAGAAACATTTTCCATAAGAAATAAACCAAAAAGATGCTGAGACTCATACTTTGTAACTAGTTTCCCACTTAACCTAACAGTCTGAAATTATTTGTATTTCTAGAACATAAAATGGCAGGACACCTTTGCTGAAGATACAGGCAAAGCAGTTCAGTCTCGCTCCTTCTCCAGAGAGAGACACCACTGCTCAGGGCTGACGTGAGGCATTGGGATGTTTCTGGGCTCTGCACTTTGAGGTTGAGGACGTGTAGTCATTGCCAAGACATGTAGCTGGTGACTACTGAGCAACACGTTCTCATTCTAGAAGTCTGACAATGACAGGCAGACAGCCGCCCCTCGCCCATCCGTGGTGTAGTATCTATGTAGTCAACGGTGTCATGAATAAAAAAATGAGTGACCTCTGTTTCTCAAACTGGCACGAACAGTACTGGGACCTTCATGATTGCACAGCCAGCACTTTACTGAGTCTCACAATCCCAGCCCTTCCTTTTCTCATTTTACTCATGTATATGTATGCTCCTGTATGTGGAAGCTACAGGACAATCTCAGGTATTGTTGCTCAGGCATTTCTGTTACAGTTCACCAGCGTGGTTGCTGATAAAGGACCATCAAACGGCTTAAGGGAACAAGGGGTTTATTTTCTTACTGATAGTCTGGTTACAGTCTGTCTAGCTTGAACGGGAGAGCATGCACCAACACCAGGGCTGAGGGAACTGGCCACACCATCTCTACATAATGGCTGAGAAAGAGACAATCCATACTTGCCAGACCAGCATGTCTGGCTAACTATACACAAGGATACTTACTCTCTCAACCAATTCTCTATTTTATTCTAGGGCCTAATCCCACCTACCTGGGCCTTCCCCATCAGCTAGACAATCTCCTGAAGGTTTGTTGTGGGCTTAATTCAACCATTAATTCTCTACAAATGTGCCCAGAGCTCAACCCTCAACAGTCGAGAACTGTGCCTACTATGACACTCCACCCCTTGTCAGCTTGACACAAAAAAAATAGCACTTTTAAACTGCAACCTTCAATCCTTGTCCCCACAAATGTTAAAAATATAAATACATTGCATTAGACAAATTTAAAATGTTCTCTCATTAAAACTTCAGTTCCGACACTTTTAAATTTCAAAATTTTTAGACCTTAAGAGTATTAAATCAGAATAAGTTAAATACTTTAAAACAAGTAAAAACATTAAAACAGAAGGATCGTGAATAAGAAAACATTAAAAAGATCAAAGTCCAGCATATCAAATACCACATCCTGTACTTCAGTGTCCATCTTCTGTTGCTCATCACATAGTCAAGGTGGCTCAAAGATTCTAGGCATTCCCAGTTCCTGTTTGCAGCTCAAAGTTGTTCAAGCAGAGTTCCTCTGAACCAGGCTGAATCTCCGCTTGCAGCTGTCTTCAGCATACATCCCATGGTTCTGGCATCTCCAACGCTCTTGGGTTCACCTCTGCAGCCATAAGCTTCACCTTCTCTTGCAGGACTTTATGCCAAGCTTTTGCTGCTCTCCATGAACCTTTCAGTAGTACACCAAAACCAGTACCACCTGGGTGATGCTGCCAGATCCTAAAGCTTAGTCCACTTGAGCCACAGCTGTATCAAGTTTTGTGTGCTGATGCTAGAAAAGCCTCTTTATAGGCAGCTAAACTGCCAAAGGGCAAAAATGGCTTTAACTTGGGCTTTTGTGGCCCCAAAGGAATCTGGGTTTTCAGACCATGAACTCGCCATGGTTTTCATGTTTTCCACCATCCCAGTGTAAGTCACTAGGTTTTCCTTCACTGATACTCATTCCTCCAACAACAGCAGATGTTCTGCCTGCCCTTTGCACATCCAGAGCTTCACGGCCACAAACACAGCTCTCCACTGTCAAGCAAACCAGTCTATCATCTTTAATTTCAACTTTACTAAAAGTCTTTGTTCCCCTCATCACAAACTGGGCCCAAATAAATGATTCATAACTCTCTCAGCATTTTCATTGTCTAAATGGACCATTAAACTCTGCAGAACAGGATTTGTAATCCACAAAGTAAAATCTTCAAACTTTGTCCAGCAAAACCATTCAAAAGCCACAAAATCCATAGTCAGATTTATCAACACCCTACTTCTTGGGTACCAAATTCTGTTGCAATTCACCTGCACGGCTGCTGATAAATGACCATCAAATGGCTTAAGGGAACAAGGGGTTTATTTTTTTTTTTTTACTGATAGTCCGGTTACAGCCTGTCCAGCTTGACTGGAGAGCATTCACCAACACCAAGCCGAGGGAATTGGCCACACCATCTCTATGTAATGACTGAGAAAGGGACAATCCTTACTTGCCAGACCAGCATGTCTGGCCAAGTGTACATACACAAGGATGCCAACTTTCTCAACTAGCTCATTCTATTTTTTTTCTGGGGCCTCATCTCTTCCACCTGGGCCTTCCCCATCAGCTAGATAATCTGCAGGTTTGCTCTGGGCTTAACTCAATTATTAATACTCTACAAATGTGCCCAGAGCTCAAACCTCTCAATTGTCAGGTTGACACACCTGTACCTAACCATGACACTCAGGTATTGTTGCTCAGGCATTTCCCCCTTGTTTTTTGAGCTAAGAGTCTCTCACAGGCCTGGAATGCACCAGGTAAATGAGATTGGCCTAGCTGACCAGTAACCCCAGAGATAATCTTGTTCCTGCCCCCACCCCCTTCCAGTGCTCCCTCCCTCCCTCTCTTCTTCCCTCCCTCCCTCTTTTCCTCCCTCCCTCCCTCCTTCCTCTCTCTCTCTCTTCTTAATGTGGGTTCTGGGATCTAACTCAGGTCCTTGTGCTTGTAGATACTTTATCCATCTTCCAGTCTCTGTAATATATATATATATATATACACACACACATTCCTTTTCTGCCAACTGAAGTTATCTCCAAATAATTTCTCTTTTGTTTTAATCTAAGAAAGGAAAAAAATGATAAACTTTTGATAAGAAATATATGGATTGGGGCTGGAGAAATGGCTCAGGAGCTAAGTCTCTGCCTTAAAAGCAGAAAGACTCAAGTTCAGATCCTGGATCCCATGCAAAAATGCCAGAAGGAAAGTGGCCTGCACTTCTAGCTCTGGAAGGTAGAGCTTGGGAAATCCCAGAGCAAAACATAAAAGAAGTAGAAGCAATACATACATATATATATACATATACATACACACACACACACACACACACACACACACACACACACACACACACACACACACACACACACACACACACAGACTTCTTCTAGAAAGTTGCCAGTAACGGGCTGGAGAGGTGGCTAAGGGGTTAAGCCTCCGCCTTGCAGGCGGAAGGTCCTGAGTTCGGATCCCAGATCCCACGTATAGACGCCAGGTGGAAGCGGGGGCGCTTCTGGTCCTGGTAGGGCGGAGCCTGTGAATCCCGGGGCAGAAGGAGGTGGAGGCGGCCATGGTGGTTCCCGATTCATCCGTGGTTCTACACACACACACACACACACACACACACACACACACACACACACACACACCCCGCACGCACATACACACGCACATGCGCAGTTGAATAAAAAAAAAAAATTAGAAAGTTGCCAGTAACTATATAATCTTCATCTCACCCCATAGTTCCTATCCCGTAATTTTCTCTCCGTTTTCAGGATACAGACTCTGAAAAGTAGTTCCAAAGACTTCAAGAGATGTGATTCCTGTGTTTAAACAGTAAACAGCCTGGCAAATGTAGTCGTGGACAAAGGATGCAGAGTCCCCTTAGATATACCAAGTTAGATCCTCCAAGAGGTATGTAGTATGTCTTAGTTACTCCGTGGGCTAGTGTTAGTGTGAAGCACTGAAATGTGATGAGACCCAAGTTTCCATTTACAGCAGCAAACACATGGTAAGTATTAAAATACGTTTATGATATAAGTTATTGTTTGCTAAAGCCATTCTCTTCTACAACATAATTTACCTTATTATAAGTTCAGTGGTGAAAACCACCCTGAGATTCCTTTCACCACTGAACTTATAATAAGGTATTTTTTCACAAGTTTTCTTTATTTTTTTAAAAAAAAATTTTTTATTATTTATTCAACTGAGCGTATGTATGTGTGCGTGTGTATATGTAGAACCATGGGCGAATTCCGGAACCACTATGGACGCCTCCAACCACCTTGTTTACTCTGCCCCGGGATTCACAGGCTCCGCCCTACCAGGACCAGAAATGCAAGTGGTCCCCGCTTCCGCCCGGTCTATATGTGGGGTCTAGGATCCGAACTCAGGACCTTCCACCTGCAAGGCAAAGGCTTAACCCTGAGCCACCTCTCCAGCCCCAAGTTTTCTTCAGTTTTAAAGAGGGTTTTCTTTTCACTATGAACTAATACTGAGCTACATGGTCTGGAAAAAGATATCAATTAGAGATTGGCATATACTGACCTGTGGCTCAAATCCAGCTTCTGTCCACAGTGTTATGAGTCCAGTCCTGCTGGCTCACTTCTGTGTTGTCTGTAGCTCTTTGTCCTACAGCATGACAACTGACTAGTTCTGTCTGCATGGCCTGCAAAGTCTAAGGTACTTAACTGGCTCGTTTTCTTATCCCCGCTTACCCCCAAAAAGTCCAGACCTTTGACGTGGATCTGTTTAAATTCAGTACTCTGGCTGTAGAATAAAGACACTGACAAGGTAAAAATAACAGAGTAGTGAGAAATAGAACCGAAGTAAAAACTTCTAAAGACTACCTAGAGTACACACTTAACTTTGTTACTACAACCATTTTCCAGAAGTTGGATGTGGACAGAGATCTGGCTCCAAAATCCCGAGATCTTTCTAATGGGTTCCAATTCCTTCTTGTTTCCTTTCTCTGTTATGGCAGAATTGCACTTAGTACTCACAATACTAAGAGAAGTCAAAAGGACATTTAAAAAGCAGGAGAGGTGATTTGACAGCTGTGAGGAACACTGGGGATGCCAGATACAACTTAAGAAACTTAATGTTCCTGCCCTTCTCAGGATTCTCTTCAAAATCTATTCCATTAATGCATGAGGTTTATCTGCTGGTGATGTCCAGGCATCCTGGACATGAAATCACACTGATTTCTACCCATCTATATGTGTGTTAACTGCTTTAAAAATATGTATTTATTTATTGTTGTGTGTGTATGTGCGCATGGACTCATGAGTATATGTGTGTGGTGGTCAAGAAGACAACTTGGAGAAATTCAGTTTTCTTTTTCCATCATTTGGGTTTCAGGGATCAAACTCAGATCATTAGGCTTAGCAGCAAGCCCCTTTACCTGCTGAGCCAATAAGAAGCCCAAGTAATCACACTGTATTTGTTTGTTTGTTTATAAGAGAGGGCAAGAGGGAAGCAGTAGATGCACATGTGGGAACAGAAGGCAATGCTTGGAAAGTGATCCTCTCCTTCTACCATGCTGGCTCTAGGAATCAGACTCAGTTCTCCAACGGAGCACACAGGTGCCTTCGACCCACTAAGTCATCTCACTTGCCCACAACAAATTACTCTGAATTACTCATCAACCCTGTAAAGATTGAGATTCCAAGTACAACTTTAATAAGCATGGCTGTACCTGTATACTCACTAGTCCTTTTCCTAGACGTCCTGCATTTTCCTATGTAAATGGTGACACCACAATTACCTAAGCGGAAACAATGCTGAGTGTGAGACAATGCGCATGTGTGTGCCAGTGTGTTCCTCCAAAGGTGCATGTACTGAGGCTGGAAATCACATCAGCAGTCTTCCTCTATCACTCTGCACCACATGGTCTCTCAGAGAACGGAGCTTGCTACTACATCTAGAACGGCCAGCAAACCCACAGGGTCCATCTATGTCCAGTCCTCAGCACTAGGGTTACAGACGTGCACGACTCCTGGCTTTGGTGTGGGTGCCCATGTTGGCATAGCAAGCACTTTACCCACTAAGCCATTGCCTCAATTTTTTAATATAAAGTAATTAAAATTATGAATTTCCATATAGGAAGAGAATTAGCTTTTAACCAAAAATGTTATGAAAGAATTTACTTAATTCACATTAAGTAATATATAATCTACTATAAAGTATCCAGGAGATAGTAAATTATTTGTCACTTAGAAGGCCTATGTAATGAACAAATTCAGTTGAAATAAAGTGACGACTTCAACTAAATTTAACCATAGTTGTTTTTTTCTATAAAATAACAGTTTGGCTCACTTTGCTCCACAGTTAATGTTATAAACATAATTTAGCAATGGTTACATTTGTCTTGTTTGTTTTATTTAACCCATGTAAAAAATCAAGCCTTCAAAATCCGTGTTAATGCTGAAATGTGTGCATGGTTATGAACTGTGTGACAACTTGAAAACAGAAGGGAATCTAGGAGGGGAGAAGAAGGGTCGTGATGGGAAAAGGATGGGATGGGATTGGAGATTAAGATGTGGAAATACTATAAACTGACTATATGTATGAAACACTAATAAGAATGATGATAAATAATAAAAGAACTGTGTGGAAACTACACCATGGCTTGAATGGGGGAAAGTGAAATGGAAACTATTACAATTTTCTCTTTTTTAAAAGCATTTTAGACTCAGTTTCAGGATAACCCACCCCACCCTGTTCCTTCTTCCATAAATAGAATTAGTATCTACCTGTAGCAACTGTGAAAGGAATCTGACAATCTTAAAAGCCACTTTCACCTGTTCAAACTTAACTTCCCTATACTGTATTAACAGAATAAAGTAAATATATTCTAATTATTCTAGTAAAATATTTGATACTACAGGTTCTTTTAAAATATAAACATGAAGCAAATAACTTTTTACCTAATAGAATTTATTTTATCAAACACAAAGGAATATGAAAAAGCATGAAATTAATCCACTTTAATAGTAAACACTGATGTGAAATAAGGATTGGAATTCAAATTCTGACATTTAATAATTTGGGGCTGAGTTCTTTAAACCCCAATTTCCTTTACAAAATAACCAGCTAATCACCACTATAGAAAGAAAATGAAATATACAGACTTCCTAGCACAGTACCCAGCACTTAAAATCTAATTGTTTATTTTCTTACTGGTAAGAGAGAAAATGCCACCTAACTTGTAAGATTTTGTTGAGGATTCAAAGAGATTATGTTTAAAAAGCCTGGGTGCATATATTATCCTAATTACCAGATTTTAATAATGACCTAAAGTGTTAATAGGAACATTTATTACAGCTATCTTTTAAAAAATTTTTTTAAAATTATTTATTCAATTGTGCGTGTGTGCATGTGCGTGTGTAGAACCACGGGTGAATTCGGGAACCACCATGGACGCCTCCACCTCCTCCTTGTTTACTCTGCCCCGGGATTCACAGGCTCTGCCCTACCAGGACCAGAAACGCAGGCCCCCCCTGCTTCCGCTGGGTGTCTATACGTGGGGTCTAGGATCCGAACTCAGGACCTTCCGCCTGCAAGGCAGAGCCTTAACCCCTGAGCCACCTCTCCAGCCTTATTACAGCTATCTTTTAATAAGACCAACTCCGTATTTACCCAGTGCTTCCTTAAAAGAAGTCCTTTATCCTACCAATCTTAAAAGAAAACCTCAATATTTTTACTTCCCTTTATTGTTGGAAATGTAGCTCAGAGTGCAGCACTTACTGAGTCTGGGGTTCAATCCCCAGTACTGCAAAGCAACATCAAAAGACAACACGAACCAAAACCAGTAACACCCACATAACTGTTTTTGAGGAAAGATTTATTCTGGCTCACAATTTTGTCTTAATTTTTATTGGCAGGCTGTCACTGTTAACTGTTAACCTCTGGGACTTCTACTAAAACGTCAGTACTGTGCAGACTATAGCAAACCACTTCAGCTTTCCTAAGAAAATGATGGCTTTGCACTTGGAACACAAAACAAAAAGGAGCATGTGGTCACGGAAAGGCTGTCCCGTCTGTGCTGCTGTTATCGCTGCTTACTTTGCCATCTGATGCTTGGTCACCATGTGACAACCATGCTCCAGATGGACCTAAGAGCGAAGACCAGGAAAGAGGAGGAGAGAAAAATAAACACAAAAATGAGGGAAAGGAGATGAACAGGTAACAAGAATAGGAACCACACTGAAAGATCAAGAAGTAAAAGGCAAGATTAAGTAACTGTTAATGTTGTATCTTTGTGAAGACTGCCTAGCAGGGCTGTGCCACTTGCAGAACAATGAATCTGTGCTGGTGCTGTGAGCATCCTTCTTCATACTTCCGTCCCTACTTACAGGCACGTCATATTTTTAAAGTTTTAAAATGCTGCACACTCAAAGATTTGTTCGACTAATACACAATGAAAGCTTAGAAATTTCAGTTTTATTGCTTAATTGGTAAACATATAGAATATACTTACTGCCTCAGTGAATGTCCTTTATAAAATCAGAGTATGTGTATCCTGTACATTTGTTTTAAGTTGCACTGCTGTCAAGCAAAATGTAGAGCATCAACAACAAAAAAGCCAAGTGGCATCATAATTAGCTTGTACTAATCAATCAGCTGAGCAGTTTCTGACAGAAGCCCAGGAATACATTGTTGCCCCTCCCCCTTCCTTCCTCATGCTCATCACCATGGGCTGTGGGTTTGTGGTAGGCATTTTTTTCTTTTCCTTTTTGACTATTCAGAAACTCTAACAGTTAAAGATTGTACATACATGATCCTGTGTCTTGATATCTTTTTCACCACAAAATGTAAATGTTTAAGGGATATTTTGATTGTAAAAATGAAAGATTTTTTTCATCTTAAAAAAAAAAAAAAAAAAAGTTTTCACAGTTCTCCGGACCAAGTTAATGTCAGCAATTCACCATTCCATGGGAAGATCTTAAACTCTGAATGTTACCTTAGATAAATCTAGTGATGCTACCTGAAGAGCTAGCATCCTCTTCCCATGAAAACAGACCAAAATGCATTCTAAGTTTAATTTGGGAGGAAAGAGAACATGCCTAGAATAGTTCTGACTTAATTTAAATCTGTCTCTGGTTATTTTCAACCATATGAGGACAGCTAGATTCTTTCTTGCACAAGAAGTTCTTGGGTTCATATAAATTTTCTAAAAGAATTCACCCTACATTTTACAGCAAAGGAGATATACCACCCTAAGTCTGGATCTCAGAAGTTCCATTACATGAAAGGCTGATTCTTCTGTAACTAAAAAAAAAAAAAGAATCTCATTTCACTTCAAAACAAACTGTAGTAGACAATCCTTTTTTTTTTCAACTTCTATGGAGGCAAAACAACTTTCCTGTAATAAATGATGATGCAGGACTACTGTTGCAACATCTGTACTTAATAAAGAGCTTATCTGCTTAGCACCAACCTCAGTATAACTTAGTGATGAAAATCTAATCAGGTAACATGGCTCAGTGAAGCTCAGTAAGGACTCTGCTTCTAGATGTGGGGACCTGAGCTCAATCCCTCAGAAACCCACATGCTACATGTACTCACACTCTCTAGCTCTCTCAGAAATAATAAATTACCTAAAAAAGTCTAATCAGACCATGGCCAAAATGAAAAATTTAACATGGCCCGCTTAATTAAGATACACCTTTCACCTCTGCTCCCAAGGGCCCTCTAAAAAAACAAGAGAACAGTTACCATAGTTAATAGTTAACAAAGTGCAAGAGAACTGTACAACAAAACCTCCATCTCATCTTCTAACCCAATAATAAACAAACACTGCAGTCTCTGGTCCTCATGTGAATGGGTAAGGCGAAGTGACTAATTCTGGTGAACAAGTTGTAAGTCAAAGTGACCTACTTCTGGACTAAACCAATCTAGTCACAAAAGTGGATTAAACTCTGATGCTAAAGGTCCTATTAATAAAATGCTATAATCACTTAAATATCCACTTGAATAAAATACTTCTGTGAAGGATGCACTTACAAGAACATCAAAATGATTTCTCATGATGAATGAAGTCAGCTGCACCTTGACTGGGGACTTGAAGGCCACTGTGAGATTATGAAACTAGGGGAGTAGGGCTGCAACACACAGGAGTAAGAATGAATCCTGCTGCTGAGAGAGCCCAAGGCCATGGGGAAGTGCAGAAAACAGGAGACCACACACAGCACATTCTACGCCCACTTTGAAAACAGTACAGTTGTTTTTCTGTTGTCATAAGATGAGGAATTCCATAAATACTGGTTAGGCAGTAATCGTAGTCTTGTTGGCCCTTATTTTAGGGAACTATTGATATCTAGTGCAAAGGGGCTGCACCCTAAACCAGGGAAATGGCAATCAAAACAGTAACACCTGAAATATTTCACAAATTACTTAAAATACCATGAACTGTTTTTTTTTTTCTAGTTTTACAAACATATTGAGTACTTATTCCTGCCTTCCTCCATGCCCCCTCCCTCCCATCCCCTCTCTTCCCTTCATTGATCCATCCCATCCCTTGCGCCCTCCTGTTTTTCCACTTCTATGGATCCCTGGGCTCCCTCTGACTTGTCTACTCTTGTGAGGGCTCATAACTTTTATGGCATACTAAATTGCCTCTCTTCAAGTACACTCCACTGATAGGGGCATTTCCCTTCACTCATCCAGCTTTTTGGTCCCCAAGGTTTCCACTATATGTTCTTCTCTCTCTTCAGTTTCTCAATAGTCCATGGGGGCATGACACTGGTATTTTTATTAAGGACATTTTCAACTCTCACCAGCCTAAACTTTTTCAACAAACTTTTGAAAACAGCCTAATTTCTTTACTGGGATTCACAATAAGTCAAAATTTATTAAACAATATGGCTAGACAGTGAACACTTTTTTTTTTTTCTGGCTAGCTAACAAAGAAATAGAATTTCTATCATGACATCTCTAATAAGGCCCAGCAATCCCTTAGAAAACTGGGTGAGGTGGTGCATGCCTTGTAATCCCAGCCTCAGGAAGCCATAGCCAGGAGGATCAAGAGTTCATGGTTGGTATGGGCTACACAGTTCACCCTGTCCACAAACAAAACCAACACAAATTAAAACAAGAAGAAAAAAAGACCAAGACAAATGAATCAAGGAATATATATTTATGGAGTGGATTGGTTCAACAACATTTTCTAGCACAAACATAAATACACCTTGTTTTATTTTAGTGGAAATGCATTACAAAGAAAAATACCAAAGGAAAAATTCATATAGCATTCTCATGTACAGTATTCAGATGGCAAGATGGAGTGAAAAGGTAATTCAATCAGGGCAGGAAATGTGGTATGTTTGCAAAGTAAACCTGTATTTTCAGAAGAAAGTTCTTAATGTGAAAAAAAAATTGTAAAGAACTAATTGATTTCACATGATTTATTTTACTTATATTTGCTTCAAATGATAAAGACATGACTTTTCAGGAATGATTAGAAGTTGGTTGAGACAGTTCTGTTACACTAAGTGAAACATTATACACTACTAGAAACCCAAATGATAATTTCTGATCATTACAAACACAGAAACTTAAAAAGACTAACTCATACCACCTATTAAATGAATTATACATTCCCTGAAAGAAAAGACATGCTTGCAGAAAACATATTAATGATCTACTTTTGAGTGTTCAATTGTAAAATGTGTAAATCATATTGTAAGTCCACATGATGTGCAAATGATACTTTTAACACAGAATTCCATACCAACACACACAGAGACATACACTCTTTAGGAAAGGCCATAAAATTCTCTCTGGTTTTAATTTTAGCTTACTATATTTTTTCCCATCTTTCTTATAACTTATAGTTTATTTCATTAGCTTCACTCCAAAAACACAAACTATCTGATTACAAAACTTAGAATTAAAAAGCTACTGAGTATCTAAATTTTTCCATAACTGTTTAAACATTATTCAAGAGACATTTGTGCTACCTTTATATTAAGACTTTTTAAAGTAAAGTAAACAATAACATAAGAGGTGACAAGCATAGGTTTGCTGGAGACTCAACAGCACAAAGGAAAGGCATTTGGGGTGAAGAGGGACAATGTGATAAGTAAACAATGTTGAGGTGATACAAGCCCACTGAAAGAACATTAAGTACAGGTCCCTGAGCAGAAGAGAAGGCTGCTTTGGACCAGCCTTTAAGGTGGAACTCCAGAGGACAGATACTTCTGAAGATGTGTCTTCTGAGTGTTTACCATACCCTTAGGGAAAGAATCACGGTGGTTGCTCTGTGTATCCAGCTAAGGCACAAATGGCTTCAGATCAGGAATGTACTCTTGCTCTCATGTGCTGGGCAATTTGGGTATTATGATGCGAGGACATGAGATAGTCAATGCAGAGGCAACAGAAACCTCTGCCAAGACCATGTGCTGGCCTAAAAGCAGTCTGGACAGAAGCGGTGCTGGAAATAATGAGCAGCACTTCTGAACTTGAGTCAGAACATCCTAGCAGAACTGCTCCTGGACACGTGACCCTTGGAAACAGTGGAAGTGCAGATGTTTGTTGTTTTAAGCTAAATTTTGCATACCTGCATAATAATAACACTGCCACTTTAGTTATATGAACAGTCCACTGTAAACTGGGTAACAGAACTAAAGCGTGTGTGTGTGTGTGTGTGTGTGTGTGTGTGTGTGTGTGTATTTATAAGACACGGGTAGAGGTCAGGGAATAACTTTCAGAAGTCAGCTCTTTCCACGAGGCTTCTGGGGATCCAGTTCAGGTTGCCAGGTTTGAGAGCAGGGGCGTGACCCGTCAAGCTACCTCACCAGTCCCAGAACTATATAATTTTTCACTAGAGTTAAAATGCTGCTTTGTCTTCTCTATCACACATGGTGACAAATGAGATTAAATCAACAGCTCTTCACTGAAGCAAAGCAGACTGATGGTTTGGAAATCTGCAGTGTCTCTGCATTACAAAATGATGCCAAGGCCAGGCAATGAAAAAAAAAAGCATGGTTTCAAACTAAGCAACATCTTTTCTTTTGTGGCAATTTCTCAAATATGTAGCTTGGGATCTTTTCCCCTCTAGCTCTTAAGTATTGGAATTCACAAGGTCAGTGCTAAAGGGCACAAGGGTCAAGGGTGTTACCACCATGCCTAGCTAGCCTCATTTGTAAAATCTTTTGAGATCTCAGAAGGTTCAATGAAGTCTTAGAATACTACTTATTTTACAGGTTATCTAACTAAATACTAGGCCTTGAGGGAGAGGGAGAGTGTTGTCTGAGTAGTATGTAATCATAGTCTATTTACACAGGCCAGGCATTATATGAAGACCCAAGCATGTGATCCCAACGCCTGGAAGGGAAGAGGAGAGGGAGGAGTTCAAGGTCATTACTGGCTTCACAGTTCAATGCCAACATGGGCCACATGAGGGCCCTTTTTAACCAAAATCAAATAAATAAAAATAAATTTACTTACACAAATGTTATCAACTAATGGATGGACCTCAATAAAATTCACAGAACACTCACTAAGCTTTAAAGGAGTCCTACATGCAAAGAGAAAGTGAGAGGAAAATGAGATCATTAGAGGTTCAAATACTGTCTTCCATGACCCAGTAAAGTATATGCTTGACCCAGTAAGATACCCAGGAAGTATCTGTGTCTGCATGCATGCGCCAGATAACACATTTCTTTACTTAGCTTTATGAGACAGGAGGAATTGTAAACAAGAACCCAAAACTTTAAAGAGTAGTATCCATAAACCTCAACTATACTAACTTTGTTTTAGAAAGATAGGAAACTTTGAGTTGGTGCTATGGTGGGATGAAACTTTGGAGGCTTGGAGGAGGTCATAACAATCTATTCACCAACAACCATGGATAAATTCTCCAGAACTCAAGCCTTTAGAAAACTGCAATCAGCACAAGACTCTGAGCCAGGGTCAGCAAGACAAGGTACTCCTACATTCTCAGCCCCCAGGCACCTGGGAAAGAAGTGCTGACTGAGCTGCTAAATTGGGGATAATTTTGTTATATAGCAACAAATAACACAAACAGGGAGATTGGAAATGGATTAGAAATGAGATCACACAGGGCCTGGTAAACCCTATCAAGGAGTTTTTACATCTTATTTGAAGAAAAAAGGAATTTAATTATCAAAGGAATAACTTAATCCACATTTCAGAAAGACCACCCTGAAAACTAAGTATGGTTCATTCAGCTTTGAAACTAAAAATAAACCTTCCCAATCAAGCACTCTAACCTTGAAATAGGGAGGGGTTTTAGACTGAAGGACAGTTAACTTTTTCAAAACACAATTTACACCAGACATCCCACGGAAAGCTGAGCAGTACCAAAGAAAGCAGCTTGTCTGAACTGACCTTATGTGTTGATAAATAATGCTTTCAGATACACTATTTTACATTAAATCTAAATAAAACCAGGAATAACAAAAACGAGCATCCACTGTTAAAAAAAAATTCTATGACCAGTATCCTCTTACCATATAAACCTGTTGAAACTTAGGTTGGGGAAATGGATCAGAGTTGTTGAAGTCTTTGCTTCCCAAGCAAAAGGTCCTGATTTGAATACCCAGACCCACGTAAAAATGCCAGGCAGATATGATGATGGCCTGCAATTCCAGCCCTGGAAGATGGAGCCTGAGAAACCCTAAATCAGAGTAATAAGAAAGCAGAGTAATCCAGGATGATTCCCAATGTCACCCTTGGGCTTCTACAGGCACAAATCACACACACACACACACACACACGCACACACACACACACACACACACACACGTTATTGAAGCTTTTTAAAACTACCTAAAGAGGTCTTAATTGAAACAGGGAATAAAAAGACATAAATCCTTACTATATAAAGTGGGAATGCCTGCAAGATTTCTGAACAAATCATGTACTTTTTATAATACATTATATAGAGCTGTATTCCTGGAAAACATACTTCTTTATCAAAACTACATACATGGGCTGGTAAATTAGCTCAGCAAGTAAGTGCCTGCTCAAAAACCTGGAGACCTGAGTTCAATCCCCAGAAGCCCACATGGTGAAAGGATAGAAAACTTCTACAAGTTGTTTTGATTTTTACCCATTTTGCAGGAGCAATTCTCTCTCTCTTCTCTCTCTCAAGTAAATAAATAAATACAACTACACACAAACTCTTTCCAAAACAGTTCATATGCAAAAGTGAAATTGCATCCAAGACTCAGAAATTTCATATACAAATTTTATCTGTGTAGTAGTCAAAAGTCACACCCAGGGGAGATTTAGGATGCCACTGCAAACAGAGTGAGGGAAGAAATAATGGGGAAAAATACCTGGGGGGGGGGATGAAGAGATGAGATATAGGAAGGATAGAGGGACTTATAGAAAAACCCTAATATTGTAGGAGGCAACCCCATTTGAACCTCCTATGCTAATATTTCCCAAAAAAAAAAGGGGGTGACATGTTTCTTTTAAAGAAAGGAACAAGAATGGATAGTCCCTATCCAGAGGAGTGCAGAGAGAGAAAAATGGCAAAACAAAACAAAACAATACCCTGAGCTAATCCACTTAGAACCCAGTAACAATTAAAACTATACTAGGAATAACAGGAATATGACACTGATAAGTTGTTGGTCAGAGACGTTTTAAAGCCCCCCCAAACACTATAAACTTTTGCCACTGCTCTTGATTCCTCTCCAAAAAGTTGACTGTAAGACCCTATTACTGAAAATGCGACACATATGGATCACAGAACATGGGGAAAATACATCAATTGGAATTGGTCTGAGAGCTTCCTCCTTGCTGGATAGCTTATATAGTACCAAGGAATGTGGTAGAATCTGCTGGGGGAGAAAAGTAATCAAAGGCTTCATCAACTTATGAGATCTGCAAGTTGTAATAAAAATCACCATGACAACAGGTGACCACCAGTGTAATAGTGGCATGAGTAGCAAGGAGACAACCAACAGCTTTCTGATTGATTGGACTCAAGCTTGTCAGAATGGAGCACATTCCTATTACTGTTAACTAGAACAAGAACCTATAAAAGGGAAGGAAATAGATCACTAGGGAAGAACAACCTATGAACCTACAAATAGGAAGACAGTACACCAAACTGCTTTGTAATACCTGTTATTATACCCATAGATTGGAAAAGTACTCAGCCTAGATGTCTTCCATAAGAGCTAGAGATGGAGGATGTGAACATCGTGACAGGATGCAGCCTAGGGCAGTGGAAGAGCAGTGAAGTGGGTAATAGCAGCGGCCAAAACACAGAGTACCAGCAACCCTTAATGTCACCAAGAATCAGGCCAATCTAATTTCTCCCCATCCTAAGGCTCAGGGAAACTTGTAGAGGAGGGGGCAATGAGATTTTAAAAGCCTAAAGATGGGAAGGTATACTATTGGACAACACACACTATTCAAGGCAGGGCTGCTGCATCCAGAAACACTACAATGAGACTTGTCCTGACCTGACCTGCATAAAGACGGACATACCAGCATACCTCTATAGACCAGTGGGGTCTCAGGAAAGGTAATTGCATGCAGTGGAAACCTTGGAGACTAGGGCTGGATGAGTAAAGGGGAATGCCTCTATCAGTGGTGCAACCTGATGAGGGGCTACTTGGTATGCTACAGAGACCTGCATCCCCCGCAAGAGTTACCACAGAGGGAACGAACCCTTGGGGACCAAAGAAATGAACAGGCAGGAAGGTGGGAGGGAGTGGGATAGATTGCTGAAAGAAAGGAAGGGGGATGGAAAGGAGAGGGGAAGAAGAGAGGCAGGGATAAGTAATCAATACACTTGTAAAACTAGGAAAAAATATATTAAATTTTTAAAAAGTCACACCAAAATTCTGTGGTACTATCTTTTTGCATTGGAGTCATCTCCTATTAATTATCAATGATTCCTGGCTTGTGATAATTAAAACTACTTCCCAAATTTCTTGAATGCCTCCAGGAAATACAGCCCCCACTGAGAACCATAACAATAGAGACAGGAGGGGACAGGCTAAGGTGAGGTAGCTCAGCAGGTGCCTGTGCACTTAAGTTCTATCCATAAAGGCCACAAAATGGATAGAGAACTCATTTTAAAAGTTGTGCTCTAACGCACATAACCATAACATGTATCCATTAGCTCAAGCTATTTTTTTTTAAAGGAGAGATTTCAGATATTCTAGTTAAAAGAAGTATGCTATACACAAATTCTTCACAAAGACAGTTACGAAACTGGGCACGGTGGTGCATAACTGTAATCTCAGCTCTTGGGAAGCAGAAGCAGGGGAACTGCTGCAGTTGGAATCCAGCCTGGTCTACAGGAATAGGAGGTTGGCTGGATCACTCTCATCTGCCATTTTGATCTCAAGTTTCTACTCTGACCCACCCAATTGTCTGCTCTTCCCCAACATCAGTTCTAGCTACTTTCCACGCCCCTTAGACCTACTTTTTTCCCTATCACATTCTCACACATGAGGCAAACAGACGTTTTCTTGCTTCTCGTTGCACATTTCTTTTTTTTAATTTTTTTTATTTATTCAATTGTGCGTGTGTGCGTATGTATGTGCGTGTGCGCGCGCGTGTCTGTGTGTGTGTAGAACCACAGACGAATTCGGGAACCACCATGGACGCCTCCACCTCCTTCTTGTTTACTCTGCCCCGGGATTCACAGGCTCTGCCCTACCAGGACCAGAAGCGCAGCCCCCCCCCTTCCGCTGGCGTCTATATGTGGGATCTGGGATCCGAACTCAGGATCTTCTGCCTGCAAGGCAGAGGCTTAATCCCTGAGCCACCTCTCCAGCCATTGCACATTTCTACACCATCTCCTTTCTGCTGCGCTTAAAAAAATAGACTATCAGAAGCTCACACCAATATGTTCACCTTGAAGTTGTCATACATACTCTGGGCACAGCGAACCTTCTGGAATCATTCTTAGTGACAATATCTATACCAATTCTCTAATGTCACACCATTCACTAATTAATTTTACCAGCCCTGGCATCTAAACTCAGGCATCCTACTCAACTGCCACTTTCCCGAGGAGGTATAAACAACCAATCCCACAGAGCCGTCTATTGCAATTAGTCCCGTATCAAGCTTCTACTTTCCATCAACACCCTGACTTCTCCTTTCTCTGCTTACCCAGTTTAGATTCAAGATCTAGCATGGTAATGTGTCCTTGCTGGACAGACTTCAACTGTAAATAAACTCAACTATCTACTCTGTGCTAAAAATCAAGTTGAACGTTTTCTATTCCATTGTCCAAATGAGGAACTATTTCACGTTAAAAGGATCACAAATATCTCCAGGAAGTTTCCCCATGCCTACCTTAGACTCTCAGGGCTTCCCGATCAACAGGTGATGACTTCATCTCACACTTCATAGAGCAATAGAATCATGGGATACATGACTTCATTCTATCATTGCCAACTCTACCAACAGATGTGTGTTGTTTCTCATGTAACTGCCTTCCTTACCTGGGGAGGAAGGAGAGTATTTGTTCTCTAATTGCTAGCCAGTCCTTCCATAAAACAGTTCTTGGAGAGAGAAGAAATAAGTTATTTGGAACAAACCCCTGAGCTAGAGAGAGGAAGATCATTTCACCTTCTAAAATCAGAATCATTCTGTTATTCTAGCTCTAGCAACTTTTAGTATAACCTTTAATACTTTTATCACTAATTTGATCGCCTAATTGTTTCTAGGTCTTTTTTTTTTTTCTTTTAATATAGGCCATGATTTTCTATTATCTTTTATCTGGTCATTTTTCCCCTCTTTCCTTTTACTTCCTTCCTTCAGGGTCTTCCTAGTTAGTCCACGCTGAGCTCATAAAGTATTCCTTTCCCCTTAGCCCAAATGCTGGAATAACAGGTGTGCAGCACCATGCCAGTAATTTTGACTGGATGCCAAACAATGGAGTTTCATATTATGAGATTTTTTTAATCCTATAATAATCATTAATCATCTAACTGATACCTTGTTTTACTTTTGGACTGATTCTTGCGAGCCTAGTGTTCAATTTTCACCAGGACAGTACTGAACATTTCAAGTCTAGACCTAATCTGAGAAGAGTCCTTCTAAGTGAGGTCTCCTCTGGACTGACCGCAATGCATTACAAGGCTTTTTCCTTCTGGCCTGGAAGAGGGGGAGGAGATAATTAAATCTCCAGTTACTTCTTGTCCTATTTCCACAGACTTGGAAGTTTCTTCCCAGAACCAGGTTTGCTTCCAAGCAGGACCAAAGGGACACTTGCCACTGTTTCTGTGACATCCAAAATCTGAATTCTGCCTCAACATAAGTTGTTGCTAGGTTGTAAGTGGTCTCCCTTTTCGGTGCTGCTACGTGAACATGCCCCCGGCAATCTGGGGTCAGGTCCTGACTTCCCTAATCTCTTCAAGGACTTTCTCCCTATCAGCTGCCATCCATTCATAGGGAAGTTGTTGCCCGGCTGCACTGCTCATATCCTCCTTCACCTTAGCTAGCTTTCAATGCTTTGACAACACATTTGAAAGAAGCAAAGAAGAGAGGCTCATGCGGCCTCAAGGAGTAGGGACAACACCCACAACAGGATGGCCAGAAGCAGCTCACCAGTATGTCTGGAGTAACAGTCTTCTTCTTTTTTTTTTTTAATTTTAATATTAATTTTTATTTTTTTCTGCTCATACAAGCATAATAGGAACCCCTGTCCCCTCCCTCCCTCCACCCCTTCCTGTTCCCTCCCCGCTTTGTCCCTTCCTTTCCTCCCTCCCTCCCTTTCTCCCAGTGCCCCTCCCCCTCTGAAATATCCTTTAATGAGTATATCAAACTTTCCTCTGGGTCCTCCTCTCTGATAAAGTGTAACTCAGTGGCATTTCCTAGAACCTTTCTTGTGTTCTCCTTAAGTATAGAAACACTATTGTGACTGGAGTAACAGTCTTCTTACACATGCAAATTGCTAGCCAGAAAGCATTGAGCTTTGCTGGAAGTGAGGCCAAGACCTTCCTCCCTTGTTCCCAGTGTCCCTCTTCTTTCAGTTAGGTGCCACATCCTTCCTCAACTTCCCCTGACAGCTTCACCCATTGGGTTGCCCAAGATTTTGAAAATAGGAATCTGAGGATATTCAAACCACACAGGCACCTTTGACTTTCAAATCACACAAACTCAGCACCAAGCTTACTGCCCTACATTCTCACACGCCTAACTGATTTGGCTAAGAGGCTTTTTGAACCTATCAAGTCTACCTCCCCCACATCTTTCTTCTAAGGGGCTCTATGTTGGTAAGGGCTGAAATCATCTACCCAACTGCTCAAGCTAGACTTAGGGCATCCTCTTTGGTTCGTTCTCAAGCCCATCAGTAAGTTCTGCTGGCTCTGCCTTCTAATGTCTCTCATTTCCACTGCACCCCTTTAACTCTCCCTGCAGCCCACAGGGTTTTCATCAGTTCATTCCTCTCCCTCAAACTAATGGCTTGCTTCACTTCAAAATGATCCAAACTCTGTATGCTGCCCACCACACCCTGCCCAACCCAGACTCTGGAGATCCACAGCAACAACTGAGGCTTCACTATGTGCTACGCATGCTGGCTACCTTCTTGCTCCTTCCTCGGGCTTTCTTCCCAGAATGTTCTTCATCCAGGGTTGGCTTGCTTCCACCACTCAAGGCTCTGGTCAAGTGTGCCTCAATCATCTACCTGAAATTCTTTATTCCAACCCTACTCTCACATAAGAATCATGATTAAAACTTTTTATTCATTTCAAAACAAAAATTAAGGCATCCCAAACATCCTTATCTGTCTACAATATCCACAGGACTGATTCAAGGTCAAACTCATAATACATTCATAATACAAAAACAGTGCTTTCCATGAAAGAGTAAAGATGGGCTTTGCATCTCTCCAGTTTTTACAACATACTTTGCCTTAAGTTATCTCCACTTAGCTACCAGAACCATGATCAAATTCATATTTTGTTTTACCTTCAGGCACCATTTTACTGATTAACCTGAACACAGAATTCTGGCTTAATCTCAAATTCTCACAGCAATAACAGATTCCTGGGACTATTTTACCCACTTTAAGTCCTATCAAGCTTTCAGAACTTGAGACTGCAGAAACCTAATCAGAACCAATTATCCCCATGCCTGAACTACCTTTACTTTTTAAATTACACAACTGTCAAATCAAGTCATAAACAGATCACGATTAAATGCACAATTGTTACTATAACCGGACACTATCACAGGATGAGGCCTTGTCATTTCATAGCTAAGAAAACCTGGCTTTACAGGACACATGTGTGTAATCCACTGTGCATTAGAAGGTAGACTAGGACAAATGTTCCCAATTTGATGCTTTTCTTAATAATTACCTAAAGATGATTCCTTTAAACAACTATAACACGTAACTCTTAAGGAAGGAATATACATTTTCATAAAATAATTTCAAATATTAGGGTTTATATAAATGTTAAACTACTTTTAAGTACCAATGAAAAGGTTATTCTAAAAAATACGGGCAGAACTTGGTGATAACACTCATCTGTTAAACAGTTTTTTCAGGTAATTCCTTATTTACTTCCCGGGAAGGCAGGCCAGAAGACTAGAGATCACCCAGGAAAATTAAGTGAGTTACTAAGAGCCACGAAGTCAAAGTACATGTTTTCAGAGGACAACACAGCTGCTAATTGGGATTCTAAAAAGTTTTAGACTTTGGGTTATCTTTGCCCCTGGATTTACTGTAAGGCTACTTTCTATTTATTTAGCCAGTACTTGCTAATGCTAACACTGAGGGAAACACATTCCAAAAGGCTTACGAATCTATTGTAAAATTCAGCAAGCTATGGCAAGATACACTTCCAAGGTTGAAATAAACTTCTGAAAGCTAACGCTTTGTTCAAAAAACTCACTTCTGCATTCACGAAAGCTACATGTACAACACGCCATCGACTTACCAACATTAGTAAGCTTGTTTTTTATCTACTTATAACACAAAGAATGAGTTCAACTGTGCAAAGTTGGGTGTCCACTATATTTAAAATGCTGTAACAGCTTGGTTACTTATAATCACAGGCTCTCAGACACTGACTTTATAAACATGTTGAAAACAACAGCAACAAGAGATTTACCAAAGGCAAGCCTACGAAGATATTTTAAAAAAAATCAGCCGCTCCTTTTCTGTACTAACCTCACTGTAATTTGTACATTCTCACCACAAAGTTACTGTCACTTTAGTACTGACATGCAGGGTATCAGCCCAGGCTGGTTTCACACTTGTGGTCTTCCTGCCCTAGCTATGCCCTCCCACTCCTTTTAATGGTTTAATGGTTTACTTTTAATGGTTTAAAAGCTACTTTAAAAGGTAACTAACTACCTACAAACTCTAATTTTGTCACTAAAAATATTTTATATTTTCACATCACTGTGTACCCAAGGAAAACTTACTTTTATTCTCAGATTGTAATATAAAACTCTTATTTCCTTGTGTGTTGTCTAAATAAAGCCACAAATGTAGCTAAAATTGATATTTTTATATATGCCTGTTCCATTACCACTAAATACCATGACACAGAACATGAAACCTAAAAATAAAAACCAGTCAGGGCTGGGGAGATGGCTCAGGGTTGGTTAAAATTTTTGCCTCAAAGCAAAGGACCTGAGCTCTAATCTCCAGATCCAGGTAAAAAATACTAAGCAAATAGCGGTTGCCCACAATCCAGCACAAAAGTCCGAGCCTGGGAAACACTTTTATTTCTAGACACATAAACTATCATTTTACCTTTAGATTAAAAAAAATCAATTATTGTTTCATAAGAAAAATGAAGCTGAGGCATAAACTAATTCTAAATTTTAAATATTAAACTATAAACTATATATACAATGAAATAGAAAGCTAACAATACTTGGGTCTCAAGGCAGTAAAGTTTTTTTAATAGGTTTCTTTTGCAGTTAAGAATCCTCAGTCTCTTCCTAGGTGGCCTGTTTCAAGTTTTTCAATTATTATCCTTCTATTAAGTCTTTTTTTTTTTTTATAACTGCCACGCTGAGATAAATTTCAAGGACAGCAGACATTAGCCCTGAGCTATCTGTGCAGGCTCACCCCCAACACTCTGAAGAACTGACAAGCATGAACCTCTCCTTAGAAAAACAAACATTCTATATGCTTATTGTAGAAATTAAACAACTTCCAGAACCATTTCTGTGTAATACTCAAAACTCCAACTTAGAAACTTTTGCTCAATTTTGGTACAAACACATGACAGCAAACTTGGGAGATTCAGGAGTTCAAGACCAGTCTCAGTCAGCTATGTAGTTAGGGGCCAGCCAGTCTGGGATACAAGAAACCCGGAGACCCTAACTCAACAACAAAGAAGAAAGTTTTACTCAAAAGTATCTTCTACAACAGAAAGCTGAAATTAGACTTTATTATTTCTCAGGTATCTTTGAGTGTTTAAATTTCCTATCCAATGCAAAACTCCTAAGTATTCTGAATTCCTTTCCAATCTGAACTGTGTGTACTTTCTTTTCTAAACTTTGCTTCTATCACAATGGAGATTTCACATCTCTCTCTTCACTTCCAAAAGTGGATAAAATGGAAAATGATGGACTAATTTTTCCTGGACAAAAGAGCCAAAAAACATCCTTTTAAATAAAGAGTCTTGGACTAGAGAGATGGGTCAGGGGTTAAAACTCTACCGGATCTGAGTTCAGATCCTGGTCCCACATAAAGCCACCAGGTGAAAATGGCAGTCCTTCCCTGGCAGAGCCTGGGAAATTCCAGAGCAAAGCAAAAAGGAGATAGAAGCAATCTAGGATGACTCCCAAAGTCACCTGTGGCCCTCCACAGGGACACAGTGCCCTCTGATACACACATACACACACACGCACAAATATTAAGAGTCTTAAAAACAGACTTGATTCTTTTCAAAATGAAAATTTTCCACTTAAAGTGAAAACTAGATCTAAGCACTTTTATTTGAAAGCTTAACGTTTTATATTAATGATATGCTACTTGTTTTCATTTTTCTCTAACATAAAAACACCCTTCTATTTCATGAGTCCTTTACTTGGTTTGTAACACTGCACCAAGCCAGTAATTAAGGAAAGATAAGATAGCAGTACTACCAAATTATTTTGTCCCGGTAATCCCATAAAATGTAGAGGTTGGATTATAATTGGATCCTACGGTCTCAAAAGTGGCCATGTAGCTTCAATCAATGTGGAATCATTCACATCATATTTATATCAAATATCCTACACCAAACCAATATAGGTATCAGGTTAAGCCACCAGTCCCTGTAAATGATGACAGGGCCCTTATATACTCAATGAAAAGTTAAGGTACTACAAGAATAAATAGCTTTAATTTGCTAAATGACACTTTAGAAAGTATGATCTATCCTAAAGTATGTTTCCATTAAGAACTGTTACTTAAGTTCCAATTTTAACCAAAATAAATCAATTTAAAAAACCTATCATGCAATATTAATGTCTTTGGAAAGGTATCCTGTCAAGTACACATGAAACTGAAGCACTTAACTAAGATCTTAAAGATAATAAACTATAATTAAGAGATGATAAATCCTAAGGCATTCGCTCCCAACTTATTTAGAAACTTGTCTTTTTTAGTCCCAAGGGGAGCCCAGCTATCTCATAAAGCTGATAGCATGTTTCCCTATGAAAAAAATTCCAACTGTGATCAAATGCAAAGTGTTCACCAGCTGCTACTTTTTTGATTTGGCACATTGTAACTTGTACAACTTGAAACATTTAATCCCTAACTCTAAATCATATGGAGTCAGTCAACTAACTATAATCCAGGTATTTTTCAATTTTACAAGAAAATAAAGTTAATATTTTTGTCTCCAAGGGATTTTGGGGGGGGGCGAAACTGAAGTTTTTCTTAAAAAATTAAGCATGCCACATTAGGCTAATGTTTAGTGCTTTTTGGGGGGGGGGTTGGATTCAGGGTCTTGCGCAAGGCAAATACTTGTGCAAGGCAAATCACTAAAATGTATCCCAAGTCCTTTATCTTTGCATTTCAAAACAGGGTCTGGCCAAATCCTACTGCTGCTGCCTCAACCTCCTAATTTGGTTCCAGGCCTGGTTTTGTTCAGTTTTTATTATTAAAACTGGCAGAATGGGGAGGAACATAAAGAAGTAGTTAAAATATTCCAAAATGGGCTTAGTGGCACACACTTAAACTCAGTACCCAGGAGGTTGAAGCATGATAGCATGCAAGAGGCAAGTCTGGACTACATGGTGAGACCATAGGAGGAAAAAACATAAATGTAACAATATCGACATCCCAATTTTTAGATATATTTTGATCTTGAAATGTTTAATAGATCCTTTATAACCAAATATAATTCTACATCCTTCACAACCAAAATGAGATTTGATATACTTTATATATACTGTTCTAAAATGGATAGTCAATTGAGATTCTCTAGATCACAGGACTTAGGAGGCACAGCCAATGTGTCAAAGGCAGAACTTTACTTTAACCTTAACTTCCTTTTTTTAAGTACCAAGACACTTCAGCCAAATATCTCCTTTTCTAAGGTTAACTCAGAAATCTATTCGTGTACAGAACACATTTTCGATACTGTACAATAGACTCGACATTGTGATTTCCATGGCCTGTACCAACACGTGAAACAAGAATTGCAGACCCAGGTATTTTACATGCTTCTATTTGTTAGGCTGGCATCTATTCTTGAGATGTGTCTTCCACTATTAAACATAATTTTGGTTGGCAATGAACTGAAAAAAATATAAACAGATGATGGAAAAGGGTATAGACTGAAATGGGGTCAATCAAAATACGGGACCCGGTATTAAAACATAATGACAGTCACTGCACCACATCGGAATTACTATAGTGAACCAAAAGTATCTGTAAATGTCAATGTACAGTGATGCCTGAGTGGAGCTCGGAGAATGAGAGTCAGTCAGGGTGTTAACTCCTGGGACTGTCACAGAAGAATTCACAGAAGCAACACTCAACTGAATCTGAGTGTACTTGCTTAATCAATACTTTCAACTATTCTGAGCTGTAAAACAAGAACTACAAATTAATTCCTAGAGCGGGCAGCACAAGTACCCCAACTTGAAACTTCATAGAGAAAAATAAAACCAAAAGACAAGATTCTGCAGTTACAAGTACTTTAATTTTTTAAAACAAATCACTTATTTAAAAATAAACAAATGACACCAAGCTATTCTAAGTTGATACAAGTAAAAATAAAGTGGCACTGTTCTCACAGGTATTAGGCTTTTGAAAAGACCGCACTACCCCAGACATCTCTTCTATTACACTCGGCACTTCTCTGAAAAGTTAAAGACACTATTCGGCTATTTCACTTTAAACGGTTAAACAACCCAAGCAGTTTAAAGAGTTTTATTTTGAAAAACATTACAGAGCATAGAAATTTCTTTACAGTACCAACAGAAGTATTACATTACAAATGTTCCACAACAAAACTGCAGCCCGCAAGTCCACGATGGGAGGGGATCCTCGACTTCCTGTAACTGCCAATACACTGCACCCTGTTTAAATGGCTGTACCTGAAAACCAAGTGTGCAATTCCTTAGAATTAGAACCTAAGAACCAAGGCGAGCGGAGAAGCCTGCGTGTCCCCGCGTCTAGAGTCAACTCCACAGAGAGCTGCAAACAATCACGTAAATGCTGAATCCCGCCCAATTCAGATAGCTCCACGTCCGGCGTGGACAAGTCTCTCAAGTGTGGCAGGGTGAGCGGTAACACGAGACCTCTTGCGCAATTCTGATCTGTAACTTAAACAGGGTCTTTTCTGTCTTTCCTTTGAAAGGTCGGAAGCGAGGCGAACCTAAAGCCACTGCATGTAAAATACGCAAAAAGTTGCGGGCTCTGGACGAGCCGCGCACTGCGAGCAAGTGTGCAGCACAGTCTCAAAAGGTTTCCGAGAAGGCGGGGGGACTCGCAGGTTATCCTCGGAATAACCCGCGCCGGGGACCCAGGCTGCTGCACACTGCGTCCGAGCGCTGAGCAGCGGGGGCGCACGGCGCGCCCCCCGCGCCCGCCGCCCGGCCCCGGCCTGCCGGCGACTGACAGGCCGCCGGGAGGCTCCACGTGGGGCCGCGCCGCGCCGGCGCTCGGGCCCGCGGGGGAGCGCGCCCGCCCGGAGCCTGCGCGCCGCCGCGGCCTCCGAGCGCCGCCCAGCGGCCGGCCGAGGAGCTGCGGGCGGGCCGCTCCGGCGCGCCGCACCCCCACCGCCGCCCAGCCCGCTCCCCGCGCCGGATGCACAAGGCCCAACCCAAGACGGAGGCCACAAAATGGCTGCCGGCGGCTTCGTCACGTGACCCCTTTGTGCCTTTCGGACCCCCGAACTCCGCGGGACCCCGGCCTCAGCGGCCGGAGGCGGCGGCCGGCCTCGGAGGGGACCCCGCCGCGGCCCCGCGACCCGGGGCCGAGTCCCGGGGCCGCAGGGTCCGGGCCCGGCCGGCGGCCGCGGGTCGGCGGCGGAGGGAAGATGGCGGCCATTTTGTGTGGGTCTGCTGCTCCGCCGCCGCGGGCAGCGCAGGGAGCGGGCCCGGCGGCGGGCCGGACAGGGGAGTTAACACGTACCGACTCCTCTTCCTTCTCCATTCCGGTGGGCATCTGCGGCACGGCCCGGTTTATCGAGGCGTATTCGTGCAGGTCAGGCAGATCCTCACAGCGGAACACCGGCAGCGGCTTCGAGGCGTCTAGCGCCCGCGCCCGAAACGACAGTTTACTCATCTCAGGCGCAGCAGAAACCTCTCCGCTCTGGGGAAACGGCCCCGGCCAGCGGGATCATGGAGAACCGGGGGTTCGGTCCCCACTCGCCTGCCGCTGCCGGGGACTGGAGGGGCGGAGCGCAGAGCCCGCCGTCCGGGCACGAACCCCAGCCGGAGGGTGGGAGGCCGTCCGCTCCGCGCCTCGCTCGCTCGCTCTCCTCAATACGCCATGGCCAACATGGCGGACATTAAAACTCCACTGTGCGCTCTTCAGCCAACCCCAGCCATTCCCCACACTGCATCGCGCAGCGGCGCGGGCACGCGCGGGAGGGCGCGGGCTCGAGCGGGCGCCGGCACGGAGCGCGCGGCCCGCCAACCCCCGGTCGCCGCCGCTCGCCTGGCCTCGCCTCGCCTCGCCTCGCCCGGCTCCCCGCGCCCGCCGCGAGCAGCGCCCGCCCGCCGCCACCGGGGACGGCCGGCGCGGCGCTCGGAGACCGGGGATCGGGGCCGGGCCGGGCCTCCGCCGCGCTCGCTCCCGCCAGCGCTGGGCGCCGACGGCCGCAGATGCCGGAGCGGTCGGCGGGCCGCGGGGAAGAGCCGCTCCCGGGACGCGCGGGTCCCGCTTCGGGTTCGCCCCAACCCCGGCTCCCGGGATGCTCGGGTCCCGCTCCCGGGACGCTCCGGCCGCGGCTCTCGGGACGCGCGGGTCCCGCTTCGGGTTCGCCTCGACCCCGGCTCTCGGGATGCGCGGGTCCCGCTTGGGGTTCGCCCCGCGTCCGGCTCCGGCACCTGTCATCTGCCCCAGGACCGATCGTACCGCTAGCGCAGCGCGCGTGGCGAGGCTCAGCGATCAAAATTTGGGACTTGAAATAAAAACGCAAACGAAATTAGGAGCCAAACGCCACTGTAGACAAACTCACTGACCATTATTTAAAGTCCAAGGAAACTTCGGGTCTTACTAGGCATCGATCATCGATCAGTTTCCCACGCACTGGCCTCACTACAGCTACAAAGTATTTTCCAATTCCACATTCTATTTATTTTAATATAATTGAAGCAAGCAGAATAATTACCATATGCTATAATCATCTTGCAGAAAAACATTTAAAGCACGGTTTCTAAAAATACTATTGCCAGTTCTTTTTATCTACCTAGTTCTGTTGTATTGGAAGAAAATGGTCCTTCAACGTAGCCAAGGGCTCACATTCTTATTTGTTCTCTATATAAGAAAAAAACTTCATAAAGCTGAATCAAAGACCAAAGCCAGAGTTTAAATTTATGAAAATATATATATGGATATGACAGAGTGTCAACATTTGGTTTATTGTATACATGAAAAGGAGTATCCAGAAATCTTTTAGTGGGATGCTTCATAAAGTGGAAAGATTGTTGAGGAGGGTTTAATAAATTTGGCAGCAAATCTTCAAATGTTAACCAAGATTAAAAACAAAAATAAAAACAGTTACAGACCTGCTTTCCTCCCCGAAGGCTACATAGTAAAAATAACCACTCTTCTTAAATACAGGGTTTGTTGATATGAACTGTTATTAGCTTAGGGCACATGGGCAAACTATCTCAGGTTTGTTTCTGTATACCATTAATTATGACCTTTAGTCCTGTAAGAGCACACTGGGAAATTCTAATGCACTCTGCCACTCTTAACCAGATGGGGAGAAGACAAGGAAGTAAAGACTAGCTTCCTAAAACTGTCATAAAGCTCCAAAATTGAGAGTGCATCTCTAGGAAGCTGTGAGACGTTTGTCTGCTTTTGCCACTGACAACATGCATTGATTGTGTTTTCCTTGATTTGGATGAAAAAGGGGCTCCAACCCTGGGTGTAATTCTAATGATGATACCTGAGTAAAACTACATAGCACCTTTAGAATCTCCAGCTCCATGGTGCGACAAAATACTGGGAAATACTGCTTGAACATGAAGGTAACAGTCTTCCCCTGGTCTGCAATGTTGGATTCCTGAAAATCCCTGTAGTAGAATTTATAATTGAATAACTCAAGATTTTAAAGGACAAAACAGGATCAGAATGAGCCTCTATTTAATCAGAAGAGTCAAGGGAAAGCCATGGAAACAAATCATTTTAACCTTCATTTAGGTGCAATAGTATGTACAAGATCCTGGGGTCTGTCCCCAGCAATGCAAAGACAGAAAACCCGTGGATGGCTCTTTTCACATGAGACATCAATAACAGGCATTGTAGAAATAAACTTGTTCTCTAGAAATTCTAAAAGCATCTTTCATGACAAAATTTTGGGTTCCTTTTACAGATAAATGCCTGCAATGTCCAGTCACCACTCAGATCCACAGCGTTTTTTCAGGTCCATGTTCCCAAGGACCCATGAATTGCAATCTCTAACTACCAAATTCAGCTCACTTCTCTCCAAGCAGAAGGTGAAAATAAAGCAATAATTTCCCTCAGCTTCCAACACAAAGGTTCCTTGGGGGCGGTGTGAGGGGAGCTAGTTGCATGTTTTGATTTCCTTTTCTATTCCCTACTTAAAGTGCACTGTTTTTACGCCTCCCCAACACAAACAACTTGGAATTAGTGCAATGTTAAACATACTAACATTTTCTCAAAAGGAAACATGTTGGAAGAGGTCTGTTAAAATAGCTACAATATATATCATGTATTCACTGAATAGAAAGGGAGACTTGACCACCCAAGCAAGATAGAAATGAAGTGCGGTGCTGTAGGAGCTTGAGAGGGCTTCTGTGGTGGTGCAGGCCTATAATTGATCTCAGCATCTGGGAGACTGAGGCAAGAGGACCATGACCCTGCAGTAGCTATATAGGAGATCCTGTCTAAAAACCAACCAAACAACAACAAAAAACATTCTTTCTCCTCTCCTCTCTCTGCATTTATTATTTCTCATTACTTAAGACAAGCTCCTCACTTGAGCTGGTCATTCCTACCATCTTCATAATTAGCGTGCTCCTACTTCTAGGATTTTATTCATGCTTTTCAGTCTTCTTTGCAGTTCAACTCCAGGCTGTCTTCAAAATCTTGTCTTAGAAAAGCATTTCAAAGACTGACAGAACAGTCCATGAAAGATGTGCAGAGTGGCCCCTGGTCTCAGAAAAGGGTGTGGGTATATATCTGCAGCACTGGGATGGACCCAAGGAACTTGCATGTTAGACAAGTACTTTCCCACTGTATTACAGATCCAGTACTTTTCTCTTCATGACAGACCTTTCCCTACGTAACTCAGGCTGCCTGAACTCGCCATCCTACCTCTGCCTCCTAGGGGCTGGGATTATAAGGATGTACCACCAAACTACCCTAAACTATTTTTAATTATGTTTAAAAATCCAATCAATATCTACTCCATGAAAATTTAATTTCTCTACTTTTCTAATCTGAAAAATAATAAGCATCAGATGAACTCAAAACCATCTCTGAAGTCAATTACTTTAAAGTGGCAAGAATAATATCCATTGTTTATTGCTTGCTTACTACGTGCCAGGTATTATAGAAGAGCTTGGTACCATGTCGCTCAATTTTGCAAAACCATCCACTGGGGTGAGAGGTTATGTGAAATGCATACCCTGGTGATGGCAATGTGACGATCAGAAGCGAATTCCCCTGCATAATTTTACAGAAGAGCATCATAAACCAGACTAAATCTAGGAGAGAGAACACAAAATGGGGAAGGAGGTCAGAAAGAGGTGAAGTTTACAAAAGGGGTAGTGAAAAATCACACCTACAGAGATGACTCAGTGGATCAAGTGCTTGCCCTGCAAATATGAAGACCATGGTTCATATCACATAAAAGCCAGCCAGGTGTGGCTGCTGCCTGCAGTCTCAACACTCTTAGAGTTAGAAATAGGGAATCCCCATGGCAAGCTAGCTGGGTAATCCAGTCAATTTAATCCAGTCAATTGATAGACTCTGAGTTCAATGAAAAGACCTTTCTTTAAAAAAAAAGGGGGGGGGGGAGAACAGTTGAATAAGACACCCAACACCAACTTTGAACCTGTGCACATACATCCCCCCCAGGCCAACATACATAAAGATATGCATACATACATGTATGCACACACACCCACAATATACATGCAAAAAAAAGCGCAAAGAATTATGCAGATGGATGGGTTAACTTTGATAGGATCTTCTCATAAGACAAAAAGGAATGAAGGCAGCAATGGGTAGTGATACAAAGAAGACAAGGTAATTAAAAGGTGTGGCATTCGTTTGGGATGCCAAGAATCCAGACTTCTGGTTCCTTTAAGCACTTAACAGATATTTAATGAATGTTTTATTCAGAACTGGGGAAAAGGGCTGGAGAGATGGCTCAGGAGTTAAGATTCTGCCTTGCAAGCAGAAGGACCTGAGTTGGGATCCCAGATTCCATGTAAAAAAATACCAGGCAGAAACGGCGGCAGCCTGCACCTCTGGTCCTGGAAGGCAGAGCAAAGAAATAAGGAAGTAGAGCAATCCATGATGATTCCCAAAGTCATCCTTGGGCCTCCACAGGCACACAGGACTTCCTCTTCTACATACACACACACACACACACACACACACAACCTATACACATACAAAAAAAGATTAAAAATTAAATACATAAAAGAACTAAGGCAGTAGGTGGTAGAGAAACAAGAAGACGAGCTATATCTTCAAAGAGCAAGATATTGTTTTTGTACTTAATTGAGAAAATAGGAAATATCTGTAAAACGTGTGACTGCACAATGACCTCAGCATTGTGCAAAAGCAGTAAGACTGCACTCACATTTTTATATGAAGCTGTGTACTAAATACAATAAGCTATGTAATGAAATAATAGTAAATTATTCTTCCAATGCAATGTTTAATGAAATATAGGTTAGATATATGCCTAAAAGGAAATATTATAATTGCATACAATATCCTTAATAGAGTACCATAGAAATAGTATCTGCATGCAGTTTTCTCTACAGAGTAATTTATGCACCAGATTTTGAACACAATATTTAGAAACAGTATTTACTGAACTATGATCATTCGGAATGTGTGCAGAAACAAACAATCCATCTCCAACTTAGCGGATGATGGGCAAGCAGAATCAATATTATCTCAGCAGCTCTGTCTCCAACATGCACTTTAACCCAAACAAAACAAAAGAAAGAGACATAGCTAAAAAAAAGGGAATTGCTTGAGAATGAACTAGAATTCTTTAAAATCCACAAAATGGGGCTAGAGAAATTGGCACAGAGGGGAAAGCCTTTGCCTTGCAATCAGAAGGACCTCAGTTCAGATCACCTCATTCCACCTAAAAATGCCAGGCATAAATGGTGACAGTCTGCAATTCCGACCCCAGAAGGTGACCCTTCGAAACCTGAGAGCAAAACAATAAGGAGAAATAGAGCAATTCAGGATGATTCTTAATATCACTTATGGGCTTCCACAGGCACATGCACTCAAGTTCACTCAGGTACACACCTACACACACACACACACACACACACACACACACACACACACACACACACACACACAATGGGAGCCAAAGAGATGGCTGGGTGTTTAAGGCACTTACCTGCAAACCTATCGACTGAATTCAATCTCTGGAAGCTGCTAATGCTGTTTCTGGAGATGGTGGGACCTTCTGAACATGGGGGCCTAGCTGGCAAGTTTGGGCAGCAGAGGCAGGCCTTGCGGATTACAGGCAGCCTGGTTTCCAGGTCGGTACCAGTAACAGTTCCCATGAACCACCTTCCCTATTATAATGGACTGTTACCTCTCAAACCACAGTCAAACTAAGTCTTTCCTAGTATAAAATAAATCCTTCTTCCACAGCAACACAGATGGTAACTAATAAATTTGCCAAAGGGAAAAGACCACCTTAAGGCTAAATATCAGCTTAGCTTTTAGCCTAGCAGGTCATCTACATATTACCTCTTACATTAAAGAGAATATGTAACATACACACTTGAGTCTTCAGCATATCCTGGTGATGCATAGAGTAAGTCACATCCTCAGTGCTTAAAGACATAGAAATCGCTGGGCCAGAGACTTCCCTGCTTTGTCCATGGCAAGGCATAAACCATATCCAGATCTTTTCCAGACTTTTTTATTATTAGCTTGATTTTTTTTCCGTGCATGCACGTGTGAGTGTGTGTGTGTGTGAGTGTGTGTGTGTGTGTGTGTGTGTGTGTATCGAGGTGCATGTGTGCAGGTCAGAGGACAACTTAAAGAAGATGACTTCTCTCCTTCTACCATGTAGGTTTTTGGGATCAAATTCAGGTTATTAGACTTGGTAGCAAGAGTCTTTACCCACTGAGCCATCTTGTCAGTCCCTAGATCTTCAGACTTCTTAAATTAAGGGTCATGAAAGATCACTCAGTGGTTAGAGCCCTTGTACCTCAAGCAAAGAGACCCGAATTTGGATCTTCAAATCCCAAGTAAAAATGTAACCCTGGAGGGCAGAGCCTGGGAATCCCCCTAAGCAAGCTGTTCTAGGTTTAATTAGAGACAATAAGGTGAAAAAGCCACTAAGGATGATTTCTGATATCACTCTTGGGCCTCCACAACAGATACACACTCAAGTATACTTGTGTACACACATACACACCAAACACATATGTATCTCAAAACCCAATCACGATACACATGTGCACACACACATATATATACATATATGCGCATATACACATATATGAAAGAAAAATTGGGTTTTAATTTTCAGTCTAAGACATAGAACAAATGTCTGGTTCTTTGAATAATGAACTCAGTGTAGCTCAAAATGTAAGGACCAGATATATAGCTTGGCAGTGGAATGTGTAATTGTATGCAAAAGATTCTATCTTTCATCCTTGGCACTGCAGAAACAAATAACTGAATAAGTATACAAAACTAATAGGCTTGGAAATACTAGTATTATGCCTTCCCCTTAAGAAGGTAAGACTCTATTACTGAAGGTACAACACAAATGGATCACAGGACATGGACAAAAAACACCAACTGGAACTAATCTGGAAGTTTCCTCCTTTCTGAATAGTTTATATAAAACCAGAAAACACCATGGAAACTATTGAGGGGGAAAATAATCAAAAGACTCTCAAACTGTGAAAGCTGCAAGTTGCAATAACAATACACCATTGGTGTAATAGTGGCATGAATATCAAGGGGGCAACTGACAGTTTTCTGCTTGGATTTAAGCAGGGAACACATTCTTGGTACTGTAGACTAGAGCAAGAACCTATGAAAGGGGAGATTGGAGATTAAGGGGTGAAAATATCATAAATTCACTAATTCATGTATGTAACACTAGAAAAATTACACATACCCGGACATAAAATAGAAGGCATGGATGCTTGTGATCCATAGGTAGGCTTGTGATGTTTAGGCTCAGAGACTCCTTCATGAAGAAAACCTGTTTCCTCATGTTTAGCACAGTATTTCTGAACTATATTTGGGCATGGAAGAACTTCAAGACAACTCAAGGATAACTCAATTCAAGACGTACATCATGGGGTTGGAGAGATGGCTCAGGGGTTAAGACTCTGCCTCACAAGCAGAAGATCCTGAGTTCGGATCCCAGGTCCCACATTGAAAACGACAGGCGGAAATGATGGCAGCCTTCACTTTTAGCCCTGGTGGATGGAACCTGGGAAATCCCAGAGCAAAGTAAGAAGGAGGTGGAAGCAATTCAAAATGATTCCTGAAGTTATACTTGGTCCTCCACAGGGACACGTGCCCTCTGACACACACACACACACACATACACACACACACACACACAAAATGAATGGATGAATGAATGAAGCTTAAAATGTACTTACTGTTATTATAAATTAAAAAAAAGACACACATCTAATTGTCTAAGATGCACGATATGCAATCTTTGAAAAAGCTTAAAGTATTACCTTTATTACCACTGATTAAGACTTTTATTGTAGACTGGAGAAATGGATCAGGGGTTAAGACTGCCTCACAAACAGTTCCTGAGTTAGGACATGAGGTCCGATTAAAAATGCCCGGTGGAAACAGAGGTGGCCTGTGCTTCTGGCACTGATGGACAGAGTCTGGGAAATCCAGAGAAAAGCAAAAAGGAGGTGGAAGCAATCCAGGATGATTCCTGAAGTCACCGTTGGGCCTCCATAGATGCACACAGTACCCTCCGACACACATAGACACAAAGCAATAATTAATTAAAATAATCAAAATAAAATGTTTTAAAAATCTAGTACATTTAACTACGTTCATCCTCAAAATTACTCTTGCCAGAAAAAAAAAAATGAACTTTGATTTGAAAATGTTTTACTCTGAGCTCTTGGAACTATAGTTTTCTATGAAAAAAGAATTATACCATAATCTATAAACTAGGCTGTTATTAGAATTTGGTGAAATGATGAATGCAAAAAGCATAGCACAGGGCCAGCAAGATGGCTGAGCAGGCAGAGACCTCTGTCAAAACATGGTAACCTGAGTTGGGAGCCCACTCAGTGGGAAGAATGAACCGACTTCCAAAAACACTCGTCCTCCAACCTCCACATGAACGCTGTGGCTCCCCCACCCTACGAAAGTGTTTTTAAAAAAGCACAGTGCCCAATAAAAAATTGAGCCTGTTCTTTTTCTTCCTTCTCCTTTCTTTTGTTTTGTTTTTCCTTTCCAAGATAAGGTCTCACTAGGTAGACCTGGCTAGCCTGGAATTCCCTATTTAGCCCAAGTGGTCTTTAAACTTGCATTCCCCTGCATCCCTCAACCTTCCCAGTGCTGGATACAGATGAGTACCACCTCGCCTTGCTTTGTATGGGTCAGTTTATTTTTTTAACTTTCTTTTCTTCTGTTTCTTGAACTTAATTGTGTGTGTGTGTGTGTGTGTGTGTGTGTGTGTGTGTGTGTGTGTGTGTGTGTCAGGGGCACTGTGTGTTCCTGTGGAGAACTAAGGAGTGACTCTGGGAATCATCCTAGATTGTTTCTACCTCCTTTTTGCTTTGCTCTGAGATTTCCCAAGTTCCACCCACTAGAACCAGAAGTGTAGGCCTTAGCTATTTTTTACATGGGACCTAGTATCCGAACTCAGGACCTTCTGCTTGTGAAGCACAGAGTCTTAACCTCTGAGCCATCTCTCCAGTCCAGCATGGGTTACTTTTTTTTTTTTTTTAATTTATTCAATTGTGCGCGTGTGCGCGTGTAGAACCGCGGATGAATTCGGGAACCACCATGAACCGCCTCCTCCTTGTTTACTCTGCCCCGGGATTCACAGGCTCCGCCCTACCAGGACCAGAAACGCAGGCCCCACCCGCTTCCGCCTGGCGTCTATACGTGGGGTCTAGGATCCAAACTCAGGACCTTCCACCCGCAAGGCAGAGGCTTAACCCCTGAGCCACCTCTCCAGCCCCTAGCATGGGTTACTTTTTAAGGGACATTTGGATTGTGTGTGACTCTGAACAGAACATTTGGCTTTCCCTAGCTTTATTTTTTTGTTACTTCTTTCTTGCAGTGGTGGGAACTAAACCCAGAACTTCGCACATGCTAAGCTAGTATCCTATCACTCAGTTCCATCCCTATCACTCTTTGTGTGCTTGGCATAAAACAATATTGTTAGAGCTGGAGAGATGGCTCAGTAGTTAAGTCTCTCCCTCGAAAGCATAAGTTCAGATCTCAGATCTCACATAAAAATGCTAGATGAAAATAGTGGTGACTTGCACTTTTGATCCGGGAAGGCAGAGCCTGGGAAATTTCAGAGCAAAGAGGAGGTATAACAATCCAAGGTGATTCCTGAAGTCACCCTTGGGCTTCCACAGGCATACATAGTGCCCTCTGACACACACAGACACGGGGGGGGGGGGGGGCAACAAAGGAGTACCTCAAATAAAATCTAAGGCTTACAAGTTTTTCTCCTATTGTTTTTAATAAAACTAACCTAATGAATATACTCTTTGCATCCTAGAAATTTCATCTTGCTGTTTTCTCTTTAGGTGTACATTATTCCTGTCTGTCATCCCACAAGTAGCCCCTGAGCCTTTGAGCATCACTGTGGGATTTGTCGTCATCAGAACTAGATGTCCAGTGAGTGCTGGGTGCCCAAGCCAGGTGTGTTGAGCTCCCCAGCTGCTGGCTTGTCTACAGGGCTTGATACTGTTTCCTCAGGGTAATTACTTCCAAAAACAGCAGTGGAAGAATAAGTAACCACTTGTACTCAAAGCCACACACAGTGGGGGAGACAGTGTCAGGAGCCTGAAGGAATGCTGATGCCTATGTTGAAAGAGCTGGATCCTAATCTAATGTTCAACTGTAGCAGCACTGTCCTGGTTTCCATCTTAAATGTCCTTCAAATGCTGAAAGCTTGGTTCTTAAGATGATCATATTCAGAGTTGAGGACATATTCATGAGTAGACTAGCAATCCTTTAAGGGCTTGGAGGACGGGTTGTGTTGCAAAGCCATCTCTCCCTCCTTCCCGTCCCCCAAGAAGTGAGTAGCTCTGTCCCACCACGAGCTCCTTTCCATGATGCTTTCTGCGTCTCACGATGGCCCAGAAACTATGGAGTCAAGTGACCACGGGCTAAAAGCTCTGAACCTTGAGCCAAGGTCAATTGATGCTGTTGGGTGTTCCGTTACAAAGCCACCAAGCCGACTGACACTATAACCTACAGAAGCAACAGTCTCCAGCCCTATGCATCCCCCATGCGCGGAATGAAGAATGCTTCTTCTCATCCCTCTTAAACAGCTGTGAGGAACAAATGAGACAATATATGGTGGGCAAGTCTTTGAAAATTCCAAAAGGCCATGCATATACCAGAAGAATAGACTACTTCGTTTGAATGCATGATAGTAGTTGGGAAGGTTGCACATACCCCAAATCGACACATAGGAATGTAACATGCATACCCCATTCAATACATGCAATAAATCATAGGAGATTTGACTGCTGGTGTAAGAGCTCTAACATTTCCTTGTCTTTAAAACAAGAACAGAATCTTCTTGTTTCACTTATTTTAGTAGTCTTCCCCCAACCCCTCTATCTTGCCATATTGTACTTCAGAGAATGCTTAACCCAGGCCCTAATTATCATTTTCACATAAATTCTGGACTGGATTTACTAGCTGTTCAGTTCTTCTTTTCCTTGAACAAAACCTAGATGTTAATAATAAAGAAATGGGACGGTGAGATGGCTCAGCAGGTAAAGGTGCTTGCTGCACCAGCCTGACAAGCTGAGTTCAATGCTCAGAACCCACTTCAAGGCAAACGGAAAGAACTTTCTCCAAAGTCATCCTCTGGCCTCTCCATGTTCGTTATGGCAGGTATGTGCCTATACACAGAGGGACACAGGTGTGCACGTACACACATGTAATATACACAATAATAAAAAAGAAATGATAATCTGAGTTTTAAAAGTGTTTCTTTCTCTCCCCCCTTCATCTCCCTCCCCCCCTTCATCTCCCTCACTGTGGATGGAACCCAGGACCTTGTACACACTAGGCCAGTACTCCATACTCCAACAAACATGTCTTTTCTTGAGTGACTCCTCAAGTCATATTGTCCTCATAGTTACAACACAGCAATGTACATATACTTCTTTAAGTCTACCTTTGAGGGGACACCTTCCTATGTACTGCCCATAGCTGGTTTTCCCATCTTAAGACATTATCTTTTTTTTTTTTAATTTTTATTTATTCAATTGTGAGTGTGTGCGTATGTATGTGTGCGCGCGTGTGTCTGTGTGTGTGTAGAACCACGGACGAACTCTGGAACCACCATGGACGCCTCCACCTCCTCCGCCCCGGGATTCACAGGCTCCGCCCTACCAGGGCCAGAAATGCAGGCCACCCCCACTTCCGCCTAGCGTCTATACGTGGGATCTGGGATCCGAACTCAGGACCTTCCGCCTGCAAGGCAGAGGCTTAACCCCTGAGCCACCTCTCCAGCCCTTAAGACACTATCTTAAGTCCACTCTCCATGCATTAATTTTTTGAACTGGACCCTGTATAATTTAAAAAAAATTAAAAAGGAATAACAATAACTTCACATAAACATAAAAAGCATGACTTTATAATATTGTGTCCTTGCATTGGTTTGGAAAACTATTCTTAAAATGCAAAATGCAGGTTTAGAGAGATGGCTTGATGGATAAGTGCTTGTCATGAAATTAGGAAAATCTAAGTCTGTTCCTCCAGAATCCCTGTGAAGCTGGGTATGATATGCATGGCTGGAACCCAGTGTTCCTAAGGTGAGATAGGGGATGGATGAGAGTTGGGAGGCAGAGACAGGAAGAATCCCAGAAGCTCACAGGCCAGTTAGTATGCTCAGGCAGTGACAAACAGACCCCATCTCAAAAAAAACCATGGAAGGTGAGGACCCACACTCCAAATGCACTATGGCACACACATGCTCACATTCACACATACGAACATACACTTTCATCATACATACATTTACACCATAAGCACTGTAAGCTATGGGGCATGTGTATGTTAAAAAAATAATCCATACTGAGGTACATTACCTATATGAAGTAGTCATTCATGAGAATCTATTGTAAAAGATGCAGGTTCCAATGTAGGCTCTGCCATCAATCTGCTGTATGATCTCTGTCTACACACACACACACACACACACACACACACACACACACACACACACACACACGATGCTGCTGGGAATCAAACCCAGAACCTTGACCATGCCACTCAAGTGCTCTACCACTAAGCTCCTGCTTATTTCCACCTTGATCTCTTGGACCTCCCTTTTCTCCATTTTGAGAAGATGGACTGACTGGGGCTAAGAGAGATGGCTCAGGGATAAAGACTTTGCCTTATAAGTAAAAGGTCCTGAGTTCAGATCCCAGGTCCCATGTAAAAACGCCAGGCTGAATCGGTGAAGGCCTGCACTATTGTCCCTGGTAGGTGAAGCCTGGGACATCCAAAAAGGAGGTAGAAGCAATTTAGGATAATTCCCAAAGTCACCATGTTGCCAATGATTCTCCACAGGGACACACAGTGCCCTCTGATGCACACACACACACACACACACACACACACACACACACACACATAGGCATGTGCAAAAAAGAAAAAAAAAAGGACTGCTTCTCTTTCTTTTTCCACACATTTACTTTTTTCTCTCTCTTTTTATTTTTTTCTGCTCATATAAACATAATAGGAACCCCTGTCCCTTCCCTCCCTCCACTCCTCCCTGGACCTTCCTGTTCCCTCCCCACTTTGTCCCTTCCTTCCCCCCCTCCCTTTCTTCCAGTGCCCTGTCCCCCATCTCTGAAGCATCCTTTAATGAGTATATTAAACTTTCCTCTGAGTCCTCCTCTCTGATGAGGTGTAAGGACTCAGTGGCATTTCCTAGAACTCTTTCTTGTGTTCCCCTCACACACTGACTTTTATCTTGTATGTTTTCATGCACCATGTCATGGTGCACATGTGGAGGTTAGAGGACAGCTTATAGGAACTGGTTCTCTCTCATTTTACCATGTGAACTCCAGGGAATGAACTCAGTTTGTCAGGCTTGGAAGCAAGTGCCTTTACCCTCTGAGCCATCTCACCGGTCCAAGAAGGATTAATTCTTTCTACTCCTCAGCTTTATGATTACCTCTATTTTCCTGTGATCAGTAGGAAAAAAAGGGGCCGAGAAGTTGTAAAAAAAAAGGGATTCAAGTTTACTTTGAAAAGAGAGACAAAGATTTCATAATAAAGGCCAAGCCAAAGAGATCAAAATAAATGTCTAGAAAAGAACATCTGGGGCTGGAAAGGTGGCCCAATGGTTAAAGTGCTTGTGCTTATGTGTAAACAAAAAGATCTCAGATGCCCAGGACTCATACAAAATGCCAGGTGGCTGTGGCAACCACCTGTCATTCTAGCCTGGGAAGAGGAGACTAGGAAGTCCCAGAGCAAGCTGGCTAGCCACACTAGCCCTACTGGCAAGCTCTGGACTTGATTAAAGACCCTGTCACAAAAGAAAAGGTGGAAGAATGATTGAAGATAATTTCTGGTCTCCACCTCCATACACAGGCACAAATGTGCTCCCATATACATTTGAACATACATATATGCCTCCCCTCACAAACTTGTATGAACATATAAAATGGAAAAAGGAAGGAAAAAAAAAACGAAATTAGCTTGATATGTTCCCTGGAAAAGGACAGGGAGTCTCTGTGGGGGAAAAAAGTATTGTCTGGGAACCAAACAACGGCAATGCTTTATCCAAATTACAGTAATAATTTGATGTGTGTTAGATACATGAAAAACCGCTTGTAATCTGCATCTATAAACTCTGTTTACGTTTCAATAATGTTTTCTTAACCAGGTTTTATTACTAAGCCCCATCTGTGTGCCAGCACTGGATTATGAATCATGGGCAACAGAAATGAGAAGGATATTATTGCTCTTTGTGAATTTATCTCCTGTAAACACAAACATGTTACACCTGTTTTATAGCTCAGCTTGAAAGGCATCATTCGATGTTATTATACTCCTGTAATTTCAAACATATTAATTTAAATTAAGTATACAGGTAGTATTTCACAAATGTATCATGCAGTTAATTTTCATCTGTTTTCATGAATGGTCAACAGAAGCAATTCCATGGTTAATTTCGCTAAACAAAGGCTTATCTGTGTTTTGAGTTTTCCTTAATAAAATTGGAAATCCATATTCAATAATCATAGTACTGCCAGTCACTAACTAATTAGGTAATTTAAAGGGATAAATGTGAGGTATATCAATACACATAGGAAGAAGTCTAGGAAATAAGGTGAAGTGTAAGAACAGAAAGCAAAGCACAAGGCAAGGCACATGGTGGTCAAGGCCAGAATCATGAAGGACCAGAGAGAAGTTCCTCTGCATGTGCAGTGTCTACAGCAGTGCATGATGGGAGGAAGGCAGTGAGGGAAGGAAAGAGGGAGCAAATTCAATACTTGTCTGTGTGTCTGTGTGTGTGTGTGTGTGTACACATATATGTGTGTACAAGACAGAACTTAAGTATTTATACCTACGGAGGCCCAAGGGTAACTTTGAGAGTCATCCTGGATTGCTAAACCTCCTTATTGCTTTGTTACATCTTCCAGGGCTAGAACTGCAGGCCACTGTCATTTCCACCTGGCATTTTTTATATGGGATCTGAGGATTTAAACTCTGGTCCTTTTGCTTGTGAGGCAAAGGCTTTAATTATTGAGCCATCTCTCCAGGCCCAAATTCACTATATTATTCAGCATGTTTAAGGTATTATAAAAGTTTCTATTTAAAATGCAAAACAATGCCAGACATGGTGGCACACCTGTAAATCAGCACTCTGGAGGCTGAGAAATTGTGAGTTTGAGGTCAGCCTAAGGCAACCCTCCCTGTTTAAAAAAGATAAAAACAATCTCCTAAAATTTCAGTCAGAGACATTGGTGAAGCTCACTCTCACTTTCCTTCCTGTAACTGGTCACTTGGGACTGAAGAGGTTTGATCTCACCAATCAGGGAGGGTATAGGGACTGGCGGATAGATGGTAACCACCCTGTAATGGGACACTGACCCTCCCTCACTGTGGTCTCCTACAGCTTTTATAGTAAGATCTTCATTTAAACAGCCTTTTATCTTTGGTTAGGAGGTGACCTCCAATACCAATCAGGTATTATACGGTGCAGGAACAGCAAAACTGAAAACAACAACCATAATTCAGAACACCAAAGACCCTGCATTAATCACCTGAAACCAGACTAACCAAATCTTTCCCCATCCTAAAGCTAAGGGAAACTTGAGGAAGAGGGGGTGGCAAGATTGAAAGAACCTAAAGATGGGGAGGACCAATGTTATGAAAGATACTCCACACAAGTCAGGGCTGCAGTAGCCATAATTGGACTTCGCATGACCTATACAATGACTGACATGTCAAGGACACCCACAATCTAGCATGGATCACAGGCACTAGGATCCTTAGGATTAACAGTTATAATAGTGTTCCCATACTAAAGGGGAGCCCAAGAAAGGGCTCTGGGCAATCCCACTGAGTCCTTACACCTCACCAGAGTGGAGGACTCAGAGGGAGGTTTGACATTCACACAAAAGGATGCTCCAGGAGATGGAAGGGGAGAAGGGGAGGGAGGGGGTTGAAAGGAAGGGGAAAAGCGGGGAGGGTATAAGGGGGACTGGGAAGGGGTGGAAGGAGAGGACCGGGGTACCTATTGAGCTTGTATGATTGGGGAAAAATAAATAAAAAGGAATAAAAAAGAAAAAAAATTTCAGTCAGAGACTGAAAATATAAAATTTTATATAGTTAGTATATAAAATAAAATGTGCATTCAAAGTTTAATGATTTTTGGTTTCTGCTGCTGAGGCAGTCTTGTGTAGTTCAGTCCTTCGCTTTTTTTGTGGGACTGCATGGTGTGCTACCACAGCTAGCTCAATACATTATTCATCAACTACAATTTTATTTTCAAGAGTTTCTATGTTTGGAGCTACAAGGTGGCTCAGTGGGCAAGGGCACTTGATGTCAAACTTAACAAGCTGAGTTCAAACCCTGGAACCCACAGAGTGGAAAGAAAGAACCCAGTCCCGTGAGTAGTCTTCTGACCTCCATACATTCTGTGGTACCTGCATGCCCCCCCACACCCATGCATAGAAAATAAATGTCGACTTTTAAAGTTTTCTATGCTTATTACTTTTTAACATAGTGTTGCTGAATTAACTGCACTTAAAAATGCAAAATAGGGCTGGGCAGATGGCTCAGGGGTTAAGACGGCCTCACAAGCAGACTGTCCTGATTTCGGATAACAGGTCCCACATAAAAACGCTGGGCAAAAGGGGGGGGGGGAGAAAATGCCCTGCCCTGGTGAGTGGAGCCTGGGAAATCCCAGAAAGAAGCAAAAAGGAGGTAGAAGCAATCCAACATGATTCTCAAAGTCACCCTTGGTCCTCCACAAGGACACACAGTGCCCTCTGATCCTCCCTCTCTCTCTCTCTCTCTCTCTCTCTCTCTAAATGTAAAATCTTAATCGTAGGAAGGTATGCTTTCCCACTGAACTTTACACATTTATGAACTGCTCTGGGTTCCTAATCATGGGAGAGCACAAACTGTAGGGAAAAGTGCCCCTGTTCTCAGATGAAGAGGCACGCCCACTGCCAGTCTATCATAGCTATGTTCGTGGGTTACTTTCTTTCTGTAAACTTCTGTCCATCTGGGGGGGAGAATAAGTTGTTAAAATAATACAACTTATAAATAGAAGCTTATCACTATAGAGATCTGTTCCAGAAGCAAACCTGCACATCCCTTCATCTCTCCCATGCCTTTATGCTGCCCCCTGCTGCCCTGTGCTCATGTCTACTGAAAACTATCCTCAAACTTTCCACCTCTTTACCCTCCCACCAAAATTCACCTGGCCAGAAGCATTCCTGTATAGGCCAAGAGTCAGCAGGCTAGTACCATAGGGGCAGCTCCCTCCTGGGCACCCCCTAACATGGGCAGCATATGGACTACTCTGTGGACAATGACCCAGTCTTGTGCTTCAGCCCTGCCCCTTGCCAATGTCCACGCTGTCTTCTTTACCTGAGATGTCCTCTTGTCAATTTCTACAGGTGAGGATTCTGCCTGTCCAGCAAGGTTCCACTCAAAGTCACTTTATTATAAAGTTTACCCCATTTTCAAACTTGTTCTTTTTCCATTCTCTTTAATCCTCAGCAGTTTTTTTTTTAATATTGTGGATGCTTACTTAAGATTTGTTTAATGAATAAAAAGGAGATGGTAAAGAAACTCTTAAAGTCTCTCTTGACTCACCACCTTCTAAGACAGCAAATGACAGGCGAGGTGGGTAAAGTTGCCTATGTACACCCTTGGCTACCTGAACTTAATCCTTGGAATCTACATGATGGAAAGGGTCCCCCATAACATAATGTGGCACAGGAGTTCATTCTGCCTCTCTCTCTCAAAATAAACAAATATTTAAAAAAAAAAACAGCAATCCATTCCAAGTAAAATCAATACAATATTTTACTGGATGAGGTGGATAGTTGAGGTTGAACCCAAGACCTCACACGTGCCAGGCAAGTGCTCCACCACCAAGTTACATCAGGGATGTAACAGGCCAGTGATGACTTTTATAATGCTCTACCCTGGAGTCTGGATCTTACGCTTTTCCCAAAGGTTAAAGTGTTTCTCTCATGATGCTACGGAGAGGTAGTGGAATGTTTGAGATTGGGCCAAGCTGGGTCAGGAGGAAAAGAGGAACCACCGCTCTCTAATTCTCTTTGGTTCCAGTGAGATGAGCTGTTCTGCTGCCCTGAGTGCCCACTATAGCCTGTCAGTGTCCCAACACAGTCTGAAAAGCAACAGGTCTGCCCAAGCAGGGACCAGAGCCTCTAAAACTGGGAACTCAAACAAACCTTTTCTCTGCAGAGTTATTATCTCACGTATTTACTACAGTGATGGAAGGAAGGTAACACCATCAAACTGGAAAGCATTCTGACCTCACAAGGTGTGTCTTCAAAAAAAAAATAAAAAATCAAGTCTGGGTACACACTGAGCACCTGTGACAGACCAGGCATGATCTGACAGACCAGGCATGATCTGGACACTTGGATGTGGCACTACCGATTCAGGGAGGCCCTAGCCTGGCTCCCTGCTGCGGACAAGCCTGGGCACGTACAGACATGCCCTAGACATGTCCCAATAGAGGACCATGCAGGCGGAGGGATGAACAACCAATGGGAAGTGGCCGTCTAACCTGCACTTGCAATGGACACCTAGTAAACAGTTAAATGACTGGTGGCTGTCCCCCCCAGGAGGGTTGGCAACACCTGATTGACCCTGACCTTATATAAGCCCAAATCCCCTTAATGACTCTGAATCAGCTGCAGCTCGTCTCTGCTTGCTCCTCACCTGATTTCTGGGGTCTGACCCCATGATCCGCTGGCCCTTTCTCCCACCTGCCTGGCTGGCCCGGCAGGGGATATGGCAACACTTGGAATGTACTGATTCTCTGTATTTTGACAGTAGTCATGTGAGGCAGCAAATGCCATCTGTCTCAGGAAACTGAGGGTCTACCAATGAATTAAAAAAAAAAATACAGGCATAGCTCAGAACTCAAAAGAGACCACTTAAAACTATGGCATTCTTACACAGTCTTCATTGGGAATGGAGGGGAAGGGCCCCCTGACATTACCTTGTCAATAGAGTCACTTTGGAAATGTGGCCAACACACTTTGAGCAAGTCATACGAGAGAGTTTAGGTTCATGTATCTGTAACATCTGCAAGTGCTGGCTATCATATAATATGGAATGTGAAACCACATGGCATTCTGCCATATTTAAAGGTCCTGAGGTTGAGGTAAAGGCAGTTGTACATTCTAAAAGATTAAGTAGTGCAAAATCCAAGAGTGCTAGTTAGATAAAGGTAGCAACTTGACAACTGAAGGCTGAACTGGGCACATTTGTGAAGAATGAGTGGTTAAGAGAAGCCCTTGAGCAAGCCTACAGGAGACTGCCTGACTGACATAGGAAGACCAGCCCAAGGGGGGGTGAAACCATGCCAGGAGTAGGTGGATAGGACAGCGGGAGCTGGTTCAGTACTCCAGCGTAAGTGAGCTTTGCCCCCCTCAGCAATATCCCTATGGAAATGACACATCCAGTTCCCTAGACTTCTGGTATTGGTAGGAGCCCTCCTGCTTGTCATGGTTTGAAATGTGTCTCCCACCGTCTCATGTATTGGGGAAAGTCATGGCACCTTTGAGGAAGGTGATCCCAGGGGGTGGCCTTGAGGTAAATTAGTCCCACCCTACCTCCTGGAGAGATCAGTTTTTGTAGCAGGAGTCTTGCACCTCTCAGACTCCCAAGATGTCTGCAGTGACTTCTGTCGCTAGCCATGCCTCACTCCGCCATGAAAGACCGTATCTCCCTTCTAGAACTGTTTCTAGAGTAAATAAATCTCCCTTTCTCCCTTAAATTATTTGACTTTGAATGCTCTCTCACAGCAACAGAAAAGAGTAACCATTACACCCGCTAAACTGGACTATGAACTATAACAGAATTGCAAACAAGGATAAAATCCCTTGTTCTCTCAAGTTGTCTGGTAGGTCGTTCATCAGCTACACCAGGCCAACTGTAACACCAAGTATCTGATAGACTTACTTGTGAGAGGACCATAGATTCTAATCTGAAGTCAGCCTGAACACATGAGCACGTCTCAAAAAACTCCAAGATAAAATAAATGTTTTAAATATTTTATTTATTTATTTACTGTGTGGGGGGGGGGGTTACTGTGTGTCCCTATGGAGGAACAAGGGTGACTTTGGGAATCATCCTGGATTGCCCACCAGGCTCTGCCCACCAGAGCTAGAAGTGCAGACTACCACCATTTCGCCTGGCATTTTTATGTAGGACCTGGGACCTGAACTCAGGACCTTCTGCTAAGGAGGCAAAGTCCTAACCCCTGAGCCATCTCTCCGGCCCAAGATAAAATAAGATTTAAGAGTCTAATTTATCTAAAAATAAAGATATGTTTCAATATTTAACTCAAATAGGTCTTGAGAACAGCTTTGAATTATTTTACATTTATTTGTTTCTTTATATCATGTGTGCAGGTGATAGGGGTCAGAGGACAACTTACTGGAGTTGGTTCTCTTCCTCCGTGTGGGTTCTGGGGTCCAACTCAGGTGTGCAGCTTATCAGCAAGTGCCTTTCCCTGCTGAACCATCTCATCACAGTATGAGCAAAACTCAGCACATCCAAAAGTACCTCAGACAAGAATACAGTTGTCTTGCAACCAAAATCTCTGCTTATCAAGATATTTTGGTACATTGGGATAGCAACTGAGCAGGCAAAACCCTGATGTGTTTGGGAGGATATAACCAAGTACATCAGGCTTAGAAGATACAGAAGAAAGAACAATAAGTACTTTTTTTTTTTTTTTTGAGACAGGGTCTTATGCAACCTAGACTGGCTTTGAACTGTCAGTGAACTAACAGCTGAGGCGGGTCCTGATCCTCTGCCTCCACCTCTTGAGTGCTGAGATTACAGGCCTGAGCTCACATAAGTATTATTTTTTGTGGGGGTAGGGGAAGTTATGCAGGACTCATAAACTTGATAAGATCTGGAAACTTGGATGTAAATTGTACACTTGTCACTATTTTCTCAATACTTTATTTGCACAGCATCTCTACTGTTTTCATTAGATATAATAACCTAAAAATGAAAACAAATGAACAGTACTTTTAACTTACCAAAGGGGGAAAAAAGATTTGGACACTGAATTTATGAATATGAGGAAGAACTACTTTCAAATATACAGAACTGATGTTTTATATTCCTTTTGGGAAAACCCAAGTCATCTTCAGAATTGTCCCTCAGTGTACAGATTCACACCTCAGGCACTAAACAACTTACAAGTGACGTTTTAGGATTGTTTCTTTCCCAGCTAAAACTTGTGCTCCTCAGACAGTGGACATATTGCTTGATATCACAGAGTGGGCCTGACTGTCCACTTGGGCTTGAGTTTATACCTCCCTCCTGAGGCAGAGTTGCTCACAGTCTCTAAAGGTTGGAGAGAAGGGCAGCAATAGTCTAGGGGCTCTGGTTTCATAGCTTGCTTCAACAGGCATTAATCCCTTTGTGTAACTTGGAGATTCTCAACCCTGAATGAATATTGGAATCATGAATAGCTTCTGGAAAACACATATGCACAGAACCCATGCAGACCAAGTAAATCAGAATCCTTTGCCATAGGTAGCTCACATTGGCATTAATTTAAAATCCAAAATCTGTATTTGAAGTCATCCATAGTTACACTTGGTAGTGACTTCCATATTGGACAACACAGGACATTTCCATGCTTCCAGAAAGTTCTAGAGTATCCCTGGATCTTCCAGAACTCTGCCTGCCTGCATGCATGGGCACCAAGAGTAGAGCCCAGGGTCTCAGGCATGCTAGGCAAGAGCTTTAAATCCCAGCTACCCTACTTACCTTCTCTGCCTGTATGTGGGTTCTACCCAACACTTGTCTTGCCCAAGAGATTCTGCTATACATGGCAAGGTTCTATTGCATTGGAAAACACACATCTAGAGTGTTACACCATTTTAAATGATCCAAGTCTGCTGAAAGTTCTTTTGGGTTTCAGATTACACTAGCCCAAACTTCTACTCATACCTCTTTGTAGTGTCATCTGTGTGTGTGTGTGTGTGTGTGTGTGTGTGTGTGTGTGTGGATGAGAGGGCACTGTGTGTGCCTGTGGAAGCACAAGTATGACTTTGGAAATCATCATGATTTGTTCTACCTCCTTTTCTGCTTTTATCTGGAGTTTTTCAGGCTCTGCCTTCCAAGGCCAGAAGTATAAGCTGCTGCCATGTCCGTCCAGTGTTTTTATGTGGGATCCAGGATCTGAACTCAGGTCTTTCTGCTTGTGAGGCAGATGCTTAACTCTTGAGCCATCTCTCCACTCCATGGTGCTCTCTCTTGGCAAGAATGTCAATGGTGCGGAAGATCAGTTAAATTGAAGCTTATATTGGTTTCTGAAGAAAGTAAGAACTTTGAATTACTATATGTGTGGGTTTTCTTTTTTTCTTACTCATTCTGGAAATTTTAAAAACAAATGAACAAAGGCATTCAGAACTTAATACCCCATAAGTATCACAGCTTAATAACAGAGCGATGAAGTAATTAAACTCTTGGAAAAGTTCTCTTCACTCCTTGGCATGGCATGGCACTTTCCAGCTGGGGGTTGTGACCTCCGTCTTGGAGGATGGAGAGTCTCCAGTGGATTGTGGCAGCAGGCTGAGTTTCAGGGCTAAATATAGGTTACTGGATGGCAGCTTCCCTTTCTCAGTCTCATAGAAACCGAGTCATCTTAATGAATGTGGGACATTTATGGTTGGTGGACCAGAATTAGGAAAAAGACAGAGAGAGAAAGAGAGATTAAGATTGAGATCCTTCCAGATAGAACTTGCTTTTGATCAAAACCAAATTGTATAGTTACCTGTTTTTAAAAATATTGCTTTTTTGAAACTGTATGTTTTTAGATTTAACAACAAAGAAAGGTTTGCCTCACAAGCAGAAGGTCCTGAATTCAGCAGATCCCAGGTCCTACATTAAAATAATAACAATAATAAAAATTTAAAAAATGCTAGAGGGAAACTGCCTCCTGCACTTTTGGCCCTGGTGGGCAGAGTCTGGGAAATCCCAGAATAAAGCAAAAAGGAGATAGAGGCAATCCAGGGTGATTCCTGAAGTCGCCGTTGGTCCTCCATAGGGATATACAGTGCCTTCTCACACACACACACACACACACACACACACACACACACACACACACATAGAGTAAATAAATAAAACTAAAAAAGTTAAAAAAAAAAAAAAAAACTAAGTGGATTCCAGACCAGAATACTCCTCATTGCTACTCCAGAATGCTCCTCATTTAAAAAGTTGAAAATGAAAACTATCTCGATTACAGGCAAACAGATCTCAGCAGAACATGAACTGTCTGAATCAAGTCTTGGCTCAACTGTCACCAGTGAGACTCCCCTCCCTACACCAAGAGCAGTATGTATCTATTCATTATATTTGCCACCACTTGCTAAATGATATCCTTTAAACCTTTCAACCATTTCTCAAGGTCAAAAGAAGCATTTGACTGGACAAGAGAGTCTTCCAGAGGTGTTCCCTGAAGGACAGATGTGAAGCCACCTGGCAACATCAACAAGCTGACTCAGAGTCCCCCTCCTTCCCCTATCTCAGTACCTCCTCAAGCCAGGACTCCAGTGAGCTGCCCAGGTACCTCAGGGCAGAGATCAACTACCTAGAGTATTGTAACTCCTTCCAAATGTATCCAAAGGCAAAAGCTTCTTCATATTCTGAAGCTGAAAAAGACTAAAACATTTTCTGACATTAAATTGACCTTGTACATTGTGAAACAGAAGTGAATAATCGAGTTGGACCTGATTTTATGATTCATGAATTTCCCCACATCGACAAGGTTTCATTGATCCCACTATTTTTTAGTGTATTTTAATTTCAGACATTCGAATTTGTAGAAACTGAACTAAAGAGAGGAGATGTAGGACCTTAAATTCGATGTTCCCAGAAAGGCTACTGGATATAAACTAACATATAACTCACTAGAGGATTCAATACTTCAAATATGTTGATTTACAAAGGACAAGTTGATAGACATTTAATGTGACTATAGAGGAGAGCAGGTAAGCGCACATCTCCAATCTCAGGCCTCCAAGATTCAAACTCTAGCTGTTTCGTTTACTTACCTAGTAACATGGGCTACCTACAGGCTTGCCACCTCAGTCTGTTTCCTCTGAAGATATGGGCTTCTCTGACCTTTCTTGCCTTGGGGGAGTTTGGGGAGACATGACAGACAGTATTCAGGGTACAGACTGTAACATCCAGAAGCTCTAGTGGAGTGTTGTTAAATTAGCTCACCTGTGACTAGTCTGGTCACTACAAAGATAGATATTTATGTTTGATCACTTGGGAATGTTTGCACAGTTGAAGTTTATACAAAGCAAAATACAAGCTAACCACACTGAAAGCCGGATATGCAGTAGGTATCCACCCTTCTAGGTGTTCTTCCCTAGCCAAACCAATCTGGATCATTTCAAGCTCCTTGTGAAAGAATGGTTTGGAAAGAGCACGGCCTATGAGCCTAGCTAGTGATCTTGGAAGTTCTGGTGAAGGATAACTAACTTCCTGTAAAAAACACACACACACACACACACACACGAATGTGATGCTTGAATTTCAGCAGCCATCTTGACATCAATGATAATGTCCAAAGACAGGACTTATCAAGAAATACCATAATCTTGTTGAGCTAATAAATCAAACCTAAAACTGGCTTTTCTCTTGATCACTAATTAATTTGAAATAACAAATACACATCACTATCAGTATCAGTAGGGTTCTATGCTAATATGAAAGCAAACTAAATTGTTGTTTATTTTTTTCACTTGTGTGTGTGTGTGTGTATCAGAGGATACTATATGTGTCAGTAGAGGCCCAAGGGTGCCTTCTGAATCATCCTGGATTGCTTCTACCTCCTTTTTGCTTTCCTCTGGGATTTTCCAGGCCCTACCTTCCAGAGCCTGAAGTGCAGGCCCCTTGCCATTTCCTCCTGGCATTTTTACATGAGATCTGGGATCTGAACTCAGATCCTTCTGTTTGTAAAGCAGAATCTTAATCCCTGAGCCACTTTTCAGCCTCCAAAACTAAATGATTCAATACAACTAGTAAGTATTAGTAAGCCTAATTGGTTCTATTTAAAAAAAAATTGGTTATTTTAAACCGTCTACGGCAAATCCTTAATGGTTCCTTTTCTTCTGTGTAGAAATCACATTAATCTGATTTGCCTGCTCTGTACCTGACATGCCTAATCAAATTACATATTAGCTAAATGTATAATATATTCACTATATAAAACATGCCTTTAAAATTCCTTTATATATGTTAGTAATTGTTACAGAAGATTTTAAAATAAATATTTAATATCTAATATAATCCTTCATTAGTAGTTCTTTTTGCTTGCATTATTGTCATGACTTATATTGACCTTGATGTCTACATACAGGCAATGTAAACAAAATGTGTACAATTGTGCTTTTTTTAAAAGTTATTTATTCCTGTACTATTTTGTTTTGTTGTGTTGTTTTGGGACAAGATCTCAGGTGGCCCTAGGCTGGCCTTGAACTCCTGATTCTCCTGCCTCAACCTCCTAACCGCTGGAACTATTAGTGTGTGTTACCATGCCTTAGCTCAACAGTTTTCAAAAAGTATTTAGGGCTGTAGAGATGGCTCAGCAGGGAAAGGCACTGGCAATGCAAGCCTGACAACCTGAGTTGATCCTGGAATCCAGATAAAGGTGAAAGGAAAAAACTGACTCCACGAAGTTGCCCTCTGAACTCTGCACTATACTGTGGTACCCACACATTCCACATATAACAAAAAATAACAAACCCCAGCACTAATATAAGCAATGATTGACAGATAGAGGACAGACAGATCAGATAGACAGATCAAATGGACTTCATGGCACATGCCCCGAAGTCACACTGCTGGAGTGATCCTCTTCATCCCTCTTTTTCACATAAACTGGCCAATGTTTTATTTCTTATTCTGCAGCAGGAATTTGCATTAGATAGCCATCTATTTGTGTAGCATCTGTGTGAGTCATGGCCTAAACATGAGGGCTAACCCCCTTCTCCCCACAGACTGTGAATATCTGGTGCTCAAACAATGGTCCCTCAATGGAATGACACTTGTCAGCTCCTATATGAACAGGCTGAAATCAAAATGCTTTTTTTCCTCCCAGAAATCATATTTGGCCTGTGATTTCAAATGAGAACTGCACACACCTAAGACCTCAGATTTAAAGCATCTAAAGCATCGTTAGAATGTCAGCCATGTTGGATTTTACAACTGCAGGAGAGGTTAATACTGTGCCCAGCATCTCTTCCTAACAGCACATAATAGGTGGGGCGTGGTTGGTCCAGAACAATCAAGCCCTCAGGTGAAATAAGCCTTGAGCTCATCACACATAAAATATGTTCTCTTTCTAGAATGAAATCATTATCTTGACTTTCCTTTGCCACTTAAGTCTCCATTGCAGAATTTGGGAACAAATTGGAAGATCAAAATCAGAACACAAACACCCATTTTGCATTTCATTTTTCTTTTCTTGCCAAAACCATGCTGGGTACAGAGTGGAGTTATAAGGTTATGGAAAGCAGCGCCATGCCCAGGAAAGGATCAGAAAAGAGGTAGATATGAACAAGAAGGGGTAAAATTGCAAATTTTAAAGCCTGCAACTTCAGATCTGTATTGAAGGTGGTTTTGAAGAGCAAATAATTTTGCTTTTGAAAAAAAGTTTATTTCAAGTTAAGCCTGGATGTGTCCCTGGCTAAGGTTTCTGGATTTTATCTTAGCTCTAAGGTCTCTAGACGTTTCTCCCCTTTGTTACCTCATCCTACCATTACTCATTACCTAGTGGGCTTGGCTAATCTGAGATGGCCTCAATATTTAGGAATCTCAATGAGTGTGAGTTAATGAATTGGGAAATTATGTTGGTGCAGTACATTAAGTCTGAATATAATTTACAGTTTATTCCTATTATTGGGGCAAGGTCCATAATCTAAAGTCTCATTTCTAAGGTATTTGTTCAGAATCTGATTTAGAGATTTACCGGGTCTCTTCCATCATCTCCTTTTTCTTTCTGCAACCTGTTTTTTTGACCGTTTCACTACTCATTAATCTCTCTCTCCATCAAAAGGATGGAATAACATGAAAAATAATTACATTTTAATGAAATCAATTTTGCTACCTGCTACTACCTGGCAAAATGGCATACAAGAAAGAAATGAGTGTGTCATTTTGACTGAAATGTTATTTCAGAATTTTTAAAAATAATTTTTGATTATCCATGATTGAACAATTGCTGCCATGAAAAATTGAGTCATTTCTGTATATAGTAAATTTTATAAAGGTTGCTTCATGATTAAAAGCATAGTTTCTTTTTATAATTCTACTTACAATCATACCACCAAACATGTGAAAGAAAGGTCTATGGAAATGTCAATCGATTAAAAAAGAATTAATGCCTAGGAATCAAGAGCTAAAATGAAGCACAAGGCACAGCTTAAAATGGAGAATAACATAAACGATGAATTGTTTTTGCCTAGTAGATTTAAACCTCCTCACTCACATAGTGATGCTGAAGTCACACGCGGAAGAATCTGCTAAATATGAATATCTATGGGCGATTTTAAAAAGTAAAGGCTTGACTCTCAGGCTGACTTCATAATCAATGATGTAATAGTCAGTGATGAGAACAAAGAGCATCGCATAGCTACACATGGACTTCAGAGCTGCAGTTTGTTTCACAAGGGATACGCTACACAAACACTCCTAGTTTCAGAGGCTGAATTAAGTGAAAAACCACCATCTTTATGAAAAAAAAACACACACACAGTATTTTAGCAATAAATGTACTGGAACATGGATTTTATCCAGCAGAACAACTTTAGAGAACTAAAGACTCCAGCAAAACCGGGTTAGGTAATGCATGTATACCTGCAGTATTTCACCACACAAACAATCCATCATGCCAAAATCTGCTCTTGAAACAGCACTAACATTTTAGAGAGATGAGATGATACAGTGAATACTGACAGACCTTTAGAGCATGGAATGAATAAACACAGGCATAGTTCATGTCTGTTTTGAAGTTCAAGCAGAAAGATAAACAGTTCTAGGAAATACTATGTCTACTCATTTCCATATACTCTTGACCCAAATGATTAGTGAAAAGTGCATTTATGTACTTCCAACTGAATAAAGACACTTAACTCCTAAAACGTTCACTCTGAGGACATAACCTATCAATCAGATGAGCTAGATGCCATTCCAGCTGTTTTTATTCCATGTGGCAAAAACAATGTGTTTTAAGACATAATTACTGATTTTTCCCATGTTCTTTTTTAACTAAGGATATCCCTATCATCTTCACAAACAACTAAAATGTTTACAGAGAACAGTAAAATCAATGTCATATGGTGACACATTTTTGTTCCCGGCAGGCTTTTGGGCCTAAATCTCATTTTTTAATCAGAAAACTCTCAAGAACAAAGCTGTAAACCTGCACTTAGACATGTGAACATCAATATTCTTAAAGTTAAAGTGCTTGTGGAAATATTCTTTAAAATTGTCTTTTCTCAATATATTTTTTGGTTTTTTTTCAAACAAGGCTAAATGTAAATTCGAGTAGCGTTTCAAAACAAAACAGTAATGAGGCCATTACTCCACGCCAGAGTACTAGAACATCTTCAACACAGACTCAAATAGTTATCTCAGAAATCCCTAGACTCGAGATGACATCAACTTTTACAACGTTGAAGAAACCCAAACTCAAATGTTTTGTTACATCGAAAAGGCACTAGTAGATATGATTTTGCAATCTGAGCAAAACAGGAATATAAAATGTTAGCGAGGAGCGAGAGGATAAACCAGCAGCTTATTATGGACGAATCTGATATAGAGATCATAAATCACATCAGATAAAACACAACTGCCCACTGGCTGCTTGTCCCCCACGTCCCCTTACTGGACGTGAGGACATGTCTGCTCTACACTGTTCACAGTGCTCAGAAAATGCTTAAATAATGCAACTGACCAAACTGAACTTTATGAAAATAAAGGGATAATAGATAAAATCTTGCCCCACCTTTTTTCTTCCTTTTTTCTTTTAGTGAAGCTGACAAATTGTGGAGGAACACCACAGCGCCACCAGCGCAGATCAACGCAAAACAAAAAAGATCTCCCACCGTGTGCAAAAGAAAAAAAAATTACAAAAATCCCCCAAATTACAAAATGTCTCCCAAATGTATCTTTCTGAAGAAAAATAGGATAGATCTTCAAAGATGAACCAATGAAGAGCTTCGAAGAAATTGTATGGAAGAATACAAGTTCAGATCAGCTCAGCAAATAAAAGAACCACTATTTAGTAACAGCCATAACTTAAAATAAACCCAGCTATGTCAATCTCCACCTTCATTACACCAAGAGCAGATTCTCTGTAGTTCGTATTCAACTAATGCATTAAGGGAATCATAATAGCCTATTTAACAACAACAGCAACAACAAAAACTACATCGTAGTTTGCTGCTGATAATTTACTCTTGGACAATTTGGGTAATAGATTTTTTTTTATGAAGAGAGTATGCTCATATTTGTCACTGCTGGCACAAAAAAAGTCCATCTTGAAATATCTGAGTTCCCCTGTAGTCTCCAGCAATTAAAGTATAATCTTCATTATATACGTTTAGCTTTAACAATAGGGGGAAACTAGTTTTTTTTTGTTTGTTTTTTTTTTTGGTAAAAATTAACCAGACAAGCTTAGATAGACCATGCACAGATCAAAGCTAAAAAAAAAATACACACACACAAGGAGTGGTTTTGTTAGAAGAAACAATAGAATCCCTTTTCTCTGGTGGCCTCTTGAAAGATTTGCTGATAGAAACGTTTAAAATTACAAACTTACCATTCGTACAGGCAAAGCAGCAGCCAGTAGGTGGAAAAAAATTGCCACAAAATAGGCTGGAGAGCAGTGTGTCCAGGAAGAACAGCCTCCGGGCAGCTTCTGCGTCTTCCAACATCTTGGAGCTAGTGGGTAAATAAGAAGTGAGACTTTCCTCCATGGTCGGCACGGCGCGGGGTGGCTCTCCGGATCGAGGCGTTCGGGAGCTGGGAGGAATCTCGGGGAGCCGAGCGCAGAGGCGCAGGAGCCGCGGGGTTAACAACTTTGCGCTGCGGCAGGCGCGCGCCCATTGGCCGGCGCGCGGGCTGCGCGGCGCTGGCGCCCCGCCTCCTGCAGCTGGAGCGCTGCGCCGCCGGGCCGTCTTCCCGGGGCTCGGGCCGCGCGGGCGGCGGCGGGGGTCAGGCTCGCCGCGCCGTGACACTGCAAAACAATGGCTCCCGCCGCCGCCGCGCGCGCCGACATGGCCTTGCAGCAGCTCCGGGAACGCCCTTGCGCGTGGCCGGCCTCCCGCCCGCGCGCGGCCCGCTGGCTCGTCCCCCCCCCCCCCCGCCGACCTGGCCTCTGGGGAACCGCGCCCGCCCGCGGCGTGGGGCTAGGCGCCCGGGAGGTACCCCGGGAACGGGCGTGCCTCCCAGACCTCCCCGACCCCTGGTAGCCTCCCAGCTTCCGTCCCTGGAGAAAGAACCCAGGGACGACGTCCCCGCAGAAAGCAGAATAGAACCATCTTAGAGTGGGGTAGCGATGGAGTTAAAACACAAAAAGCACCCTCCCCACCCCTCCTTCAAAAATCGTGCTTCTGAAACCAGTCCGGGCGTGCGCTGGTGGACAGAATCTGCCACGGCTCGGCCTCAGACAAAATGGCTGAGCCGACCAGCTTTTTGGAACCTCCCTCCGCCTCCCCAGCCTCCAGGAAGTGGTGAAAATTCGAAATAAATCCAGCCTTGAAGTGCGTTGTTGAGTCTGAACTCGGAGCAAACCTTTGGAGGCAGAGGGCTCTTAAAAATGTGTTGCTTTTTATTCTTTTTTATTATTATTCTTTTAATTGTTTTGAAAAGAACATCAATCAGTAGAGGTTTACTTGACTGTAATTTGAACTTCCTGCTTTACATATTTATAAGGTCTTTCACCTACCTTGGCAGGCTTTCAAATTAAGTAGGCTGGGAAACTTGATGCTCTGTCTCTAGCTGTGAGCTGAGTCAGGATTGGGTGGTTGCAACCAGGCTCTTAAGTAAAGACACGGGCTAAATTAAATAAATACACATGTATTAAACGAATGCGGCACTCTGAGTGATAGTGACGTCACAAAGCTCAGCTAATATCAAAATGTATCCAATGGTACATGTATGTCGTAGTTGAACACATTCACTATTAAATTCTTTGCTAAATTTCTGATGAGCCAAGGCCAGAAGATTTAAACTAAAGGTTGCAGAAAAGAATGAAGAATTGTCTGCATTTTTCAACACACACACACACACACACACACACACACACCATACACACATAGAGGGATAGAGGGAAGGGCGTGCTTCGGATTCCTGCCTGCATTTAATAGGTAACATTCTCAAAAGAGCTATCACTAGGGTTACTAGATCATTTATTGTCCACAACAGGCTTTGAGAATGAGAGAAGGCATGTTAATTGCAGGATGATTAGAATAACCAGCGCTTGTCTCTGGTAAACCAGAAGGTCGCCTAGAATCTTGCCAGCTAGGTCATCATGACCCACAAGTTGGGGCCTAGGCTAATTTAGTCTGAGCCAGACTCCTCTCTGGCCTCCATCTTCTGCACCTGTTCCACTGTCAACTAAGGAGATAACTTGAGTTGACTTGGATTCAGACGTATTTAATGAGCAGCCCCAGTAAGAAAAACATGTGGACATGCATATGTGTACATTTAGATAGTTTTTATTGCCAGTAGCACATGATCTGTTCTGTGCACTTTGTGCAATATGTATATTTTTGATCTCAACGATTTTCTGTGGAATAGTTTTTATGCAGTTTTCTTTTTTTATTATTTATTCAATTGTGCGTGCGTGTGTGTGTGTGTGTGTGTGTGTGTGTGTGTGTGTGTGTGTGTAGAACCACGGGCGAATTCGGGAACCACCATGGACGCCTCCACCTCCTTCTTGTTTACTCTGCCCCGGGATTCACAGGCTCCGCCCTACCAGGACCAGAAACGCAGGCCGCCCCGCTTCCGCCTGGCGTCTATACTTGGGGTCTAGGATCCGAACTCAAGACCTTCCGCCTGCAAGGTAGAGACTTACCCCTGAGCCACCTCTCCAGCCCTCTTTGCAGTTTTCAAGAATATAACCTCTTTATTATGCATAGTTAGATTTTTAATTTTTGTTTGATGAAGGTATTATGTAGAATAGTGTTTTAAGAAAGTTTTCACAGGAAGACGTAGGAAAAAATAACTTTGGGTTGTTTATTGCAGTACTTCTTGAGACTACTGCAGCAGCTCTTGATGCTTGATGGGACATGCATATAAATGAATAAACACATACTTTATCTCCTTCTCCATGGAGTTTATAATCTACAAGCAAGACAGACAAGTAGTAAGGAAAAGATATGTAATTGAAAATGTTAGGTATGTTCCATTAGGAAACCACGCTGTGTTGCAGAATCTATAGACATGGAAGCATGGAGATCTCTCTAAGCAAGTGACATTGATGCTAGTCCTGAAAGATGAAGGGACAGATCTGAAAAGTATTTAAGAAAAATGGCTGACCCATAGGAAGTTACAGCATGTGCTGAGGCAGAAGGGAGCTTGGTACATTCCAGAAAGGGAAATGAGGCCAGGGTGACCAAGAATAACAAGTGTAATAGTTAGGCACAGGTGTCAACTTGATAGTTGAGGATTTGAGCTCTGGGCACATCTGTAGAGAATCTGAGTTAAGCCCAGAGCAAACCTGAAGGAGATTATCTAATTGATGGGGTAGATCTAGCCCATGGTGGATGGGAGTAGGCCCTGAACAGGTGAATAAAATACAGAGAGCTGGTTGAGGAAGTTGACATTCTTTTGTACACCTGGCCAGACATGTTGGTCTGGTAAGTAAGGATCGTCTTTCTCTCGGCCATTACGTAGAGATGGTGTGGTCAGTTCCCTCAGCCTTAATGTTGGTGTGAACTCTCCTGTCAAGCTAGACTGAGAACTGTAACCAGATAATCATAAGAGACAATAAACCCCTTGTTCCCTTGAGCCGTTTGAAGGTCATTTATCAGGAACCCTGCAAGCTGACTGCAACCCCAAGAAACAGGAAAGATGGCATCAGACTTGGTCCAGCTAGGTGATCAGGATTGATGTCATGAAGAGAACTGTAAGTCACAGAGAGGGCTCCGAGTCGCAGCAAGTGAATTACAGAGACCAAGAGGCAGAAATTGGAGATTTGTAGAGATTTTAATAGTAATAAACTCCAGAGAAACTCTTGGGAAAATGAAAAAAAAAACCCTCAATGCTAATTTTGAATTTGTATTGACACATCAAGCAGCTTTGCTACTTTCTAAGTCCACATTCCATCTACATGGTCATAGCCACTGATGTAATCACCGATGATTTAAGTAAATATGAAGAAGAAAGACATCATGGAGACCACAGGAACTGCCAATAAAAATTTCAGAAGGCATTCAAGCTTGCCTTCAATCATAGTGATTGTTTGTTTGTTTGTTTGTTTACAGTCTCATAATGTAGCCCAAGCCCAGGCCAGCAAATTGAGCATGAAATGTAAATAAACATTTGTTTATTTGAAATGTAAATAAACATTTGTTTCTCAAAAACAAACAAATAAAAAAAACTTTTGCTTTTATCAGTTGAATAAAGCTCAATATTTTCTGTTATTAGAAATGACACAGAGCATTACTAAAGCAAGAATTTTGTATAATTAATAGGAATAAAGCTTTATTAAAATTTTGGTATCTGTTCTTTAACAAATCAAATCCCTACATTCATTCACATGAACAGGAACAACATGCTCAATTACTTAAGTCTAAGACTTAAAAAACCTAAAAAGCATTTGCATCACATCAACAACATGAAATTCCCAAATGGTCTTTGTCAGGAGTGAGACTCTCACTGAATCTCAGACACATTGAATTATGAGACAACTGGTGTACTTTACAAGATCTTTACCTCACAGAACTTGGAAATAAACAAAGATGTTTTTGAGCATATTAAAAAAATTTTAAACATTTTATGTGACAGCCCTACCTAATCTAATTTATTATTATTTTTGTAGCAAAGTCCATGACCAATTCCATTAAGTGGGGTAAAGATTAGATAAGGCATTCAGGCCAGTTTTGTTACTAAACAGGACACTGAAGCTTGCAATGAAACTCTTCAAAGATCCTCAGCTTCTTAGCTGAAGTCACACTCAGCTCCATTGAGTACAAACAATTCCAACTTGGAAATGCCCAGACTTATGGGCCCTGGTAAATTATTAAAGTTTGTGTGGCCTTGGGAAGGTCCTAATACCACCCCCTCATGATTTCACCCACTTCTTCCTTTAGCATAGCAAAGTCATACTTCTTTCGCAAGCTTCTTTTAAAACAGTACTTTACCATGTTCTCCACGTGTTTCTGTGCCTTGGGCTCACTGAATCAACATAGCCCCTGTTGCAGGGTAGTTTTAGATATGTTTATTCGTTGAGGAATTTTCAAGAAATGTCATTCATGCAGCAGTTTGTTGACCACTGATATAGTCAAAACTAGTCTCTAACTGAACTTTCTCTTTGCTGGATAGCTTACACAGTACCAAGCAATATTGCAGAAGCTATGGAACAGAGAAATAATCACAGGCCTCATCAAGTCATGAGATCTGAAAGTTGCAATAAAAGTCACCATGGCAACTGGTGACCACCAGTGTGATAGTGGCATGAGTATCAAGAAGACAACCAACAGCTTTCTGATTTGACTTAAGACCTCTTGTCAGAATGGAACACATTCCTGTTACTGTTAACTAGAACAAGAACCTAAATAAGGGAAGGAAATAGATCAATAGGAAAAAGCAGCCAATAAACGGACAGGTAGGAAGACAGTACATCAAACTGCTCTATACCATAGAGTGGAAGAACACTTAATACTCAGCCTAGAAATCTTTTACAACTGAGGTAGAGGATCTCAACACCCAACAGGATGCAGCATAGGGCAGTAGAAAAGCAGTGAAGTGGACAGCAATGGCCAGTCATAATGCAGTGCCCCAGAAACCTAGCAAGGTTCACCCAGAATCAGACCAACCTAGTCTTTCTTCATCCCAAGGATTTGGGAAGCTCACAGAAGAGAGGTTGGTGAGATTGTGAGAACCTAAAGATGGTAAGGTTCACTGTTGGATAAGACTGCTGCATCTAGGAACTCAGTGCAGTGAGAATTGGCCTTACCAGACCTGCATAATGACTGACATACTAACATGCCCCCATAGACTATGAGGAACTCAAGAGAGATAACAGCATACAGTGGAAATCTTGGGTTTTAAAACTGGATGAGTGAAGAGAAATGCCCCTATCAGTGGGGTAACCCAAAGAGAGGCAACTTTGTATGCCATAAGAGGCCTGAACCCTCACAAAAATAAACAAGCCAGAAGGAACCCGGTGTCTATAGAAGCAGACATGCAAGAAGGTGGGAGGGAGTGGGATGGATTGATAAAGGGAAGGGAGGAGGATGGGAGGAAGGAGAATTGGAGGGAAGCAGGGATGAGTACTCAATATGTTTGTAAGACTGGAAAAATAAAGGAAAAAACCCTACTCTCTAATCATTATCACTCTTACCTTTCTTTCTTATTCATGAAGTTCAATTTTGTTTTGAGCTTACCATCTGAAGCAATGCTGAATTACCTAAGTTTCACCAGTGCAAAGTCTCAACATCCGATTTTTTCCTTTCCTTTTTTCCATGTGATTACTTTTATATCTTTTTCTTTTCCATGTTTATCAGAATTTTTACTATATATTTTTTAAATTATGTTTTTATTTGTAATTTTCCTTAAACATTCATCCAATTTCTTTATGCACTGTTTTCCTTGTGCTATAATATTTCATTTCCTTATTTACTTTTTTGACTCTGTGTTTCTTCCTTCCCTTCCTTATATTTGGTAGTATGTCAATGTTGCCTTAAATGACTTTAAAAATGTTCTTATGTTTTACTTTTAATTTATCTTCTTATTTTTATCTAATTTTGTATCTGAACTTTTTCACTATTGTGAAATCTTTAAAACTTTTTAATCTTAATATTTTTATGATATATAATGTTATCATTATCTATCTATCTATATATCATTATTAATATAACATTATATATATGGAAAGCTGCCTTTCTCCAACCTTGTCCTCCATGCCTGGTGCTCCTCTCTCTGGTCTTCATTTACTTTATTGAGTTTTCCATCCCCACATTTCTATTTGATTTATATTCCCCCAAATCTCATTTCCTTGCTGGATTTTTATTCCATATACTTGATTTTCTCATCCATGCATAATACCTATGTATTATACATAATAATGGGTTTCATTATGACTTTTTCATGGATGCACATAATGTATTTAGATCATATTCACCCCATTATTCTTTCTTGTTCTGAACTAACCATCCTTCTGCTTTCATGCCTCTGTGTGTGTGTGTGTGTGTGTGTGTGTGTGTGTGTGTGTGTGTATGTGTGTGTGTGTGAATGTGTGTGTGCATGTATACAAGCTTCATTACACTTGATTACAGGAACATAGGTAGGAATTTCTTTGCAAACCATGTGTGCCTTATCAGTGGCTATACCACTGAAGAAAATGTCTCTCCTACTTCATCACCCATTACTTGCATATAATCTTTAGAGAGAGTGAAAGTCTGTCTTCCATTGTCAGGTCTTGATAGGCCAGTCTTGTGGACCTCTTGAGCAGATAATGATCATTCCTTTGAGTTGAGTGTAACAGCCATGTCCCACCCAGAAGCCAGTGTTCACCTGGATGCAACTCCTCCTCTGGCTCTTATGTTGTTTCCACCTCTTCTATAATGTTTCCTGAGCTTGGAGGGGGGGTGTTATAAATGTCTCACTTACATCTGAGCATTCCATAGTTACTTATTTTCCCTACTTAGACTAGTCACAAATCTTTGCTGCCATCATTGACCCTGTAAAAAAGGAGCTTCTCTGAGCACAGCTGACAGCAGCAATATTCTAGGGGATGAACACAGTTATGCAGAAGGCAGACTGAGAGACTCACCATGCTCATTCAGCAGAAAGCTAGCAATAGTTCTTCCACTATGGCTTATGACCTCCCTAGACATAAAATTTTGACCAAGTTTATAGTACCAAATGTGAATTCCTTCTTATGGTATGAGCATCAACGACAATCAGAAAGCCACTGGTTACTCCCATAGCAGACTTGCCACTACTGTACCAGTGGTATCATCTTGCCTGACTTGTCAGTGTTGTTGCACGTGAGGTCCACAGTTGAGTTAACCTATCGATGACAATTCTCTTCCAGCAGCCTTCAGGACACCTGTCAGCGCTAAGGCATAGCCAGCAGGGAGAGCTTCTAGCCCAGTTCCAGTTTGATACTAGTGGAAATCTTATAATTTTCCTTTTCTCCTTTTTCTAAGCTATTGTTCTTTCCTTTCCCCTCCATAATGATCCACTCCTGTTCTTATTTCTCCTTTATCTAGTTTATGCCTATTCCTCACCCATTTTTATCTCCTTCCTTTGTCTCATGTATTTACTACTTCCACAATTATCCAAAAGCAATTTTTAAAGTCATAACAAAATCTACCCATTTCAGGTCTATGATCAATAGTGATATATTAATCTATCATAATTGATTTTAAGTATATTTCTATATTGACATCCTGGAGCAGTTAGTTTTCTCTTTGCCAAATGGTATGTTAAGGATTGAGCTTCAAGACTAGACTGCTCAAAGAAGATGGTCCCTCCAAAATCTAGAAAAGGCGTTTGCACTGTTAGGTGCACACACGCAACACGGATCACAGAAACATGAAGCAGCCCGGGAGCAGTGTGCCTTCTCCAAAGAGCATCACTCTTCTCTGGTATTGAGAGCAAAGACACTGAAGTAGTGCCAGATGAAGATTTCAAAATTTCCCAGTGGAAATAATCAATGACCTGAAAGAGGATCAAGCAAGCAGACGAATTGCATCTAGGACAGGAAGAGGAAACCCAGAGTAAGAAGTCCATGAAAAAGTCTGCAACATAGAATTAAAAATCATCAAGGGAACTGAGATCTGGGAAGATAAAAACCAAATAGAATAATTTCCAACTTCAGTTTAAAATTCAATGAAACAAACGAATACCATGGTCTAAAGCAGCAGGCATGGGAGACAAGGCTGGAGAAACGGTGCTTTTAAATATCAATAAGGAAGAAATGAGTGTGAATCACAATGTGTAACAACTTCCAGGGACCAAAAATAATTCCCAGAACAGAAGTAGCTAAGAGAATCACACTGAAGGCACAGAGAATTTATTCAAGGAGATTGTAACAGAGTCTTTCCTAAGTCTAGAGAAAGAAATAGACGTTTAAACACAAAAGGTGTTTAGAACCCCAAATAAACAGGTCAGAGGAAAACCTCTCAATGACATAAGCAAGATGTCAAAAACACAGAGCAAATAAATAATGTCGAAAAGTTCCAGGGGGAAACAGCAACTCAGCTGTGAAGGCAGAAACATAAGCATAGCATCAGATTTCTTCTCAGCAGTCCTCAAACCAGAAAAACATTGAACGATTCATTTTAAGTCCTGAAAGTAACTGCCATCCTATAGTGATGTACTGAGCAAAACTATCTTGTAAACTTGTGGAGAAATAGTAGTTTTCAGATGTTCTCAATATTCTTTGTTCCTTAGCACCCCAAATAGCTGCCTCTATGTTGCATATGCCCCTGTCCCGTGATTGGCACTTATAGTCTAGACTTGCACTTCACATTGCTTTCCATTTCTAGGTATATTTCCTTATGTTCCTATTGCAGCTATAGACCTGCTTTCCTCAGTACCAGTTACTTTCAGTATGTGACCCTAAATCTATGGTAACCACCATGGCCACTAAAGTTTCTTGCGCCTGTGTCACATAATCACTGCAAGCTGTGTAACAACGAATCTAGATGGAAACTGGTGGATGTTAAGCCAGAAAAACCCTAGGGGTGTGTGTGTGTGTGTGTTTATGTGGGGCAGAGGGTTCACATAGTGAGATATAGAAAGCAGCAGGAAAAAATACAACAAGGTTGAGTTTCCAACTGCTGTATACTATAGAGATGTTGTTCTTTTTTTTATAAACAAGCCAGACAATATAAAACTTCTGTCCCTGATTCCTTGCAGCCCATCACACTGCCTAGAGAAAGATGGTGATGAGAAAACAAAATCTTCTACATTTTAGGAGTTTCTGAAAGCAAAGCAGAATTAGAACAGCTTTGCCGATGGAAACACAATTGGCAGAGGCTCTTGCTTAAAGTATGACCCTTGAGTAGCTACAAATAGGAGGAAGAAAACTACACGACACCGTCCAAGTACTGCATCAAGAAAGTCATTTTTGTCATGGAACATAAAGCATTGTGTATCAAGCAGAGAGTTGACAAGTAATTTGAACCTCCGATGACAGAGGAAGAGGAGTTTAACATGATTGAGTCATGGTTTCCTTAGCTGTATTTAGCTAAGAGTAAAAGGGGAACGATTTATGTGATCTGAAGAGAAACCAGAGTATTAGCTAAGAGTTCCTATTGTTCCTTAGTGGCAAGACGGAGGTGGGGTTGATGCTAATGACAGAGTCAGCTCGGATGCTTTTCTGTGTTCTTAACATTTAGACAGTTTCTTTCTACTGTGTTGCATTAAGTCACGTGTTTGTGCTGTTCTAAGCTAGACTTTGAAGCACAATGGCCTCAGCTGATAAGCAGTACAGAGCCACAGCCTCTCTTACAGCAGATGCTTCCAGCAAAGTTCCTGGTCTGTCTGGAATACCTGACAGGACATTTCTGGAAAACATGGGCTCTTTATATTGCTCCTAAGTACGGCTAACGAAATAGGCAGCTTCTGACTAGCTGTATAGCTGGTGTGCTGGTGATGATTCATTTCAACGGGCTTTAAGTATTTTATTTACAAGCAAAAGATATATAGGGGAAGCAGAGGAGAGGACAGGGAGAGAGAGAGACTAAAATTGTGTATATGGAAGTCAGAGGATTCATAGTTACTTTTCTTTCTGCAGCTGTGAGACAACACTCACACAGATGGCTTAAGGGAAAAAGATTTATTTGGCTTATGGTTCTAGAGGGGAGACACACTCAGTTATGGTGGAAAAGGCATGGTGGATGGCAGAAGCTGGAGGCAAGCCAAGTCATGCGCATCGTGAAGGCAAAGAGAGCAACCAGAAAACTATAAAGCAGACTGCTAATGGAAGCAGGGCGGGGCTGCTCAACCTCAAGTCCCACCCCCTGTGGCATACCTTCCTCTAGCAAGCTTCACCTCTTAAAGATGCCACTACCTTCCCAAACATCAACACCAGCTAAGGTTGCAAATACATGAACCTATGGGGGACAACTCACATCGATGAGAGAGAACTACTTTCAGAAATTGGTTTTCTCCTTCTACTATGTGGGACTGAATCAGGTCACCAGGTTTTCATATAGGTACCTATACCTACTGAGACAACTTGTTAGGTCCCATTTCAGCTTTTTTTTTTTTTTTTTCTGCTGCTGTTGTTGTTTTGTTTGTTTGTTGTTCGTTTTTTTTTTTTTATGGTGGTCCTCCCTGTAATTTCTTTTTTTTTTACTAAAAATTTAATTATACATTTTAAAATTTTTTACCAGTTCCCTCCCTCCCCCCTTCTCCCCCTCCCCTTCCCCCAGTGCCTCCCCCCCAATTCCCAGAGAGTCCTTTATCGTATACGCCTAACTCTCCATTGGGTCCTCCTCTCCGATGACATATAAGGACCCAGTGGCATTTCCATAAGCCCTTTCTCTTGTTCCCCTTAAGCATAAGATCACTACTATGGCTGTCAATCCCTTGCCTCCAGGGGTCTCGGTGCTCTTAACAGATGCTAGACTTTATGAGGGCAACAGTGCGCTGGACATTGCGCAGGGCATGCAAAGTCCCATTACGATTGCTTTGGCCCCAACTATTGTTGAGAATCTTGCAAATCGTTGCTCCTCCCATCCTTTTGCTCTTACAATCTTACCGCCCCCTCTTCCGCAAATGTCCCTGAGCTCCAGGATGGGGAGAGATTAGGCTGTCCTAGTTCTATGTGATTGATATAGTCTCTGAAGTTCTGGATTGTGGTTTGTTGATTTTCTTTTGCAGTTTTGCTGCTCCTGCAATTCCCTTCACTCCATTCTGCTGGGCACTGTATGTCACCCCCTGGCCAGAGACAAAAAGCTGTTAAACTGGAGTCTTGTTGTAATAGCACATTCAAGGGTAGATGTAATAAGAGTAGGAAACCTCCCTGAGGGAGGGGTCCATCACCCATTTGCAAAATGATTACTTTTTATCTGCTAGACTATATGCCCTCCCCTTCTGGTGAGATCAGGAAAGAACGTCTGTGAACTTAACCAGGTTTCTCATTACTTACTTGCAGACCTTGATGGAGGCCTATTTTCTCTGCTGTAACATGGTCTCCTCTCTCCTTGTTTCTGGTGTGGCCCTCCTAACCCATCTCTCTTGTTCATAATCCTTGCAATTACTGTGTTTCCTAGGTTTACTTTTGAGTGTCTCAATGTGGGCTGGGTGAGTTTGGTACTAGGAGCCACCTATTAGGGAGTACATACGGCGCTTAATTTTCTGGGTTTGGGATACTTCACTTAAATATAATTGTTTCTAATGACATCCATTTCCCGGCAAATTCCAGTAATTCATCATTTTTGATGGCTGAGTAGTACTCCATTGTATAGATGTACCACAGTTTCCTTATCCACTCGTCAACTGTTGGACATTTAGGTTGATTCCATGACTTTGCTATTGTAAACAGTGCTGCTATGAACATGGTCGAGCTTGTGCTATCGAGGCGAACCTCTGCTGCATGGGGGGTTATTCCCAAAAGTGGGATAGCAGGGTCATATGGCATTTCAATCTTTAATTTCTTTAAGAATCTCCAGACGGCTCGCCAGAGTGGCTGTATGAGCCTGCATTCCCACCAACAATGTAGGAGAGTTCCCCTCTCTCCACATCCTCTCCAGCATTTGTCGTTGTTTGTATTGTGGATTTTTGCCATCCTGACCGGGGTGAGATGATATCTCAGGGAAGTTTTGATTTGCATTTCCCTGATGGCGAAGGAAGTGGAGCATTTTTTAAGATAATTGTTAGACATTTTAATTTCATCCCTGGTAAAGTTTCTTTGAAGTTCCAGGGCCCATTTTTTAATTGGGCCAGTGTTTTCCTTGGAGTTTAATTTTCTAAGTTCTTTGTGCACTCTGGACAGTAGAGCTCTGTCAGATATGTGGTTAGTGAAGATTTTCTCCCATTCTGTGGGTTGCCTTTGAGCTCGTGTGACAATCTCTTTATCTGAACAGAAGCTCTTTAATTTCACAAGATCCCAACTGTTGAGAGTTGGTAGCAGTGATTGTGCCATTGGATGTCTGTTTAGGAAGTGTTGGCCTAGCCCAATCAGCTCGAGGGAGTTCCCTATCCTTTCAACTATGGTTTTTAAAGTCTCTGGCCTGATATCAAGGTCCTTGATCCATTTGGAATTAAGTCTTGTACATGGTGACAAGTACGGGTCCAGCTTTAATCTTCTGCATGTGGAGATCCAGTTTTGCCAGCACCATTTGTTGAAGATGCTGTTCTTTTTCCATTGGATTCTTTGGGCCCCTTTGTCAAAGACCAAATGGCTGTAACTTTGTGGGCTTATATCTGGGTCTTCAATCCTTATCCATTGATCTGTGTGTCTATTTTGGAGCCAGTACCAGGCTGTCTTTATAACTATGGATTTGTAGTATAGACTTAGGTTTGGTATGGTAATACCTCCAGCTGTGTTTTTGTTACTCAGGATTGTTTTTGCTATCCTGGGTCTTTTGTGTCTCCATATGAACTTTGAGATTATTTGGTCAACTTCTTTGAAGAATTGCTTTGGGATTTTGATTGGTATAGCATTGAATCTGTATATTGCCTTTGGTAGGATGGTCATTTTTACAATGTTGATTCTGCCAATCCAGGAACAAGGGAGGTCTTTCCACCTTCTGGTGTCTTCTGCAATTTCTTTCTTTAGGGTTTTAAAGTTTTCATTGTAAAGGTCTTTTACCTCCTTAGTTAGGTTTATACCAAGGTATTTCATTTTTATAGGGGCTATAGTAAATGGTATTGTTTCTCTCAAGGCTTTTTCACTTCTTTCATTCTGGGCATATAGGAAGGCCTCTGATTTTTGCACATTTATTTTGTATCCTGCCACCCTGCTGAACTTCTCAATTAGTTCCAGGAGCTTCCTGGTGGAGTTTTTGGGATCACTCAGGTATAAGATCATGTCATCTGCAAATAGGGATAGCTTGACTTCTTCCTTGCCGATTTGAATCCCTCTTATGTCCCTTTCTTGTCTTATGGCTTCAGCTAAGACTTCAAGTACAATATTGAATAGAAGTGGTGAGAGTGGACAGCCTTGTCTAGTTCCTGATCGAAGTGGGAATGCTTCCAATTGTTCCCCATTGAGCATAATCCTTGCTGTGGGCTTGTTGTATACAGCTTTTATTATATTGATAAAGGTTCCTTCCATTCCTACTGTCTCTAGCGTTTTGATCATAAAAGGCTGTTGGATCTTGTCAAAAGCTTTTTCTGCATCTATCGAGAGTATCATGTGGTCTTGGACTTTGGACTGGTTTACATGATGAATTACATTTATTGATTTGCGTATGTTGAACCAACCTTGTGTGCCGGGGATGAAGCCTACTTGGTCCCCATGAATGATCTTTTTAATATGTTTTTGAATCCGATTTGCTAAGACTTTGTTGAGAATCTTTGCGTCTGTGTTTATCAGGGAGATCGGCCTATAGTTTTCTTTTTTAAGTGAATCTTTATTAGGTTTTGGGATTAAAACGATATTAGCTTCATAGAAGGAATTTGGTAGTGTTCCTTCCTTTGCTATTTGATGGAACAGTTTAAGGAGTATTGGTGTTATTAACTCCTTAAATGTCTGGTAGAACTCTGTGCTGAATCCATCTGGTCCAGGACATTTTTTGGTGGGAAGATTCGAGATTACTTCCTCAATTTCCTTATATGTTATAGGACTATTTAAATAATTCACAACTTCCTGATTCAATTTAGGTAAGTTGTGTTTACTTAGAAATTCATCCATCTCTTTTGTGTTGTCAAACTTCACAGAGTATAAGTTTTTGAAATATGATGTTATAATTCTCTGGATTTCTTGGGTATCAGTAGTGATAACTCCATGTTCATTTCTAATTTTGTTAATTTGGGTTTTCTCTCTCTTGCTTTTGGTTAGTTTAGCTAGGGGTGTATCAATCTTGTTGATTTTTTCAAAGAACCAGCTTTTTGATTGGTTGATTTTTTCTATCGTTTTCTTAGTCTCGATTTCAGATATTTCTCCCCTTATTTTGCTAATCTCTTCTCTTCTACTGCTTTTGGGATCAGATTGCTCTAGTTTCTCTAAAGCTTTAAGCTGCATTGTTAAGTTGTTTATTTCTGATGTTTCCATTTTTTTGACGTGGGCATTAAGTAGCTATGAACTTACCTCTTAGAACAGCTTTCATTGTGTCCCAGAGATTTTGGTAAGTTGTATTTTCGTTATCATTCACTTTCAGGAAATCTTGAATTTCCTTTTTAATTTCTTCCTGAATCCAGTTCTCATTCAGCATCATAGTGTTAAGTTTCCAGGAGTTAGTGTATTTTCTCTTGTTTGATGTGTTGTGGATGTCCAGCTTTAGGCCGTGGTGGTCTGATAGGGCACAGGTTAGAATTTCAACTTTCTTGTATATGTGTAGATTCATTTTGTGGCCCAGTATGTGATCTATTTTGGAGAAAGTTCCGTGTGCTGCTGAGAAAAATGTGTATTCTTTGGTGCGTGGGTGAAAAGTTCGATAGAGATCTGTGAGGTCCATTTCTTTCAGGGTTTGATTAAGTTCCAAAGTGTCTCTGTTAAGCTTTTGACCTGTTGATCTATCCCATGTAGAGAGGGCGGTGTTGAAGTCCCCAAGAATTATCGTTTGGGGGTTGATTTCATGCTTTAGACGCTGTAGGGTTTTCTTAATGAATGTGGAGGGGCCCGTATTGGGTGCATATATGTTCAGTATTGTGAAATCTTCCTGGTGAATTGTACCTGTGACTAAAATGTAGTATCCATCCGTGTCTCTTATAATTTTTTTTGGTTTGAAATCCACTTTGTCTGATAGCATAATGGCTACCCCTGCCTGTTTTCTGCTTCCATTTGCTTGTAGAATTGTTGACCAGCCTTTTATTTTTAGAGCGTGCCTATCTTTTGTGGTGAGATGGGTTTCCTGCAGGCAACAGATTGATGGATTGTGATTTTTAATCCGTTTGTAATCTGTGTCTCTTGATCGGTGAATTAAGTCCATTAACATTTAGTGTTATAATGGAGAAACTATTGTTAATTCCAGACATTTATTATGTTTAGTAGCTTTTATAAGTATATTGCTTCTTTTTTAATGATGTTATACTTGCCTTCTGTTCTCCTGGATATGCCTGTTTTTTTCTTCACGCTTGAGTATCATTTCTAGCAGTTTTTGAAGGCCTGGTTTGGTGGCCATGTATCCCTTAAAGTTGTCTTTGTGCTGGAAAATTTTTCTTTCTCCCTCGATCATGACTGATAGTTTTGCAGGGTAAATCAGCCTGGGTTGACATTTTTGCTCATTCAATACTTGAAGTATGTCTCTCCAAGCTCTTCTTGCTTTTACTGTTTCGACTGAGAAGTCATTTGTTATTTTAATAGGTTTGCCTTTAAAAGTGACTTGTTTTTTCTCCCTTGAAGCTCTCAGCACCAGTTCTTTATCTTGAATGTGGAGTGTTTTAACTATTATTTGCCAGGGCGTGCTTCTATTTTGGTCGTATCTGTTTGGGGTGCGGAATGCCTCTTGTATATGAATGGGCCTCTCTTTTTTTAGATGAGGAAAGTTTTCCTTGATGATCATTTGAAAAATTTCCTCAGGGGTGGTATTTTGAGATTCTTGCTCTGGTATTCCATGAATACGCATGTTAGGCTTCTTCAGGGTGTCCCATATCTCTTGGATATTTCTCTCAAGTATCTTTTTGGCTTTAACAACCTCTTCCATTGAGCTGGTTAGTACTCCCACTTTATCTTCAAGGTCTGAAATTCTGTTTTCTGCTTCATTAGTTCTGTTGATAAGACTCTCTGTGGCATTCTGGGTTGAAGATAACTTGTCTTTTAGCTCAGTTTTAAACTCTGCTTGAGTTTGTTTTAACTGCTCTATGCCACTTTTTGTTTCTTGCACTGTTTTTCTCAACTCCTGCAGATGTCTGTTGTGTTCCTCTTCAAAGCGATTGATTCGATTATGTAATTCCTCCCGGATTTCCTCTTTCATAGTATTGAACATGGTAATGATCATATTTTGAAAGTCGTTATCCTGGCTCAGGCTTTCTTGGCCTTTTTCCGCGGGTTTGTTCTTGTTGGAATCTAACATTATGGGATTAATTTCTTCAGTGGGAAATTTGTTTACTTGATTGTTGCTTCTCATGGATTTGCACTTTGACTTTGGCATTGTCATTTTAACTCTTAAGATCTCTCAATTTCACTAAACTGAATTATTTGGCCTGGGGTACTGGTGGGCGGGGCCCGAACGGGGACTCACCTAGGGCGTGGGGTGAGGCCCGGGTGGACCGCGCGAGTGTCCGGACGGGCGGAGCGGGGTGGGGTGAAAAGGGAGGATGGGCGCGTTGGCGTGGAGCTATTTAACCTGAGGGCAGCTGGGGCGGGGCCCGGGCACAGGGGGAGGTCCTCCTCGTCCCTGGGCCCCCGCGCAGCTCCGGCTGGATGGCGGGAGTCGGAGCCGGGTCCCTGTGGGCTGACCTGGGGTCCTAGAGCGCGCGGTGAGAGCCCAGCTGGATCTCGCGTACGCGTCCCGACCGGCGGAGCGGGGGGTGTGGCGTGTTCGTTTGTTTTTGAGTGGTGCATATGTGTGAGTATGTGTGTAAGAGTACACTTGAGTGTGTGCCTGAGGGAGAGATCAGAAATAATCCTGGATTGCTCTTCTGCCTTATTGCTTTGCTCTGGGGCCCATATTCTTCCTTCCAAAGCTGTAATTACATGCTGCAGCCATATCCGACCAGCACTATTTCAGCTTTATCATCATTGAACAAGTCTTTATGAATGTACACATAGAACAAATATTTGATTACGTATTCATTCAGTTACTTACAATCCTTTTTCATCTATTAATAATAAAGTTAGCTTTCAGATTTTTCTTCTTGATAAAGTATGCTATGTAATAGATTTTGCTTTTGTATATTTTCTTATCTATTGTATTTATTTTCTTCCAAAAGTAAATAAAAGTAGCATAAACTCATTGTCAGTCACTTAGAAGACAGAGAAATGTATAATGAAGTGGGCTGACTGCTCACAGTTCCCTGTTTCTGAGGCTTTTCCACTGCCTTTCCCTGAATTTTTTGTGTTGGCAAACTTTGGAAACAAAGGTGCCAAGTTCCTTACATAACTGAATGAGTCTGTGTAACAGCAATCTCAAAAACAGCTCAGGCAGGAGGGTAGAATTAACACAGTTGCGCTGTACTTAATTCTCCTTACTTATCTGTTGCAGATATCTTGTGATGTCAAGCATGTATGTAGACTATGTCAACTAAAAAGGTCACTAGCTAGCTTTCTAATTATTTCCTGAGATCATCTGAGCTAAATAAATAGCTTGAAAAGGAGTGAATATTGGGTACCCCTTGATGTGAACCACCTGGAACACAGGGAAAGGTAAAGAAACCACCATTAGGCAAAGATGAAGAGTTGGAGTCATGGGGAGCAAGGAAGATGAGGAGGAGAACAAAATAGCAGACAGGGCTATCGATAAGAAAATTTGGACATTTTCAAAAGTGAAAATGACGCTCTTTTTTTTGCATTGTATATGTGAGTCATGTGCAAGCATGTGTAGGTGTACATACTTGCATATATAGATACATGTGCATGTGTCTATATGGATGGATGTGTATGTGCCTATGTATGCCTGTATGTGCCTGTGTGTGCATGTGTGTAGGTCAGTGGTTGTTGACCATGTCTTCCTCGATCTTGGAATCTTAACTTGCAGATTAGGCTAGTCTAGCTAGCCTGCCTGCCCCTGTGGATTGCTTGTCTCTATCTTCTGAGTCCTGGGATCACAAACAGGCCACCATGATCGCCTGGCATTTATGTGGGTGCTGGGGAATCTGAACTTGGATCCTCATGCTATGCAGCAAATGCTTTAAACTCTGAGCCATCTCCCCAGCTCCAACATTCCTAGTAATTGTACTGGAGGAGTTACCAAGTGCCGATATTTATGCCAAATGGTTCCCCATTTCATAAAACGAATAATAACACGCATGAAAAGTCAAACAGGCCTGATACTCTAATAGTGAGAAACTTTATTGCCTCATTCTCATACCCCATTCTCATCTTTAAATAGGTCTTTCAAGCTGAAAGTCAGAAGAAAAAATCAGAGCTAAATTATTCCATAAATGAATTGGTCTTAACAGAATGGTCCAGGCAACTGTAGGGAATACACATTCTTTCCAGTGGTCCATGGAGCCTTCTGACAAATGATCACATTATAGGCTATCACAAAGCAAGGACCAAGTACAAATAATAGCAATAATAATCAAAAGAATTCCTTATATCTTGCCAGATCACAGTAGAATAAAACTAGAAAATCTCCAGCAAGAAAAAAAAGCAGAAGTGTAAACAAGTACATTTTTTATTGCTGTTGTTTAATTTCATGTGTATGTAACATAGAGGACATGTGTATATGTTTATTTGCCTGTATATGTATATGTACAAATGAATGTACGTATACGAGTTCATGTGTATACATGTAAATGTAGAGGCCCAAGACTGATATTAAGAGTCATCCTCAATTATTCTTCTTTCTTGTTCCTTATGGTCTGGGTCTCTAATTAAATCTAAAGCTCTCCTAAGGGCTAGTCTGACTAGCCAGTTTGCTTGGGAGACTGCCTTTCAGTGCTGAAATTAAAGGGTGCTGCCATACCTGCCTAGAATTTTAAGTATATCTAGGATCTGAACTCTTGTCCTTTTGCTTATGCAGCAAACACTTCACCCTAGCACAACAATACACTTTTGAATGAATAATGGATTACTGATGAAATCATGGAAGAAATTTTAAAAATTCCTAGAAACAAATGAAAATAATAAGAAAACCTATCAGAACCTCTGGAATACAACTAAAGGCAATTCTAAGAAGAAAGTTTAAAGCTATAAGTATTTACATGAAAAAAAATCAGAAAGAAGCCAAGCACTGTGATATATTCTTATAATTCCAGTATCCAAGAGGCAGAGGTTGAGAATTGCCATGAGCTTAAGGGATGCCTAGACTACCTAACAAGTTACAAGTCAGTCAAGATTGGTGAAACTCTGTCTAAAAATGATAAAATAAATAAGAAGAGCTAGCAAGATGGCTCAGCTGATGAAAGTATCTGTCACCAAGCCTGACAACTTGAGTTTTGTCCTGAAACCCACCAGGCAGAAAAAGAGGACCAATTCCCTAAAGTTTTCTTCTAACCCTCACACACATGCCATTACACATGTACACACACACACACACACACACACACACACACACACACGCTATAATTTTTTTAAAAAGTAGACAAGCAGGATGATTTGGTGATTAAAAATGAAATATTTGCTTCCAAATATTATATATATATATATATATATATGTATATGTTAAACCAACTCTGTCTCTGGTATGAAACTAACTTAGTCATGATTTATGGTCTTAATGTATTCTTAAGTTGTTTTTAATAAGAATTTTCTAAAAAATTATATGATCATAAGACCATACAAGCCCTATGGCTTGAATTAGATCTCCAGAACCCACATAAATACAGAAGAAGATCATCAACTCCACAAAATTGTCCTCTAACCTCCATATACACCATGGCATGCACATACACATCATGCACACACATGCACACAATAGTAATAAATAAAATAATAAAAAAATGAAAAAATCAGAGAGCTCTCAAATATACACTTCAAGGTTTAGAAAAAGCAAGAGGCCAAACCCAAATGTAATAAGTGGCAAGAATCAGAGCAGAACTTAATGAGCTAGAGACTTAAAAACAATACAAGAAATAGGATAAATAAAAGAGTTAGTTCTTTGAAAGAATAAACAAGATTATCATAACCCTGGCCAACCAACAAAAAGAAAGAGAAAGAAGACTGAATTTAGTAAAAATTAGAGACAAAGATATAGGTGGTACAGCAGATTCTACTGAATTTAGAGAATCACTTGGGGACACTTTGAAAACTTTTATGAAATATTGTAATTGTTACTCTTATCTGTTGCTGTGAGAGAGCACCTAAAGCCAAGCATTTTAGAGGGAGAAAGATTTATGAAAATATAGAAATATTTGGAATATGGATTTTGGATTAATTCATATGGATTAATGTGAACTATTATATGGAAATATATATGGGAAATATGTGGATTTTTCTCATATATGGAAAATCTAGAAATAGTAAATAAATAAGATCTAAACAACTTATAAACAACAAGACTGAAGCAGTACTTGAAGTCTTCTCATATAGAAAAGTCTAGGACCAAATGGATTTATTACTGAATTCTTCCGAACTTTTAAGAAAAACCACGGCAATAGCTCTCAATGTCTCACAAAAGAGACTGCCAAACTCTGTCTATGACACCTAGTATTTCCCAGATAAGGACAGATCAGGGAGAAAATGATATACCATTTTTTTCTGACCATAAATTTTTTAGAAAAATTTTTAGGGGCTGGAAAGATGGCTCAGGGGTTAAGCCTCTGCCTTGCAGGCGGAAGTTCCTGAGTTCGGATCCCAGACCCCATGTATAGACGCCAGGCGGAAGGGGGCGGCCTGCGTTTCTGGTCCCGGTAGGGAGGAGCCTGTGAATCCCGGGGCAGAGTAAACAAGGAGGCGGAGGCTCCATGGTGGTTCCCGAATTCCTCTGTGGTTCTACACACATACACACACACACTCACACACACGCACAATTGAATAAATAATAAAAAATTTTAAAAAATTTAGAAAATTCTTATAAAAACAATTTAAGAATACACTAAGAAGATCATAAATCATGACTAAGTTGGTTTCATACTAGAGACATAGAGTTGGTTCAACATACACAAATTAATAAATGTAATATATTATATTTGGAAGTAAGGATGAAAACTATATGATCATCGCAATAGACAATGTATGAAACAATTGACAAAGTTCAGCATGCCTTTGTGATAGAAGCCCTGAAGGAACAGAAGGAACACAATACATATGAATACATAGATATAATATGAAAAATTTATTGCCAAATTATACAAAATGGGGAAAAACTGAAAGCATTTCCTTTAAAACCTAGAATGAGACAAATTCCCACTTGTTGCCAAATCCCCCCTGGGCCAGCCTTGGAAAGGAGGGGGAAATTCAGAGGGAGCCTTGGAGTTGCAGGCAAGGGGGCAAGCGGCGGGATCACCGCAGATCTCAGGAGTCAGGTGAGAAGCAGGCAGTTGATGAGTTTGCTGCAGTCTCAATTTATTTAACGAAGTGTTTGAGTTTATATAGGATCAGGGGTCCAATCAGGTGTTGCCATTTCTCAGCTGGGGGGGGGGGGGAACAGCCACCAATCATTGGCTGTTTTCTAAGTGTCCATTGCAGAGGCAGGTGAGATGGCTGTTTCCCATTGGTTGTTCATCCCTCCGCCCACATGGTTCCTCTATTGGGACATGTCCCGGGCATGTCCCAATTTATTCAGGCTTGCCCATAGCGGGACCTCCAACCTTCTGGATTCAGGAGCCCAGACTAGGGCCTCCCTGAATCGATAGTGCCGTGCCCACTCTCTCTAATCTAATTCAATATAGTGTTCAAAGTCTTAGAACAACAAGACCAGAGAAAAAAATTAAATGGATACAAATAACAGTTAGAAGTCACATTATTCCTATTTGGAGATGATTGCATACATAAAAGGCCCAAAGAGTCTATCTACCAGAAAAGTCTTACACCTGATGAAATGTTCAGCAAAGCTTCAGTGTACAAAATCAACATACAAAATCAGTAATTTTCTCTATATTATTAATAAGCTTTCTAAGGAAGAAATTAGGAAAAATATCTGTCATAGCTTGAAGTATGTCCCCTATTGTCTCATGTGTTTGGGAAGGTCCTACCACCTTTAAGAGGTGGAGCCTTGCTGAAGGAAGGTGGTCACAATGGGTGGGTCTTAAGGTGCATTAGTCCCACCATACCTGCTGGAGAAGTCTGCTTTGCAGCAAGCAGCTCGCCCTCTCAGCCTCCAAGATGTCTGCAGTGACTTAGTCTGCTTTCAGCTTCAGCCTACCAGCCATGCTGTCTCCACCATGAAAGACTGTGTCTCCCCTCTGGAACCATAAACTGAATAAATCTCCTTTCTCCCTCTAAATTGCTTGGCTTTGGGTATTCTCTCACAGTAACAGATAAGAGTAACCGTTAAAATATCTCATTCAAAACAACTTTAAAATGCATTGGACTAAACCTACCTAATGAGGCAAAAGACCTCTAGGATGAAAGAGATTTAAGACACTGGAAAAAGAAATTGAAGAAAACTCTAAGCAAAGGAAATATCACCCATGTTCATGGACAGTCAGAATTAATATTTTGAAGATGGCTATATTACCAAAAGTGCTGTAAAGATCCACAGGAAACCCCTTAGAAATTCTAATGGTACTTTCCCTCAGAACTAGAATAAACAGCATAAAAGTTTATATGGAAGCAAAAAAAGACTCTTAATAGTTAAACAATCCTAAGCAGAAAGAGAATGCTGGAAATACTACAACACCTAACCTCAAATTACTTTACAAAGCCAGAGAAACAAAGAAAGCAAAGTGCTAGAACAAAAACAGAAAAAGCAGATCAGCAGAATGGAATAGAGTGCTCAGATGCAAATGCACAGTAACAACCACACATTTTAATTAATTAATTAATTTGTGTGTGTGTGTGTGTGTGTGTGTGTGTATGTGTAGGTCAGAGGACAAGTTGGTGAGAGGACAGCTTAATTTTCAGTAATTGATTCTCTCCATCCACTCTGTGGGTTTTGGACATCAAACTCTGGTCATCAGACGTCCACAACAAGTGTCTTTACCTGCTGAACCATCTTACCAGTTCAACCACTAATTCTTGATAAAGGTGTCAGACACACAGATCAGATTTTTTTTTTTAAAAAAGAGACTCTTCAACAAACGATCCTGGGAAAAGTAGACAGTCATGTGTAGAAGACTGAAATTAAGAAGAAAGGAAGGAAGGAGGGAGGGAGGGAGGGAGGGAGGGACGGAGGGAGGGAAGGGAGGGAAGAAAGAAAGAAAAAGGCAATCTAGTCCCTCATGGCCCTCTAGTGCCATGAGTCCGTTTCCAGCTGCCTACTTCTCTTGGAGGCAATCTAGCCCCTCATGGCACTCCAGTGCCATGAGTCTGTTTCTTGTTCCTTGCTCCTCATGAATTCCATGCCTAGGCACTGTGAGTTCTCATGGGCTCCCTAGCCCCTCATGGCACTCTAGTGCCATGAGCTCTGTTTTAATTCTGCTTCTCATGGAGGTGCCCTAGCTCCTCATGGCACTCCATGTCTGGAGTCCATGAGTTCCAATCTTTCTCTTTTCTAATAAACTCTACCTTAATTCTCAAAAAAAAAAGAAAAGAAAAGAAAGAAAGAAACAAACAAACAAACAAACAAACAAGCAAACAAACAAATACTGGCAAAGATGGTGAAAGAGGAACCCTACTATGTCACTTTGGTAGTCGGCAAAACTGAAAATAGAAGTATCATGTGAGTCATCCACTCCTGGGTCTATATCCAATGGCCTCTTAGTCCTACCACAAAGACACTCACACATCTTTATTACTGGGCCATCTGCAATGTTAGGAAATTGAATGAGCCTATGTATTTATCTACTGACAAATGGATAAAGAAAATGTGATATACCCGTACAATTTTACTCAACAATGAAGAAAAATGAAATCTTGGCATTTAAATTAATGGACAGAACTTGAAATTATTACAGTAAATCAAACCACACTCAGAAACACAAATAACAATATTTTCTCTCACATGCAGGTCATGGATTTTACTTTTTATATATGTGGTAAATATGTGTGGGGAATGGTAGATGTCATGAAACTAGAATGAGGATCATGAAAGGAGAAAACAAGATGGGAAGAAGAAAAAGGAGGATCAGGATACACGGGGCATGAAAGCAGAATGGGAGGGTAATGAGAAAGAAATGGTGTCAGTAGGGGAAGAAAGATAGGGGAGGGATGTGAGGAAGGAGGGGCAACCAAAACAATGTATGTGTGGCTATACTGTAATGAAGACCACTGGTCTGTATGTTAATCCAAAAATAATTACCAATATTACTACTATGAACAACATAATAAAAATAAAATTAGTAATAATAATAATAATAAAATAAAAATAAAGCTGGGCACCTTGGTATGGACTTGCATATCCAGCATCTGGAAGCTGAGGCAGGAGGATAACACATTCAAGGCTAACCTAAGCTACTTAGTGAATTCAATCTTGGTTACAATGTATGACTCTATCTTACCCACGTATGTATCAGACAAGCCTATTAAATTCTTTCCAGACTCACACTATTTGTAATAACAGTTACACCTCAGGAACAGTCTGCCAGCAATAATACTTTCTATGCTGTAAGCTCCCATTTGGAAAGGCTTAGAATTATTTGCCACATTCATTATAGTCCATTTCCTGTGAGGGGAAGAGGAGAGATTTCTGGTCCAACTTCAGGAAGTTACTGGAGCCTGTGAGCATTAGATTATGGTAGTGCAGAGCTAATGGGGATTTTAAAAAGGGCAGAGAAAGTGTCAGCAGGTTACAGTTGGTGCCAGAAAGTATCAGTTTAACAATTTCCCCTTGGGTTACAGCTAGATGGTTTGTCAAGGAGGTGAGGAAGGTGAGGAAAAGCCAAATGGCATAAGATCTTAGGATAAAGGGCTTAGAAAATGTTACCGCAGGCCGAAGGGGCGGTGATCACAGACCCAGTTGGAAGGAAACAAATGTTTCCAAGTGGGAAGAGTCACAAGTCCCTATTCTTAAGCAAACATGTATTTTGAGTTGCTTCACCTGAACCCATTAGCTTTGTGAAGGGTTCCTTTACTTTTTTAAAAAATGGATTGTATAAATGGTATGTGGTTTGCTTAGATGTTAGCTACACTCATGGATATCATGGAACCATTATAAGGCTAATCACTCACAAAAATTCAAATAAATCATTTATTGCTTATGTATAAAAACTATTTTACGGGCTGGAGAGATGGCTCAGGAGTTAAGCCTCTGCCTTGCAAACAGAAGGTCCTGAATTAGGATCCCTGATCCCATGTAAAAATGCCAGGGGAAAATGATTGCAGCCTGTACGAACTGGATTGATCCCTTTGGTGAGCTCGGGGTTTACTAACAGACCCAATTTCCAAAGTACAAGGTGGAAGAGTGATTGAAGTTGTCTCACATACACTTACATGCATATACATCTGCATCCACACACATGTAAACATGCATTGCACACAGGCATATACCCTATACACACATACACTTGAAAATGGAAAAAAAATTACTCCCAATGAGTATCAGAAAAAATTCTTTTGGTGACTCAACTGCCATACATAATAAAGAAAGAACAAGGCTTGATTTAGGGTATGATTCATTTTGGAAGGAATAAAAAGAGCAAAAGTGAAAACCAGTTGTTGTATTGGGCTAAGAATAAGGAGTGCTTGCAAATAACCCTAAAAATAAAAAACAGCTGTAGAGACAGGGAGATGACCTGCATGGACAGCTGTGACCTGAGTTTGGTCCCTCAAGCCTACATGATGGAAGAAAAGAATTGACTTCTGAAAGAAATTGTCTTCTGACCTCCATATGTGTGTCTTCTCTCTCTGTCTCTTTGTCTGTCTTTCTCTGTCAAATAAAGTATAAAAATAAGAAGGCTGCAAAGATTACAGATTAGAATTGTTGAAAGAAAGATTCTTAAACTCATTTGAGATCAAGAGTTGAGATGTGTATAGTGTCATGATACTACTGTGTGAGAGTGAGTGAGTTAAGCCATTGGCCCCAAGTTTTATTATGGGGAGCCCTGCTGTGCTTCTGTCCAGTGCCACACAATGGTGTTAAGTGTAGCTCTAAGGAGCAGTGCAGCTTCCTAGAAAGTCAGCTCTCCAGTTCAAAAGCATGTGGGTAAGTTTTTGAATACTGTGGAAAGGAGGAGACAAATTTTAATTTTCTTATTTCTTTTCTCCAAAGAAGCACAAAATCAATCATCCCCCAATTTGAGCAACTCTTGTAAAAATCAGATTATTTTGGAAAGGAATAGGGCTTTAAAAAAACACCCGCTTCTTAAGACTAAAATACCTTAACATTTCTGGCTGGTTTCATTAAATCTGAAATGTTGAAATGGATGAGTGGATCTTTCTGTCTTCTGAAAGGTTTATCCACCGTGACTGGCCTTCCATAGACGTCATCTGCAGACTCTAGAGATGGCTTAATGATTTCAGTCACAGATCAACAAGAGGAGAGAGAGACAGTGTATTGTTATTCTTCTCATTGTTATGATAAAATACCTAACAAAAGCAACCTCAGGAAGGAAGAGTTTGTTCTGGCTCACAGTTTGACAGGAAAGGCATAAAGCAGGAACAAGATAGAGATCAGAAAGTAGAGAGAGAACAGAGTGCTCAGCTTTCTCCTTTTTATTCAGTTTGACATCCTACCCCACGGGATGATGCAGCCCACAGTCAGTGTGGGACTTCCTTCCTCTGTTACCCCCCCCCCAATACCCTCAAAGACACACTCAGAAGTGTATTTCTATAGTAGTTTTAAATTTAGTCAAGTTGACCATAAAAACCATCATAACCTCACCCCTTATCACCTTGATACCCAAGCACAACACTTTAAATTGTAACATTGTTTCTTTGCTACTGAAGTCTCATCTTCATTTCACAGTGCATTTGTTCCTTCTCAAAGGTTCCCATAACCTTTATAGTTCCAACACTGTTGGAAATTTCAAACTCTTTTCTGAGATTAACAGCAAATTTCTTAACCATAAATCCCTGTAAGGTTAAAAAAAAAAAAGTATGTACTTTCAGCATGCAGTGGCACAGAATAAACAGAATGAAAAGATAGCAAGGAAAACCAGATCACAGAAAATCCTAGCAGGGCAAACACCAAACCTTGTACCTTCCCATCTTGCACCTGGGGCTTGAGATGGGATTGTATGGACTCCCGTAATCTTGGCCATTCTGAACCTTTAGGTCTGTCCCCTGAACCAAATATATACCTTTTGGGGGGCCCAGTTCTACTTTAATCCTCCAAATATCCTTAGTGGGTAGCTCATGATCCTGGCATGTCCATTCTGTGGTCTCAATTGTAGCTTTGGCTTCACCTTCCCAAGTGTATATCCTGGCCAAGTGAGGTCTTACAGGAAATCTGACCCTTTAATATGTTATGTGGCCACAACAGTTTTGTGGAAACTTGACCCAAGCTACCACGACCTCTTCCTTTCAGGCTGACATCCTGGCATCCACATGGATGATGCTGCCAGGATCTGCTGTCAGTTCAAAATGTGTCTTGGGGTTGTACAAAGATAGCTCAGTGGATAAGGGTGTCTGCCATGTAAGCCTAAAGAGTTTGATTTCTGGGACCCAAATAAAGGAGGAGAGAGAGAACTGACTACAAGAAGTTATCCTCTGACCTCCACATACACATCATAGCACATGAACTGCCCTCTTCCCCAAGAAGAAAGTAAAAAAGAAAAAAAAAGATGCATTATGTTCTATGGACCCAATGCCTTCGATGCTGAACTTAAGTTGTCATTTTGGAGCAGGGAAGTCTCCAGGCTCTCTTCTTTCAAATGCATTTGTATTGTTATAAGGTGATGCCTTCAAAAGTTGTGATACTGCCCTTTCTACTGTTCCAGTGCAGAACACAGGGAGTTTCTCTTTAACAGTATTGATGTCTCTAATGGTTACAGCTGCTTTTTCCATGCCTTATGTTCCATCTCTTTTAAACTCTATACTCCCTTCTATGCTGCTATCTTCACACCTTGCTTTACTTGTTGCTCTCTTTCAGTGTAAATTGGATAAGGCAGTGAGTGAGCAGTAGCTATGATACATGAATGCTATCTTGTCTTGAACTTTCCTCCATCACACAAATTAGTGTATTGTTTTTGAATTCAGCCTTGCACAGGTTCTCAGGCCACAGGAAGAATGAAACTAGTATAGTACAAATAGACTCTGGCCAGTTCCTTATGGAGTCTTTGCTTCTCTTTGAAATCTCAACATTTGGGCCTCCACTGTTCACATTTCTCTCAGTGTCCTGGTTTGCAATCCCCCCTCCCCCCAAGGGCACATTATTTCTTGCTTATAGAATTCTAGAGCTTCTCTAACCCACAGTCCAACTGTTGTACATTCCTCCCGGAAGCCATTTCCAAAAACCTGGGAGCCACATGGTTGTATATACTATCACAGCAATAGTCCCATATCTTGTTATAAATTTTCTGTATAAGTTACTTTTTCCATTACTGTGACAAAGTGTCTGTCATGGTTTAAATGTGAGCTGTTCCCCAAAGCTCACATATTTGAATCCTTAGCTGGTGGGAAGGTTGTGGTACCTTTAGGAGATAGAACCTTGCTGGAGAAAAGCATGTCACAGAGGGCAGACCTTGATATTTAGTGAGTCCCCAATTGCAGTTTGCTCTTGTATGCTCTGCCTCCATGATATCTGCAGGGACCTGAATTACCTCCAGCTTCTGCATCTAAGCCATACTTTCTGTTGCGACAGTCCTACCATAATGAATTATACCTTCCATCTGGAACAGCATGCCACATAAATTTCCCTTTCTCCCCTTAAGTTATGTATGAGTGTTGTCTGGCAGCAGCAGAAAGAATAACTATAGTGTATAATATCACACAGAACATCAAACATTTGCTCTGAGGGACTAAAAAATCAAAAGCATTGTGATGGATGGGAATACCTCTCCTGAGGATGATTCTCAGGTTTTCAGAGCACTTTTAAAAGAAAGCACTGACTCTGATAGTTTATCAAACTACTTCTGTATTAAGACCAGAATGCCTCCTATGGGTGGGGCTTCATGTGCTCACACCATGAACTTAATCTCCTGGGAAACAGGCAAAATTGCCATTCTGTAGCTTTATTATAGGTTCTTAATTATGTAGAGCTAGAAGCTGAATTGTAACAACTATCTATATCCTAATTGTATTTTCTCTTATCGTTCATATATTATTATACAGTATAGTCCAGTTTTTTTTTAAGAGGACATGATGGACAGTAGACATGGTAGGGAAATGTTCAGTGGGGAGTGAGAGGGAGGAGGGGGTAGCTATGATCAAAATTCATTACATGTGCATGCATGTACATGTAGGAGATTGTCAAAGAATAAAAATATCATTTAAAAATAGATAAAACACCAGTGGAAGGTCTCTATATACTCTACTTGAGTATGAAACAGGCATAGATATGCAGGTTGCCATGGAGGACTCAATTGTTAAGATTTAAAGGGACAGACAATCAGCATGGGCTAGTACCTTGTTCAGGGTCCATGTAAGGGCAAGAGGAGAGGTGGCTGAAGATACGGCATGAATCTAATCCTGAGAAGATGCTGACAGGTGTCATCACCTGTCATGGTTTGAATGTGGGTTGTCCCCCACAGTCTCATACGTTTGAATCCTTACTTGGTGTTTGGGAAGGTCGCGGCACCTTTAGGAGGTGGCAGCACACAGAGTGACCACTACACCACCTTTCCATGCACCCTATTCTCATCAACTTTAGAAACAACCTCTGAGATCTTTTGTCCTCCATCACCCCAACATTGTGCCTTTATTTCATCTTTCAACAATCAAGTTTTACCATAAAATAGGCCAAAGAAAGTGCAGAGGCCCAATTTGTCTTCAAAAGTCAGAGAACTGTGAGAGGACCCTGGAAAGCTTAAATCCATCATTGTGCTCAGTGGTGACATTTGAATCCTTTGAGTCAAATTTATTTTATTTAGATTAACTGTGTTTCAATGTGAAATGTCTCTCAAAGGCCCACATCTTAAAAGCTTGTCCCTCTCCTGGCTGTGATTGGCAAGTGGTAGAACCTATAAGAGGTGTAACATGGCAAGAGGTATTCAACAGGGCATGCTCTTGATAGGGTTAAAGGGTTCATACCCCTTTCCATCTCCATTTTCTTCAGCTCATGAGGGGATGGGCTTCCCCCACTATGTACTGTGTCATCAGAACTTTACTAATATATTAGATGATTATGATAATATAAATCCTAACAAATAAACTGCAGAATAAACCTGCAAACTTCACAGCTACACTTCTCATCTTTTAACACTGAGTCATCTCAGGTATTTATTACAGTAGTGGGAGGCTGACTAGCACAGATAAAGCATCTTAATGCATCCTAATCAACCAGTCTGTTGTTATAGGTCTGGGGCCGCTTAGGACTTGGCCACACTGACATCAGAAACTTTACCAAATGGAGAGGCTTTATTGAAAATGATCAGTGACTACTGGGATTCCAGTGTGTGGTGCTGAGAAGTGGGTGCATGGGATTTTTTTAAACATTTTTTATTATTATTTCCTCTCATACAAACTTAATAGGTACACCGGTTCCCTCCCTCCCTCCTCCTCTCCCCGACCCCCCTTCTCCCCCTTCTCTCACCCCTCCCTCCCCATCCCCCAGTGCCTCCCCCCCCAATCCCCGGAGAATCCTTTAATGTGAATGCCAGACTCTCCTCTGGGCCCTCCTTTCCGATGATGTACAAGGACCCAGTGGCATTTTCCTGAACCCTTTCCTGTGTTCCCCTTAAGCATAGGAACACTACTATGGCTGTCAATCCCTTGCCTCCAAGGATCTTGGTGCCTTTAGCTGATGCTAGACTTTGTGGGATCAATAGTGTGTGGGACACTGCGCAGGGCATGCAAAGTCCAATTACGATTGCTTCCACCCTAACTTGTGTGGAGTATCTTGCATATCATTGCTCCTCCCATCCTTGTGCTCTTACAATCTTACTGCCCCCTCTTCCGCAAATTTCCCTGAGCTTCAGGATGGGGAGAGATTAGGCTGGCCTAGTTCTAGGTGGTTAATATAGAGTCTCTGAAGTTCTGAATTATGGTTCGTTGATTTTCTTTTGCAGTTTTGCTGCTCCTTCAATGCCCTTCACTCCATCCTGATGGGTATTGTATTTCACCCCCTGGCCAGAGATAAAAAGCTGTTAAACTAGAGTCTTGTTATAAGAGTATATTCAAAAGTAGATGTAATAAAAGTAGGAAACCACAGTGAGGGAGGAGTCAATCACCCATTTGGGGTGCATGGGATTTTTAAAGGCAGAGGCAACATCTTAAGCAAGAGGCAGGAAGCTAGCAATTTTTACAGAAGCCAGCCTTTAGCAGTTATGCGTAAGCAGGACTTTCCTAACACTGGGATTTTGAGTAACTAATGATTGACTAAAACCTGATTGTATCAGAAGACCCAGCCCTAATTGTTTGTTTTTTTTTTTTTCCCCCAGAATTGCAGTAAGGTGGAGGTAAGTGCATAAAGAAGTCAGCCAGTATTTTTCCTGTCTAACTTACCAGGGTGATGGCTTTTTTTTTTAAATCAATTGTTCGTGCGTGTGTGTGTGTGTGTGTGTGTGTGTGTGTGTAGAAGCACGGGCGAATTCGGGAACCACCATGGACCGCCTCCACCTCCACCTTGTTTACTCTGCCCCGGGATTCACAGGCTCCACCCTATCAGGACCAGAACCGCAGGCCCGACCTTCCGCCTGCAAGGCAGAGGCTTAACCCCTGAGCCACCTCTCCAGCCCCTGATGGCTATTTTTCGAACTTGACTACAACATCTGTCATCGCAGCACTCAGCAGGTTAAGGCAGGAGGATCTAGTTTGATGTCAGTCCCAGCTACATAGTGAGACCAGGATTCAATAAAAGCTTTGGCTGAGGTTCTTGGCACTTGGGGTGGAGGCTGTCCTTCCATCACGTGACTGCGCAGATGCTAGACTGCTTCTGGATCCCATTCTCTTCCAGACTTTGCACCTAGGGAAATCTTGGCTTGCAGGTTATGCTCTGGGGAAAGATGACCACAAGATGGCATTGGAGATCAGGTCTGCTTACTGACTCATGGGCTGTAATTTCAAAAGCTCAGATAGATGCCCGATAGGTTACGGAGTGATTCTTATTAATTAAAAATGGATATTTGAATCCTTAGCCATCCAGGAAATGGAAATTAAAACTGCCTCAAGAGGACTTCTGTCTCACTCGGAATAATCATCATCAAGAAAACAAATGCTGGATGTGGAAGCAGGAACGCTTGCACTGTTGGTGAAGATGCACTATGGAAATCAGCATGCAAACAAAACTGTCACCTGAAGGACCCGAAGTCAACATGCCGTGGGGATTCATGAATATCCATGCTCACTGCTGCTCTATTCACAACAGTTAGGAAATGGAATTATCCTAGATGTCCATCAACTTATGAATGCACACAGCACATGTGGTGTATACACACAGTGGAATTTTATTCAGCCATAAAGAAAATCTAAACTACAACATTTGCAGGAAAATGCATGAAGCTGATATATTATGTTAAACAAAATAAATATGATTCAGAAAGCCAAATATAAGTGCATACCCTAGACTCAACTCATTTTTTACATAGGCGCAAAAAAAAAAAAAAAACCCACTGGAAAAAGGATAGCATCTTCAACAAATGGTGCTGGCAAAATTGGATATCTATATGTAGAAGAATGAAACTGGACCCTTATTTGTTACCCTGCATGAAAATCAACTCTGAATGGAATCAAAGAACTCAGCATTAGACCAGAAACTATAAAACTCCTAGAAGAAAAAATAGGGAATACACTCAAAACTGATTGCCCTTGGTGAACATTTCTTAATAGGACCCCAATTAAATAAGAAATAAGCCCAACACTAAACTATGTGAGATTAAAAAGCTTAGTTTTAAAAAAAAAGAAAGTGTTGATTGAGCAAAAAGACAACCTACGGATTGGGAGAGTATCTTCACAACCACATATTTTATATAGGAGTAATAGCCAGAGTACACAAAGAACTCAATAGATTAAATACCAAGGAAGTAAACAACCCCATTTAAAAATGAGCTAGCTGTATAACTGAAAAGAAACTTTTCACAAGATGAAATTCAAATGTCTAACAAACATCTTATAAGATTTTTCACCTAGAATAGGTTAGCCTCCAAGTAACCAAGTACCTGTTACTAGTCCTCTAACCTCTCCACCCCCCTAATACTGGGAAGCACATGACTAGGAGTAGAAACCAATCTGGGAGGCAGTAGAAAGGAAATGAATTGATGCTGCACAGGATCAGATGTGTTAATGCTAGCCACAGACACTTTGTGGTAAACCACAATGCTAAATAAACACTGTTCATTGTATCTTTATTTTTTAATTGATTTATTTATTTTTGCATATGTGTGTATCAGAGGGCACTGTGTATCCTTGTGGAGGATCAAAGGTGGTTTCTACCTTCTTTTTACTTTGCTCTGGGATTTCCCAGGTTCTGCCTTCCAGAATCAGAAGTATAGGCCACCATCATTTCTGACTGGCATTTTTTAGGTGGGATCTGGGATCTAAATCAGAATCTACTGCTTGTAAGGCAAAGACTTAACCCTTGAGCCATCTTTCAGTCCTCTTTGTATCTTTAGATGGGAGATGATCTCGGCACCTAAACAAAATGCAGCCAATTGCAATGGAGGAGTGGTGAAATAGCCACAACCAAACAGGTATAGAGTATTGGCAACCTTAAAACGTGCACCCTGAATCAGACCAACGAAACCTCTTCCTATCCTAAGGCTCAGGGAATTTTGAGGAAGAGGAAGTGGTAAGATTGTAAGAACTTGAAGGTGGAGAGGTACAGCTAGGTTACTCCAGTAACATGAGAACTGCTGGATCCAGAAACTCACAGAAATGAGATCAACCCTCACCAGACCTGCACAAAGGCTGAGAGATCAACATTCCCCCATGGACCAACAAGGAACTCAGGAGAAATAACTTCACTAGGTGGGAATCATAGGGGAATGGGCTAGACAGGTTGAGGGGAGCATCCCTATCAGGGGAGTTACCCATAGGAAGGGCCACTTATACTACCACAGAGGCCTGATTCCCCTACTAGAGAAGACAACCCAAAGGGAGCCCTGTGGCCCACATAAACAGAGAGGCACAAAAGTGGGAGGGAGAGGGATGGATAGGTGAAGAGGAAGAAGAAGGGAGGAAGGAGGGAGAAAGGGAGGGAAAGGACAATCACTCATTATTTTATATAAAGAAAAATTCTTCTTGCCTCTAGAGTCAGTACACATGTGGTCTCTGTACCATGTACATCAGACAGTGGCATAGAGGAGATGAGACTATTTCTGCATTCAGTGTTCTGACCTGTGGACAGCCAAATGACATACCACACTGCCTGTCAAAACCCTGAATTCTGTATCTGTGTACTCAACAACATGAAGACCTCTCATGAAGTAGGACTCCATATACACACAATATAGATAGCCTCCCTGGGTTGGGGCTCCAAATGCTCACAAGTGGGATGACCTCTTGTGTGTTCACAAGTGGGATGATCTTTGTGGGTCAGGTCTCTGTATATCCACAGAGGTGACGGCCTCCTGTGGGCGGGACTCCATGTGCTCACAATGTAAACAGCTTCCCATGGGCCTACTATGTGAGTGGCCTCCTGTGGGCCTCTGTGTGCCCACACCATGAACTCAGTTTCATAGAAGATGGACAAAACTGCTACTCTCCAGCTTTATCATGTGTTCTTAACCATGTGGAACTGGGAACTCAATCAAAATCATCTACATCTAATGTATTTCCTTTTATTGCTTACATATTGTTTTGTATTGTCCAATTAAAAAAATTAGGAATAAAGGCAGAAGGTGGACATGCTAGGGAAATGTCCAGGGGACGTGGGAAAGAGATAAGGATAGCTATGATCAAAATGTGTTGTCTACATGTATGAGATTGTAAAAGAGTAAAAATAAAAACAAAATTAATTTAAAAAAAGAAAAAATTCTTGGTAATAAAAATTAGAACTTTATTATTATTGATTTAAAATAAGAGGAGCCTTTACAAAAAGTTGTGTAGGAAATAAAATCCCTAAACTATAATTTGGTTTTTAATATAAGACTGCAAATTTGGTTAAAGTTTTGGACAGTACACAGTTCTTTTGTATTTCTGTCATTGTATTTTATAATACTCTGCAGTGTTACATTTATGCAACATTATACATTACTTATGGATCAGACAATTTTAAAGGAAGGAAGAAAGAAAAAATAATCAGTAACAGGCACTTTCACTGTCACATGCAACTGAAAGTGTTTCATGTGGATTTTTGTTTCATCACATGTTTCTGCAACAAAATACTTAACCCAAACAAACAACTTCAGGGAGAAAAAGCCAATTCCGGTTCATAGCTCAGTATAGTCCATTATGACAGAGAAGTCAGAGCAGAAAGCATTTGAGAGCAGTGGTCCTAGAAGCAGCAGAAAGCGTCAGATGAACATATGCTTGCCGCTTTCTCGTCCTATCTTGGCGCAGTCTTAGACCCCTGCTCTTCCCAACTCAACTAATGTAATCAAGACAGCCCCTCACAAGCCAGCCTTAATCTAGATAGTCTATCCCAGGGGGTCTCAGAGGCCTGCCTCTAGATGTCAAGTTGATAAATATTTTTTTAATTTTATTTTGTACCTAATTATACAAGCTCAGTGGGTAAGTACCCTTGCCCCCCTCTTTCCTCTATTCCCCTCCTCCTTCTCCTGATCCCTTCTATCCCCCCCTCCCATTCTTGGGCTGCCCACTAATGTAGGAATTCTATTATATCTGTCTAACTCCTTGCCTCTAAGGATCCTACTAGCTGAATCCATCTCCCCTGAGATCCCTGTTAGTCTGTGAGGGTTTCTTGACATTGTCAGCCATTGTGCAGGTCAGGTATGGTCCAATCACATTGCAGTGAGATCCTGGCTGCTACAGCCCAGACTTGAGTGGAGTATCTTGTCCATCAGTGGACCTCCCCATCTTTAGGCTCTAACAATCTTGCTGCAACCTTTTCTGCAATGGTTCCCTGAGCTTTAGGATGGGGAGAGATTTGGCTGGTCTGGTTCCAGGTGACCATTGTAGGGCCAGTTGGTATTCTGAATTAAGGTTGGTTGTTTTCAGTTTTGCAGTTCCTGCACTGTACTTTGGCTGCATTTTGTTTGTGTGTTGAGATCTTCTCCCAACCAAAGATTAAAGAAGACTGTTTAAAAGATGGTCTTAATATAAGAGGTTTGAGGGAGAGGGAAGAATATGAATAGGGCACAGTAGTGAGTAAAGTCAGTCACCCGATTACCAGTTGCTGCTATCTACCTGCCGTCCCCTATCCCCTTCATGACGGGGAGATATGCCCAGCTCTTCAAATCCATCTAAAACCAAGTGAACAGGAAGGGAAGTGAGAGTGAGCTTATCAGATGTCTTGCCGCTTACCAGCCGTATATGACCATGGCCTAATTTCGCTATTGAACTGTGTGTGCTCTTTCATATCCTTTCTCTTGAGGCTTAGTGGTTATAATGAGTGTTACAGAGATTTACCATTAAGCATGTCATTAAAAGGGTTTGGAACTTGGATCCGCTTGTAAGGGAGAACATGTGACATATAATTTTCTGTGCCTGGGATACTTTGGTCATTATAATTTCTTCTAATTCTATCCACTTACTGGCAAATTTCATTGATTCGTCTTTTTGATGACTCAGTAATATTCCATTGTATAAATTACCACATTTTCATTATCTATCCATTAACTGTTGGGCATTTGGGTTGATTCCACGAATTTGCTATTGTAAATAGTGCTGCAATGAACATGGATGTACTGATGTCACTGTAGCGAATTGCTGCATTTGGGAGGGATTATTACCAGTAATGGTATAGCAAGGTCATATGGCATTTCAATCCTTAACTTTTTTAGAAATCGCATACTGATTTTCAGAGAGGTTGTACTAGCCTGCATTTCCACCAGCAATGTATAAGAGTTCCCTTCTCCCCACATCCTTTCCAGCATTTGTTGCTGTTTGTATTTTGTATTTTCAGCAGTTCCACAGGTGTGATGCTGTCTCAGGGTAGTTTTGATTTGGGAGGTGGAACATTTTTAAGATATTTGTTTGACATTTCAATTTCGTCCCTAGAAAAGTTTCTTTTAAGTTCCATAGCCCATTTTCCTGATTTGTTATTTATCTCCTTGGTGTTTAATTTTTTTAAGTTCTTTGTATACTCTGGATATTAGATCTTTACTATATGTGTGGTTAGTGAAGATTTTCACCCATTCTATGGATTGTTTTTTTGTTCAGTTTACAATCTTTTTAGCTAAACAGAAACGCTTTAATTTTATAAGATCCCATTTGTTGAGTGTTGGTTCTAGTGCCTGTACCACTGGAGTTCTGTTTTGAAAATGTTGACCTAGCCCAATACTCTTTCTATTAAAATTTTTATGGTCTCTAGGCTAATATTAAGGTCCTTGATCCACTTGGAATTGATTTTTGTTCATGGTAACAAGTCCTGGTCCAGTTTCAATCTTCTGCATGTGGATATCCAGTTTTGTTAGCACCATTTGTTGAAGATGCTGTTCTTTTTCCATTGAGTTTTCTGTGCCCCTATGTCAAAAATCAGATGACTGTAAGTGTATGGGCTTATGTCTGGGTCTTCAACCATTATCCATTGATTTACATATCTATTCTGAAGCCAGTACCATGCTGTATTTATTACTATGGATTTATAGTACAGATTAAGGGTTGGTATGGTGATAGCGCCAGCAGTGTTATTGTTACTTAGGATTGGTTTTGCCATTCTGGGCTTTTTATGCTTGCATGTGAATTTTGAGAGTGTTTGGTCAATTTCTATAAAGAATTGCTTTAGAATTTTGATTGGTACAGCATTGAATCTATATGTTGCTTTTGGTAGGATGGTCATTTTTATGATGTTAATTCTACCTATACAGGAGCATGGGAAGTCTTTCCACCTTCTTTTGTCTTCTGAAATTTCTTTCTTTAGGTTTTTAAAGTTTTCATTGTACAGGTTTCTCACTTCCTTGGTTAGATTTATTCCAAGGTATTTTCTTTTTAGGGGCTATGGTAAATGGGATTGTTTCTCTTAAGACTCTCATTTTTTTTCATCCTTGGTATATAGGAAGGCCACTGATTTTTGAATATTAATTTTGTAACCTGCCATTCTGCTGAAGTGGGAATGTTTCAAGTTTTTCCCCCCATTTAGAATAATCCTTGCTATAGGCTTGTTGTACACAGCTTTTATTATGTTGATATAAGTTCCTTTCATTCTAGTTGTCTCTAGGATTTTGATCATAAAAGGATGTTGGATCTTGTCAAAAGCTTTTTCTGCATTTATTGAGAGTATCGCGTGGACTTTGGATTTGTTTATATGATGAATTATATTTGTTGATTTCTGTATGTTGAACCAATTTTGTGTGCCTAGGATAAATCCTACTTGATCATAGTCAATGATCTTCTTGATATGTTTTTGAATCCAATTTGCTAAGCTTTGTTGAGAATCTTTGCATCTGTGTTTGTCAAAAAGATTGGTCTATAGTTTTCTTTTTTAAAGTGTTATCTTTATTGGTTTTGGTATATATTATTGGTATAATATTAACTTCATAGAAAGAATTTGGAAGTGTTCCTTCCTTTGCTATTTTATAGAATAGTTTAAGGAATAATGGTGTTAGTCATTCTTTAAATGTTTGGTAGAATCCATCTGGTCCTGGACAGTTTTTGGTGGGATGATTTGTGATTATTTCTTTAATTTCTTCATTTGTTATAGAACTATTTAAATATTTCAATTCATCCTGATTCAACTTAAGTAAGTTGTACTTACTTAGAAATTCATCCATTTCTTTTTAATTATTGAATTTTATGGGGTATAAGTTTTTGAAATATGATCTTATAATTCTTTGAATTTCTTAGGTATCAGCTGTTATAATTCGATGTCCATCTCTAATTTTGTCAATTTGGGTTTTCTCTCTCTTGATTTTAGTTACTTTGGCCAGGGATATATCAGTTTTACTGATTTTTTTTTTAAAGAACCAGCTTTTTGTTTGGTTGATTCTTTATAAGTTTTTCTTTATCTCAATTTCAGATATTTCTCCCCTGATTTTGCTAATCTCCTTTCTTCTACCGTTTTTGGGATTGGATTGCTCTTGTATCTCTAAAGCTTTAAGTTGCCTTGTTATTATTTGTGACATTTCCATTTTTTTTGATATAGGCATTGAAAGCCATCCTAAGAGGTAAGTTTATAGCTCTTAATGCCTATATCAAAAAATAGAAATATCATATCATAACAATGCAATGGTGGTCTGATAAAGTACAAGCTATGATTCTAATTTTCCTGTATATATGGAGATTCATTTTGTGGCCTAACATGGGGTCTGTTTTTGAGAAGTTCTATGGGGACGCTGAGAGGATTGTGTATTTCTTGGTGTTTGGATAGAAGTTCAGTAGAGAACTGTTAGGTCCATTTAGTTAATGGTTTGGGTAATAGTTAGCTCCAGTGTGTCTCTGTTCAGTTTTTGGACAGTTAACCAATCCAGTGTTGAGAGTGGGGTATTGAAATGCCCTACTATTATCATTTTGGGGTTGATTTGTTGTTTTAGATGTACTGTTTGTTTAATGAATGTGGATGAGCCCATATTTGGTGTGTATATGTTTAATATTGTGAAGTTTTCCTGATGAATTGTTCCTTTGACTAAAATGTGTCGCTTATGATTTTCTTTTCCTTTGACTAAAATGTGTCACTTATGATTTTCTTTTGTTTGAAGTCAATTTTGTCGACTATGATCGCTACTCCTGTTTGTTTCCTTGTTCCATTGAAGTATTTTTTTAAATTAACTTTAATTATTTTATCATTCATTCTTTCTTTCATCATTCATTTGTTTGTTTGTTTATTTGTTTATATATTTATTTATTGTATCTGTGTGTGTCAAAAGGGCATTGTGTGTCTTTATGGAGGATCAAGGGTGACTTCAGGCTTCATCCTAGATTGCTTCTACCTCCTTTTTTGCCTGGCTCTGGAATTTCCCAGGCTCTACCCACCAGGGAAATCAAGAAGTACAGGCCATCATTTCCGCTTGGCATTTTCATATAGGACCTGAAATCTGAACTCAGAACCTTTTGCTGTGAGGCAGAGTTTTAACACCTATGCCATTTCTTCAGTCCTGGTATGAAGTATTTTTGACCAGTATTTTTGGAGTGCAATATGCTTCTTGTATTGGATGGGCCTCTCTATCTTTAGAAGTAGAAAGTTTTCCTTTATGATAATTTGAAAATTTTTCCTTGGGTGTGGCATTTTGGTTTTTTTGATCTGGTATTCCATGAATGCACAGGTTTAGCTTCTTCAAGGTGTGCCATAACTCTTGAATACTCCTCTCAAGTATCTTTTTTAGCTTTTACCACCTTTTTGGTTGAACTAGTTTGTTCTGTCATTTTGTCTTCTAGCTCTGATATTCTATTTTCTGCTTTGTCAGTTCTGCTGATAAGACTCTGTTGAGTTCTGAATTGAAGATATCTTGTTTTTTAGTTTGAGTTTAATCTCTGCTTGACACTTTTTTCAACTGCTTTATGCCTAGTTTTGTTTCTTCATCTGCTTTTCTCATTTCCTCCAGGTGCCTTTTGTGTTCCTGCTCATATTGGTTGATGTGGTTATATAACTCCTGTTAGACTACCTCTTAATTGTTTGGTCATAGTAAAGATCAGGCTTTGAAAATCATTATCTTAGGTATGACTTTCTTGGCTATTTTCCATGGATTTATTCTGGTTCCATTCCATCATTTCAGGATTATGTTTTTTGTAGGAAACTTGTTGTCTTGGTTTTTCTTGTCTCTCATGTATTCGAGTTGTGACTTGTGCAATTTTTTTGTTTTATCTCTAATGTCTTTCTTGGCATGTGTTTTTGACTGAGTTAGACAGTATTACTGTGCTTGGACAGTTATTGATAATGTTTGCCTAGCTGTTGAATTGTACTGTTAGTATATCAATAGGGTGGGTTTAGAAGACAGGGATTGAAGATAAGTGTGATAGGGCAGTTTTTAGCTTTTACTTCCTTGGCAATGTGTGAGGGTGAATTGTTACATTCAGGGGAAGTTGTATGAGTTTTTGGGTAGGACATCTTAAATTGTTCTGACTATCAATTGAGAATAACAGGAACGTAAAAAGGGTTTACTTATCTTAGGGTTGAAAGTGACGATTCTTTCCTGTTCAAAGGGATGATTCTTGAAGTCCTCAATTGTATGGTGTTGGTCTGCTAGCCCATTGCTTGTATTTTCTCTGGATCCTGTTAAATTCTTGAAAAGTTTTAAAGTTCTTTAATGATTATAGGGGATGAGGGGGGAATGATGAGTAGGTGGGTGGTGTTGGTGGGAGTCTCCAGGCACGTGGGTATGGTCATTAGACTTCCACCAACTCGGTAGCTATATCAGGAGCTGGAGGCCTGGCGACCCGGGAACAAAAAGATGGTTTTTATTTTATTTTATTTTATTTTATTTTATTTTATTTTATTTTATTTTATTTTATTCTATTCTATTTGCGTGCGTGTGTGTGTGTGTGTGTGTGTGTGTGTATACCTATGGAGGCCCAGGGGTCACTTTGGGGATCATCCTGGATTGTTTTACCTCCTTTTTGCTTTGTTCTGCAATTTTTCAGGTCAGAGTCTTCAAAGATCGAAAGTACAGGCTGCTGCCATTCTAACTGGCATTTTTATATGGGATCTGGGATCTGCCTTCTGCTTGCAAGAAAGGCTTAAACCCTGAGCAGTCTCTCCAGATTTCAAGTTGACAAATCTAACTAGCACAATAGGAATCAACTCAGTCCTCCAAATAAACCCCAGATTTAGGGATTATTAATATAAAACCATTTAAAAGTGAATAACCTGAGCCATTTGAATAACTCCTGCAAGATCATCCTGAGACAGATGAGGGGACCCTCCCTTCTCTAGGTCACTAGGCTGGAAGTGGGGGAAGGGGGATTTAAGCCTATTAAAATCACTATTGGTGTTAATGTGTTCTTTGAGTTTATAATATAAGGATTTGCTTTAAAATTATGAGTTGAGTCTCTAGTTAGCAGCTGCTGAACCCACAGGAGCTGCCTGGGCTGCCTCAAACAAAAGGACTGTCAGTCTAACAGCCAGCTGCTGTGCCAGAACCAGTCATGGTGAACTCCCCAAGGACACTTTGAGACAACCACACAAACCCTACAGCTGATTGCCTCAGCTCCTGAAGGCACAGCCTCACCCAGCTGCTGGAAACTGTTTTGCACCAGGCCTTCTTGCTCTCACAAACCCTGTGCACTCAGATGACCCTGCATGGGGTTCTACTTAGGCCAGTGGGGGAGCAGCAGGAGTGCTGTGATGTCCAAGAGGCAAGACTGATTGGTCCAAAAGAATAGCTGTGATTGGTCCAAATACCTCTTCTTGGGCTGTACAAGCAGGCTGCATGGTCACTGGATGAGGTGGGTGCTACCTCCCTAGTGTTGCAGCAGTAGGCCTGGCCTCTCTGGTGGTCCTTTCTTGCCTATCTTCAGCAGTAGGGCTGAGCTGGCACTACAAAAATGCCTGTTGACAGTGGTCCCAGCCAACACTCCAGGCCTGAGAAGCTGCCTGAGCTTGAGTGGTCTTGAATTCCTGGCAAACACATGCAGTGTTACTGCAGTTCCTGGTGGGCTCCAACCAGTCCTGGAGAAGCCAGGCAGCCCCCTATCTGGCCTCTGAAGAAGCAGATACACAGTTCAAGAGCAGCCAGGCAGCAGAAGTAAAGAAATATGGAAAGAAAAAAATGAAGTATTGAAGCTAAAAACAGATAAAAGGTTTGGAGGAGCCAGAGAAAGCAGGTATCTGATTGGAAGAGTTCTAGAGAGTCACCAAGTCTTCAGGGAAGGTCTCAGACCCCAGACTGAGAGTTGTGACACTGACCACTGCCAAGAACCGAGGAACTGACGGCTAGAGCTGCCTGGAAGCTGCAGCCCCAGTGGCAACTGAGGACTGAGGAATCTGGACCCGCCACACCCACACAAGAGCTATAGCACACACAGGGCGGAAGGGTCTTGAGAAAAGCTGCCTTCTCATACACAGAGTGTAAGTCTCACTTGTGATTTGCCATGAAAAACCATCCTTTGGGTTCTGCAACTGAGTATTTCTAGATGTCCTGGATGGCGAAGGTGCTGTGACCCCTTCTGTGGAAACAAAGTCCTTAAGAGCCCACCAGCATGTGTGTTGTGCCTCATTGGCTCTTTCTGTTGAAAGCTCTATTCCTTCGTCAGCTACTGTGAAGACTAGTTTCTGATGTCAGCCCCCAGCGGGTGGGTCTCTGGGAACATCTATGAGAGATTATCTAGTTAAGTCAGGTATCTGGGCAAGCCTGCAGGAGATTGTATTATAATGTTGTTATTAATTATATATGTTTATATATGTTATATAATTAATGTGAAAAGACCCATTCCCATGTGGGCAGAGCCAACTCCTGAGCAGGTGGATAAAGATGGAGAGAGCTAGCAGAGCACCAGCAAGCCAGCAATCATGAACATTGGGGTCTACTTTCTGCTGTTGTGGGGGCTGCGTGGGAATGCTATGTTGGGACAGTGCAAGAATGAAGTGGAAAGATGCAATAATACAGGAAAAGGTAGTCTGTACAGACCCTGATGGGACTGACAAGTGCTGCTTTCCCAAGAGATTATTATTATATAGAGAAACTAAGCAAACCCTGTATCAGCAGGTGCCAAGAGCATGAGAAAATGAGGAGGTGGTGGATTTCTATGCATAATACAAAGTACTTTGAAAAGAAGTCACAACCAAGCATAGGCAGTCTTATCTGGAAGAATGAAGCAGACAAACTCTGCCCAAATCATGTCTCATTCCAGCACACAAGTAAGCTGACCTTGCAAGGTTATACTTCAGAGTTACAACTTTGGTACCGGCAAGCTCTGGCACTTTCTGCTCCAAAATCTATTTCGTGATGTGGCCTTGCTGTCTACACTGCAGCCCCTCTCTACAAGCTCCTGCCATAACTCTTCTGTCGTGATGGATTGCAACCTGGAATAGTGAATTGAATAAATCCCCCTTCTCCCGTCAGTGGTTTGGGTCAGGTAGTTATTATAGCAGTGAGTTATGAAACTAGAACAGCTATTCTCACAATCTCATCAAAACCTCTTCTGAGAACACCCACTCCCCATAACTGCTATGTGGTACTCCTGGGCTAGGATGCTACTAGCATTAAGGCAATGGAAATGAGACCACACTGAAATCAATACTATTGTCTGAGACCCAGGGCGGCTGATTGGCCAACAGGACCTCCTCTTAGCCCAAGGCTACTTGTGGGCAATATGTGGTCTGACAGGCTTGTAAGCACAGCCGCACTCTGTCCTGCAGATCTGTCATGGTTAGGAAGGGCCAGTTAGCAGTGGGTGAGCACAAATCATGCCTGGGACACAGGAGATCTGGAATGATGATGCCCCTATGTCTTCACCAGACACAGTTCATGCACTAGAGAGTGCTGCTTGCTGTGGATCCCATCTATGTACTGAACCAACCACACAGGAAAACAAAAGCTGACACAGACCAGCACTTGAAGGATTTCTTGATTACCGACAGTTTCTACTTTTTTTTTAGTGTGTATGTGTGTGTGTGTGCGCGCGCGTGCACATGCACGCATGTGTGCCTGTGGAAACCCAAAGGTGATAATGGGAATCGCCTTGGATTGCTCTACCTCCTTACTGCTTTGCTTTGGTTCTCTCTGCCTGCTTTTCTTGGCTCTGCCTTTTAGGACCAAAAGTGCTGGCCACCACCATTTCTTCCTCTTTTTAAAAATATGTATTAATTTTATTTTTAAATTGTATTAACCATGAATTTATGTTTTCATTGCCCATTACTTACCCCACCCCACATCCCTTCCCTTCCTTTTCTCCCTTCCTGCCTGTTTTCCTTCCTTTCTCATGTTTCCCTACATGTACAACTGGAGTACTTCTAGGACACCTGCACTAGTTAGTGCTTGGGCACCGGTCAGGGTGTAAATGCCTCTCTTTTGTCTAGCACTGGTCCCATACACTCCCTCAGGGTAGTGTCATGTCTGATTGGATGATCTCTGTTCCATTGCAAAGTTTTGTTAAGGCCAGCTATTGAAAAGATATAGTGGCAGGAAACACTGTTGCATTGAGCTCTTCCGTACCATAGTTCTAACATAAACGGTGGCTACTGTCTGATATTATCTCTCTCCATCTTCCAGCTCTTACATTCTTATATCCTCCTTGCAAGGTTCCCTTGGCCTTGGGATAGAAGATAGTTTAGATGTCCTGAATAAGGCTGAACATCCACAGGAACTTTTACTTTGTATTGTGAACACTTGTGGTGCAGCTTCTATTGCACATTGTCTTTCTTGGTTGGGTGCTGAATGCTTATTGGATAATCTCATCATGTTCTCTTCTGTCCTTGAGTCTTGTGGTAGGAATGAGGGCCATTATCACTTGTGCTTGATATTTTTATGTAGAATCTGGGTTTTCAAACTCAGGATTTTGTTTTTGTTGTTTGTTTGTTTGTTGCAAAGGCCCATCAGTTTCTAAACATCTAGGTAAAGCCAGCTGATTGGTAACTATTTAGTGAGATGTTAAGCTGGATTCAAGCTAGACTCTGGCTCCTGAGTCTATACTAACCTGTTTTTCAATACTACAAAGTTCAGTGCCGTGGGAGGAATTGTGTAAGAATATGAAAAATAAAAAATTCTCAATTCAAAACAGCAACAACAAAATCAAGACTGGAGTTCGGACGCGGGAGCCAGCGGAGTGAGCGCATCTTCATGACCGCCGCAGCATCGCAGCATCGCACGTGCAGCCATGATGCTCAAGAGGAAGGTCGGCTCCGCGGATGGCGCCAAGGAGGAGCCCAAGCGCAGATCAGCGCGGTTGTCGGCCAAACCCGCTCCCGCCAAAGTGGAATCGAAGCCGAAAAAGGCCTCGGGAAAGGATAAATCTTCAGACAAAAAAGTACAAGCAAAAGGGAAGCGAGGAGCGAAGGGAAGGCAGGCTGTGGTGACCCACCCAGATACTAAAGCGGATCTGCCTGCAGAAAACGGAGAGACCAAAACCGAGGAGAGCACGGCCGCCGATGATGTGGACAAGAAAGAAGCCAAGTCTGACTAATCCGGCACCGTGTCTGCAGTGGTCCCTGTCTCCCTTCTTGTACAATCCAGAGGAATATTTTTATCGACTATTTTGTAAATGCGAGTTTTTTAGTAACTCTAGAAACATTTTTAAAAAGGAGGGAATCCCACCTCATCCCATTTTTTAAGTGTAAATGGTTTTTTTTAAGAGGTGAAATCATTGGCTGGTTGTTTATTTTTTGGTACAACCAGAAAATAATGGATATTCAGAAAATAACTGAATTGAGGCAGCTGCGACTGTCTTGGTGTCAGTGCAACATTCCGTAGTGGGTTAGTTTTCTATCCTGCAATACAAAGCGTTCTGGGCGGCAGTGGGCTTCTCAGTTGTGCAGTTGTGTCCTGGGTATTTTCATCTGTCTAGCTAGTCCCGTGTTTTCTAGTAGAGCTGTTTCCTAAAGAAACCACTCCTTGCTGGCTGCCGGTCAGAACTGCCCTGTGTGACATCTCTCTGGTCGTGGTGCGGTTTTCTTAGTCATGTTGCTGACGTGCTGTGAACAAGCCAACCCCTGAGTAATACGGGTGATAAGGAGGATGAATGAGCGGAGTCGGGACCATCGGAGCTCCGAGGTGGAATCCGGATATCCTTGGAATAACTGTTTTGTGAAACACAATGTGTGGCTTTTTAGATTTTTCAGTACATGTGTTAAGAGTTGTGTATGAATTAAAATGTCTGTGGACTGATCTTCAACCAATAAATCTCAATTATAAAAGTGAAAAAAAAAACCCCAAGACTGATCAGCCAATGAGGATTGAGCTTGATTATCATGGCACCCACCTAGAAAGTGGACTTGAAATTTCAGTATGCAAATCCAGCATATGAAATTGCATTAAAAACTCCCTTTTGCACCCCACCCCGCTCCGCCGGTCGGGACGCACGTGGTCCAGCCGGGCCTCACCCCACGACCTAGGTAAGTCTCCGCCTGCCCCGCCCACCAGGACCCCAGGCCAAATAATTCAGTTTAGTGAAATTGAGAGATCTTAAGAGTTAAAATGACAATGCCAAAGTCAAAGTGCAAATCCATGAGAAGCAACAATCAAGTAAACAAATTTCCCACTGAAGAAATTAATCCCATAATGTTAGACTCCAACAAGAACAAACCCACGGAAAAAGGCCAAGAAAGCCCCACCCAGGATAAAGACTTTCAAAATATGATCATTACCATGTTCAATACTATGAAAGAGGAAATCAGGGAGGAATTACATAATCGAATCAATCGCTTTGAAGAGGAACACAACAGACATCTGGAGGAGTTGAGAAAAACAGTGCAAGAAACAAAAAGTGGCATAGAGCAGTTAAAACAAACTCAAGCAGAGTTTAAAACTGAGCTAAAAGACAAGTTATCTTCAATCCAGAACGCCACAGAGAGTCTTATCAACAGAACTAACGAAGCAGAAAACAGAATTTCAGACCTTGAAGATAAAGTGGGAGTACTAACCAGCTCAATGGCAGAGGTTGTTAAAGCCAAAAAGATACTTGAGAGAAATATCCAAGAGATATGGGACACCCTGAAAAAGCCTAACATGCGTATTCATGGAATACCGGAGCAAGAATCTCAAAATACCACCCCTGAGGAAATTTTTCAAACAATCATCAAGGAAAACTTTCCTCATCTAAAAAAAGAGAGGCCCATCCATATACAAGAGGCATTCCGCACCCCAAACAGATACGACCAAAATAGAAGCACGCCCTGGCAAATAATAGTTAAAACACTCCACATTCAAGATAAAGAACTGGTGCTGAGAGCTTCAAGGGAGAAAAAACAAGTCACTTTTAAAGGTAAACCTATTAAAATAACAAATGACTTCTCAGTCGAAACAGTAAAAGCAAGAAGAGCTTGGAGAGACATACTTCAAGTATTGAATGAGCAAAAATGTCAACCCAGGCTGATTTACCCTGCAAAACAATCAGTCATGATCGAGGGAGAAAGAAAAATTTTCCAGCACAAAGACAACTTTAAGGGATACATGGCCACCAAACCAGGCCTTCAAAAAATGCTAGAAATGATACTCAAGCGTGAAGAAAAAAACAGGCATATCCAGGAGAACAGAAGGCAAGTATAACATCATTAAAAATGAAGCAATATACTTATAAAAGCTACTAAACATAATAAATGTCTGGAATTAACAATAGTTTCTCCATTATAACACTAAATGTTAATGGAATTAATTCACTGATCAAGAGACACAGATTACAAACGGATTAAAAATCACAATCCATCAATCTGCTGCCTGCAGGAAACCCATCTCACCACAAAAGATAGGCACGCTCTAAAAATAAAAGGCTGGTCAACAATTCTACAAGCAAATGGAAGCAGAAAACAGGCAGGGGTAGCCATTATGCTATCAGACAAAGTGGATTTCAAACCAAAAAAAATTATAAGAGACACGGATGGATACTACATTTTAGTCACAGGTACAATTCACCAGGAAGACTGCACAATACTGAACATATATGCACCCAATACGGGCCCCTCCACATTCATTAAGAAAACCCTACAGCGTCTAAAGCAAGAAATCAATCCCCAAACGATAATTCTTGGGGACTTCAACACCGCCCTCTCAACATGGGATAGATCAACAGGTCAAAAGCTTAACAGAGATACTTTGGAACTTAATCAAACCCTGAAAGAAATGGACCTTACAAATCTCTATCGAACTTTTCACCCACGCACCAATGAATATACATTTTTCTCAGCAGCACACGGAACTTTCTCTAAAATAGATCACATATTGGGCCACAAAATGAATCTACACATATACAAGAAAGTTGAAATTCTAACCTGTGCTCTGTCAGGCCATCACGGCCTAAAGCTGGACATCCACAACACATCAAACAAGAGAAAATACACTAACTCCTGGAAACTTAACACTATGATGCGGAATGAGAACTGGATTCAGGAAGAAATTAAAAAGGAAATTCAAGATTTCCTGAAAGTGAATGATAACGAAAATACAACTTACCAAAATCTCTGGGACACAATGAAAGCTGTTCTAAGAGGTAAGTTCATAGCTCTTAATGCCCACGTCAAAAAAATGGAAACATCAGAAATAAACAACTTAACAATGCAGCTTAAAGCTTTAGAGAAACTAGAGCAATCTGATCCCAAAAGTAGTAGAAGAGAGGAGATTAGCAAAATAAGGGGAGAAATATCTGAAATCGAGATTAAGAAAACAATAGAAAAAGATCAACCAATCAAAAAGCTGCTTCTTTGAAAAAATCAATAAGATTGATACACCCCTAGCTAAACTAACCAAAAGCAAGAGAGAAAAAACCCAAATTAACAAAATTAGAAATGAACATGGAGTTATCACTACTGATACCCAAGAAATCCAGAGAATTATAACATCATATTTCAAAAACTTATACTCTGTGAAGTTTGACAATACAAAAGAGATGGATGAATTTCTAAGTAAACACAACTTACCTAAATTGAATCAGGAAGTTGTGAATTATGTAAATAGTCCTATAACATATAAGGAAATTGAGGAAGTAATCTCGAATCTTCCCACCAAAAAATGTCCTGGACCAGATGGATTCAGCACAGAGTTCTACCAGACATTTAAGGAGTTAATAACACCAATACTCCTTAAACTGTTCCATCAAATAGCAAAGGAAGGAACACTACCAAATTCCTTCTATGAAGCTAATATCGTTTTAATCCCAAAACCTAATAAAGATTCGCTTAAAAAAGAAAACTATAGGCCGATCTCCCTGATAAACACAGACGCAAAGATTCTCAACAAAGTCTTAGCAAATCGGATTCAAAAACATATTAAAAAGATCATTCATGGGGACCAAGTAGGCTTCATCCCCAGCACACAAGGTTGGTTCAACATACGAAAATCAATAAATGTAATTCATCATGTAAACCAGTCCAAAGTCCAAGACCACATGATACTCTCGATAGATGCAGAAAAAGCTTTTGACAAGATCCAACAGCCTTTTATGATCAAAACGCTAGAGACAGTAGGAATGGAAGGAACCTTTATCAATATAATAAAAGCTATATATAACAAGCCCACAGCAAGGATTATGCTCAATGGGGAACAATTGGAAGCATTCCCACTTCGATCAGGAACTAGACAAGGCTGTCCACTCTCACCACTTCTATTCAATATTGTACTTGAAGTCTTAGCTGAAGCCATAAGACAAGAAAGGGACATAAGAGGGATTCAAATCGGCAAGGAAGAAGTCAAGCTATCCCTATTTGCAGATGACATGATCTTATACCTGAGTGATCCCAAAAACTCCACCAGGAAGCTCCTGGAACTAATTGAGAAGTTCAGCAGAGTGGCAGGATACAAAATAAATGTGCAAAAATCAGAGGCCTTCCTATATGCCCAGAATGAAAGAAGTGAAAAAGCCTTGAGAGAAACAATACCATTTACTATAGCCCCTAAAAAAATGAAATACCTTGGTATAAACCTAACTAAGGAGATAAAAGACCTTTACAATGAAAACTTTAAAACCCTAAAGAAAGAAATAGCAGAAGACACCAGAAGGTGGAAAGACCTCCCTTGTTCCTGGATTGGCAGAATCAACATCGTGAAAATGACCATCCTACCGAAGGCAATATACAGATTCAATGCTATACCAATCAAAATCCCAAAGCAATTCTTCAAAGAAGTTAACCAAACAATCTCAAAGTTCATATGGAGGCACAAAAGACCCAGGATAGCAAAAACAATCCTGAGTAACAAAAACACAGCTGGAGGTATAACCATACCAAACCTTAGTCTATACTACAAATCCATAGTTGTAAAGACAGCCTGGTACTGGCTCCAAAATAGACACATAGATCAATGGATAAGGATTGAAGACCCAGATATAAGCCCACAAAGTTACAGCCATTTGGTCTTTGACAAAGGGGCCCAAAGAATCCAATGGAAAAAGAACAGCATCTTCAACAAATGGTGCTGGCAAAACTGGATCTCCACATGCAGAAGATTAAAGCTGGACCCGTACTTTTCACCATGTACAAGACTTAATTCCAAATGGATCAAGGACCTTGATATCTGGCCAGAGACTATAAAAACCATAGTTGAAAGGATAGGGAACTCCCTCGAGCTGATTGGGCTAGGCCAACAGTTCCTAAACAGACATCCAATGGCACAGTCACTGCTACCAACTCTCAACAGTTGGGATCTTGTGAAATTAAAGAGCTTCTGTTCAGATAAAGAGATTGTAACACGAGCTCAAAGGCAACCCACAGAATGGGAGAAAATCTTCACTAACCACATATCTGATAGAGCTCTATTGTCCAGAGTGCACAAAGAACTTAGAAAACTAAACACCAAGGAAACCAATGGTCCAATTAAAAAATGGGCCCTGGAACTTAAAAGAAACTTTACCAGGGATGAAATTAAAATGTCTAACAAATATCTTAAAAAATGCTCCACTTCTTTAGCCATCAGGGAAATGCAAATCAAAACTTCCCTGAGATATCATCTCACCCCGGTCCGGATGGCAAAAATCCACAATACTAACAACGACAAATGCTGGAGAGGATGTGGAGAGAGGGGAACTCTCCTACATTGCTGGTGGGAATGCAGGCTCATACAGCCACTCTGGCGAGCCGTCTGGAGATTCTTAAAGAAATTAAAGATTGAAATGCCATATGACCCTGCTATTCCACTTTTGGGAATAACCCCCCATACAGCAGAGGTTCACCTCTATAGCACAAGCATGACCATGTTCATAGCAGCACTGTTTACAATAGCAAAGTCATGGAATCAGCCCAAATGTCCAACAGTTGACGAGTGGATAAGGAAACTGTGGTACATCTATACAATGGAGTACTACTCAGCCATCAAAAATGATGAATTACTGGAATTTGCCGGGAAATGGATGTCATTGGAAACAATTATATTAAGTGAAGTATCCCAGACCCAGAAAATTAAGCGCCGTATGTACTCCCTAATAGATGGCTCCTAGTACCAAACCCACCCAGCCCACCTAGAGACAGTAATTCCAAGGATTATGAACAGGAGGGATGGGGTAGGAGGGCCACACCAGAAACAAGGAGAGAAGGGACCATGTTACAGCAGGGAAAATAGGCCTCCACCAAGGACCCAAATAAGTAATGAGACATCTGATTAAGTTCACAGACTTTTGTTCCTGATCATTTACTACTGAGGGGGAGTGATCTCACCAGAAGAGGAGGGCATATAGTCTGGCAGATAAAAAGTAACAATTTTGCAAATGGGTGATAGACCCCCTCCCTCACTGTGGTTTCCCACTTTTATTACATCTACCTTTGAATGTGCTTTTATCACAAGACTCTAACAGCTTTTTGTCTCTGGCCAGGGGGTAACATACAATGCCCACCAGGATGGAGTGAAGGGCATTGCAGGAGCAGCAAAACTGCAAAAGAAAATCAACAAACCACAATCCAGAACTTCAGAGACTCTATATCAACCACCTAGAACTAGGCCAGCTTAGTCTCTCCCCATCTTGAAGCTCAGGGAAATTTGCGGAAGAGGGGGCGGTAAGAGTGTAAGAGCATAAGGATGGGAGGAGCAATGATATGTAAGATACTCTATACTAGTTAGGGCTGAAGCAATCATAATTGGACTTTGCATGCCCTGCGCATTGTCCAACACACTGTTGACCTCACAAAGTCTAGCATCTGCTAAAGGCACCAAGATCCTTGGAGGCAAAGGATTGGCAGCCACAGCAGTGTTCCTATACCTAAGGGGAACACGGGAAAGGGTTCGGGAAAGGCCACTGGGTCCTTGTACGTCATCGGAGAGGAGGGCCCAGAGGAAAATCAGACATGCACAAGAAAGGACTCTCTGGGAATTAGGGTGGGAGGCACTGGGGGATGGGGAGGGAGAAGGGTGGGGAGGGGGACCAGGGGGTACGGGGGGAGGAGGAGGGAGGGAGGGAACTGGTGTACCTAATAAGTTTGTATGAGCTGAAATTAAAAAAAAAAAAAACTTTCTAACTTCTTGTCCACATCTGTGTACCTACACACAAACTTGACAGATACGACTTTCAGTTCTTCCATTTGTATTCAACATTATCTTAACCGTTTACTATACTGCAGCACAGCTGTGAACATAACACCACCACCACCTATTCGGCTTTGCATTTACATTGTTTTTAATTTTTTTATTATTATTATTATTTATTCAACTGTGTGCATATGCGTGTGTATGTGCGCGCGCGTGTGTGTCTGTGTGTGTGTGCGTGTGTGTGTCTGTGTATGTGTAGAACCACAGACAAATTCGCGAACCACCATGGACGCCTCCACCTCCTTCTGTCCCGGGATTCACAGACTCCGCGCCCTACCAGGACCAGAAGCGCAGGCCGCCCCCGCTTCCAACTGGTGTCTATACGTGGGATCTGGGATCCAAACTCAGGACCTTCCGCCTGCAAAGCGGAGGCTTAACCCCTGAGCCACCTCTCCAGCCCGCATTTACATTTTTTAACAGAAGATATTTTTCTTTGAAAATTGTGTACTCATTGTGTGAATTGGTCATTCACACCTCTCTCATCTACCACTAAAATATTATTTTTTAAAATGTTTTGATTTATTTACACTTGCTTGAGAGAGTGGGTTATGCATGTGGAAGTCAAAGAACAACTTCCAGAAGTTGGTTTTCTCCTTCCACCATGTAGCTTCTGGGGTTAGAACTCAGGACATCAGGTTTGTATGCAGGTTTCTTTGCCCACTAAGCCATCTTGATGACCCTTAATTTTTTCCCAATGAATTTGTTTAAGTTTTATGATATAGACATCATATGTAGCCAGACAAAATTCTATTTTCTATAACTTTGCATCATTTAAAAGCATGTCACAGGGCTGGTTAGACGACTCAGTGGTTAAAGTGTTTGTTGTACAGCCAAGAGGACAGAATTCAAATCTCAAGAACCCACATAAATGCCACTTGGGCTTGGAAGCCCTCCTGAAATTGCAGCCTCCCAAGGTAGAGAGGGGATCTCCAGAGGAAGCTGGCTAGTGAGACTAGCCCTGTTGGTGAGGTCTGAATTGACCGTTAGACTCAGCCTCGGAAAATAAGGTGGAAGAGTCACAGAAGAAGATTCTCTGCATCAACCTCAGCCCTACACATGCACATGCACCCACGAGCTCAGGCATGAACACACATGCACGAACACACACACACACACACACACACACACACACACCCCTTTATGTAAAGCATGCACATAGGTCAGAATCATGTTTTAAAGTTCCGTGATTGTGCTTTCTTCAGCAACGCCACTGGATCCTTCCGTATGTCTGCAACATCTCTCCCCTGTTTTTATAGACATTACAGAAAATGTAAAATGAAATGTGGTGATTGGAAGATGTACTGTGACTGGCACTCTCTTAGATCTAGAAGCCTGGAAAGCAGAGCAGAAATTCATTCGTTCATCTGTTCAGATGCATATGCCGAGCAGCTGCTGTATTCCAGGTACTATTTTATAATAATAAGCAAACAAAAGATCCTTATGCTATATACAAGCTTTACAGTCCTCTGGGGAGGCAGTCAGACAAAATAAACACCTAAACACAAAACACAAAATTGAATAGAGGATGTAGTAAAAAGAAACAAAATAGGATAGGTGGTTAGCAAGGACTGATTGCCTCCACCTTTGCCACTTAAAGTTGTCAGGAAAGGATACATAGGAAAGAGAGTAAGGCAAGTAGATAATTGATGAAAAATATCTCAGACCGAAGAAATAGATGGTGCAGAGGTCTTGGGGCAGGTGTGTGCTTGTTCTGTTTGAGGAGCAAGAAATCTCAGGAGCTGGACGTGGTGAAAAGGGAAAGTGATCCAGAGAGATGGAGTATACAGATAATGAAGGATTGTAAAGCTTAAAAAGACGGAGTTAAGTGGGAGACACAGAGTATCTGCCCATCACCTTTTCCCTAGTGACATCTAGGCTTTAAACCGTGTGCCATTTTAGCTGTACACTGACATTCCCAGATGACTACAAAACCAGGTCCTATTCATTTTATGTTCACAATATAGCAACGTCAAGTCCCTATGCATCTAAGTTAGGAAGTCGTTTTCTCTCATTTCTAATGATAACCTGACCAGGGACCTCCCACCCACCGATTAGCACAGCTCTTAGCCTTCATGGTTAAAAGAGAGAATCCCAACTAGTCAAAGTGCTCAGAATAAATGACTGCGGGTTGTTCTGCCCTAAACGGGACATCTGAATCTCTCCATCACAAGTCTCAGGGAACATCTTACAAAAAGGCATGGAAAGAATCTAAGAAGAGGCAGAGGATGAGAGGGGTGAGTCATTCAGGTTTCCTAAACAAAATGCCACTTCATCTATTAACTTACTGCAAGCTGTGGTTACCTGCCCAAGACCTATGCAAGACTGGACCCAGCTTTGAATCAGGGACCAGGAAGAGTCCGTGTGTCCCCAGTTCTGTCTGAATGAATGCTGATTATTGATGCTGGCTGAGAGAAGGGGACCCATTTGCTTCAGTGGTATTGTCACTAATGTATCACCCGTGCTGTCATGGGTGCCAAGGCACATATTAGTGAAACCAGCCTCTGTAGCATCCAGTGGGTCACACACACAAGAAAGGACATATAAGCAGGAGGGAAATTTGTTGGAAAGAGAAGAATTCTCAGTGGGAGGAGTAGGGTTGATATAAGGAGAAAATTGACAAAAATTCACTGTACAAAACTGTCAGTGGAAATTAAAAGGAAGAACAATTGAGGGTCTTATAACTAAAAGAGTCCCTCAAGTAAATTGTATTTTCGTGGCAGAACATATCTGGGCACTTGTACATGAAACCTTTACAGATTCAGAACAAAGCAACAAAAAGATGTCTGACTCTCCCCAGGCTCCACGTTCATCCAGCCTTTTGTGATGGCTGGTTTGGATAAGGCCCCAAGTGATTTTGATATGGGACACTGGGAAGGCTGGGATACCTGGAGTAGCAAATCAAAGCTCACAGATGAGCAAGGTCTGCCACGGATGCCAAAAGTGTACAGAAGAAACCCGATGCTGTGTGAGTGGCTGGCTCAAATCAGCCAAGGAGTTGGATTTTGGGCATGGCTTGGCAGTCAGCTCTACATTTCACTTGCCTGGAGAAAAGAGAGCTTGTGGTAGAGGTGGATGTGAAGATACCTAAGCACTTTTAAGCCCATGTCAGGTTTAACATGAACCAACTGTGCTAAGCAGTTACTAAGTAGTTATCAGAATCTCACATGCATGTGGTCACCACTAATTCACTTGCACTGTCCAGATGCCAGAGAGCCACTTCCTATAAAGGGAGGAATTATTTGGGCTCATGGTTTTAGTAGTTTCAGTCCATTATGGCAGGAGGGAATAACAGAAAATGGGTGTTTTCTCCTCCCTTTTTATTCCATCGAAGCCCTCATGAGGTTGGATGGTAAAGCCCTTAATTAATCCTCTCTGTAGCATCTCATAGACACACTCAGAGGTGTGCTTTACTAATCTCTGGATTTCTCAATACAATCATTAGCAATAAAGATTGACCATTAAGGGTGAGGAAATAGCTTAGTGGGTAAAATGTATGCCATGCAAACATGAGGACCTGAATTCTAAACTCCAGAACCCATACAAAGTTGGGCACAGCAGAGCGGGCAGGATGAAAGGGCTCTAGAGGGACGACTGGGAGGACTTGGAAAAGCCACCAGGAGGACTGACAGTGGGAATAGAGTGGGAGGGAGGATCACATTCATTCCAAATGTTTTGAAATGCAGAGCAGTAGAGGGGGTAGGCACGTGCTTTGTTTCTGGGGATGAGACTAGAAATGGAAAGATGGGACTGGAGATATGACTCAGGGGTTAAAGTCTTTGCCTTCCAAATAAAATGACCTGAGTTCACAGCCCCAGATCCCATATAAAAATGCTGGATGTAAAAGTGTTGGCCTGCACTTATGGCCTGGAAAGACTGAGCCTGGGATACCCCACAGCAGAGCAATAAGGAAGCAGAGCAATCCAGGATGATTCCCTGTGCCACTCTTGGGCTTCCACAGGCACACACAATCAAGTGCCCTTTTGTACACACATATATACACCCATAGTCACACAAGCAGAGAAAGAAAGAAAGAAAAGAAAGAGAAAACAAGCCTAAAAGGTTTCTTGAATCAGCAGAAGCGCGTACACACACACACACACACACACACACACACGCGCACACACGCACGCGCACACACGCACACACACGCACACAGCAGCAGCAGCAGCAGCAGCACAGAAGGGTGAGTTTATCAGCATCTAGAGTATTCTAACTGTAGGTGGGAGGCTCCTTTATCAGGAACAGTAGGGTGAAATTCCTGAATAGGACTCAGATTTAGCAACATTATTGCCTAAATTCTTTCCAAGTGTTCTTTAATTTCCTTCTGCATCAATCAGTAGAAAACATTGTCACTATAGATACACAGTAAGAAAACATTGGATATGAAACTCTTTGTGGGCCAGCAAGATGATTCAGCAAAACATTTTCTCTACTGACATGTCCATGGAGTTTGATCCCTGGAACCCATTTGAAGGTAGAAGGAGAGAATCGACTCCATAAAGCTCTGCTCCCATCTCTACAGAATAAATGCCACTCTACCACAGAAGTACATCCTTTCCCCCTTTTTGTTGTTGTTGGTGGTGGTGGGGTGTGTGTGTGTGTGTGTGTGTGTGTGTGTGTGTATCAGAGGGCACTGTGTGTGTGTGTGTGTGTGTGTGTGTGTATCAGAGGTCACTGTGTATACCTGTGAAGGCCCAAGGGTGACTTCAGAAATAACCCTGGAATGCTTTCCCTTCTCTTTGCTTTGCTCTGGAGTTTCCCAGACTCTACCTTCCAGGACCTTTGCCATTTCTGCCTGGAGTTTTCACATGGGACTCAGGATCCGACTCAGGTCTTTTTGCTTGTGAGACAGAAGCTTAATCACTGGGCTATCTCTCAAGCCTTCCCCTTGACTTTTTTTTTCATTTTTTAAAAGATTTTCTACTTTTACAAGCATATTGAGTATTCATCCCAGCTTCTCTCCCTTTCTTCTCCATTCCATCCCCTCCTTTCCCTCCCGCTCCCTCTCACCCTTCTGCCTATATGCCTCAATGGACTTCAGAGTTCACTCTGGTTTGTCTACTCAAGGCTTTTATTTTATCTTATTGTTCCCTATTTTCCTCATTCTATGCTCCTCTGCATAGGGACTGCTTATTCTTCTTCCTTTCTTTTGACATATTTTTGACATATTACTAGCATAGGATGTCCCTTTGGGGTTGTTTCCCACCATGTTGGGGTATTTTTGTCCCTCCTATCTCCTATGTCCCTCCTGTTTCCCATCCCCTCATTTTACACTGTATTTTTCTGTTATTCCTTCCCTCACCCTTGTCTTGAGATTCTAAATCTCCCTTTAAAAGGTTCCCTTGGCTTTTTGAGACAAGATCTCACCATGTACCCAAGGCTGGCCTCGAGTTCATTCTTGATCTGATCATCTTGCCTCCACTTGTCAATTGCTGGATTTCAAGGTCACTGTGTCCAGATCTACACTTGTGGGGACCTCAGTCTAGGTGATCTCAATAATCTGGCAAGGTTAAACAAAGATGTTTTGATGGAGGAAGTCCGGAGGGCAGCTCAGGATGTTTTGACCAGTACTCAGGGGAAGTCAGGGGGGGGGCGGCTCAGGATGTGTTGAATAGCTCAGGATGAAAGGAAGTCAGGAGGGAGTAGCTCAGGATGTTTTATGGAAATTTCGCTATATACAGCCTGCGTGCTGGTTTGACCTTTAAGATGATTGGTTGCCCATTTCCCCACCCTGGAATTCCTCTGTCTATATAAGATGGCTGTGGACTTGCGATAAATGAGTTCCTGCTTGACTAGACTCCCTGTCACATCTGATTGTCCTCAGGAAGTGAGGGCTGGGAGCGGGCGGACAGCGCACTCACCTTTCCCTGATCCCCCGTGTGGAGAACCCGCTGGACTGGACCGGCCTGCAGGAGGGAGCTGAGATCCCCGGGGACCCTCACATACACTAATAGTATTAAATACAGTCACATCGATGGGAAACACATCCCTAGAGCTTTGACACCTTCAAAACAGAAACCATGTTCTTATTAAGCAATTGTGTCGGGCTAATGGCTGCTGACCTGTTTCCCACCACTGGAGAGGGTGAAACAAGAAGACTGCCAAATCAAGGTCAGCCTGGGCAACTTAGTGAGATCCTCCTCAACAGTTAAAAAGGTCTGGTGGAGATTGTTGTAGTGGAGTGAGTCTGCAAAGCTGAGACTCAACCAGTAGGATTTAAAATAGTGAAAAATCCATGGAAATTTGAGAATGAATGACCCATCAATATTTTTTTAAAAAAGGTTCAAGCCAGTGGCATGTGCCCGTTATACCAGCACTAGGGAGGCTAAGATAGATGGGTTGAGTTCAAGCCCAACCTGGGTCACAGGGATAGACCCTGTCACAAATAGACAAAAATAAAATAAAATCATTGTGATATACCTATGAAAAATAAGTAGTCCATTCATTGCAGATGTCAAAGGAGAAGTAAAGATAGAGTGTTAAATGTCAGGCCTGATGGGAAGGAAGGGGAGAGAAGGCCTCGGAGTATGCAGCTCATCTGCAGCATGTGCACAGACTTCTTCAAAAGCCTGTACTGGTGACTCGTGTGGCCACTCTCATGTGTCTGTTAGCTCCTGGCTTCTGGCATCGCTAGCCTGACACTTACAAATCCTGAAAACGATGACATTGAGTGGAACTGAAGTTCGGACTCTTTTGATGATATAGGTTCAACAGTCCTGTGTGAGTAATGTTCTTTAAATTAACAAGTGGAAATTTGAACAACAAATGAATAACAAATGGAGCATTCATAAACTATAGGTATTATGAATACTTCTCCTTACATTTTAGGTCCTTTAAAAAATGACATTGAATAAAGAAAAGAGCTCAGTTGCAAATACTTTGTATTTCATAGTTTAGAAAAGTGGAGGTGGCTTGACCAGGCTCTTGGGCTGTAGCTCAGGCTTGCCTAAAACCAGCTATGTATTGCACAAAGTGTCCTCACACTCAACAGCAATCCCCCTAAGTGAGAAACTGAGGCAGGAGGATACCATGAATTGGAGGCCAGTCTAAGCTACAAAATGAGACCTTATCTTAAAAAAAAATCATTGTCATATACTTCCTGACTACCAATCACTATTATAAGATGCTGTCTGTTTATTTTCCTTTTTCTATTTTATGTATTAGCTATTCATCACTGTGAGATATTTTATTAAATGACAAAAGATGTATTTGGGCTTGAAGCTCCAGAGTGTCCATTGTCAGCTTGGCACCATCTGGCATCCTCTGGGAGAAGGGTCTCTGCATTTGCCTGTGAAAGATTGTCTTGATTAATAATGGGAGTGTTCTCAAGGCAGGTGGTCTGAGACTCTGTAAAGACGGAGAAAGCTGGCTGAGTACCAGCAAGCACACACTCCACTGCCTTCTGATCCAGCTGTGGATGCCACGTGGCAGTGCCCCCAGGTTCCTGCTGCTGTCACCTCCTGCCATCCATGATGGCATGTAACCTGAACTTGTAAGCCAACGAAACCTTCCTTATTTGGCTTCTTGTCATAAGATAGGTAGCCAAGACACAGATTACCATTCAGGATCAGTGGGATTGCTTGTTTAGGCTTCAGCAAGACAGAGTCTTGAGGGGGGTACTGAGAACATCCACTAGAAGAGGCTGCTATTTTTTCGGGTGGATTTTAGTGATATGAAGGTTTACTATTTTGTAGAAAATGACAACTCTAGACAATATGTTCCATTTTCCTTCATCGAATACTGTAGAAATCATTGTTTCCTGCTGCTTGGCTATTGGAGAATCTGAACACATTTAATTCCTTGACATGTTACCAATGTTCTTTGTCCGCTAATGTTATGTTTTTGCTTAGGTTGAATCCGTTGCATTTTTGGGCTGGAGAGATGGCTCAGAGTTAAGCCTCTGCCTCACAAACAGAAAAGGTCCTGAGGTAGGATTTCAGATCCCACTTAAAAAATGTTGAGTGGAAATGACAGTGGCCAGTACTTCTGGTCCTGGAAGGCAGAACCTGGGAAACTCCAGAGCAAAGCAAAGAGGAGGTAACACAATCCGGGTGATTCCTGAAGTCACCCTTGGGCCTCCACAGGCCACACAATACCCTCTGATACACACTGACATGCACATAGAAATACACACGCAAACACACACAGATACACATGCCAAAAAATAAAAATAAATAAAAAATAAAATTATTGAATTTTTAAATACCTCATAAACTTTGTGAGTAGGAAAAATAAATTGAAAATGCAGAGACAGTATTAGATGTTCTTCACATTTTGCATGCTTAATATTTAACTGAGAAATATATGTTTATATAGACCTCAAAGAGTACATCTTAAGGGAAATTATGTTATTATAAAAATAATCAAAATAACATTTTGCTGAAAAAAATAATTACAGATATCAAAGCAATACACCAGAAAAACTAAATAGAACATATACAAATTAAAGTGAAAAGTAGACAATCTTTTGTTATAGAAAGGCATTTATTTTGAAAAAGTTATTAAGAACAGATGTTGGTAAAAAGGAATCTTTTTTAAGCAAGGTTAATTAAGCAAGATTAAAAAGGAAAAAGTTCATTCTTTTCAAAAGCAATTGTGCTTTCATTCATGTGTAAAGATGGATGAGTGCCACGTGTGTGCATTTAGAACATGATGCAATGTCAAGCAGACACTGTGAAAGAATGTGATTGTTTCATAGGTCACAGAACAAGAAAGTATAGCTGGGCAATCTTCCTGACTTTCATTCACCTGCATCAGCCTCAGAGGACCCGGAGTTGTCTAAGCGTAAGTTCGTCCGCTGCTCTTCGCAGTGTAGATAGAAGGGAGATGTAGGACAGTAACTCAGGCCTTGGCTGTGTGCTGCAGAGGAATATGCTCACTGCTGACCCATGACCATAGAACGTGATGTCACATGCACGCTTCAAGCACCTCAGTCATCTTTCCTGCACTCTTCTCGGTGGGGAAGCCTCTCTCCCCATCTTTTTGGTGACTCCGTACCTGTCCTGGCCCTTTGCCAACTCAGGCCACCCTTGTGTGCACCCGGAGTGCTGCAATAAGTAACCTTTACAGTGACTCTGCCACCAAAGCTCCATGATTTTAATAATTTGCAGCTGGTGGGCAATTAACCTTGCTTAAAATCCAGCTGTCACTTATTGCCACACTTCTAAGACTCGCCCCTAGTTTGGTCCTGGGCTATCTGTGTTCCAGGTTGTGTTCTCATGTTTGCTCTTGTAGTGGAGCTTTCTGTTTTCACTGGCTTCGGAGAAATACGACTGCTGTGTGAGAAACTGCCTGTGTATCAGCAGTACATTTTGATTACTACCGACAGGTATTAAACACAATCCAATCATGAAATCAAGACAGTTAACATAACGATACTCATAAAGCCCTTCCTGGGCCTCAGAGTTCCTCATTAAGAACTAATTGTTTTCCAAAGCTCTTTTCCCTTTTCCATTCCCATCACTAGTCTATAAGAGATCTACTTGCTCCCTATTATAAACAGGTATCGTCATCAGTTAAAAAAGAATTAGGGCGCCGCCCCGCCCCGCCCCGCCCCTGCCAGCTGCCCAAGGTGAGAGAGAGAGAGAGCCCAGCCCTGCCCTACCACCCCGAAGCCCCACGCGTCCCGGCGGCGAGCACCCAGGCCGACTCCGGCTTGGCCTGCGCCGCGTGGCCCGGACGACCCCAGCCCCCTCCGCGCCGTGCCGCCCCGTCCCGCCCCAGCCAGCTGCCCAAGGTTGCAGGTGAAGAATTCTGCCATCAACATCAGACCCTCTGCCTCTCTGGCCCACCGGGGACCTATGTACGTGGTTCACGGAAGACACACTGCTACTCAGAATTCAATAGAGCCCAAAGGAAACTCAAGCAAAATTCTAAGGAACAAAGGGAACACGGGCCATACATCTGGACTCCACTACAATCAGTATATCACGTGGGCGAGATTCTTCTCATCCAACCCAAAGATAAGTAAACTTTTTCTTTTCACCTTATTAATCCTTTAAAGAATCAATGCTGTAGATCAACTTTCTCATACAGCCACCCCACAACATACAACTCTAGGGAGTACACCACTCACCCCCACATTACACCAAGATACTAAATCATAAAAGTGCACTACCAAACTAATATTCACCCCCTGGTAACATAACCTGACTTAACTGACGTACTAACAGCCTAGTAGCCTCATCTAGGATATAACGATAACAATTCACAAACATACCCAATCCAAGGCAAGCACTAGTAATAACTGGCAAGTGTAACAATACCAACTAGGTGGATTCAGTGAAAAACACACAGAAACTGAAAGATCCTAAAAAACAAAACAACAATGTACAAGTCAAAGTGCAGATCTATGAGAAACAAAACCCAAGAAGACCAATCTCCTGCTGAAAGAATCAATCCCATAATGAGGGATTCTGACCAGAACAAATCCACAGAAAATAACCATGAAAGCCAGACCCAACATAACAACTTTCAGAATATGATCATTACCATGATTAATACTATGAAAGAGGAAATCCAAGAGAGTATCAACCACTTCGAACAGGAACACAACAGGCACTTGGAGGAGTTGAGAAAAACAGTTCAAGAAACAAAAATAGGTATAGAGCAATTAAAACAGTCTCAGGCAGAGTTTAAAATTGAACTAAAAGACAAATTATCTTCAACCCAAAACTCAACAGAGAGTCTTATCAGCAGAACAAATGAGGCAGAAAATAGAATTTCATATCTTGAAGACAAAGTGGGAGAATTAACCAGCTCAATGGAAGAGATTGTTAAAGCCAAAAAGATACTGGAGAGGAACATTCAAAAGATATGGGACACCCTGAAGAAGCCTAACATGCGCATTCATGGAATACCAGAACAAGAATCCCAAAATACCACACCTGAGGAAATATTTCAATTCATCATAAATGAAAACTTCCCACAACTAAAAAATGAGAGGTCTATCCAAATACAAGAGGCATTTCACACTCCAAACAGATATGACCAAAATAGAAAATCGCCACGGCAAATAATAGTCAAAACACTCCACATTCAAGACAAAGAAAAGGTGCTGAGAGCTTCAAGAGAAAAAAAGCAATTCACTTTTAAAGGTAAACCTATTAGAATAACAAATGACTACTCAATGGAAACAGTAAAAGCAAGAAGAGCTTGGAGAGACATACATCAAGTATTAAATGAGCAAAAATGCCAACCCAGACTGATATACCCGGCAAAACTATCTGTCATGATTGAGGGAGAAAGAAAAGTTTTCCAGCACAAAGACAACTTGAAGGAATACATGTCTACCAAACCAGGGCTTCAAAAAATCCTAGAAATGATACTCAAGCTTGAAGAAAAGAACAAGCGTATCCAGGAGGACAGAAGGAAAGTATAATACCACCAAAACATAAATATCAAACAACATGCTTACAAAGTCTACTAAACATAAAAAATGTCCAGAATTAAAAATAATTTCTCCATTATAACATTAAATGTCAATGGTATTAACTCATCGATTAAGAGACACAGATTACAAACTTGGATTAAAAACCACAATCCAACAATCTGCTGCCTTCAGGAAACTCATCTCACCACAAAAGATAGGCACATCCTAAGAATGAAAGGCTGGTCCAAAATCTTGCAAGCTAATGGAACGAGGAAACAGGCAGGGGTAGCAATTATGCTTTCAGACAAAGTGGACTTCAAACCAAAGAAAATCATAAGAGACACAGATGGATACTACATTTTAGTCACAGGTACAATTCACCAGGAAGACTTCACAATACTGAACATTTATGCACCCAATACGGGCCCCTCCACATTCATTAAGAAAACCCTACAGCGTCTAAAGCAAGAAATCAACCCCCAAACGATAATTCTTGGGGACTTCAACACTACCCTTTCAACATGGGATAGATCAACAGGTCAAAAGCTTAACAGAGACACTTTGGAACTTAATCAAACCCTTAAAGAAATGGACATTACAGATCTCTATCGAACTTTTCACCCACACACGAAAGAATACACATTTTTCTTAGCAGCACACGGAACTTTTTCCAAAATAAATCACATATTGGGCCACGAAATGAATCTACACATATACAAAAAAGTTGAAATTCTAACCTGTGCCCTATCAGACCACCATGGCCTAAAGCTGGACATCCACAACACAACAAACAAGAGAAAATACACTAACTCCTGGAAACTTAACAATATGATGCTGAATGAGAACTGGATTCAGGAAGAAATTAAAAAGGAAATTCAAGATTTCCTGAAAGTGAACGATAATGAAAATACAACTTACCAAAATCTCTGGGACACAATGAAAGCTGTTCTAAGAGGTAAGTTCATAGCTCTTAATGCCTACATCAAAAAAATGGGAACATCAGAAATAAATAACGATGCAGCTTAAGGCTTTAGAGAAACTTGAGCAATCTAATCCCAAAAGTAGTAGAAGGGAGGAGATTAGCAAAATAAGGGGAGAAATATCTGAAATCGAGACTAAGAAAATGATAGAAAAAATCCACCAGTCAAAAAGCTGGTTCTTTGAAAAAATCAGTAAGATTGATACACCCCTAGCTAAATTAACCAAAAGCAAGCGAGAGAAAACCCAGATTAACAAAATTAGAAATGAACATGGAGTTATCACTACTGATACCCAAGAAATCCAGAGAATTATAACATCATATTTCAAAAATTTATACTCAGTGAAGTTTGACAATACAAAAGAGATGGATGAATTTCTAAGTAAACACAACCTACCTAAATTGAATCAGGAAGTTGTGAATTACTTAAATATCCCTATAACATATAAGGAAATTGAAGAAGTAATCTCAAATCTTCCCACCAAAAAGTGTCCTGGACCAGATGGATTCAGCACAGAATTCTACCAGACATTTAAGGAGTTAATAACACCAATACTCCTTAAACTGTTCCATCAAATAGCAAAGGAAGGAACACTACCAAATTCGTTCTATGAAGCTAATATGGTCTTAATCCCAAAATCTAATAAAAATTCACTTAAAAAAGAAAACTATAGGCCGATCTCTCTGATGAACATAGACGCAAAGATTCTCAACAAAGTCTTAGCAAATTGGATTCAAAAACATATCAAAAAGATCATTCACAGGGACTAAGTAGGCTTCATCCCCAGCACACAAGGTTGGTTCAACATACGAAAATCAATAAATGTAATTCATCATGTAAACCAGTCCAAAGATCAAGACCACATGATACTCTCGATAGATGCAGAAAAAGCCTTTGACAAGATCCAACAGCCTTTTATGATCAAAACGCTAGAGACAGGAATGGAAGGAACCTTTATCAATATAATAAAAGCTGTATACAACAAGCCCACAGCAAGGATTATGCTCAATGGGGAACAATTGGAAGCATTCCCACTTCGATCAGGAACTAGACAAGGCTGTCCACTCTCACCACTTCTATTCAATATTGTACTTGAAGTCTTAGCTGAAGCCATAAGACAAGAAAGGGACATAAAAGGGATTCAAATCGGCAAGGAAGAAGTCAAGCTATCCCTATTTGCAGATGACATGATCTTATACCTGAGTGATCCCAAAAACTCCACCAGGAAGCTCCTGGAACTAATTGAGAAGTTCAGCAGGGTGGCAGGATACAAAATAAATGTGCAAAAATCAGAGGCCTTCCTATATGCCCAGAATGAAAGAAGTGAAAAAGCCTTGAGAGAAACAATCCCATTTACTGTAGCCCCTAAAAAAATGAAATACCTTGGTATAAACCTAACCAGGGAGGTAAAAGACCTTTACAATGAAAACTTTAAAACCCTGAAGAAAGAAATTGCAGAAGACACCAGAAGGTGGAAAGACCTCCCATGTACCTGGATTGGCAGAATCAACATTGTAAAAATGACCATCCTACCAAAGGCAATATACAAATTCAATGCTATACCAATTAAAATCCCAAAGCAATTCTTTAAAGAAGTTGACCAAATAATCTCAAAATTCATATGGAGGCACAAAAGACCCAGGATAGCAAAGACAATCCTGAGTAACAAAAACACTGCTGGAGGTATTACCATACCAAACCTCAGTCTATATTACAAATCCATAGTTATAAAAACAGCCTGGTACTGGATCCAAAATAGACACACAGATCAATGGATAAGGGTTGAAGACCCAGATATAAGCCCACAAAAATACAGCCATTTGATCTTTGACAAAGGGGCCCAAAGAATCCAATGGAAAAAGAACAGCATCTTCAACAAATGGTGCTGGCAAAACTGGATCTCCACATGCAGAAGATTAAAGCTGGACCCGTACTTGTCACCATGTACAAGACTTAATTCTAAATGGATCAAGGACCTTGATATCTGGCCAGAGACTATAAAAATCATAGTTGAAAGGATAGGGAACTCCCTTGAGCTGATTGGGCTAGGCCAGCATTTCCTAAACAGACATCCAATGGTACAGTCACTGCTACCAACTCTCAACAGTTGGGATCTTGTGAAATTAAAGAGCTTCTGTTCAGATAAAGAGATTATAACGCGAGCTCAAAGGCAACCCACAGAATGGGAGAAAATCTTCACTAACCACATATCTGATAGAGCTCTACTGTCCAGAGTGCACAAAGAACTTAGAAAATTAAACACCAAGGAAACCAATGGCCCAATTAAAAAATGGGCCCTGGAACTTAAAAGAAATTTTACCAGAGATGAAATTAAAATGTCTAACAAATATCTTAAAAAATGCTCCACTTCTTTAGCCATAAGGGAAATGCAAATCAAAACCTCCCTGAGATATCATCTCACCCCGGTCAGGATGGCAAAAATCCACAATACAAACAACAACAAGTGCTGGAGAGGATGTGGAGAGAGGGGAACTCTGCTGCATTGCTGGTAGGAATGCAGGCTCATACAGCCACTCTGGCGAGCCGTCTGGAGATTCTTAAAGAAATTAAAGATTGAAATGCCATATGACCCTGCTATTCCGCTTTTGGGAATAACCCCCCATGCAGCAGAGGCTCGCCTCGATAGCACAAGCACAAACATGTTCATAGCAGCACTGTTTACAATAGCAAAGTCATGGAATCAACCTAAATGTCCAATAGTTGATGAGTGGATAAGGAAACTGTGGTACATCTATACAATGGAGTACTACTCAGCCATCAAAAATGATGAATTACTGGAATTTGCTGGGAAATGGATGTCATTAGAAACAATTATATTAAGTGAAGTATCCCAAACCCAGAAAGTTAAGCGCTGTATGTACTCCCTAATAGGTGGCTCCTAGTACCAAACTCACCCAGCCCACATTGAGACACTCAAAAGTAAACCTATGTAATACAGTAATTGCAAGGATTGTGAACAGGAGGGATGGGGTTGGAGGGCCACACCAGACACAAGGAGAGAGGGGACCATGTTACAGCAGAGAAAATCGGCCTCCAAGGAATGCAAGTAAGTAATGTGACACCTGGATAAGTTCACAGACGTTTGTTCCTGATCATGTACAAATGAGGGGATATGATCTCACCAGAAGGGGAGGGCACATAGTCTGGGAGATGAAAGGTGATCATTTTGCAAATGGGTGACTGACCCCTCCCTCACTGAGGTTTCCTGCTTTTATTACATCTACCCTTGAATGGGCTATTATAACAAGACTCCAGTTTAACAGTTTTTTGTCTCTGACCAGGGGGTGACATACAGTGCCCATCAGGATGGAATGAAGGGCATTGCAGGAGCAGCAAAACTGCAAAAGAAAATCAACAAACCACAATCCAGAACTTCAGAGACTCTATATCAACCACATAGAACTAAGCCAGCCTAATCTCTCCCCATCCTGAAGCTCAGGGACATTTGCGGAAGAGGGGGCGGTAAGATTGTAAGAGCAAAAGGATGGGAGGAGCAATGATCTGAAGATTCTCTACACTAGTTAGGGCTGAAGCAATCATAATAGGACTTTGCATGCCCTGCGCAATGTCCAACACACTATTGACCTCACAAAGTCTAGCATCAGCTAAAGGCACCAAGATCCTTGGAGGCAAGGGATTGACAGCCACAGTAGTGTTCCTATGCTTAAGGGGAACACGAGAAAGGGTTCAGGGAAATGCCACTGGGTCCTTGTATGTCATCGGAGAGGAGGACCAAGAGGAGAGTTAGGCATACACAATAAAGGACTCTCTGGGGGAGGCACTGGGAGACGGGGAGGGAGGGAAGGGGAGCAGGGGGTTCAGGGGGAGGGGGGGAGGGAACTGGTCTACCTATTAAGTTTGTATGAGCGGAAATAATAATAATAAAAAATGTTAAAAAAAAAGAATTAGCCCTTCTAATGTGTGTGATGTGCCTGTAAACACTGTTTAATGTGGGTTATGTGAATGAGAAAAAGTGGATAACATCTTGCTGATTGCTAGTCTTCCATTTTTTTGTTATCTTCTTTGGTGTTTAAATTATGTCCCATTTAAAATTTATGTTGTTTGTTATTTGCTGGAGTTTAAGAGTTTGTCATGCCTCTTGGATTCCACTTCTTTATCAACTACGTTTTTATGCAAGATCTTCCCCAGTGTGTGGACTGACCTTGTATAATGTTAAAAAGCCTGTTTTATCAAGCAGTAACGTAAAATTGTGATGAAGTCTTATTCATGTACTTATCCATTTATGAGGTGATTTGCACTACTCTAAAGACTGTTATGAAGTCATGAAGATTTTCCTCCTGTGTATTCTTCTGGAAGTTTTTCAATTTTGGATGTTACATTTCGATGTACGCTCCACCTTGAGCTCATTTTTATACATGGCATGAGGCAGGGAACTGATTTACTTTCTGAATGTGGATGTGCACTTGTTCCTCTGGCTGCAAACTTTGTTCTCCTCTGCCTTGTCACTGTGCTTCCTTCAAAAGTCAGTTGGTGATTCATATGTGGGCTTATTCCTGTGACTTCTACCACAGTCCAAAACTGGGTTTCTTTTCACCATTATCACAGTTTGATCACAATAGACTTATAATACTTAAAATTAGCCCTTCCCACTCTCCTATCTTCCTCTCCTTTTTTCAGGGTTATTTTGGAAATTCTAGATCATTTGCAATATGTATGTTTCTTTTTTGGGGCAGCTCTGGGGATCAAATCCCAGGCCCTTGCACATGCTACTTAAGTACTTACCTCTGACATAGTTTCTATAGCCGATGTAGCACACTGCCAAATCTCCTCATGAATTTTGGAATCATTTTGTCAATTACAGAAAGCCAGGGGGTCTGCGGGGGATTTGATAGGGAGAACAGGCCTCCAGGTAATAAAACTGTGACTCCAGCACAGTGTCTATCTCTCCATATCATTAGGGTATAAATGATTTTTTAATAGTTTTTGACATATATACTTTTCCATATTGCATCAAATATTTCTGTATTTTAGATATTTTGACAAAGTTGCAGATAGCTTTTTTCTCTTTTTAAAGTGCATCTTTATGTTTGATTTCACACATAGCAATGTATGTATTTTGAGCTTTTCATTTTGTCATTGTATGTTAAAATGTAGCACAGAAGTAGCTTTTTTACCTTTTAAATGTAGTCCCTGTAGTCACAAAGGTTACATATAAGTAAATCATATGTAAATAAGGAAATGTTATTTTTTTAACCTTATTAGTAAGAGAACTGTCAGTTTTATGAAAACTTGAAAACATTCAGAAAAATTGTAGCATTACCTAGACTCAATAGTTGTTAATGCATTCTCATACTTGCTTTCTGTGCGGGAAGGTGTGTATCCTCATCCACACACAGCAAATGTTTAAAAGAAAATTACAGACTTCTATATGTTTACATATTGTACTAATAATTTATCCTCCAAAAAAATTAGTACTATTTCATTAATATGCAGTCTCTTGTATTTTTCATTAATTTATATTCTTCTTGTATTTTTGCCACATCTCCAGGATCCCTTTTATGTCTTTTACGGGAAAGTACCACATCAAGATTCATGCGTTATACTTGTTATTTTTCATGTGAATCTTATCTGACTTACCAGCATAAATGGGTTTGCATTCTGTTACATCAGGATTCTTCCCTGTCCTGCCTGATGTGGATGTGTCATTGATATTTGACTGATACAGGAGCACTAGCTGGAGAGAAAAGCCTGTCATGAAACATCAACAGAGAAAAGTATACTTTAGTTATTGTCCTTTGTACTCATATTTACATACACGTGGTTGTTTTATACTTTCATCCCTCGGGGGATGCAGAAGCAGAGGTTCTTTGTACTGTAGCTCAGGTTTTGATGGTGGAAAGAGAATAAACTCCCAGAAGCAATCACATTTCAGGCAGACAACTAGTTGAAATGGGCAGTAATTGAAACTTCTTTGTGGAACATGGTAATACAATAGGTTGCTCCTGGGGAGATAGCTTAGTGGGTGAAAGTGCTTCCCTTATAAGCCTAATGATCTGAGTTTGAACCCTATATTGAATATGGTGGCACATGTCTGTAATCTCTCCTACAGTAAGATGGGAGGCAGAGTGAAAAAATCATCTGAAGCTTTGTGGTTCATCCAGCCTGGAATAGGAAGCACAGCGCAGAACTCACAGGGATCCTGCCTCAAAAAGGTGGAAGAAAAGAACCAACTCCTGAAAGCTGTCCTTTGACTTGCACTCCATGACATATGTACACACACAAACACAGAGAGAGACGGACAGACAGACAGCAAGAGGATAAATAAATATTAGAAAAACAGATGCTCCCAGCACATGATGCATGTGAATTTCATTTATGCAAGTTTTTACCAAAGTATATTGCAAATATGAAAATGTTATGTGTACAGATGTTGCAGTTACCCTGCATTATTGGTGATAAATTCATGATAAAAGGGCTCATGGAACAAGGGATTTATTTTCACATATGATTGTCTGGTTACATTTCTTAATCCAGTTTAACAGAGAAACTACACAAACGCCAGGGACTGAGGGAACTAGCCACACTATATCCACAGGATTACTGAGAGAGGGGAAAACTTCCCTTAGTAGACAACATATAAAAAATGACATCTTACTTAACCAGGTACCTCCATTTTATTCACCTTCCTAGGGAATGGTCTCACCTACCATGGACTGGGCCCCCCCCCCATCAGTGAGATAATCTCCTGTAGGCTTGCTTTGGACTACTAATTCGGTACCAGTGTGCTTAGAGCCAAAGCCTTCAATTGCTGGGTTGATACCAGGAGTTATCTACCACAATAGGCAGTAGCATAGTCCTTTAGGCAAATCATTACAAAATCATCACCCTTTCTCTCAGTGTTGTATTGCTTCTATTGCTAGCCAAATATATGATGCACTAACTCTTTTTTTTTTTTAAAGAAAACAGGCTAGAAATCTATTTAACATGCAGATTTGGACAGAAAAGTTTGTGGCTTAGGGCACAGTGCTTACCTAGCATGTTTGAGGCCTTGAGGCAAATAGTATTACTAAATCCGCTAAATCAATAAAAGATACCAGTTTCTTCACAATTAATGGCTAGCTTTGAGTATTGTGGTAGAAGTAAAACTTATACCAACTTTCATGACATAAAAGCAAGAAATGGTGTGTAGATATTTTGGAACTGAATAAAAATCTATAGTAAAATAACTTGAGTTGGTCAACTAAAAAAATCTTCATGTTTATATCAGGACAACTGTGTTTATAGTCTGGCCAATCTCCTAAACAGAACAGATAGTACAGAGGGGTGTGACAAGACAAGCCTACAGGAGAAAATCTAACTGGTATGAGAAGACCCAACCTTGCTATGGGTGAGGCTATTGTCAGAGAAAGTGAATAGGATGGTGGGAGTTGGTTTAGGTCTTTGGTCATTCTTCAGCATACTTTGACAGACTTGGTGTCTGACAAGTGAAGTTTGTCCCTCTTTCAGCAACTCCTGTGGCTACTGAGTGGCCAGTTCCCTCAGCTTTTGGTGTTGATATGGACTCCCTTACCAAGCTGGACTAAGACCATAACTGAATAATCATAAAACAGAATAAAAACCTTTGTTTCTTTAAGTTGTGTTATGGTTGCATTTTAGTGTCAACTTGACAGTTGCAGACTGTTTGGGGGGCAGCTGTGGAAGGTTAATGGTTGGAATGGCCCCTGAACAAGTCTGCAGGTACTTGACTGATTGCTGTGGAGAACTCAGCCCACAGTGGGTGGTACTTTCCAGTGGTGGACCAGATAATAGAAGGTACAAGGAGGAGGAATTTGCTCTTCCCTTATACAGTGTCGACTTGCTGTGCAGTCCACTCTGTGTGCGTTGTTCATCGTGACCTTCTTGTTGCTGCTGCTGCTGCTGCCTCTGTCCTTGGTTGACTTAGAGCTTCACCTGTTGCTGTTCCCGCTGTCTTTGAAGCCTGGTGCTATTCGCTGTTCTTCATCAACATTGGAACACAGTATCTTTGACCCTCCAGAGGAGCAAACGTTTGAGACCTTCTCGGGATCTTTTGGCTTTGTGGAACATTCCAGTCAAGAAAGAGGCTGCTGCAGGCGGCTACCTTGAAGGACACTATTTTTGTTGTGAGTTATTTTTTAATAAACTTATTTATATATATTACACTCTATAGATTCTGTTTCTTCAGAGAACCCTGACTAATACAAGTTGTTTGACCACAAATTCATCAGCAACATACAGAGAAATGCAATTCTAAGTCACTGTTTCAGTGGTGATCTTCATTCTGCATCACCCTCTGAAAGGTCTGAAAGAGATGGTTGCCCTATTAACTTCAGAGATGGCAGCAGCATGAGTGACCAGTGAAGGTTTGTGAGAAAGCCTGTGCACCTCCTTTTGCACAGGAAGGACGTGCAAGCACCCTGTGCCTTCTGTGCTCTCCCTCCCTCCTCCCTTCCTCCCTCCCTCTGTCCCTCCCTCCCTGTGTCCCTTCTGCCTCCACCTCCCTAAGTGCATGTATAACAGACTTATGCTGCCACATCTGGCTTGAATCTTTTTTTTTCCTAAATTGGTCATTTACTCTTCCCAGACTTCTATGATATCTCACTAGATTAAAATCTACCAGTTGAGTACCACCTTTGCAGACTCAATCTGTTATAATGATCCCCCCTTTTCCTTCTCCTCTGTAGTCATTACTTGACCCTCAACTTCAGTAGCTACTATAGACTCTGACAGCAGCAACCTCAAATGAACTATATTCCAGCTCTCTGGTCTCACTTCTGGGAAGCAGACTTCCCTCCCTAAAATGACCCTCCTTCCCAGATCCTCATCCTCTCCATCTGTGCCTGTGGTGGCCCACGCCTGTGTCCTTCACACTTTTTAGGCTGAGGACTCTCAAGGTCTCCCTGTGCCATGGAAACCAAGCCTGGATATCAGTGTCAGGAGCCAGTCCCACAACTGAGCAAGGCCAAGTGGGAGACCCCATCTCACTAGGCCTCACCCAACTCTGCACCCAGGGAGGACACAGATGCTGAACACCTGGCGAAAAGTCCTTGGGAGGACGAGACCAGCCCTAGTGCAGCAGTGTGTCCATCTACTAGGAAGGCCATCTGCCGGTCATAACAAGTCAGGGTTATGCAGATTTTTCTAGAAAGTTCCTGGCCCTATGGCTGCAGGATTTGTAGGACCTGAGGCAAAAGTGGAGCACCTGGCATCACCATGCAGCACCTGCTCATTACCACACAGCAGTGTGAAGGGAACCACACAGCTCTTTAATATCACATACAGAGGTTTCTTCACCTATACAAGAATAGTGGCTTAGTCATAGGAAAGCAAAGACTTTTAAGATTTCCCTTTCGAATTGCAGGAGCAGCAAAACTGCAAAAGAAAATCAACAAACCACAATCCAGAATTTCAGAGACTCTATAACAATCACATAGAACTAGGCCAGCCTAATCTCTCCCCATCCTGGAGCTCAGGGACATTTGCGGAAGAGGGGGCGGTAAGATTGTAAGAGCAAAAGGATGGGAGGAGCAACGATTTGCAAGATTCTCAACAATAGTTGGGGCCAAAGCAATCATAATGGGACTTTGCATGCCCTGCGCAATGTCCAGCGCACTGTTGCCCTCATAAAGTCTAGCACTGTTAAGAGCACCGAGACCCCTGGAGGCAAGGGATTGACAGCCATAGTAGTGATCTTATGCTTAAGGGGAACAAGAGAAAGGGCTTATGGAAATGCCACTGGGTCCTTATATGTCATCGGAGAGGAGGACCCAGTGGAGAGTTAGGCGTACACAATAAAGGACTCTCTGGGAATTGGGGGGGAGGCACTGGGGGAAGGGGAGGGGGAGGAGGGGGTTTGGGGGGAGGAGGGGGGAGGGAGGGAACTGGTAAAAAATTTTAAAATGTATAATTAAATTTTTAATAAAAAAAAAGAAAAAAAAATATTTCCCTTTCATCTTTCCTCACAACAGAAGTAGTGATTAATGTATCTTTGGATTTGATTGGATTAGAAAGTTTGACTTTAAAATTACTGTTTGAGTTGCTGGCTTGAGTGTTGTCATGGTTTGAAATGTATCCCCCACAGTCTCATGTATTTAGGAAGGTCATGGCACCTTTGAGAGGTGGAGCCTTGCTGGAGGAAGGCAGTCACAAGGGGTGGGCCTTGAGGTGGATTAGACCCACCCTAACTCCAGGAGAAGTCTTGCATCTCTCAGCCTCCAAGATGTCTGCATTGACGTAGCCTCCTTCAGCTTTGGCCAGCCAGCCATGCTGCCTCCACAATGAGAGACTGTATTTCCCCTCTGGAACTGTAAGGTGAAGATTTCCTTTTTTCCCTTAAGTTGCTTACTTTGGGTGTTTTCTCACAACAATAGTTAAGAGTAACTGTTACATCTCTGGCCAGGGGGTGACATCCAATACCCATCAGGGTGGAGCCAAGGGCATTGTAGGTGCAGCAAAACTGAAAAAAAAATCAACAAACCATAATCCAGAACATCAGAGACTCTATATCAACCACATAGAACTAGGCCAGCCTAATATCTCCCAATCCTAAAGCTCAGGGAAATTTGCAGAAGAGGGGGTGGTAAGATTGTAAGAGCACAAGGATGGGAGGAGCAATGATATGCAAGATACTGCAGATAAGTTAGGGCTGAAGCAATCATATTTGGACTTTACATGCCCTGCGCACTGTCCAACACACTATTGACCTCACAAAGTCTAGCATTAGCTAAAGGCACCAGGATCCTGGGAGGCAAGGGATTGACAGCCACAGTAGTGTTCCTATGCTTAACGGGAACACAGGAAAGGGTTCTGAGAAATGCCACTGGGTCCTTACATCTCATCGGAGAGGAGGACCCAGAGGAGAGTTTGGCATGCACATTAAAGGATGCTCCGGGGATGGGAGGGGGAGGCATTGGGGAATGGGGAGGAAAGGGGGAGGGGAGGGGGGCACAGGGGTATAGGGGGTTGGAGGGAGGGGGGGACCGGTGTACCTGTTAAGTTTGTATGAATGGAAATGAAAAATAAAATAAAATAAAATAAAATCTAAAAAAAAGAGTAACTGTTACAGAAATTGGTACCAGAAGTGGGGTATTGCTGTGAGATTAAGAGCATCTGATACCACAATGTGAAGCTGTTTGTGAAGCTGAGAAAAGTAGGTACCCAGAAGTATGGTCAATGCTGTGATGTGGCTAATGTGCCTTTGGAACTGTATGTTGGGAGAAATATGGAGAACTTCAGGACTTTGTGCTTGAAAAGTCTTTGCATCTTAGCAATGTGGCCAAATGGCCTTTCTCGTGAGAGCTCTGAAGACAGCAATGCTATGAAAGACACAGGCAGTGGAAGCCCAGCTTGCGATAGTCCAGAGGGGAACAGAGACTGTGTTTGCAAATGGACAAATGATACATGGAGCCATGTGTTGGCAAAGAGTTTTTTTTTAATTTTTTTATTATTATTATTTATTCAACTGTGCGCATGTATGTGCGCGTGTGTGTGTATGTCTGTGTGTGTGTGTCTGTGTCTGTGTAGAACCACGAACGGATTTGCGAACCACCATGGACGCCTCCACCTCCTTCTGCCCCGGGATTCATAGGCTCCGCCCCACCAGGACCAGAAGCGCAGGCCGCCCCCGCTTCCGCCCGGCGTCTATACGTGGGATCTGGGATCCGAACTCAGGACCTTCTGCCTGCAAGGCGGAGGCTTAACCCCTGAGCCACCTCTCCAGCCCAGCAAAGAGTTTAATGAAGTTTTCTCCTTATCCTGAAAGCTTGCCTGAAGTTAAACTGGAGTGCTTAGTAGAGGAAATTTCAATGCAATGTAGTCTTGATATGATATGGCTATTTTTAGTTGTCTTCAGAGTTATGAAAAACAGCAAAGAATCAGGCAGGAAGAAGCAAAAACTGTAAGATCTGATGATTAAAAAATGCAATGACAAATTTAAAGAGTAGAACCAGGAGGAAGCAGAGAACAAAATGGCTATTAAAGAGATTAGCTCCATTTGTAAATCAAAGCCTGCTCTCAAGTTGGATAATTGGAGAGGCCCTAGCTTGAGGGCAAGATCATCAGAGAAGTCTCCCACCCATTAGAATTAAAATCCTTTTAGAAGAAATTAGCTAAAGGGTGGCATTCCAAAGCAAGGGTCCACTTTTTCTATAAAGCAATTGTCCAGGTGTGAAAGAGCTTTTTCCCAAGGTCAGCACAGAGAAGCTGGATCAGCTGTGATTCAAGGGGGCCAGTCTTGGCAAAGTCATCCATGTGGTTCTGATTTTAGAGCATCAAAGATGCAAGAGGGAGGAGGTCATGGATTCCTCCTCCAAGATTTTAAAAAACGATGGAATCAAGGCAGCATGTGGCAGAAAGTCTACAGTTTAGAAGCTCAAGAAGGGAAGTTTGTGCTGTGGAGTTAAAGCCTGGTTTGCCATTGGAAAGTAAAGATGTTAGAGATGCCAGAGACAACGTGGGACATCTGCCAAGGAAAGCTGTATATCCTGGAAGGAGTCAGCCCAAGAGAGTGATGTATTCTATGGGCAGCTGCATTGGAGGGGTGGGACTGAAGTCCTTTAGAACTGAGATGATTTTAATGAGAATTTCATCTGTTGAACTTCGACCTACAGGATTTAGAGTTCGTCCTGCTGTTTTAGATCTTGTTATGGACCATTCTTTCCTGGACATGCCCCTATTTCTGCCTTTTGGAATGGGAATGCTTATTCTGTGCCATTTTATGTTGGAACTTGTCTTTAACTTGTCTTTTGATTTTACAGGAGGCTTTGGACTTTTGACTTTTAGACTGTGTTGGAACTGTTGATGTAGTCTATGAAAAATTTTAAAGTTGGGTTGAATATGATTTACAAAATGAGATGGCAATGAGCCTGTGGGGGCCAGAGGTGGAGTGTCATGGTTTGAAATATGTCCCCCACAATCTCATGTGTTTGAAAATGTCATGGAACCTTTGAGAGGTGGAGCCTTGTTGGAGGAAGGCAGTCACAAGGAGTGGGCCCTGAGGTGGATTAGATCCATCCTACCTCCAGGAGAAGTCTGCCTTTGCAGCAGGCAATATTACAACCTCTGAGCCCCCAAGATGTCTGCAGTGATGTAACCTCCTCCAGCTTTGGCCAGCTAGCCATGCCACCTCCATCATGAGAGACTGTATCTCCCCTCTGGAACTGTAAGCTGAATAAATTTCCCCTTTTCCCTTAAGTTGCTTGACTTTGGGTGTTCTCTCACAACAATAGTTATGAATAACTGTTACAAGTGTCATAAGAATTGTTAGGTAAATTCCTGTTGGAGTTCAGACAGAATTTCCAGCAATTTCTGAAGTGACTTAAACATACTTCTGCCATTTGGTATTCTGTATTTATGTGAAGTGCCATTCCTAGCACTGATAATCATAAGCTTACCAATTGACTCTGACAATCAGCTCTAAATATTGTAGTTTCAAATATGTAGCCAAGATTTAACTCCATGTCTGTGTGTGTGTGTGTGTGTGTGTGTGTGTGTGCACTGTAAAATGTATTGCACATATGTGCATGTGCCTGTGAGTGTCAGAAAACAATGTTGGGTATTATTTCCAAAGCACTATCTACCCCTTTTTTTAAAGACATGACCTCTCATTGGTTTGGAACTCACTGAGTAGGCTAAGCTGGCTTGCCAGTGAACCCTGGGAATCTGGCTTTCTCCACCTCTGCAGCATTAGAATTATAGTGCACACCACTGTGCTATACTTTTTTTAAAAAAATGTGGGTTCTGGGGGGGGGTCAAGCATAGGTCCTCATGCTAGCAAAGCTAGTACTCCACTGCCTGGTTTATCCTCTACCCAGTCCCAAGATTTAATTATTTAGGTAAAAAATAACAAACATGTCCATATTGTTAGTACACAAATTTGTTCTTATCTTATCAGAAATGTTAAATTTGTATATGCCAAAGAATTACATCAAAATAAACTTTCTTATGATTGATTTTTAGTACATGTTTGATTTATTTACTAATTGTTCTATGCCTATATATACTAAGGGTTGTGTTAAAGTTTCTAAAGTGAAAAGGAATCACACATAGAAAAAGTTTAGGAAGTCCTAATTTGATGTGTCAAGAGACAAATTCAGAGGACAGAAGGTGCAGTGGAAACTGGTGGAGGGATAATGAGTAACTTTGCATGTTTATCTTGGCAGTCTTGGGACTTGAGCCCAGGGTCTTGCCTTTGCTAGGCTAGAGCTCTAACACAGAGCTGCACACCAGACCTGTTTAAATTTTGAGGTGGGTCTCACAAGATGCCCAGGCTGGCCTTGATTTTACAGCCTTCTTGTCTCAGCCTCTCCAGTGGTGGGAGACAGGTCTGCAGTCATCAGCCCCGACACAAATGCTTAATGAGAACATGGCTTCTGTTTTGAAGGTGAGAAAACTCTTCAGAAGTGTTGCCCAGCAATGTGACTGTTTTTAGTATCGTTAGTGTAAACCTGGGCACAACATCCCTAAAATCCAGCAACTGACAGGTGGAGGCAATATGATCACATCAAGAATGAGTTTGAGGCCAGCCTTGGGTATATAGTGAGACCTTGTCTCAGAAAGCCAAGGGGAAGAGATGTAGATCAGTAGTATCTGCTTTCCAGGCACGCCTCTCCTTCAGTTACTGCTTCGAGTTCATGGGCCACTGTGTTATGCTTCCGCCTAGAAACCTCCTGATCATCATCTACCTGAACCAGCACACTTGAAAGGTAACAAAGTGCACAAGCTTCAGACTCAAAGCCATGGAGAGACTCAAAGCACCACTCGTTTCCAGTTCTGGAGGTGACGTTCTCTTTTCCTTAAAGAGCGTGTGTTTAATGAAGAGAGACAGAGACAGAGAAAGAGAAAGAACCGTTTTACAAAGGTATCAGGATGGGAAAAATTAGACATGACAGACAAAGCATCAAGCAATATGCTCCTCACAGAGGATGTTCACTTGCATGGTGGTCATTTTGGCCCTCTCATGTGGGGAAAGAGGAACTTGAGACTCTTGGCCAGGAACCCGACAGACATCATGGAGGCTGAGACAGCCATCTGCAGACTATTAGCAGAAGCAGGGCAGGGCCTCAAGATCTGCCCCCTGTGACATGTTCTTCCTCTAGCAAGGCTCCACCCCCTAATGTTGCCACAAATGTCCCAAATATCAACTAAGGGGTTCTTGCCGGAAGTGGAGAGCGGCTGCTTGCAGTTGGGAGGTGGACCATTATGGCTGACATGCAAAATCTTGTAGAAAGATTGGAGAGAGCAGCGGGTCGCCTGGAAGGCTGCCAAACCTGGCCCCTTTGTGAAAGAAATGAATGACGCTGCCATGTTTTATATAAACCGAGTCCTCAAGGAGTACAGAGATGTGGATAAGAAGCATGTGGACTGGGTCAAAGCTTATTTGAGTATATGGGCAGAGCTGCAGGCTTACATCAAGGAGTTCCATACCACTGGTCTGGCCTGGAGCAAAACGGGGCCTGTGGCAAAAGAACTGAGTGGATTGCCATCTGGACCCTCTGTTGGATCAGGTCCTCCTCCTCCCCCACCAGGCCCACCACTTCCCCCTGTGTCAACCAGCTCAGGCTCCGAGGACTCTGCTTCCCGTTCAGCACTGTTCGCACAGATTAATCAGGGAGAGAGCATCACACATGCCCTGAAACATGTATCTGATGACATGAAGGCTCACAAGAACTCTGCCCTGAAGACTCAGAGTGGTCCATTACGCAGTGGTCCCAAACCATTCTCAGCACCTAAACCCCAAGCTAACCCATCCCCCAAGCCAACCGCCAAGAAGGAGCCAGCTCTGCTTGAACTGGAAGGCAAGAAGTGGAGAGTGGAAAACCAGGAGAATGTTTCCAACCTGGTGATTGATGACACTGAGCTCAAACAGGTGGCGTATATATACAAATGTGTCAACACAACACTGCAAATCAAGGGCAAGATTAACTCCATTACAATAGATAACTGTAAGAAACTTGGTCTGGTATTTGATGACGTGGTGGGCATCGTGGAGATAATCAATAGTAGGGATGTCAAAGTTCAGGTAATGGGTAAAGTGCCAACCATTTCCATTAACAAAAGAGATGTCTGCCATGTTTACCTGAGCAAGAATTCCCTAGACTGTGAGATAGTCAGTGCCAAATCTTCTGAGATGAATGTCCTCATTCCTACGGAAAGTGGTGACTTTAATGAGTTTCCAGTCCCTGAACAGTTCAAGACCCTGTGGAATGGGCAGAAGCTGGTCACCACAGTGACGGAAATCACAGGATAAGCAAAGTGCCAGTGGGTTCCGCGCCCTGTCCCTTCACACCATGGGATAAGTCTGTATCAAGACGGTTCTTTTCTAGATTTCCTCTCCTTTTCTGCTCTTAAACAGTTTCTGTGCTCTTAAGAAGCCCAGCTACCCGCCTTCACTGAATGTACCTCAGGCTGAGATTTGGGGCGGGACAGCAGGTCAGTTATCTTTGGCTGGAAGGTGCAGCTTCTCTGCGTCAGCGAAGCACATCCAGTCGGTTCTTAGGAGCTGCAGGCCTGGCTGTAGCTTTTCGGCTTTGAGATATTCTGTCAACCAACAGTTCTGGGGGAAAGTCCTGAGAACAAACAGATCAGGTTGCATATACTAATCTTTTCCTAACAATGAGCATGGAGGTTGCAGGAGCTGATGCAATTCCAGATGGTTCTTCTAACCAATCTAATTCTTCACTGTTGACAAGTGAGGCCAAGGTCCACTGGATGAAAGTTGATGGTTAGCCATTGGCATGTGAGGCAGACTTATTACCTAAAAGCATTCCCTCATTTTGCATTCCATTCTGGGTCCACCTCAACTACAAGGCAGCAGGTTCTCCACTCCCTGCTGCAGTAGAAGTACATTGAGTCTTGAACCCTTTTTTCCTCTGGGATTCCTGCCTAGGCAACTTCCCGGGAGACGACTTAAAAAAGGGGAAGCAGCACATCATTCTAGGGAGTCCTCACTGCTCCCTGCAGGTGCTGTCATCACCTCCACTGAGGCCTCTTCCTACCTGCCCTGCTCACAGCTGAGGACCTCGGTACAGACACCTAGCAGAGGACTGTAGCCTCTACTGCAGGCTGGTTTAGGTCATGATTGACATAAGCCTTGTGCACAACATTGCTAATTAAATTCTAGTTCTCCCCTCTGGACAAACTGACCAAAATATGCAAGGTTTTTTGTTTTGTTTGTTTGGTAGGAAGAGAGATTGTCCTGTGACTTGTACCCATTGCATGAGGCCTGTGGAAAATAAAAACCTTTATGTACTTAAAATTATACAGAAAATAGAATAAAGTTAATACCAAAAAAAAAATATCAACTAAGGACTCAAACAGTTGAGCCTGTGATTTATAATCAAACCGTGACAGCTACCTAAGAGACACCATGCTTATCTCTGGAAAGTCCAGCTCCTAAAACATGACAATGTTGCCCCAGTTGGTTTGCGCCATAGACAACATTTTAATGCAACTTACCTGATCATACAGAAACATTCCAGGCTCCCCAAGTTCTGTGGTTGCTAGAAAAAAAAAATATAGATAATATGAATGGCTACCAGCACGAGGGAAGCTGGCCGAGAGGCCACAGATCCCACCCCTGCTGCAGCACAGCCCACCCTCAGCTCATCAGCCCGGGGGCCGAGGCAGGAGGAGTCCCACCAGGACAGGGGCTACTAGAGAAACACAAGCACCGCTTCTGGTCCTTACTTTCCTTTTATTTTGTGAGACAACTCAGTCCCAGGCAACCGAGGGATGAAAGGAGCATTCATCTGGCTCCGGGTTCCAGAGGGGATGTCGTCCACTCCAGCAGAAGGCGTGGCTGGAGGCAGGAGCCCAACAAGACAGAGGAAGCGGGCCGCGCTCCCGGACTCTAGCCTGCCCCCTGCGATGCGCCTTCCTCCAGCAAGTCTCCATCCCTTCCAGGCGCCACAACCCTCCCAAACTTGAACACCGGCCAAGGACTCAAACACACGAGCCTGTGGGGGCAGCTCACATTCAACCATGACGCCGTCCTACCCGAACTGACTGTGACCTCGGAAGACAGCGAAAACAGAGTCGGCCGTCAGGTCCCTGCTGTGGACGCGCTGAAGTCTCGGCGAGGCTGCAGTCGCTTCCGCTCGGTTCCTCCCTCTTGCTCCTCGTTAAGATCCCGAGTCAGGCACGTCAACTTGCACTTCAGTCTTCGTTGCACAATCTCAAAGGAGCATCAGTTTTATTTTTTGATTGAGTGCTCCTGTTGCTCCATACTTCCTGAGACCCTTGAGTCAAAATCATGTGATGCAAGGAAGCAAAAAATAGCAAAATTCTCATTCTGTTAGCACAAGGCCAATGGGATCCACCCAAAACATAATTGAACTTGGCTAATCATCCTCAACTAAACGGTTTCTCCCCTTCCTTGGTATCCGTATGTCTAGGTAGGAAACCTCTGTGTTCTGGCGATGTATGGATATTTGATTTCAAGCGTAACCAGACATGTCTGGGAGCTGAGTTAGTGTTTAAAGAGCACAGTCTAAGTCACTGTGCAGGGCTCGGCCCTTAACATCTCATCTAGATCGCTCTTGCCGCAATGCTCACTGAACATCGTGGAGAGAGGTGGAGCGAATGCAAGAGCCAGAGGTGGGGAAGGTGCTGCTAGATAGTGTCTTGACGTAACAGACTGTTGCACCCGTGAACTCAATGCAGCATTGGTGATCCCACAAGACCTGCACAGATGTGGCCTGTGAACACTTCATCATGAGTGGGGGAAGTCCACACGAGCCACCACCCCTCCCTTAGGGACGATGGAGGGTTAATGCTGGATGCGAGAAGAGAAGCTGCTTTCTTCAGTGTGAAAGTCATCAGTGTGCCATCCAGACTCAGCAAGTATTCAGGCACATGCCATGCAGGACATCCTGAGGGAACACAGGGGGATTCCCACCAAGACATTATGTGTGCCCCAAGGAATCAGGCATGTGCCCTGAGGAAAAGCAGGTAGATAACCACTAATGTACTGTCCATGCTCCAGCAAGGGCTGAGGCATGTGCTATGCAGGCAACCACGAGGGAACACAGCGAGATACTCACCATTATGTGTGCCCCAGAAGGAATGAAGCACAGCCCTGAGGAAACGCAGTGGGATACCAGCAACAGTGTCCATGCTCCAGCAAGGAATCAGGCATGTGCCACGCAGGCAACCAGGAGGGAATGCAGCGAGATACCTACCAAGATATTACGTGTGCCCCAGCAAGGAATCAAGCACAGTCCCGAGAAAATGCAGTGGGATGGATACCCATCAATGCAGTGTCCAGCAAGGGCACAGGCACATGCATGCAGGTGACCTGAGGAAACGCAGTGGGATGGATACCCATCAATGCAGTGTCCATGCTCCAGCAAGGAATCAGGCACATGCCATGCAGGTGACCTGAGGAAACGCAGCAGGACCCACACACAAAAACACATGACAGTAGGAGGGAGACTGGTCGGGAAGATTTTCTAATGGGAGAAGGAAAGGGGATGGAATTAGCTAATCCACCTCTCAGATAGCATGTGACGTCCCACAGTATGAGCATATAGTTCGCGGGAAAATCCAGGACATGCTCAAGAGTGAAAACGACTCTCTTAACAACTGTGTTGGTCTCTGTGGAACTCAGGAGTAGAACACCCGCCAGGCATGTGTGGGGTCCCGCAAACAGGTAATAGAATGGCAGGAAGTGACCTCACTTGGTCCACAATGGACTGCACAGAATAGAACCCTGGTCTGGTAGCCAGGCAGACAGCAAGCAGCTCAGAGACACCGTGGCCAGCTCACTTGCCTGAGACCCTGCAGAGAGCATGATGTTCTCTTGCTGTTTCCCAAAAGCTCGGGGTTCGGGTCTCAGGAAAGCCCTCACTGGGGGCCTTTCTCGTGCCTGGAGACGCTGGACCCACCCACGCCTCCAGCACCACACACCTCTCTTCCAAAGGGACACAGATGTGACACGGAGCAGTCGAAAGCGGGGCCATGCCGGCCAGGTAACCACTCTGATGCCCCCCATAGACCCAGGACCCTCACGGGCTGCGCTTGAGAGAGGCTGCTGAGAAGTCTGTGTGGTTCTCACGGTCGGCCAGGGGGCGGTTTGCTACTCTTCCTTGTCAGAATCCCCCCTTGTCCCTCCTCAGGGCGAGGCTGTGACTGTCCCGATGCTGGATGAGCCCTGCAGAGTGACTCATGTCAGAGCTGACATGCTGGAGAAGCTGGTGAACCACCTGGTGCCTTCGCTGCAGAGCGGGGACCCCTTCTTCGTCCCCGCCTTCCTGTACTCCTACCGAAGGTTCGCCACCACCCAGCAGGTGCTGGGCTTGCTGTTCCAGAAGTGAGCACACGCGTCCAGCGCCCTGGGTCCTGGCTCCGCCCGGCTGGTTCTCGGGGTGCTCTGCCCGCTCGGGCCATCGGCTCTAGACTGCTGTCAGGCCCGGCAGCATGAGCACACAGTGCCTGCTCCTGACCTGGGCCCGAGGAGTGGGCTGTCCAGAGCCGAGGCCTCATGTCCGGAACTGTCCCCAGCACCATGAAGGAGTTCTCTGCCCGGATCTCTCTGTGGAGACCACAGGCAAAGCGATATTCCCGACTGAATGGGAGGTTTGGGATTCCATCAAGACTGTCCCCAGCACAGATGTATCCAGATCCGGGACTCTTGGGGGACCTGAAGGGCCTTTGAGCAAGGTAGCAGGCAGAGGTCTAGTTAGGGGTCTCTCCCTGCACAAGCTCCCACGGAGCACCGCTGTGCTCAGGGACGTTATCGGCTCCTAGCATATGGTCTGGAGAACAAGCAAAACACCCCAAACTCTTGTGGGCTTTCGTTTTCATCTGGGCTTCCAGCCAGCCCCTGATATTTTGATAAGGCGGGGGGCACTGGACCTTACCACTGATGCCCTTCTGGCCCCCTCTAGGTATGCGCTCTTCTGCCCTTGCTGTGAGGAAGACGACCAAATAAAGAAGTGAGTGGGCTTTGGATCAAGAGAAGCAGAGATCGTACCCCAAGAGGGGCTCTGTGGGGGACTTGGCCAGTGTCCAGTTCCCACGCCCTTCTGATTTCCACTGGAATGCCGAGGCCTGGGGCATCACCTGCAAGGGGCAGAACAGATGGGAGTGGGTCCTGGCAAGCAGAGGGGAGGCTCCTGTGACCATCCGTCCTCATGCCAGCCTATGCCAGGCATGATTCTCTCACACTGTGCTGCCATCAGAGCCTGGGCAGGAGGAGCTCCCTGCTCGCATGCCCTCACCTCTGCCCACCTTGCCCATGTGTGCACAGGCTGGACAGGAGGGGTGGGGAGCTCCCTGCTCGCATGCCCTCACCTCTGCCCACCTTGCCCATGTGTGCACAGGCTGGACAGGAGGGGTGGGGAGCTCCCTGCTCACATGCCCTCACCTCTGCCCACCTTGCCCATGTGTGCACAGGCTGGGCATCACTGGCTTGGGAACCCGCCCTTAGGAGGGTAATGGAAGGACGGGGGAAAGATGGAGCAAGCCTGTGACTCTGGCTGTCCACTCCCTCCCGCAGCACCATCTGTACACTGCTAGAAACATGGCTGGACATGTACCCTGAGGACTTTACTAAGTCCTCACACTTCTCTGCCCTGAACCAGCTGACAGCCTACGTGCTGCTGAACATGCCCTGCTCGGATCTGGCCTGCCGTGTCCACATGCTGCTGACTCAGCTGGAGGATCAGCGACCCAGCGAGCCAGAGACTAGCGGTGGGTTCTGAGTGAGGTGGCTTGAGACTCCTTGAAGAATAGAGGGTACGAGGTGTCTGGGGATAGGGAGGGGCTTCTGGAGTTTGCAGGAGCCTGGGCTCGGTGATATCCTGCTGTGGGATATTAACTGGCTGTCCTCTGGCAGGCAGTTCTCTGTCTTCGGGAAGGCTTAGGGAAAGACCATGATCTAGGGGACCCCGTCTCCTGCACCTCCACTGCCGCTTCCCCTTCTAGAGCCCGCTCCATCACCCATGTGTCTGTTTCCGTCCTTAGATCTGGGATCAGCAGGTCGTGGGCCATTAGAATACTAGTCAACTGTGAAACCAGCCGTCTGGAGCCAGAGCAACTTGCGCATCAGAGCCACCAGTGGCAGAAGCCACCTTCCCCAGCTCCCACCTTTGCCTTGCAAGGCCCCTCCAGATCCATCGCTCCCTGGCAGCCCTTGCTTTGTCTGCCCTGGAGACAGCTGAAGAATCACCTCCCAGGCTCCACCAGCATCACAGCCACCCTTCACCTCTTGAAAAGTACTGTTACTTTTTTTGTGTTACTCCACTGTATTGTTTAGTAAAGTTTCAGGGTCTGTTACTCTCCATTCCTGATTCAGGGCATGAACCTCCTCATTGTGCTTATACAGTGGGCCATGTCTTCCAACTCATGGAAGTCCAAATAGATGCAGGGCCCTGTGGGAGGACACACACTGGTTGTGTTGCTGCAGGAAGAGGAAAGCCCTGCTGGGTAGAGACCAGAGATGTGCCACGTGTGCTGCCCCATGGAACAGTGGCCCTGGTGATTACAGACACCGGCTCTGTGGTCAGGCAGAGTGCAGGGCTGCAAAGGGGTTTCTGCTTTAGCCTCAGGCTCATCTGTCAATCATGGCAGCAATCATGGCAAACACAACACAGCATGCAGCTTCTTGCCAGCCCGAACACTGGGCTCACCCCCACCTCCCTCCACACCAACATGCAATGCAACATTCACTAGGAGAGGTGCTCAAGAGTGTGTGTTCTGAGGAACTGATGGGTTTCTTGAAGCAGTTTTCCCACAAAGGTGGGCACTTGCCTGCAAATGATGAAGTCAAGTGTGAGGGAAAGACAGCTTGCTTTCAGAAAGGGACATGCCTTTAGAAAAACTCTCACAGGAAACCAGTTTGCACAGCAGCCAAGTAGTTTTAATGCTTTACACCCAAAGACTGTCATCTTAACTTTGTCCTTTATTTATTTATTTATTTTGCTTTTATTTATGAAGGTAGAATTACAATATAGGGTCTCATGCCTGTCAGGCAATCCCTGAATCACTTATCTGTACTCCCCAAAGGACTGTTGAACAGACATTGTAGACACTGAAAGAAGTGCTGTTTCAAAGGTTTTTGAATCTGTTTTTTATTCCCTAGATAGATTTTCTGTAGCACAAAGGCCTGCGTGCGCCTGCTTCCACTTTGGAGAATGTTCTTCAAAGTATATTGACAGCATTCTACTCACATCTTTTCACACACACACACACACACACACACACACACACACACACACACACACAGAGCTTCAGATTTCATAGAAACCTTGGAATATTTATTTTCAATCTTTATTTCTTCATGGGTATTTTTAAAATAAATTTTGCTGTTTCTAGTTTTACATGTATAAAAAGTAGTTGTCTCTAACCTCCTCTTTCTTCTCTCTCTCCCTCTTTGCTTTCCCTTCCTTCATCAATCCATTTCACTCCCTCCTATCCTTGTGTCTGTCTGCTTTTGTGGACCTCAGGGTTCCTTTTGGATTATCTGCTCTATGGGGGAGCTCAGGCCTCTGTGGCAGACCAAATGGCCCTTTCTTGGGTAGACTCACTGATAAGGGCACTCCCCTTTTCACCTCTCTAGCCCTAGCTCCTAAGGTTCCCACTATATGTAATTATTTCTTCTGAGATCCTTGCTAATCTATGGGAGAATGTTGGTATATGCATGGGACTGGTGAGGGAGAACAAGCTTCATCGCAGTGGATTCTTGGACACAGCAACCCTGCCTTGAGTGGAATTTTCTTGGCCAGAGATGGACCACCCCATCTTTAGGCACTTACAATCTTACTACTCCCTCTTCTGAAAGATTCCCTGAGTCTTTGGATGGGAAGAGATTTGGTTGGCTTGATTCTAGCTGAACATTTTAGGGTCACTGGTACTCTGATTCTAATTCGTTGCTATTTTCTGTTTCACTGCTCATCCACTGCACTAGACTGCCTCTTGTTTGGGTGTTGAGATCTTTCCTTGTCTAAAGATAAAATGAGAGGTGTTTAGATGGAGGTTTACTCTTGAGTGTTTGTAGCTAGTATTGAGACATCTGATCTCTGCTGTCAGTTTTTACCCCATCTACTGCTGTTTAGACTGGTTTATAGTGTTCCCTGTCATGGAGAATGGTGTTAGAAGCGAGTAAGAAAGTGGTTGATTACCTGGAAGCTAATCCTATTTCTGCAGTGTCCTGTTCCTGTTTTCTCCTCTCCTTTAAGATGTTTCTTACATATAAGTTTTCTAAAACTGTTTACTCTTGTTCTTTTGTTTCTGCTCTTTTGGAACTTGTGCTCCTTTGCGTTTGTGTAAGAGTTTCTGATACAGGGCTGGAGAGATGGCTTAGAGGTTAAGACTCTGTCTTGAAAGCAGAAGGTCCTGAGTTTGAATCCCAGTTCCCACATAAAAACACCAGATGGAAATGGCGGTGGCTTGCACTTCTGGCCTTGGTAGGCGAAGCAAGAAGGAGGTAAAAGCAATCCAGGATGACTCCCGAAGTCACCTTTGTTCCTCCACAGGGACACACAGTGCCCTCTGATACACACACACACACACACACACACACAATATTAAAGAAAATATTTTTTTAAAATATATTAAAAAAGAGTTTTTGATATAGCATCTGTCTTTCTGCATCTGGGATATTTCACTCAGTATGATTTCTTTCAGTTCTATCAATTTACTGGTGAATTTCATTAGTTTATGTTTTCTGATGGCTGAATAGCATCCCATTGTATATATGTACCACATTTTTATTAACCATTCATCAACTATTGGACATTTAGGTTGGGTCCATTTCTTTGCGATTGTGGAAAGGGCTTTGAATTGTGAAATGGTTGCATACATGTCTGATGCAGGGTACAATGTTTCTTGGGAATATTTCCAATTCCTGAGTATTTCTGATGCACATACAAAAACTTTGAAAGCTGACGTGATGGTGCATTCTCCAGTTGTACCACCTGGGGAGCTATGGGAGGACTACTTTATGAGGCCAGCCTGCCGGGTTTCATACTGCAAGGGAAGAGAGAAGAAGGAAGAGAGGGAGGGAGGGAAGGAGGAAGACAGGAAAGGAGGGAAAAAGGGGGGAAGAAGGGAGGGAGAGACTATACATCCAAAAGCAAACCCATGTGACCTAGAATTCCCTCTTCCTTCCTCAGTCTCATGAGTTCTGGAATTACATATATCACCCTGAGCCAACATAGTGAACTTGACTGCTTCCTGTGATACAGGTTGTGTGGGAGGCAAATGCTCCTTGTAGTAGCATGTCAGGCACAGAGGCAGCTACTGATATTCTCACAGAATTCAGCTACATGCTATGGTTTCTAATTGAGATTCAGTTATTTTCTCAGTTGACTCTGACCAACTACCAAGTGGACATGAAGTGCTCAATCTACTGCACATGTCTGTGTCATACTAAGTAGGCATGGAACAGAATTGCGGCCCACAGTAGGGCTCCATGGTGTCGGCCTGTACATCAGCTGTCATGACAAACTAGTTCTAGTTTGTCTGAGCAAACTTTACTGCTTTTGCTACCACCAGAGGGAGACAATGACCTCTAGCCCATTGGAGTGTGTCTGCTCACTTCCGGGGCTGAATCAGATTGACAAAAATGCTATTTGCTTCGGGAGAATGGATTTAGGAAGCATTGTGGGGACCAAGGACCTTGAAAACCTTAGGGGACTCTCTCCCTTTTGCTCTTTTTCCTTCTTCCTTTCTTTTCTCTCTCCCTTTTTTCTTACCTCTTTCCCTTTCTTTCTCCTTCCCTTTCTCCCTCGTTTCCTTCCCCTTGTAGTAGTGAAGGAACCAGGCCCTGGCTACTCCACTGACCTATATAACCTCAAAATTCCTGAAAAAAGAAAAATGCAGTTCATTAATTGGCTTTTTAAAGACGGGCCTCACATTATAGCCCAGACTTGTTTGAAGTCATGGCAATCCTTCCTGCACCTAAGTGCTGGTATTTTATGCGTGACCCACCATGCCCCACTGTAAACAAACTTCAAATACTCTGGTAAGGGTGAGGACTGTCCAGGGCACAGGGGCCTGCCTGCACTGTTTCCGCTTTGGAAGATGTTCTGAGTGCCTAGTTGACTTAAGAGTGGACTGTGGGAAGCAGGTATCCTCAGTTCCCATCTCTATGAAAAAACAAGGCAGCATTTGTTGACTCCCAATTCTCTAGGGGGTCTGGAAGTTTTAAATTGGTTCACAGAGAGAACACTAAAAGGATTTGTTTAATTTTGCTTATATGTTACTATAAATGCCAACAACTTGGGAGATTGAGATAGGACTGAAAGTCTGAAGCCAGCATGAACCATCCAGTGAGTGGTAGGCCAGGCTAGGCTATAGTGACACCCAGGAAAGGAGTAGGGGGAAAGGAATTCAGGGCAAAGCTTTCTGGGAGTGGAACCCAGAGCCTTGTACATTATAGGTAAACACTCTATCACTGCACCACGTTCAATCCAGGGCTGTCTTAGGATGTGCTTCTTGATGGGGAAGCTCTCAGACATTTGCTTTGCTATTTCCCAGGAACTTGGGGAGGAAGTACATGCACCACCACAAAATGTGACTTAGAAGTCCTTTTCAAAGACAGCACTGACTTCTCAGAGATAAGGTTGTGAAAATTACCGCGCAATGCAGCAGGAATCATGGCTCTTCTGCAAAGCCAAAGTAACTCTATGGGTTTGGGCCAAAACATAATAAAAGTGGGCAGGGCAGAGATCAGGGGAGAGTGGCAGAACCAGAAACCAAAAATAGTCATGAAGCTAAACTCTGACTGCACATATGTATTGTGGCAGGCATGTGTGCCTCCATACATGCACATATATTTCAGAAAAGAGAAAAAAAGAATACATGGCAGTTGGGGCTGCAATGACCTTCAGGCTTGCAGCTGGGCCTTCTGCCCTTCCTTGTGGGTGAAGCCCAGCTCAGCCTCACAGACCCAACAAATTCACTGGCTTCAATCAATGCAAAGCAATTCTCTCATCATTAATCAAGGCATGGGTGGTACCATACTGTCTCTTAAGACTCCAGGAAAGATCTGCAGTTCCCTATTTCTAGCTTCTGGCAGTTGCTGGATCACTTTTGCCTATTTCCATTGCCTGCACCCTTATGAGGACACTGGTCCTTATGTTAGGCACACCTTGTGCCTTAACCTTGCATGATCATGTCTAAACTTCATTGACTACAAAAACCCTCTTTCTGAGTCTTGGGTTTTAAGTGGACAATCTGTCACAAGAATTAAGAGCAAACTGAAAGTAAAGTGTAACTATACGCAGCTGTGGGTAGTTTATGTGCTGCCTTGACTGAACCACTAGGTACCTAGCTCAGCACTATTTCAGGCTTTGAGGACTCTCTATAAGAGATGACACTTCAATTAATGGGATAGGCAGTTGCCCTCTCTGATGTGGGTGAGTGTGGCTCAATTTTTAAAAGAATTCTGAAAGGACAAAAAGCAATTCTCTTATGGTCTGGAGCTATAGCTCAGTAGTAGAACATTTGTCAACCTTGGGTTCCATAACCGCTTCCTCTTTTGTCACTTCTCTCCATCCAGTCTCCTGGAGTGGAGGCATTGATCTTCTGTCCTTGCAGTGGGACTTCTCTTACTGGTGCCACATGTTCTCTTTTAAGAGGAATTATTTACACCACTGGCTTTGCCAGGCTTCCAGTAGATGACAGTCTTTAACTTCTAGAAGTTCACACCCCTTACTCATGATCCACATCGCACATGCACAGAGCATATATTCTTTGGCTGCTGTTCCTCTGAAAACTACAGGGCCCACTGCAAAACAAAGAAGCTAACACGTATTTTACAAAGAAGAGGGCTTGCCCTAATTTTTACTGTTTATTGCATTTCTCCAGACACTTTTCAGGAACCATAGTGTTCTGCTGTATCCGTGACATTCGGCTGGCCACATACATTCTTGACCTTTCATGCTAGTTGTTGATGGGTCAGAGAGCTAAAATGAAGAGCTATGTGGTCCTTTCCTTCCTTTTTCTCTGCTTCTCAAAGTCCCCAAATGCTTGCTTCAAGGATATTCCTTTCGGAAAGAGATCTAATCAGTTTTGATTTGATTCCTGGGTCAGAGACTGAACTGACTTGTAGAACCCAGGTTAGCTTCCTTCGTGTGCATCTTCCTGGGGGCTGCCAAGTGCCCCTTACCTGAGATGGGGAAACCAGATAGTGTGGCACTGGGCAGCACGCAAACAAGACGCCCTCTTCCCTCTTTTTGCCCACAGCTGCGTATAGTTACACTTTACTTTCAGTTTGCTCTTAATTCTTGTGACAGATTGTCCACTTAAAACCCAAGACTCAGAAAGAGGGTTTTTGTAGTCAATGAAGTTTACGGCCGAGCATGTAAGTTACAAAGATGCATTTCATTTACCTTCACTAAGTGGAAGCTGGAGGAACTCATTTTGGATGTTAAGATTTAGAGGACATTATTTTGAAATGTATGCTCCCATCACAACAGAGCTGATCTGGGTGGTTATCTTAAAGTGTATAGACTAACGTATATACCTTGTGTTGGAAGCATCACTTCCTGTAACCCCAGCATGCTACCACATTGTTGCACTCCTTGGGCCAATATAAACATGTTTACCATATGTAATGGTTAGTATTCATATCAGCCTGTCATGTAGGACATAGGACTTCAGGTCCAATTGAGATATTCTCTATTATTAGGAGGGATTGTCTTGATGCATTAACGGATGCAGGAAGGTCCAGCCCATAGGAGGGGCCATGTAAAGATGGAAAGAGGGCACATGAGCAAGCTAGCAAGCATGAAGCTTTGGTCCTTGCACTCTGTGATGTAATCAGCCACTTCTCAGCTCCTGCTGCAGTGATTCCTCTGCCAGGATGGAGTGTAAACTGGAATTGGTGAGGCAGTAACTGTGTTTTCCCCTACGTGGTCAGGATTGGGGATTTTGTTCCATCTGTTCTTTCCTATAATTCAAAAAGACCCACTGTTTGAAATTCTGAGGTTCTTCAAAGAACCTCATGAGCTGGTTAATCCCTAAACAGGGCTGATTATACAATTCATAGAAAAGCATTTTTAAACTCCACAATTTTTCCATCTGACCAATGGAAAAATAGCAGCCCACCAAATAATCTCTGCAAATTTTCAGAGGCTTAACTCTTTATCTGCTTAAACTACAAATAGTTAGCTACTAACAGAAAAAAGGAAAACATTAATAAAAATAAAAGAGCCTTCCTGCCTTTTCAAAGTTTTCCGCAATTGATTTTATCACAGATTGTTTCACCAAAAAAAAGTATTCTGGTTAAAGTTTTATGTGTAGAATGCAGTTGTCTGACAGGAAATCCTACACAGCGAGTGCTTCTATGAAGTATACGCTTTGAAATGGATTTGGATTCAGGTTCTGCAGTTTATGGCAATGTCTCCAAATTCTAAGAAAGAAACTCTAAAAGGTGATCAAAGATGAAACAGGATGACATGTGGAAGCACTTGTCAGTTTGTATTCAGCAGTTAAAAATGCACAGAAACTTTATAGTATCTTAGTACACAAAGTTACAAAATGAAATAACCCACAGGGTTTATATGAAACACTGATAATTTCATGAAACCAAATTTTCATAGCCTATCAGACTAAGCCACAGAATGATTTGCACCTAAGGGGAAGACCAGATTGTTGATTGGACTACCTGGGAAAGGTCATAAATGATACAAGTTATTTTAGTATTACTTTTTAAAGTTTGAGTTTCATTTACATTATTGTTTCCTATGTAATGCATAAAAATCTCCCCCCTTTTCTTCTCACAGCTGATCTGTTCTGCTCGAAGCACCACAGGGTGCAACTCCTCCCAGTTCTCCTGGGACAGGTATCTGCTGAGCAGAGTCAAAACACATGGTTCCTTTTTGCATTCGCCAGTCAATAGGGAGACCAAGGAAAAGCTGACTTTGGCTTAAGGATTCCATTCACTTTTTTCAACAGAATACATTTTCTTCACAATTAGAAACCAGGTATGATTTAATATTTACAAATATTCAAAAGGAACCAATCTGAAAAACTGACTGGTTTTCCAACCAAGGGTCCTATTTTCAGACAGAAAATGGACATTATATGGTTTATCATTATCTCCTCACTAAGAAGAAAGACAAATACAGAGGTTAACACTTGAGGTACAAGTTAGAAAAGGAAATTGAGTAAACCAATTGTAAAAGCTATTTTTCACCAGTAAGAGAAATTTAAATATGAACCGCAAGAATGGATATTAAGTAATTGTTAGGAAACATCATTGTGGCTTTTTAAAAGGCTCTGTCACAGATAAAAAGACGTATTATCTGCGACACAATTTATGCAGGATGTACTTCAGGATATTTTGATTTAACAAGTATTACATGACCCAAGGGCTGTGGTATATCAATATAACTTACTCTAATTGCTGATCTATAACAAACGAATAATGGAATTTTATGTCTGTATGAAAGGAACACCTGGTATAACATGCCACACAGACTGAATAAGGGTGTTTTAAGGTCTACACTGCTGAGCAGCCTAGAAACTGACAGTTAACCTAGTGTCTGCAAGGTGACAGGCAGGGACAGATTAAGAAATGAGATGGAATCACAGGGTCTCCAAGGAAGATAGACCAGCCATGACGCACTTCTGCTAAAACCAAGTATCCTAAAAACAGAGTTAAGACAACTTTGAACGAAAATTCCCTTCTGTGCCAGATTCAAGTCACCAAGCAGCTCCCACATTTTATCAAAAAACCTCTGATGGAATTACATTATCAGCATGCACAACCTGAGAATAACCTAGAAACTTTGATGGAAGATGGAACAGGAGTCCTAGAGAAGTGAGTTGTTTGGATGAAAATACAGCTCACACATCAGGAAATAAAATAAAAAAATACAGCTCACAGTTCATTGACTGCCTGGACAACTCACCAACAATTATGTGTATTTTGTGGTCAACCTGATACTCCATCCACATAGAAAAGGTGTTCTATTTCTTTATTTTTATTTGACAAGCAGCAACATCATGTTTGTCATCTTAATGTAGATACAATTATTAGGTTATCTGTCATATTACAATATTTAAGTTTTATTTTATGTCCTTTAAGATACATTTAAAAAAAAACACATCAACTGCAAACGTGAAGGGGAGAAAAAGCATGGTACCCAACCAAATCCCACATTTCGGCAACACTTCACTCGTTCTTTAATAAAGTTTGAAGAATGTCGTGATGACATGAGCTTGAAACCCCTAGGCATTTTCCTTGACGCTCATGACGTGGCACTGGTGATGTTGTAAACAGCGGAGAAACAGGGGCTGCCAAATGACCAAAGGATGGAGGCACAGCCTGCTTTTTCCCACAGGAGCACACCGAATGGTGATGGCAATGACCTTCCCACAGCGTGCTGAAGAGGTGTCAGGCAACGTAGCTGTATTCATCTGCTGACGCTTGGCTGCGCTCGATGTACTGCTTGTCTATGAGAACTTCTATGCACTTCTTAATCATGCTGATACTGGGGTTAAACCTGGCTCTTGACTGGCTAATCACCTGTGGTAAAAACACAAAGCCAAACTACCTCAAGTTAGTCAGCCGTCACACAGTCACTTCTAACCACCCCCCTGTAAACAACTTTTACTGAGGTTTCAACAGACAGACCCAGTAGGTCTGTTTTCTCCCCAGTAGGAAAAGTTATCAAAAATAAAAAATAAAAAATAAAAAATAAAAAAATGAAAGTGAACACAATCATCCCTGACAGAACTGATTAGCAAATAATTGAGTGTCACAGGAAATGCTCACTTTTTATGCAGGGCAAGGCAGTGCACAGGGAGATATATGCAAAGTAAATGCAGGAGAACAGGGGAAGACTTAATGACTATTTGCATTGAAGAAATCAGTACAACAGAACTAAACAAAAGTATAAACTAAAGTCATTCACCTAATACGCATGCACCACACTTCAATGTTAATCACACTTTTCTTTGAACTCAAACATGAGCATTCCCTAGCACCCAGTAGGTACTCCAGGGCTTTTGCATACATTCTTGCGTTACTATACTTTTCTTTCAGTGCAAATCACATCCTATTCTATTCCATTAGTGAAAGTGTATCAGTGCCCCCTGACCATCCAATGTTTATGAACACAGGGAATCAATGACGGCACTGGTGAGTTCAGGATCTCTAAATTCAAATTAAGGAAAGCTGACTACCCGAGATCCTCAGCACTGTTCCCATACATAATGGCGCATTTCCTTATGCTGTTTCAGGACACACACACACACCCCAACACTACCTCTTGAATGAGAGCATTGTGCCGAAGCACTTTCCGTGCTTTCATGATGCGAACTATAGCAGCTTGGAGGTACATTTTCCGGTCCTCATCAACAGCACTTCTAGTCTGCTCCATTTCCTGTTTTATGAAAAGAAAAACCTGAATGAAATGGTCACTGAATTTGAATTCTTATCAGTGAGTTAAAAAAAATTCCAACTACTACTGAACACCAAATTGTATGCTTCAGAATCAGAGAGATGGCTCAGGAGGTAAAGGTGCTTGCTGCAAAAGCTTGATGACGAAGGTCTAATTCCTGGAACTCACAGTAGGAAGAAAGGATCGTCAACTGAAAGTTATGCTCTGATCCCATATGTATGTATAGTATGAATGTGCCTGTATACACGAAAGGATCACACACAGCACCAGCCAGGGACCTTAGGAGAGCCCAGGTAAGTGCTTGGCAGCATGCGTCTGTAAATTCTAGCACTCAGGAGGATAGGAGGTTTCACTGGCCAGCCAGCCTAGTCATCTTGGGGAGTTGCAAATCAGTGAAATACTGTATCAAAAAAAAAAAAAAAAAAAAGGGTGTGTGTGTGTGGGGGGGTGTTCCTGAGAATTATAATCAAGATTGACCTATGGTCTCTGTGTGTGTGTGTGTGTGTGTGTGTGTGTGTGTGTGTGTGTGTTCATTTAGTATCATGTGTCCAACGAAAACAAGCACCTCTGGAAACTATCTCCCCATTAGTGGATTATACTCTGCAACCATGATTTGAGGTGGAATTGCAGCAAGAGTCACTGGCTCCCAGCAACACACTGGAACAGGAGTCAGGGGGCTAGAATTCCATTTGGCTCAAGCAGAGTAGACAGGGAAGCTATGTCAGCAAAAGGTAGGATTCATGGAGCTCAAGGAAACAGAAGGATTGAGGTACAGAGAGGTAGGCTATGCCAGAGGATTAGGTATCTTGCAGCAGTTTGCGAAGATAAACATAGCCCATCTTGCAACAAGTTTAGGGTTCAAAGTTCATGGAAAATGGTTAATATTTCTCCACTATGGGGAACTTGTGGGGAGAGTATCCACCTTCCTACCCTACAATGAGTCCAGGAACATCCTTAACAATCAATAACACATCAATTATATTGGCTGAGTTCACAGGAGAGACATTCACACTGCTCCCTGGGTCCTGAACAGAATTCCCAGGTTCTTCCTGATGCTGGATCCCAGTCAGCAATTGAATGAAGTTCCCAGGCCATGCCATGGTACCCAATAATGTGATAGGCACATCCTACATCCAAGCTTTCCTTTGACAGAAATGAGTTTAGCGTTCCCATATTTTATGAAAATGTGGAGGTAACACTAATTCTCCAGATGGGGTTTTGGGAATGCAAAGAAAAGCCTGGCCTCCTACCACTGTCCTTCCCTTTCTGGCTCTGGCAGTTCAGGGTAAAGAACCCAGGGATTCCGGATACTAGCCAGGCATTGAGTTACACACATTTAAAGGACTTAAGAACAAAAAACAGACCTGGGGATATAGCTCAGTAATGGGGCATTTGTATAACATGCAGGAGGCTCTGGTTCAACTCCAGGTATCATCCCTGTCCCAAAGGCAACTAAATGACTGTTGACAAAGAGATATTTTCTTTGCTACCAGTAGTTTGCCCACCATCCTATAAATAATGCCTTACTCATGTTCTTGTAAATAATTCTAAACTCAGCGGGGAAAAAAAGAGAGTGGGAGAGAAGAGAAAATGAGAGACAGAGAGAGAGATAGAGAAGAGAGAAGAGAGAGGGTAATAGGGGGTTATGATCAAAATACATTACATTATATACATGTTCTAAAACACCAGAAAGAAACCAATAAAAATTTTAAAACAAAATAAGACCAAGTGCAAATGAAACTCGAATGCATTATTACTTTTGAAAAAAAAAACTAGTACACTTGCAAGATACTTTGATTATAAGATTAGCGAATACAAAGAATAAAATAGAATGTAATAAGGATACTAATTTTACATAATGTTGTTTTATTTGTCCAAAGTTTAAGCATTTCCAAGAGAATGACATTTAATAACACTCACTTGTGGGGTGTCCTTCTGCATTGGTGTAGTAATTTTAAATTTTGTTCTCTTACTGCTGAAGTTCATATTTAATGAAAATGAAGACTCTGCATCAATATCTTCCTGCATTTAAAACAGAATTATTAGCAAGCTAGGTCACTATACCCCTGCACCATCAACAACAGAAAGACTGCACACCGGGCAACAATGAAACAGTCTCAAAACATAAAATGAATAAAGTGAAATGATTGCATCACAAGAACTCAGTGGGCAGTGATATGGCTCTGAGTGACCCGAGTGCAATCCCCAGAACCTACAAAATGGAACAGCCCAGCTTCCAAAGTTGTCCTCTGATCACTGCTAGTGACCTACTCTGAAGAAAACCCTAAATGTTTTAACTTTTGACATGACAATCATTTAAGTTTAATTAAAAAAAAACCTCTCTACTTAACAAATGAAAAAGGCAATTCCTTTTCTTATTTTGCATTCACCAGAATCAAGTTATATTCAGAAGCAAGTTAGTTTCAAGTCCAGCCACTATATACAGAGTTCACTAGCCTAGGCAAATAGTATTCAATTTTTAAATTTTTAAGAAATACCAAGAATTAACTTTTCCATGAGAAAACCCTTTTTCAAGAAACCAAATAAGACTGTGAAAAGCTGCGACATCAAACCCTCTGAGTAGATGGCTGACTTCAGAAGGAAGCCATGTTCTCTGGGAACTGGGGTTGGCGGTGGCGGTTGACCTGCTATTCATTTTTGGAGAAACAAGTGGTCTTTTCTCACGTTAAGCTACTTTAGCAATCACAATTTCTCTGGGAGGTTTTAAGAGGACCTAGCCTGTCACATAACAGGCTGGACAAAAGGCACAAAGCAGATGGACATCTTTTTAATAATAATCTAAGAGATTCTTGTGAGGAACTACTGTGAATAAGCAATCTATGTGAATATTGTAAATTTCTGGGTGGTCACATTTTAGAAAATCCTTGGGAATGTCACACGTACCTTTTCTGAATCATGGTTAATCATTTTCACATCGAGTAATGATTTGATTGTTTTGGTCAATTCCTTTTCATTCATCTGAGTGCTATCCTGAAGTTCTTTATAGCTGACAGTTTCACTATTGTTAAAAGCAAGAAGAACTGCCATTTGGTAGGTCGTAACCATGGCTACATATGGTTTACCCAAATAGTTCATTTTAACTTCACCTACAGTTAAAACAAAAATTGTTAGTACACTGATAATCCAAAAAAGCATTACAAAATTAAACAATGATTGCTTATTTCGGGTTCTTTTTTTTTTTCCCTGAGAATAAACCAAAGACTCTTTAAAATTATTATAAGGCAGGCTGGAGAGTCGGCTCAAGGATTAGGATTCTTGTCTTGAAAGTAGAAGGACATGAGTTTGGATCCCAGGTGCCACGTCAAAAAAAAAAGGCCAGGTGGAAAATGCACAATTTCCTACCACAACAGTATAGTTGCGGGTGATCTAGCCCCCCATGACCCTCTAGTGCCATTAGTCCGTTTCCAGCTGCCTACTTCTCTTGGAGGCAATCTAGCCCCTCATGGCACTCCAGTGCCATGAGTCTGTTTCTTGTTCCTTGCTCCTCATGAATTATATGCCTAGGCACTGTGAGTTCTCATGGGCTCCCTAGCCCTTCGTGGCACTCTAGTGCCATGAGCTCTGTTTCATTTCTGCTTCTCATGGAGGCACCCTAGCTCCTCATGGCACTCCATGTCTGGATTCCGTGAGTTCCAACCTTTCTCTTTTCTAATAATCTCTACCTTAATTCTCAAAAAAAAAAAAAAAAAACAGTAGAGTTGCTTCATTTTTTCTTGTTTGCAGGGTATATAGGGTGTTACTGAAGTTGAGTATACAGTATGAATCACAGCTAATCATCTACCATAATCAGTGGGCTTAAGTAATGTTTGGAGATAAGGCAGTTGACCCCATCCTAAGGCTTAGGGAACCCTGTGGAAGAGGGGGCGGTGAGATTCTAAGAACCTAAAGATGAGAAGGTCCACCATTGGGTATGACATTCCATTCAAGGCAGTGCTGCTTCATCTCACTGCAGTGAGACTTGTCCTTACCAGGTCTGCGGAATGACTGACATACCAACATGCCCCACAGACTATAGAGGAACTCAAGAGAGTTAAGAGCATACAGTAGAAACAGGGGACAAAACCTGCAGGAGTGATGGGAAATGCCTCTTTCAGTGGGGTGGCCTGAAGAGAGGCAACTTGGTATGCCACAAGAGGCCTGAACCCCACAAGAGTAGACAAGCCAGAGGGAACCCTGGGGTCCACAGCAGCAGAAGGGAATGGGATGGATTGATGAAAGGAAAGGAGGGGAAAAAGAGGGAGGATGGAAGAGGGAAGCAGGGTGAGTACGATATGCTTGTAAAACTAAAAAAATTGAAGAAAAAAAAAAAAAGCTAAGGCAGTTGAGTGGGGAAAAGAACAAGGCTACATACAGACCAAAGGAGAGAGCTATGACTGACCAAGTGGAGGACTGTGATGGCGGGGTAGTCTGTCTAACTCTGCATCCTACATGTTATGCCAGGTGGGACAAGCTTCGCAAGCATTGCCAAGTATGTCCACCTTCTGACACTGTAACATGACACCATCTGCAAAGCTTCTTGACAACCATGCAATAGACACACAGACATACAGATATAGGGAATCTCGCTCTCTCTCTCTCTCTCTCTCACACACACCACACACACACACACACACACACACACACACACACACACACCTTAAAGTTAAGTAAATTTATGATTTTGGGTTGGGCCACATTCACAGGCATTCTGGGGTACATGTGGTCCCTGGGTTAAACACTCCTAGGACCTAAATGTGATTTCTGATGAAATCTAAGTGTTATTATCTGACAAATGATATTTTCTTTCCAGTAACTTACTAAAAGTAAACAGAGTTGCAAGAGATGCAAATGGGCAGAGCTACTTTTCTGCTCAAATAATCAATAGGTTGAAAATGTTCTAAACTCTAACCTAGAAGCTCCAAAGGTAAAGCAAGTTTTAGAAATGCAACAGTGCTACAATCTAGGGATTGAGGGGAACAGCACCAGATATCAATGTCAAATCAATAAGTCAAAAAAATGGAATGAGTAAGATCATCAGCACGTATATACTCTGTACTATGTACATGTAAAAGATAAAAGACTGATTAAAAACCACTTCTTAAAGCACATTTTGGCTTGGTGTCTGCACACCAACATGAATGTATACACACAGTTCATAATATTTTATAAATTAAATCAGCAGGAGATTTAATTTTTAGAGCAGAATTTTACCTTAATGACACTGTATTTGAATGAGCAGTTTTAAACTTAGAGACAATTAATTAACTACTTAAACTCTGCCTCTTGTACTTGGGCCACCTACCCTGGCTGACTCAAAGAAAGTGAAAGGTGGAGAGCCACTGAGGCTGAACTGACCTACATTACACAGGAAAGCACACATGTGCACACACTGATCTTGTACTTTTACTTACTGCATAAGTGAAGACATTAAGGGAATTAAGCAAATTTATTAATGTTCCTACACTGAAGTCTAGTTAGTCAGGACCAATATCAATTATACCTTGACTTACTTACATCAAGTGATTGTAGCAGTTTCAGTTGTCAACCTGAGATATGAGCCTCTGGGCAAGCTTCTGAGCAAGCCTGTAGAGACTAACTGATGTGGGAAAACCCAGCCCACACTGGGTGGGGTTACTCTTTGGAAAGGTAAATAGGATAGAGAGACAACTAACTAGGAGGTTCAGCAGACTGGCAAGCTAGGAAGCAACATTGGTTCTTTCTCCTCACTCAGTTCTTGACTCTGGATACAGTGGGCCTCACTCCCTCAATTTCCTACCACAACTGGAAATTGTGAGCTTGAATAAAAATTGCCTTCTTTCCCTAAATTGCTTGGTTATTGATTACAGCAATGAAATATGAAACTCAAGACAGTGATATCCAGAACACATTTCTGATCTAGAATCCACGAAGGTCACTTAATGACTAACATGTTTGGATCCTACTCAAGTCTGGGAATGTGAAAGAACAGAGCTCAATCCCATTCTCTCACTAGGTCCCAATTACATGCTGGAAAGTGGTCCAAAACAAGACACTGAGCATGCAGATGAATCGATGTCACTGAGGAAATTAACATACTACCCTGGGTTTGGAAGCAACAAGAATTCTTCTGCCCCACAGAAAAATCTTACTACCACTAGAACCCAAAGAACCCTGATTTGTACAGCATCACTTCTTGCTGTTGCTCAGGGTACACAGAACAGGCTCCTCCCACCAGCTCAGCACAGTGCTTCTTCAAGCACGCAGCTATAGTACACGGAGAAGCTGGTGGTAGGGTGTGAGACTTGGACTGTTCGGCTGTTTCTTTTGTTTTGTTTTGTTTTGCTATATAAACAGAAAGGAAATTAACTGAAGAATGATAACTGAACCTACATAGCAGGGTGACAACAGTTAAAAAAAAAAAGTTTTGGTGAATGCCCACATTTAAGTACCCAACAAAATGCAGAGCTTGGAGTGAAACCGCTGTGACATCACCTTGAAGTCATCACTACTCTTCTCAAGGACATCTCTGACTTACAGAAAGAGTGGGTATCACTGTTTCAAATCCGTAGTGAAACAAGTCAGGCAAGGATGCCTGAGGTGCGGCTGTCTCCTATATCCCCTGCTAACTGAAAAGGCCAACGGGCCTTGATGAAGGGTCTGGTATACAGGACTTATGAGACATCCGGACATCACCCGCTCTCTGATGCAGAGCACACAGAAGTGCTAAGCATTCCCATCAACGACATCACAGATCACCCAGCTTTGCTGGAACTATGATCTCCAGATTCAGTGAAGAGACCCTGTCAACAGAGGAAGACACAATACAGACCTCTGTCTGACTACACATTTCCATCTGTGTATACACATGTGTGTGCACATACACAGAGATGCAAAAAATAATAAAAACAAAAACAATGTTTAAAATGAAAAAAAAATAGAAAATATCGATAAGCATCTCTTCAAAGAAATAACACATTACAACCACACTTAAGAGTCAACCCTTTTGGGGCTGGAGAGGTGGCTCAGGGGTTAAGCCTCTGCCTTGCAGGCAGAAGGTCCTGAGTTCGGATCCTAGACCCCACGTATAGACGCCGGGCGGAAGCGGGGGCAGCCTGCGTTTCTGGTCCTGGTAGGGCAGAGCCTGTGAATCCTGGGGCAGAGTAAACGAGGAGGTGGAGGCAGTCCATGGTGGTTCTACATGCACACACGCGCACACACGCATACAGGCACAATTGAATAAATAAATAATAATAAAAAAATTAAAAAAAAAAAAAGAGTCAACCCTTTTTAGGTAAGGGGTTGGGGTATTTCCTAACAATGTTTATAGCAGCTGGTCAGATTTTCTTCTACAATTTTTTATTTTTAATTACTTATTTTGGCATGTGTGGTTGAGGATGTGGATGTGGGTATGCAGAATAGGGCACTTGAGTTGTGTACTTAGGGAGATCCAAAGGTGAGGGAGATCCAAAGGTGACACTGTGAATCATCCTGGTTTGCCCTTCTATCTTATTGCTTTGCTCTAGGGTTTCCTAGCATCTACCTTCTAGAGTCAGAAATGCAGTATTTTTATATGGCATCTGGGATCTGAACTCGGGTTCTTTTGCTTGAGAGGCAAAGGCTTTCACCTATGAACCGTTTTTCCAGCCCCCTTCTACCATTTCTAAGAGATTGAAACATACACAGAATGCACAAAGATCGTTACAAGGAGAAAAAATATTAAGACTGGTTTTGGCTAACATTGTGAGGGAACACAGAGCACTGGTGACAACCTTTGATCACACAGACACCAGTCCTGTCCTGGGTAAGAAATTTATGAGACTTGTGACTGAAGTTTTCTTAAACTGGATACTGTGGAACTAAGACTCTCTTAGAAAAACAGTTTTGATTGTTCATCAAGGTGGCAGGAATAAAAACTGATGAAACTTCCAAGGATACTGACAAGCCACAAACGGTAGGTGCTCAGTGATAGCAAGACCATCAGTCTGTGGTTCCAACAAACTCTTAATGGTTTTAAAAATGACTCATTGTTGAAAAAGGTCTTTAAAAGGAACAATATTAGTAACATTATCAAGCATTATAAGGTACTGTGACTGAACTTTTAAAGCAATTAATAGTTACTTTAACAGTACCCAGAAAGGTAGGTGAGAGAAAAGATTAAAAAGCATATAATTAGGCTTTAGGAAATTTCTTTTCTTAGTTAATACAAATATATTGGGTAAGTTTCATCAAACCAGCCAGAATTAAATGTACTTTACCTGTACAGAGATAATGTAGCCATGTAAGTTTCCTCCCACTGAAATGCTGGCTATAAAATAATTCAAACTGAAAAAAAGAAAAATTACAAATTATTTTTAGCTACCAGAACTTGGTTACTTATTACTACACTGTCATTGTTTGAAATGTGAGTTGTCCCCCCCATAAGGTCATGCATTTGAAATTTTAGTTGTTTGGAAATGTTTGGGAGGTGGAGTCTTGTTGGAGGAAAGGAGTGGGCCCTGAGTTAGCCCCACCCTGCTTCAGTTAGTCTGCTCTTGAATTTATAGTTTTGCAGCTCTCAGCCTCCTCGATGGACATGACTACCTCCGCTTTTGCCAGCCAGCCATGCCTTTCCTGCTATGAAGGACTGTATTCCCCTTGGGAACCATACGCTCAATAAATTTCCCTTATGTTTTATGAACATAGCTTTTAAATTTTAAAGATTCTTTCCTTCATTTGAATGCATAATTAAAGAACAATTGTCCAAAAGTTCATATTCATTTTCCTCCTTTAAGATCTTCAAACAGTCCAGATTGGCCTTAAACTTGTTATGTAGCTTGGACTGATTTTGAAGTGATCCTGCAGGAACCCAGGGCTTCATGCAACTGAGGTAAGGGCTCTGCCGCTTGAGCTATATCCCCAGTGAAAGAGCTAAAAAGGCTGGTGGCATATCTCAGTAGCATAGTATGCTTAGCAGGCAAGAGGCCTACAGCTGAACTGCTAGTAAGTAAACCCTTCCCTCCTGCCTCACAGAAGAGCCAGAACACATGAGACTTCATGTTTTTGCTTTTGAAAAGGAGTTCGCCTTAAGCAATCAGTGGCACTACTGTGTTCACAAAGAAATTTTACCAAGAGAACTCTCCCAGTAGTTTGTGGGCTTTCTGAGAGTTCTAGTGAGCTGGAGTCATTCAGCAAAACTTCCCCCAGAGGCAGCCCTCCTCTAATACACAGATGACCAGCACCTGAACACTTACGGTGGCCTGTATGATTCTAACCCAGATAGCCAAACAAAATGTCATCAAGAAGACTCTAGAAATATGCTGTGATTGACTACTTAGCTAAATCCTGATTAATTCAAGGATGAAAGCAAAGAAAGGCCTTTGAAATTTTAAATAATGAAGTGCCACTATCTTACAATATACATTTCACGTTCTAAACTATTCTTGGGCTCCAAGCTCAGTGAGACCCCTTTGCAAAGGCAGAGACAGAGAAAGATTCTGGTCACCTGATCAGATGTGTATACATAACATGATTTTTAAAAAAAGCATGCTTACTTCTTAATATACTCCTAGCAATGTAAAACTTGTGAAATGTGCAATGTGAAAACAAAAATCTATTCCCTTTTTCTTTTTTTTTTTACCATGAGAAAATTACCCTTGAATCTAAAATCTGTTGACAAATGGTTGAGCGTTTAACCCAGTGGTAGAGCATCTGAAGAATGGAACACTTGGTTCAGTCCCCAGCAATAGGGATGGGAACACAGGGATGACATGGCAGGGGGCTGGGAAACCATGAGGTAAAATCTGAGGGTGAGATTCCTAGCTGCCAGGAGGGATGACTTCTACTCATTTGACACTACAAAGATAAATCTCACTTGATTATCTCATTAAATAACTATTACCAAAGTTTATTAGCATGATAAATGTTGAGTAAGTTTATAATTTTAAGGCAGATAAGCTGAAGGACTACTTTTCAAATACTGTTTGATGGTATTAGAACTTTTTAGACATTTTTATATATTCAACCTTTTGAAGTAAGTACAAAAGAATGTAAGAATCAGGAATTATTGAAATGAAAAAAACATCACTTTTAATCAGTTGCTTATCCTTATGTTCAAAATTTGATGTTTTTGATAGCTACATTTAAAGATTAACACATAAGGACAAATTGATGAATTAGTTTCCATGAGGAAAGTCATATGCAGAGAACAGACTCTTGGCATCTCTATTTGTTCATTCACTATACAGTGCCTGATCTCAAACTCATGCTTCTCCTGCCTCTACTTCCCATGAGCATAAACCACCATGCCCAGCCAGCCTCTAACCTGAAGAAGCCTCTAACTAGATTTCAGTAGTTAAAACTGTTAAGGAAAATTACTTCAAAAAATCAGGGAAGAAAGAGCTAACAGTGAAAATAAAGTACACCAATCCCACCAACTCCCTCCATTTCAATGGAACAAGTATGCTTTAAGTGTTAGTCTGCCCCTAATCATCTTGCTTTCTTCTGGTCAAGATGCTTTGTAGCTACCCTGTTTCTATGCCCCTGCATGCCTATCCTTGCGCTAATAGCACAACAGTCCTTGGCCCCATCTAGTGAATGCTGTGCAAAGCTCTAAGACAGTTCCAGCCACATCCTCTTTGCAAAAATAACAAACATGTTATCTTGGTCTCCATTCTGAAAATCAGCCTTTGTGTTAGATAGTAGCACTATGTGTCCCTGTAAGTCTCATTGACTCAACTAGCAAATGCCATCTTTGGAGTATTTGCTATATGACAACCTACATGCTTCACAGAGATTATCTCATTTCAATTTCCTGCTAACATTCTAAAATAATAGGATTCCTCAGATTAATAGATGACTAAGGGCTGGAGAGATGGCTCAGGGGTTTTAAGACTATGCCTCAGAGCAGAAGGTCCTGAGTTCAGATCCCAGGTCCCACATAAAAAACAGTGGCTCTGGTGGGCGGTGCCTGGAAAATCCCAGAGCAAAGCAAGGAGGCAGAAGTGATCCAGGATGATTCCTGAGTCATCACTGGTCCTCCACAGGGACACACAGTGCCCTCTGACAGACACACTGACAGTATTAGGTGACTAAAAATTATTTAAACAATGTAAGTGGTAAATGGCATAAGAGACATTTGAAATTTCAATAACATGTACTTCCACCCTTTGGTTTTGATGCTCAAACCCTGGATTTGAGCATACTACCACTGAACCACATCCTCACTCCCTTGTACCCCTTTGTTGTGGTGTTGTTTTGAGATAGTGACTCATATATCCCAGGTGTGCCTGAAACTCACCCTGTAGTGGAAGATGACCTTTAACTCCTGAGATCTTCTTGCCTGTACTCCTGACTGCACAACTACCCCATGTGCTTTAACATTTGAAGTCAGGAACCCTGACTTAAGACCATGAGCTGTTTGTTTAGTCTGAAAATTATATAAGCTTTTGTTCAATTGTTTTGTCTTGTTCTGTTTGCACTGGGATTCTATCTTCCTGCTTCTCCTTTTAAAGTACGGGGATTACAGCTTGTGCCACCACATCCAGTTTACAATACTTGTTCTTTAAAAAGAAATACTGTGTTTTAAAATTATACTGTCTACTATTAACAATTCTGTGCAATTGTACAATACCTTCACTTTAAATTTTATAAATTTAAATTCCAAAACTTGGTTCATAGTCTCAAATCAATAATACTAAAGAATGGCAAAATTCTCTGGGGAAAAAAATGCTATCAAGGTCTATCTAACTAGGCGTTTTTCCAGAACCTCTGAACAATAGAGTTTTTCCAGAACTCTGAACAATAGAATATTACTTTTGGGGTATCATAGTTAGGCACAGGTGTCAACTTGATGGTTGAGGGTTCAAGGTCTGGGCACATTTGTGGACAATAAGTAAAGTTAAGCCCAGAGCAAATCTGCAGGATACTGTTTAGTTGATGGGAAGGCCCAACCCATAGTGGGTAGAACTAGGCCCTGGACAGGTGAATAAAATATAGAAAGTTAGTTGAAGAAGTTGGTATCCTTCTGTAAATTTGGCCAGATATGATGGTCTGGCAGGTGAAGATTGTATCTCTATCAACTATTACATGGATATGGTGAGGCCAGTTCCCTCTGCCCCTTGATGATGGATGGTACATGCTCTCTTGTCAAGCTGGACTTAAGAACTGTAACTGGACTATCGTAAGAGAATAAACCCTTTGTTCCCTTAAGCTTTGTTATGATTTAATCTGCCACCATGCAAGCTAACTGCAACATGAGGTAACTCCAGAGTAGCAAGGTATGGGGATGCTTGCCCATTCTGTGACTGTTTTGGGATTAGAGATACTGAGGATGTACCCAGCCTATAACACAATAAACCAGTATTTCATGACTTGAGTCATCTTCCCAGCCCTCCTGTTTCTATAGAGAGTCCTAGGGTCAAATGTCAGACTTTAGATATGTTCTCTAAAAACATGTAAAGAATTTCACATTCCACATCTTCAGAACAAAAACATAATAAGGCTTAAGTGAGGCACAGGAGTGGCTCAAATTTCAAGTAATAGGTTTAACTTTCTTCTAACAACTTTTTAAAAAAAAGTTAAGACTGCTAGAGTTTACTGAAATTCAGAAATACACTTGTTCTAGTAAGTTACACTCCTAAATATATATTTTGAGATTTTTCTTTTATACTCACACTTATTGTATTGGAAATAATTCAGAATATGAAAGAACCACCAAGCTGGTGCATCTCCTGATACAGCACAAGCCCTGTAGGCACAAGCTTCAGGAGTAAAATAAATCAAAACACTAAAACTTGAAACCAAAGAAACCAACACCCCCAATGCAGCCAAATGATGACTGGAATCTTTTGCTTGCCCCCTACTTCCCTGAACACTTACCATCTGAACGCTTTTCTCTAACTCTTGGGGAATTGCAAATGTAGATGAAGGAGCCTGAGTAAGAGGCCAGGCACCAGCCTAGATAAGAAGGAAGAAATAACAATTAAACAGCTGATACCTAGCTTTACTGAGGGTTTCAAGCAGCTAAGGCACCATGTTTCTTCTTGCTCAGTTACAGGCACATCTGATTCCCAATCTATGCAGCTTGCCTCAGTCCCTCCAACTGAAACAAGGGCTGCAGGAGCCCCTTACTAACTCTTTCTATCCAGCTGATGAAGTAACTGGTAAATGACAATAAGAAAACATTTGCATACCTGTAGGACATATATTTGGAAACTAATGCCCAAATCTATTACTGTATCTTGGCTCTTGATAAAATTGTTGAACTTATTGTTGAGGTCGGCACTGACACTCATATCTGTGTACATTCGATGCAGCTTGCTGGTAAACTCATAGCCACAGGCTTGCTGGAAAGGAAGTTTAAATAATACATGCCTTAATCTAACAAATAATTGTACACAAGAGTTGAACTTACAGATGCAGACAGAGCTTTGGGTCAGCACTAGCTGATAGATGTTATCTATCGACACCCAAGGCATTCATGATGACGTTCCCTTTTTTTGTTTTCACATGTGTGTGTGCACACACTGTGGAGGCCCAAGGGTGCTTGGGGATTCGCCCTGAATTGGTCATCTTTCCTTATTGCTTTCCTCTGGGGTTTCCCAGGCAATTCCCTTCAAAAGATTGAAAGTGCAGGCCACCCCCATTTTAGCCTGGTGTTTTTACATGGCATCTGAGATCTGAACTCAGTAAGATCCTTTGCTTTCCAGGCAAAGGTTTAATCCCTGAGCCATCTCTCCAACACCACAATGACTTTCCTTTTAAGGTAGATTATATGAAAGTTACTTATAAAACATAAACTTCCCTTTAAGGCAAAGATGTTTCAATAAATCTACATATTAATACTGTGAAATGCTGCCTGATACCTTTGTTCATACATAGCTATGTCAGTCAGAGTGAATTTAAGAAGGAGGGTCCTAAGAACTGGGTTTCATACTATCTACTGAACAAAGAAACAATGAAGGTTTTAGTTTAGCCCATGAGCCATCTTCCCACCCAAGTATATTCACTTATGACCAACATTAGTCTTTTAAGATAATATAATACTGGAGATTTTCCTATAACAGAGACTTGCTAATTTGGTATTTATATATCACACTGTATGATGCAGGAGGAATAATTTCTAGGACATTATTAAAGACTTATGTTACCTTTAATTTATTGATCATGGCTTCTTCAGAATCCATAGACATAGATAACCCATGAATCAGACGTTTTGCCAGCATTCTTGCGTAGAACTACACACAAAAAAATAAATTTTAAAGAGCTTACTTCTTTTTTAATAATTAAAAGTTATAAAATAAAATAAAGTGGATTACTTAAGTCAGAACCTTCTACTTAAAACTTACCTTTTGAAAAACATCTTTATCATCAATGTATTTGAAAACAGTAATGAAGCTTGTTAGTTTGTCTTCCACTTCATTCTCGGTCATCCCTTTGGCTGACTTCTTCAGTAAGTTGTCACAGTATTTAGCGAGCTCAAATAGAAAATGATAATAATGATAAATATGGAGGGGGAAATGATTTACAAACATATCTGCACTTTATCCTAGCAGCAGGCAGAAGTCAACATAAACTAATGTGAAATATATGACAACAATTTCTTTAAAAAAATTAGAAAAGGTTGAATCTGTACTTGGTAAAGTAATAATAAGTTTCTCTTCTATAACAGGATCTTACTATGGTGTCCACACTAGACTTAGGGGATAATCCTCCAGCCTTAACCTTACAAGTGCTGATGGTACAGAAGTGCACAGCTATACTTGCTGTAACATAAATTCTAGGTAACTCGAGGTTACATAAGTAAGTTTTCACACAAGTGTATGGTTCTGTATTAATGGTGTTGATAAATCACTGTTTAAAATCTTATAAAACTTGTAAGCAAGTTTCTTTCAATGCTTGAAAAAAATTTCAGGTTTTTCAGATTTCAGGAGAGAAGAAGTATTCAGACCCCTTTAAAACAAAACCTTTGGGGTTGGGAATTTAGCTCAGTGGTAGAGCGCTTGCCTACCCAAGTGCGAGGTCCTGGGTTCGGTCCCCAGCACCGGAAAAAAAAAAAAAAATATAAAACAAAACCTTTTTCCTCTATTTATTTTTAAGAATAGGTACATGGTCAAATGATTTCCTATACAAATGCCATATTTTGTAAGACAATTTTTCAAAAATAATAGAGAAACAACAAATTTTGACATTCTGCCTAGTTCCCCTTTTCTAACATGAATGATGCATCCATCAGGTAACCACACTTACCAGTTCAGGTGCTTTGCAAACAGACTTGGGTTCTCTGTAATTTACAACTGATGTAAGGGCCTAAACAAGAAGACAAACCAGGGATTAGTTACCAGTAACAGGGGAAAATTACTAATGGGGCAAAGTAACTATATAGAGCAATGTCTGAAAATATTTTCAGTCCAGAATAGAAATTTCAATTGTGAAATATATTTGTATTGTATTTCAAGCATTAACTGAGTATGTCATCTAAGTATTTAAGGGTTATAGAATAAATCTCTAAATACCATTCTTATGACTATCATACTGGAATTATATAAAAGAAAAATATCAGCACTGAAAAATACTATGCTTGCATTTTTGGAAGACAGTAGTTTATTAATAACTATACTGATTCGGTATTGAACCTTCCTCCAAGTTAATAATTTTTGTTACATTATTAATAGAAACTTATCAACACACATAAACAAAAACACTTGTGATTTGTTACTACTTTTTTGAAATACAAATACATTTCAAGCATGAACTGAATGTGTAATCTAAGTATCTCAGGGATTGTAGAATTAATCTCTAAATACCATTCTAATTACTATCATATTGGAATTATATAAAAGTAAAAATATCAGTACTGAAAAATATGTTTGCATTTTTGAAAGACAGTAGTTTATTAATAGAAACTTATCAACACACATAAACAAAAACACTTGTGATTTGTTACTACTTTTTTGAAATACAAATAGATTTCAAGCATGAACTGAATGTGTAATCTAAGTATCTCAGGGATTATAGAATTAATCTCTAAATACCATTCTAATCATTATCATATTGGAATTATATAAAAGTAAAAATATCAGTACTGAAAAATATGCTTGCATTTTTGAAAGACAGTAGTTTATTAATATTGTTTATTGCATATACAGTAATACAATGAGAAATTCTACTGGCCTTTAATCATTCAGTAAATAATTTAAGTCTCATTATTCCTACTTTGCTTTTCATATTTAAATTTTTTAAGGTTTGTTTCTCAAAAAAAAAAAATCACATACTTGAAAACCTAATACTAAAGCTATCTAACACACTAAAAGAATATCCCATGTGTTTATAATGTACATATAGGATTGCAGCGATGGCTCAGGAGTTTAGACTGACTGCCTCGCAAGCAGAAGATCCTAAGTTCAGATCCTAGGTCCCAGGTGAAAACGGGGGTGGGGAGTGGCAGCTTGTACTTCTGGCCTGGTGAGTGGAGCATAGGAAATCACAGAGACAAGCGAGGAAACAAACAATGAAGGATGATTGCCAAAACCAACCTTGATCCTCCACAGGGACACAGTTCCCTAACAAACACACACACACACGCACACACATATGCACACACAGAATAAATAAATAAATAAAATATTTATTTTAAGTAAAATAATGTGCAAAAAAATTTACCTTATCTAATGCACTCATAAAATGCTGGTCACCATTCAAAACAGTATTGATAAGCAGGACAAATTTACCATGGACTTCCAAAACCGACTCCACAAATAGTGTTGGCATCTAAAAATATAAGATACATTTCAGAAACATTAAGAATAAAATTAGGCTTCTTAAAGACAAGTAAAATTAAGTTTTTTTTTCCCTTCCTTCTTCCCTCCCTCCCTTCTTTCCTCCCATATTTACCTGAGCTGGTCTTACACTCCTAAGACCCTGAAAATGAAATGGGACTTGTCACACACCAGTACTGTCTAGACGTTTACCAGCTGAACCCACCAAAGCAAACTCCTTTCTCAGTTGAAATACTGTATGTTTGGGATCATGGGGAAAATTTCTTCATCACAAGTACATCATTACCATATAGGATTATATGAAGAAAGATTACCTGTAAAGTCACTGACTCTGAAAGAAAGAGGACTATTTAAAAAGCCATTCTGTGTGAGCAAATAAATCCCCACGGCTCAGAGAAAAGCAAAGATTGATGGTGCAAATGAGTTGTCCTGTGAACTGGAAAAGTGGGAACTAAGGCCGAACTAAGTCAGCTGAATCTCAGAGGCTACTGCAGTGCATTCTTTTGTATTTCCATCTAGCCTTGAAATGAGACTCTATGCTGCTGTGCAAACTCAATTCACTAAATCTATAAACCTATTAATAAACAATATAAATAAGTCTACAAAAGTAGAAAAACGTATAGCAGGTCATGAACTAAGAAGTGTTAAGTTGTTAAAGCAAAATCCACTGAGGGGATCAGTATGAAGTAGGGAATGAAGTCCACACCCAGATTTCTGTGTCACACAAGAGCAAACAGCTGGACCTAGAAGTCAGGTGCCACTTGATGTTCTGTGCTCCATGTCATCAATGGCCACATGATAAGGACACTTAGATGAGAAGACAGTTTAGAACACAGTGACCTGGTTGAGAAAGTCCTCTTAAGAAAGTGGGGCTTTTGGATGAGGGGCAGTTTGGGAAATTTTGAATCACCATCATAGGCAGGGAAGTTTCTTTTTTAATTATGTAGAGATAATGTTTCCTGGAGATGATTAAATGGACAATCGATACTGCCACCAGCCAGCTGATTTCATCCAATAGTTTTCTAATAACTCCATAATTCCAAAAGGAATCCAACAAATTCAACATTTCATAATCTTAGAAAACATTAAAGCCAAAAGAAAAATTCTAAGTCTGATTAAGAAAAGACATTCCAATCCCTTATATATAACTCACATTTTCCTGAGTAAGATTACTGGTTGCTCTAAGGCCCTCGTCGTGGATATGATTTTGCAGCTCCTGAATCATATGAGGTAAGCCAGTGGACACAGCGCGAAGTAAGACATACATGTTTGCCATGTCTGAAGGAGAAAAAAGTTTAATAGTAAGTTCCAAAATTGCTTTGAATCTTCAGGTTACACGTGATTCCAAAGAGTATACAGACACACGTTTCCCAGCCACCTTGCCTTCCCCTCTGCAGGAAAGCTGCTGTTGCTTTATGTCTCAAGTATGACCAGTGCACCTGTGCACAAGTAGCTTAGGGCTGCACAGCACATGGGACTTACAGGCCTTTTAAACTGACATATAAAGCAACTCCGTGTATTTTTAACACCACAGTATTCACTACATGGAAATATTTCAGTTGCTTAAAATAGCATTTCAAACACATTTCTAGTTAGTATCATGCTGTCATTACTAATCTTATATTAACAGTATAAACTCAAAAGTAAACTTTCTGTTTAATTCACTGACTGTCAAACACCTCCCAGTTTGTGTTTCTACTATCTTCTCTCTCTCCTCTCTCTCTCTCTCTCTCTAACTGCTAAGCAATCTCCCAAACTCACAATTTCTCAACATTCAGCAAAATAAGACTTGAGATATACAATAGCATACTCATTTCCTAGTTCATCTTTGATTGTAGAATACTCTTTGAAAATACTTTTCCAAGAAGCATGTCAAATATATTCATAATCTTCAGAAGACATTGTAAAATATTTCAAAGAACTCTAAATGCTTTAATCAAAGGTAGGTGGAAAATGATATGAATTTCCCTTTTCTTACATTATGCTTTACTTACCATTTTTTTTCTCTTGTCGAATGATACTATGGCACTCTGCATGCAAGAACTGCAAGTGATCTGCTACCATCCGCTGCTGACATTCATGAATCACTTTAGTATACGAACTTGGATTCAGGTACTTTCGACATCGAATTTCTTCATCTTTTAATCTACCTAGAACCTGCAGAAATATGTGATAAATACTTTCCTGTGAGGAAGTATATATTAACAACTACCTTCTGATGCCTGTAGCTAAATGCAGCAAAGATAACAGAAGGTTTGACTAGCCAATTTCAATTACAATTCACACATTGTCTGAAATCATCCTCTAAGCTATTAGCTATTGTCTGTATTTTCCCATAGCCTTGTGAACAAGAAAAACCTTCATTTAGCAGTCTAATAACCTACTATGTTGGTAACCTGACACCAAAAGGAAGTATGAAGATCATTACAACCTGAAAAAAATGTATCAAGCACATTACATAATATACATTAACTCTTTTACCTTGGTTTCTGTTCTTTTGAAATGGAAACTAAGAAGACATATGATTACTAACTCTCACATTAAACACATAATAAATCGAACAAGCGTTTCATTAAACTAAGTATGTTGGTCAATAGCTTTACTAAAACTTGCCCTGTTTAAAAGGGAAAGAAGGTCCAAACGATATAAGGGTAATCATTCACAAGAACTTAGGAGAAGGATGACAGACAATGAACCATAGCCAACAGTCCCAGAAAGCTTTGTAAATCAAAACTCCAAGGGGAGCTGTATGTTGAGTGTTTCTGAACCTCACTGATGCCAAGAAACTATGTCCATGCAACCTTCTCAGTCTACTTCTTGGCTGGGCTTCAACTAAGAAGGTAAAGTTGGGAAGGGAAATCATTCATTGAAAGCTCATTAGAAATTAAGGAAAATGTAGCTTAACAAACTAAAGATTTAAATAAAAGGTGCACATCATATTATTCCACCAAGAAAGCAAGCTTCTTTCGACAACAAGCTTTTGATAAAAATATGAGAACAATGAACTGCAACAGGATTGCTACTATCGATCATTCTGAGCACACTCAATGTGATATTTAACTAATTTAACAAAATGCATCAGGAATGTGAGTGTGGGATGCTTGTTGTAGAGGATGAATGAAAACAATAATAATGAGAGTGCCAGCCAGAGCTACAAGAGTGAAATCCCAGAGCAAAACAAAGAAGCAATCCAGAATAAGCCCCTGATACACACAGACAGAGTGAAGCTCATATAGCCTTCTAATACAGACACACACACAGAATAAAGTTAGCAGTAGTATATTCATAATTTTATGACCACACCCACTATTTGTTTATTCATAAATGAAAGCATTGAACTTTAATCACTGTGTATGGTTCATCTATCTACCTTATTACTTTTTGAGGCTGAATAATATTTCCTGCAATAAGCCACATGTTGCTTATTCTGTCTTCTGGCAGATACCTTGAGTGCTTCCACCACTTGTCATGGTTTCTTTGAAAACCAGATAAGCAAGGCACATTGGATGCTCTGAGATTTTCAGGACTGACCTAGTGACTTACACTAAAATTTACAATGAAACAAAAACTAAGAGCTAAGTATCACTGACTATATAGTCTACAATTAACAGACAAGGATTTACTCTAGGTCCACATCTAAACTGATAAAAGCGGGAATAAAATCAACTAACTTGGATCTAGATCTGGGCTTTGAAGCTGCCAAATAAATGAAACCTTTTTCTACCAAAAAATATTAACTATGGAAACTGTTACATAATATACCAGTTAACAACAGATGAACTTAGCTAGATAAGGTATTTTCTTACCTTTTCCATATACTGTGAACAATTTGATTCTTGTAATAAATTTGAAGCTTCTTGCTTGTAATATTCTCCTGTTTCAGTCAGAAATCGAGACTCAAAGATTTCCTGATAAAACTTTATAAACAATTAAAATCATATTAGAAAAAAATGGAATATGTAATTTCAAGAATTAAATTTCAGAAATTAAAAGGCTGATTTTTTAAGGAGATTTTTTTTTTACCTTTAAGGGAAATTTTTTCTTATACTGTTCAACATGAACAAAGGAGTTAATAACCCCATGGATTACTTTCTGGTTTGGATCTTCTCCACCACGATCACTGAAACAAGGAATAGCACAAAATATTCTTAAGAATACAGCTATCAGTGGAACACATAGTTTGCTCATTCTATTGGCCTAGTTTAATAATGAATACTTATAGGGCAATGGATGAAAATAACCGTCTCGTCATCATAGCCAACTTAATACATGATAGTTACTATACGTCCTACAAGTCATTTCAATGAAGGAGATTTGGTTTTAAAGCCATTTAATAAATGACATTTAATAAAGCTTCAGACACAAGAACTATTTTAATATTGATTGTAAAGAATACTTGGATTTATGTTAAACAGGGGGGAAAGCGAGGTCTCTAACAAATGGAACAAAACAAGGATGTGTACTTATAACATTTTACTCAACATAGTTCCAGAAATCCTACTCACAGCAATTAAGGCAAGAGAAGCAAGTTGAGAACAAGAAGATGGCTCAGGAGGTAAAGGCACCTGTAGAGAAACTGGCAACCCCTTCCAACAGAGTCCACTCTGTGGAAGGTTAGAACCAAATTCCCAAATTTGTCCTCTGACTCCCACACACATGTTGTAGTATGCTCAGGTTTCTGTTTGCTCTGTCTATGTCTCTCTTTCTCTCTCAAATGAGTAAACATGATATTAAAAGAGAAATAAATAGCATCCAAATGGTACAAAAGTCAAAGGACTTTTTCTGAAAATTACATCAATATTTTATGAATTTATTTATTTTACATGTGCATGTGTGTGACAAGGCACCGTGTGACCCAGTGGAAGACCAAGGGTGATGTTGGGAATCATCCTGGATAGCTTCTATCTTTTTGCTTTGTTCTTGGATTCCCCAGACTCTGCCCACCAGATTTCTTCCTGGCATTTTTATATGAACTTAGTACCTTCTGCTTGCATGAGAGTCTTAACTTCTGAGCCATCTCTAGCCCCAAATGTTATATATGTATGTGTATACACACATACACATATAGTATACATTAAATGTCCCAAAGTTTCTACTAAAATTATTAAAGTAACTGAATTTAGCAAAGGTGTAGAATCCAAAAATCAACATAATACAAACCTGTAATATTGTTTAAAACTAATAAGATTACTGAAATGGAAATCAAGAAAGCAACTTCATTTTAAAATATACCTTTTTGTGTACCTAAAATATACCACTTTAAAATATAAATACCTATGAATAATTTTAATCAACAAGATGAAAAACAATGAGAATATACAGAACACTGATACTACAATGAAGCAGGCTTGAGTCTAGCCAACACTGACACCTGTGTACATTGGGTTATATCAAACACTGAACCAGATCCTGAGGAAATCTACTCACTTCTTGATTTCTCGGAGCAGCATCCGGATGAGGATGACCTGCAGAGGTTCAACCATTAATTTCTTCCACATATCCAATGCTAGCTGCCAGGAAAAATGAAAATTATGAGACTGAATGAATTGCCTTTTTTCTAACCGTTCATTCAAGATGCTTTTTTAAGGAAAAAATACCCACCACAGAAAGTTACAATCTCTAAGATTCAAGTGAAAATTAATAAAAAAAAAACTTCTCATTTTCAGCAGTCACGGCATCAGACTTAAAAGTTACTTGTAAAATTAAAGTTTTTCTAAAAATTGAAAAACCTTAAATAATCTTTCTCAATTATTAAATGTTTAATCACTAGATATGGGTTATAAAGACATGATTATAACATGCAAAGCATTATAATTTGACTTGACTGTTGGACAATTTTAAATTATAAAACATAAAAGCAAGTTTGTTTAAAGAATAAAATGAAAAAAAAAAAGAAAAGAAAAGAAAAGAAAAGAAAAAAAAATGCCTTTCTATCCATTAGTTTATTTTCTTCTTTCTTTAACTTTATTTTGTGTGTGTGTGTGTGTGTGTGTGTGTGTGTGTGTATGTGTGGGTTGTGTGGGTGTCCCTGTCCCTGTGGAGGACAAAGGGTGACTTTGGGAATCATCCTGGAATGCTTCTACCTCCTTTTGGCTTCACTGTGGGAGTCCCCAGGCTTGCCCACAAGGACAAGTGTAGGCTTAACCATTTCTGCCTGCCATTTTTTTCTTCATGGAAACTGAGATCAAAACTCAGGACCTTCTTTTAAGGAAGAATCTTAACCCTTGAGCCATCATCTCTCCAGCTCCACTAGTTTATTTTCAAATGAATACACACCACAGCCTCAGATGAATTCCTCCTTCCACTCCGGCCACTGTTAAAACATCTGACATTTATGGTTCTAATGAGACTGTGTGGTTTTTTTTTATTCTGTGTGTGTGTGTGTGTGTGTGTGTGTGTGTGTGTGTGTGTGTGTGTGTGTGTGTGTGTGTCTGTGTATCAGAGGGCACTCTTTGTCTCTGTGGAGGACCAAAAGTGATTTTGGGAATCATCCTGGATTGCTTCTACTTTCCTTTTGCTTAGTTCTGGGATTTCTCAGGCTCTACCCAACTTTCTGGCAGGGAGTTTTTACATGGGAACCGGGATGCAAACTCAGGATCTTCTGCTTTTGAGGAAATCTTAACCCCTGAGCCATCTCTCCAGCTCCCTACAAGATTTCTTTAACTTTCATTTGCCTTCTTAGCGTACATAAGATCTTGGGTTCAATCTCCAGTGCCAAGTAAAAACAATAAAACAAAAAACTTAAAGCTTGTTAACTAACCTATCAAACTAGCACAATATAACACATCATGATTTATCCATTCTATAGCTGACAATGTGTTTTTAGTTACAGTTTTTCTTTTATTGCTAAGAATAATAGTAGTGCTCTTACATGTATTTTCTGGTCCACATACGAAATTCCCTGACCTACATCCTACATTAGACTGTATTATGAGAAAGCTTTATTAAACAGAGCCAGAAGGCTTCCATTCACAACCACACAGCAATGGTGAAATCTTCATTAACTCACATCCCTGACAACCACACTACTCCAGGACTTTTTTACTGTCCATCTTGGGTTGTGAAATGTTCACTCATCATCTTACCCATTGTTCTATTTAACGAAACCTAGGAGTCCTTTATTTCATTGCGGAAATTCAATCCTTATACTTCACAAACTGCACTCTGTCCTACATAGTTACTGTTTATAATTTGTGCTTTTTAAGAAACTTGTGCTTCTAATTTTCCTTCCACTCCCAGTTTAAGTTTTGCTTCTCCCATTTCAGTCTTTGTTGGCTTTTGTTATTACTATTACTGTTTTCGTTCCTTTGGGTATTTTGGGTTTTTTTTTGTTTTGGGGTTTCTTTTGGCAAAACTATAAAAGATCTGCAAGACAGAGTCTCACCTCATAGCTCAGGCTGGTGTGTATGTAAATCACTATGTAGCAAATTTTAGGCAGGAAGGAGTTCAGGGCAATTCTCCTGCCTTGGTATCTCAAATGCTAAGATTGAAACAGGAGCACAGCTTCACATTTAGCCTTGAAGTGTGAACATATTCTTTACATACAGAGTAAAAATAATTACAGTTCCAAAAACCAATTGTTTAGGAATTTGAAAATTCTGCGTGTAACTTTATTCCATCAGTATAGGCTGTTTCTAAGAAGCCTCTTCATTCTTGTCCACTTGGAAACATTCACACCAAGTAAAGGCATTTGTCTCCCTAAATGTACATATTTCAAATTTTGTCGTTGCAATAGCACGAATACAGGGTGGTAATAGAAATGAGGCACTGCACCTGTGGCTGAAAGGCAAGCTGGCAGGGCCATCGAAATCCAGGGCATGTCCTGTCAGACTACCTCCAGGCACCATTCTGGACTTCTATTCATGCACCATGTGCCAAGAGATAGGCACATAAATGTGACCCCATAACAGGATTTTCCAGTTTTATTCACTGCTGCATCTTTAATGCACAGACAGTGCCTAATGCTGAGTTTGAAAAGCAATCACTCTATGTTGTTTATTTTATCAAAAGGGTTTTCTTTAAAATGATGCTATATTCCTAGCTATAAAAGTTTTAAAGTCTTGGGGGAGGCAAGATAGCTCAATGGATAAAGCACCTATTCTCAAACCTTGTGACCTAAGCTTGATCTAAGATAAGAGCCCACAAGGTAGAAGGAGAGAACTAACATCTGAATGTCCTCTGATAATGGCATGCATGTTCTCTCTCCCTTTCTATCTTTCTCTGTCTCTCTGCTCCTCACAACCTCTTGCCGTCTCTCTCAAATGAAATAAATTTTAAAAAAGGGTTTAAGGCATTACTTAAAAAGAATTTCCAGTAATATTAACTCAACCAAGAACCAAGAGCAAAATGGATGTTAAGTTGAAAGAAATTTTCATAGGATGTATGATGGTATTAATGTTTAAAATATAATATCAAAACCATAGCATGTAGATATAAATAAAGGAAATATTCAGTTTTCAACTAAACTGTTTACAGTGATATTCTATAAGCACAATGATGATGGTGACAAGAACAATTTTATGGAAAAATCTTACATATAATCCTACATTTTGGAGGGACGGGGATATTTTCCCTTTAGCAAATGATCCATTTTCTTGTTGTTAGTTATTTATGAGACAGGGTTTTCTGAGGCATCAAATCCACTAGTTCTGGGAGTAAAAGTGTTTACCTCCACACCAGTTCATTCCATGCTAGAAATAACAACATCTAGGTCTTCACTGCTAGACAAGCACTCTATCAACTACGCTGCAAACCCCAGTCCATGTCTATGGACTAGTTTCTAATGCCATCATCCATTTTCCAACCTTTGTAAGAAAGCAGTAACACATATTTTGTATGGTTCGCTACTGTTGGAGGTGTGGATTTGCTCACTCATTATTCATCCTACTAACAACTCCAACCATGAGTAAGTTTACTTCTCAGCTTTAGGAATCTTAACATGTTAATAATTTTATGAGTTTTGCATATTGTATAACCACTAGCTCCATCATTCAGCCACCACAAATTTAATTATTAAATAATGACTATTGTATCTTTTGTCTCTGAGCTCTAATCCAATAATCCTAGATAATCATTACAGCATTTTGTTTACATTGGAGAAGTTTCTAATCTTGACAATTTTAAGGTATTAATTTGATGTTATTAATAATAAAAATTGGGGGCTGGAGATATGGCTCAGGGGTTAAGATTCTGTCTTGCAAGCAAAAGGTCCTGAGTTCGGATCCCAGAGCCACACAAAAACGCCAGGCAGAAATGGCTTAGGCTTTCACTTTGGGCTCTGATTGGAAGAGACTGGAAATCCCAGAGCAAAACAAGAGAGTGGGAACAATCCAGGATGACTCCCAAAGTCACCCTTGGCCCTCCACAGGGATACACACACACACACACACACACACACCTCTCAAATAAATAAAATTATTAAAAAATTTGAAACCGATTACCTCAATGTATTAAAAGGATATACTTATGTTGGCAGTCATTTAAAGAGTGTCTTACCTCCCCTACATTAATCACCTGGAAACAGACCAGCCAAATCTCTCCCCATCCTAAAGCTCAGGGAAATTTGCAGAAGAGGGAGTGGTAAGATTGTAAGAGCCTAAAGATGGGGAGAAGCAACGATATGCAGGATACCCACACAAGTTAGGGCCACAATAACCATAATAGGACTTTGCATGACCTGCGCAATGACTGACATATCAATGATCCAACCCCTAAAGTCTAGCATGGATCACAGGCACTAGGATCCTTAGAGGCAAGGGATTAACATTCACAATAGTGTTCCCATACTAAAGGGGAGCACAAGAAAGGGCTCTAACAATGCTACTGAGTCCTTACACCTCATTAGAGTGGAGAACGCAGAGGGAAATCTGACATTTACACTAAAGGATGTGATTGGGGGGAGAGGAAGGGAGAAGCACTGGGAGAAAGGAAGAGGTGTGAAAGGAAGAGGAAAGGGGGGGAGGGAGTGAGGGAGATATGGGAGGGTGGAGGGAGGGAGGGGACAGGGTACCTATTAAAGTTTGTATGATTGGGAAAATAAATAAATAAATAATAAAATTTAAAGAAAAAAGAGTGTCTTACCTCGCCTATCTCCATAAGTGGTTCATTCACATCCATACCACCATAGCCATATTGAAGGTCGGCTTCTGTCAATTTATTCTTTTTAATAAACTGGGTATTGAGATATCTAGAAAACAAACATCACTGGATGTTAAGTCAAAATCGGGGAAAGCAAATAGCTTACAACTTTCAAACAATAACTTAAGGTTACACATTATAGACTAAGTCAGCAATAAGTCCAGAAGAAAGTATATAAAAGAAATATAGGCTAGAGAAGTGGCTCAAGGGTAAAGCTTCTGGCTCGCAAGCAGAAATTAAACTGTTATCTCTTCCTTTACATTTCATTACACTTTCCTTACAGAGCATAACTATAAACGAGAGGTGGCCTGCATAACTCTAACTAGGCAAGGAAAATAATAAGTAATTTTCATCTAATTACTGTCATTTTATGCTCTCTATAACAAAGATATCACCACTCATCCTACCCATGCAATAAAATAAATGGCCATCAGTCATGTGACGCCAATGCCAGAGGACTGTCAGCTGATTCCTCATAGCCAGTAACTCTGTCTTTGCTATGGTGGAAAATTACTAAATGATTTTAAATAACAAGTAACAAGTAAATTCACACTTTAAAAAATTATATAACATAAGGGCTGGAGAGATGGCTCAGGGGTGGAAATAGCAGCAGACTATATTTCCAGCCCTGATAGGTGGAGCCTGGGAAACACCAGAAGCAAGGAGGTAAAAGCAATCCAGAATGATTGCTGAAGTTAGCTTTGGCCCTCTACAGGGAGACATGTGCTCTCTGACACACACACACACCCTCTCTTTCTCTGTCTCTGTCTCTCTAAATGGATGAATTATAAAAAGAAAAAAAAAATGTATATCGTAAGACAGACATGGTGGCACATGCCTACAACTCAGCACTTAGAAGACAGACACAGGAGAATCAGTTCTGGCCAGTTCAAGGTCAAACTTCAGCTCATGAAATCCCACAAAAACAAAACAAAACAGGGGTGGAGAGGTGGCTCAGGGGCTAAGCCTCTGCCTTGCAGGTGGAAGGTCCTGAGTTCAGATCCTAGACCCCACGTATAGACGCCAGGCGGAAGTGGGGGCGGCCTGTGCTTCTGGTCCTGGTAGGGCGGAGCCTGTGAATCCCGGGGCAGATTAAACAAGAAGAAGGTGGAGGCCGTCCATGGTTCTACACACACACGCGAGCACGTGCACATACATACATACACACACACGCACAATTGAATAAATAATAATAATAATAAAAATTTTAAAAAAGGGGGGAGGGAGAAGAAGAGAAGGAAGAGAGAGGGAGAGGAAGGAAGGAAGGAAACTTGACCAATCTGGGTTTAAATTCTGTTGCTCACTTATCAGCTGAGTGATCTAAATGAAGGTATGAACCTCTCCAAACTTTCTCCACTGTAAAACAGAGCTTCTGATCTCACCTGCACCTCCACATACACAAGCTTTTGTATATATTTTATATACTGTATCATTCACTAGCACTAGAAAAGTCATTTAAAAAAGTCATTCATAGGACATCCAGGCAAATTATGTCCCTAAAGTCTAACACAGCTAAGGGAGGTGGCACAGCATGACAGTCTTAACACTAAGCTATGCACCAAAGGCAGTGTGCAACCTCACTGGTACACTGGGAAGCCCAACAGGACACTACAATTTATGGAGGAGATACTTTGGGGTAAGGACAGCGCTTCCTCATTCTACTACCTTCCTCATTTTTTCATCTTGTAACCCAGTCCTCAGCTAAGTAGGGTATTCTTAATTTTTTGATTACCTCACTTAGGAATTTAAAAGAAAATCAAATGTCAAGAGCTTTCATATAAGCTAAGCCACAACAAAACTTCATGACAATAACTAGTTTTTATTTTGTTTTGATGTCTAAAGTCATTGAGAAGTGTGTTTCTACACAGGCAACTTAGATGAATAAAGAATGAATCAGCCACGTAGTTCAGTACAAAACAGGGGGAAAGTATATAGACCATACCCAGAAAGCTTTCTTAATTCAGCCTCTTCCCAGCAAGAAACCAAAGAGGGGCCACATCAGCAATGCCCAAGTCAGCAATGCACAGGGCAAAACTTTTATGACATAACCAGTACAAAAGTGGCCCAAGGGAGAAAGAACCAGAGACTTATTTGATATACACTCATTTAACAGTAAGTGTTATTTCTGTATAAAACATATTTCTGCAAAAAACAGACATATATGTATTGTGTTTTCAAAAATGAATCACTTGTGACTGTGAGTACTAAGTGTATATTGCTTAGTGACATCACTACCAATTAGTTTACTTGCATACAAACTATAGCTCAACAAAATGAAATCATTCAGTAACGCATTTCCTGCAACATGCTCTGTCATCGCACAGCATTTACTCTACTTGTTTCCACAGTCTATGTGAATGGGTCAGACAGGATTCAGGATTAACAGGAATACATACAGACTTAAGCTGATGAGAGAAAGAGAAATGAAGGGAGGGAAGGAGGGAGGGAGGGAGGGAGGGAGGAAAGAAGGGATGGAGGGAAGGAGGGAGGAAGGAAAGGAAGGATGGAGGGAAGGAGGGAGGGAGGAAAGGAGGCAGGCAGGCAGGAAGGAAGGAAGGAAGGAAGGAAGTATCGTGGGGAAAGGCAGAAAGATAGAGGCCATGGGATACCAAGGAGCAGCATGCTAAAGACAGCAAAAGAGAACTTACAGAAGATAACTATCAAGCATATTAATGGTGTTTCTAAAACATATGAAATACCAAATACTAGAATCATGTAGGCACATACAAGACAGATATAAAAGAGTTATTTACTTCAGACTGATTTCTTACATTCACTTCTGTTGGGGTTTAGCATCAGCCACCATTAAATGCCACTGAAGAGTTGTGGTATTTAATAGTTTATTTTTCTAATTAACTTTCTACATATTGCCTGCTTCTCAAACTTAAGACCTTTCCAAGAAATAAGGAAAGTCCATGTAAAAGAGCATGATTTAGCTATGAGCATTTCAATGGAAAATAATAAAATGATCCCTTCATAATTAAGCCCGTTCATTACTTTGTATGAATAAGATTCACTAACTAAAACAATATTCTTTCAATTACTGTTAGTAGCATTGTAGTGTGGACTTACCTATACAAACAGTCCATATAGTCTGCGCCCTTGCTGTATTCTTCCCAGTACCTATGATACATGACGAGCACTTGTTCTTCGGATTCCAGAACTCTCTAAAGATAAAACATGTTTATTTTAAAATATTAACCATTCATTATCAATTATGAAATATACCTGAATTAATGTTCTAAAATAAGTTAATATCCAAACATTATAAATAAAATTTATATTTTAACTACTTCTAGCACAAATAAAACAACTGAGAAAAAATGAGCCTTAGATAAGAAAGTGATTCTCTATGCAAAAGAAAATAAATTTAAAAAAATTTTTTATTATTATTTATTCAATTGTGTGTGTGTGCGTATGTATGTGTGCGCACATGTGTGTATGTGTGTGTGTAGAACCACAGACGAATTCGGGAACCACCATGGACGCCTCCACCTCCTTCTGCCCCGGGATTCACAGGCTCTGCCCTACCAGGACCAGAAGCGCAGGCCGCCCTCGCTTCTGCCCAGAGTCTATACGTGGGATCTGGGATCTGAACTCAGGACCTTCTGCCTGCAAGGCAGAGGCTTAACCCCTAAGCCACCTCTCCAGCCCCAAATTTTTATTATTTAAAATAAAAGGACAAAAACGAGAGCTAGATTTTTTCCTTTGAGACAGAATATGATAATCGGTTTAAATTAAACATGGTGAGATGGTTGAGCAGGCAAAAGTGTTTTCTATGTTGCGTGAGTCTGACTACTTGAGCTCCATCCCCAGGAGAACCAATTTCACAAATTGTTCACTGACCACCACATGTATGCCACCTGACCAATGAAATAAAAGTTAAAAAATTAAAAAATGTACTGATGAGCTGAGAATTTAACTCAGTGGTGGAATACCTGCCTCCCTATATTAGATCTATAAATCAGAAATATAAATAAAAAATAGAATATAATTACCTTATCTTACATTCATGTGCTTCTTCAAATCAATTACTTTTAAGACAGGGTCTCATGTATTCTATACTGGTGTCAAGCTTGCAGTAATCTTCTCACCTCACCACTCAACATCCCATAATACTGACATTATCAGTGTATGTATTCATTTAGAAGGACTGAACTCAGACTTATGCATGTTAGCCAATTACTCAATAGCAATTGAGCTACATTCCTAGTAGTCAAGTGTTTTTTTAGGCAGTGTCTCACTTTAGAGAAGAGTAGACCAATAGAATTCACTGTGTAGTACAGGTTACTTTTGAATTCACAGCAATCTTCCCTGAACCTTGCCAGTGCTGAGATTTGGGCTATCACACCCAGCTTCAGTTCTACTTTCAAAAGAATTTAATTTGTCATGCTCAAGATGTAGCTAATGCAAGCTTACAAAGTCTTTGGTTTGATTCCCAGAACCACATAAATCAGGTACTGATAAATACTTGTAATCCTACCACACAGGTGGTTGGTTGAGTCAGCAAATCAGAAGTTCATAGCCATTCCTGACTGCATAATGAGTTGAAGGCCAGCCTGGGACACCTAAGACAGTCTTAAAAATGAAAACTAGGGGCTGGAGAGGTAGCTCAGGGGTTAAGCCTCTGCCTTGCAGGCAGAAGGTCCTGAGTTTGGATCCTAGACCCCATGTATAGACGCCAGGCGGAAGCGGGGGTGGCCTGCTGTTTTTTTTTGTTTGTTTTTTTTTTTAAATGAAACTAACTAACTAAATAAATAAATAAAATCATTTGGCAGTCAGTTTGATGGCACACTCCTGTCATCCTAGCACTGGTGAGACTGAGGCAGGAGACCAGACAGACACACATGCACAGCATTCACAAGCCTTGGATCTGGTTCGCCAAATTGAAAATAGGTCCAAGCTTGTTCCTATGCAGCTCAGTAGCATAATACATTCTTAAAACACACAGGACCCCCTTAGGTTCAATCCTCAGAGTCACAAACAAGAGAAAAACCATTAAGCAGGAGTTGGTGGCATAGGCCTATAAATCTCATAGTCAATTTAAGAGCAGTTTTCTCTACCCACCATATGGACTCTAGGATCAAACTCAGTTGTCAGACTTGAGTGGCATGCACCTTTACTTACTAAACCATCTTACTGGCCCATTCAATTATTATTTAAAACAAGACACCATTTCCTAATTAAAAAAAACCAGAAATCTATGTAAAACAAAAACATGAAGAGGACATCAAATTAAGTGCATATTGTCACATAGCAGAAGAAAGTACATTTATGTCAAAACAAACAATGGCTAATTATGGAGGTATGCTATAAGTGATTTATTTTCATTTTGTTAATCTTATGTTCTCAATTATCTATAATGCTAATGCAGTGAATTGATAGTGAGAAAGTTTCATCCTCCCATATAAATAAATTAATTTTTCTTTTTTTTTTTTTCATTTTAGTTCATGAGACAGGATTCTGTGTAACCCTTAATGGCCTTGAGCTCAGCATGTTCATCAGGCTAGCCTTCAACTCCGAGATTCCCCGCCCCTGCCTTGTTTCCCAGTGCTGGGATTACAGTTGTAGCCACCACATTGAGCTGCAATTGAGTCTACTCTTCACAAATAGGATTGATTCAATTTTGTTGGCTACAGACTTTACTTTTCTCATATACATTTTTAACTTCTTGTCTCTGGATCTGAGAAAATGATGTAATTATGTAACTATCATGAGCCTTCTTGCAACTATTCTACAGTATCATTCTAAAAGGTATACAATTACACAGACATTGATCTTAGTTTTAATAATTGTATCAATGTTATGCAAGATGTAACATTAAGAAGTTGAATAAAAAGTTCTGGAAAAACCGGAATGGTGCAGAGACCCATAATCAGGATGCGGTGACAAAAACACTGTGGTGTTTAGGCCAGCCTGTGCTACACCGTGAGTTCAAAGCCAGCCTAGACTAAAATGGGTTTTTCTCAAACAAACAAAAAGTATCTGAGAATCTATACCGGATTTGCAAATTTCCTATTTAGTCTAATTTAAAAGTAAAAAGTTCTTTAAAAAAATGTACACAGGACTGGAGAGATGACTCAGGAATTAAGACTCTGTTTGGCAAGCAGAAGATACTGAGGTCAGATCTCACATAAAAACACAAGGTGGAAATAATGGCAACCTGTACTTGCGGCACTTGGAAGCAGAGCCTGGGAAACTCTGAAGCAAAGCAAAGACAGTTAGAGCAATTCAGGGTGATTCCCAAAGTCACCCTTGGGACTCCACAGGCACAAACAGTGCCTTCTGATACATACAAAACATACATACAGATACACACAAAAATTAAATATCAATCAGTCCTGATACACAGGAATACACACCTATAATACCAGCACTTCAGAAACAGAAGGACCAGGAGAAGGCCAAACTCAGCTACACAGTACTTTGAAGCTCTATGAGCTACTTACCTGAGACCGTCTTAAAAACAACAAATCACATCAGTCTAATTTTAAATATAAAATTACAACATTAGTGTCTAACTGCTATCATTTCATTATAGACAAAGTTCACTAGATTATAACTGCTGAGCTCTAGAACTTACAATTTAAAAACTTAATATCAAGCAATTTTCACAATCTGATATATGCACAATAGAACATTAAATGTACATGCCTTGTATAATAAACATGAAGTAAAAGGTAGACCATCCCCTTCAAATATATGTGCATTTACAGTTACCACGTCTAAAAAAAAATCTACTCCTAGGGTGGTGTCGTAGCTCAGTCCACAGATGCTCATTAAGTGAGTTCCCAAGTTGCAACAGATAATAGAGCAGAGCAAAAGATTATTCCAACTACTAATAAGACAGTAAGTAGTCCAAGGTTAAGTCAGATCAGAAATGTTGTCCATAGCAAAAAATTGCAAAACTGGTTTGTGTCCAGATTAAATCCATAGTACTGTTATCTTACAGAGTACACTAATGATCAAAATACTGTTCAGACAGATTTCTACCTTTGAGAAATAAGATGGAAAGATCACCAGAAAGCAGTGAACTAGTCAAAAATAACCATACAGCTATAAACATATTTACATTGTGTCTATACCACACCCTACCTTGTGCAGATGCTTAACGTGATTTTCCAAAAATATCTTTGTTTCTGTGTAAAGTTTTTCTCCAAGTGGCTCAGGATAGGCCACACACAAAGCGTAGATGTCTCTAGTTAAATTATTAAGGCATGTATCATCATTAAAGTGATCACTTCGAAATGAGATCTTAAGTTTGGCATTAGAAAATGAAAATAGGAGCTGGAGAGATGGCTCAGGGTTTAAGACTCTGCCTCTCAAGTAAAAGGTCCTTAGTTCAGATCCCAGGTCCCACATAAAAAATGCCAAGTGGAAATTGCAGCCTGAACTTCCAGCCATGGGAAATCCCAGATGGAAGCAAAAAGGAGGTAGAAGCAAGCTAGGATGATCCAGAACACTTGGTATTCAAAAGAACATATAGTGTTCCTCTACTACACACACACATACATACAAAGTTTAAAAAAAAAAAAAAGAAAGAAAATTCTGATGGTTCAAGGACCAGAGTTTGATCTCCAGAACCCACACAACGGAAGGACAGAATGATGTCACAGAGCTGCACTCTGACTTCAACACAACCTCCCAAAACTGCCCCTTCGTTGTCTGCCTCTTAAACACACACACATTAAATAACAAGAAAATAATTTTTTTAAATTTGTCAAAAGAAAAAAAAAAATGAAGCCACATGCTGGAGCACCCTATAATTCCAGCACTCAGGAGCTACATGGGAAAAATCACCACAAATTCAATGCAAATCAGGGATACAGAAAAAGACCTCACCTTAAAAAAAAAAGGGAAAAAAGAAAGGGATGGAGAGATGGTTCAGGAGTTAAGATTGCCTCAAAACGGAAGTTCCTGAGTTCAGATCCCAGGTTAAAAAAAAACCAACAAAACAAAAAACACCAGGCTAAAATGGATGTGGCCTGCACTCCTGGCCCTGGTGGGCAGAGCCTGGGAAATCCCAGAGCAAAGCAAAAAGGAGGTATAAGCAATCTAGGATGGTTCCCAAAATCATCGTTGGTCCTCTATGGGGACACACAGTGCCCTTTGATACACACAAACACACACACACACACACACACACACACACACACACACACACAGACACGGGCTAAATAAATAAATTAAGAAAAGAAGAAGAAAAGGAGGGAGGGAGGAACAAACTTGATTTGTTTACAATTACATTCCCAAAAACCTAATGTAGTTGTTAGTGTCTAGTAGGTTCAATTCAGTAGGTTCAATTCAGTATTTGTTAAAGGAAAGGTCATAAAAAATTGATCACCAACAAAAAAATGAATTTAGAACTAGAAATGTTTAAAACCATTATACTGATGTTCCTCTACTTCCACAGGCTGAAACAGATTTACACTGTTCAGTAATCCTTGATTCTATAGAGCTCCTATCAAGTTGCTTGTAAAGGATACGAAAATCGATCATTCCACGTTGCTCTCTCCACATATTCCAACATGACAACTGCTTTGATTGTAGTTAGGAGCTTGTTCCATGTCTCATCAAAATCTACCACTCTTGGTTTCAAAGACATTGTGTGAGATTAGTGTTGAAGCCTGTTAATTAAAAAGCAACAATGTTAGTAGCAGGAATCCACAAACACAGTAAAATGTCTCTTGTAATCAAATAGCATGATACCGGATAGAAGAAGAAACAAGCTGACCCACAGGAAGAACACAGCAAATGTTGGCTGCCATCTTTTCATGACCACCCGACCTGTTAATGTGGTCTGAAAGATTCAGAAACAAACTAAGGGAAACAAAACTAAGACCCACCTAACCAGAAAGCAATTCACATGCCTGGAAATGTGTGGAGAAACTAAGGGGGAAGATTCTAGTAACAAATCCTGTGGTTTACAATCATTCAACTGGGGAATGTATGACAGAATATAAAATGAAAAGGTTTATCTTCCAGGAACATTGGCTTTTGCAAAAGATCAGTAAGAAAACAAGTTTATATTAAAATAAGGTGGGATGACTTTAAGCAGAATACAAACTTCACATTAAAAAAAATATATATATATACATATACATGCACACAAATAGAGTTTTAAAGAAGGCTGGAGAGATGGCTCAGGGGTTAAGATTGTCTTGCAAGCAGAAGGTCCTGAGTTTGGATCCCAGGTCCCACATAAAAATGCCAAGTGGAAATGGCAGTGGCCTGCACTTCTGGTTTTGGTGGGCAGAGCCTGGGAAATCCCAGCACCAAGCAAGAAGGAGGTGGAAGCAATCCAGGATGATTCCCGAAATCACCTTTGGTCCTTCACAGGGACATGGTGCCCTCTGACTCTCTCTCTCTCTCAACACACACACACACACCAATAAATGAATGAATGAATATTTAAAAATGTAAGTTTTGTAGCCCCACTGCTTGAACAAAAAGCACAACTCTAGCACAGACCTGGAATAAGATTAGAAAATTCCCTGTCTAGTTGAGGCTGTACTTGGAAAATTATCTTGTTTCAGGTACTAAAGTGTCCTGATAAAGACTTGGTTCAAGCTAGTCTAAATATGTCTTTATCAAAAAAAAAAGTTTGACATTTTCAAGGCCATTAGTACACAGTGAATTCCAGGCCATCTAAGCTATAACCCTCTCTCTCTCTCTCTCTCTCTCTCTCCTCCCTGCTACACACAAACACACACAATTTAAAAAAAAACTTTCTCAATAATACATTAAAACAGAATTTTAGAGAACTCTTAACCTGGCATATTTTAACAACCTCCCTTCTGTGCTACTGGATCTGCAGCCAAGGTCAGGGCAAAAAGGAAACATCTTTTCTCACCTCCCACCATGAAGATGCACAGTTGGGAGACAAGCAATGAAGAAAGTGAAGAAGGAAGCACATAATGGAAAGGAGGCAAAGGAAAGGAAGCACTCGGAAAGACCATGAAAAGGAAGGAAAGAACCAGAGAAAAAAATGAAAATCCAAGAGAGTAAAGTAAGCCTTCCATAACCAACTTCCTGGTTCCAACTATACCTGGTCCTATCAGAATGCATCGGCAGTGACTATTGGGTTGGGATAACAAGTGAAGAGAACCTAAGTTTCCTTAGCTCTAAATTGGGGGGGGGGGTTAACCTATTTATTTTTCTCCCTCCTTACTACTACATCCTACCCAACCTCAATGCTCCCTGAGTCCATCCATTCTTCATTATCTATAAATGCTATAGGCTCAAGCCCTAATCAAAAATACTGTCAGCCACTAATTCACACTGGAGGTCCACAGCCAAGCGTATTACTCATGTTTTTCTGAGACAAGGTCTTACTCTGTAGCTGAGGCTATCCTCCTGCCTCAGTCTCCTTAGTGCTGGGATTACAGGCAAGTGCTGAGTCATACTCAGAATAAACTCCCTTAATCTTACCAGTGATGCTGGAAGTAGATCTTGCTGTTCTAGCCACTATCTGGCTAAGAATACTAAATCACAGGGAGGTTTGAGTTGAGGTCAGTGGCATCAGAATTCAACTGTGTAGAACTTATCCACAACTCTTACACTCCCTAGTGAATACCTAGCTTTTTCCAAGGTACCAATCAGTGATCTGAAGACACAGCAGTCAAAACCCAAAGTTCTGGGCTAGAGCTGAGCTCAGAGATAGAATACTTGCATAACATCAGTAATAATAAGAAGAAAGATAGTAAGTAGCAACCCAAAGTTTAACTTTAAAATTAGAATCTTTCTTTTGTTCTAATGACACAAAAATAACCTATCTAAGCCAAAAAGTTGACAAAGACTTCAGATTACAAAGTAGTTCTGCAGCTTCCTCATATGGGATGCCCTCCCTTACTGAATAGCCAACCTGGTTCATACTTCTCATCTCTATCCTCAATGCTTTTTCTACTGAACTGTGTTATTACATATAGTTCTTTTTACTTTAGAATAAGTACACTATGGGCTTGATGATATAGTGCTTTCCTAGAATATAGGAGGAAAATGGGATCAGTACTACAAAGAGTACTACTGAGATACCAAGCAAGTGCCCCAGTACTCCAAAGCTGGATGGAGCAGGAGGATCAGAGTTCAAAGGGATCCTCAGATGCACTGTAAGTTCAAGGCCCAACCAGGGCTCCAGGAAACCTTGCCTCAAACAAATAACAAACAAACACACACAAGGGCTGTAGAGATGACTTGAAGATTAATCCATTTGCTGTGCAAGTGTCAGGACCTGAGTTTGGACTTCCAGACTCATGTAAATGCTGAGCAGTTAGTCTGAAATTCCAGACTCAGAAGAAGGTGGTAACAGGAGATTCCCCACAGCAAGCTGGTTTGCAAAACTAGCTATATTGAACTCTGGGTTTGACTGAGAGACCCTGTCTTAAAGAGTAAGCGCAATCAAGGATGAATCCCAGCATCAACCAATATGCCAACATGCATACACGTGAAAGTGAATAAAACAAAATGCATACAAAACACTTCATATTAGACCTCCCCCCTGCCCCCAGTCCACCTGAGTCCTAGTATTAGAAGGCTAAGTAAAGAGGGTGGCACATTTAAGGCTGTTCCAGACTGTGCAGTTAGGCTCGACCTAAGTTCCATCCTCAGGATCTCAAAAAAGAAAAGACAAAACACAATGACACAGGATGGGCACTGACCAGCTGAAAAGCATTCATACATTTCAGAAACTGCTATAACATTGCACACATTATTTCACTAACTCTTCACAAGGAGTCTAAGATGACTACTGTTATATATAATTTGGGTGATAGGGAGTATGAATGTATGTGCACATGGTGAACTCTGTGGAGGTCAGAGACAACTTTTTACCCTATTAGACAGTTTCCTCACAGATCTGCTAGGTAGGCCAGCCTCAAGAGCATCTCAAGAACCTACCTCCCATTTCCCTCAGGGGCACTTCAATTACAGACCCTTCCAAACCCTTCCTAGATTTTATATGAGATCTGAACTTAGATGGTCAAGTTGACATCAATCACTTAACCTGATACTGAGCCATCTTCCCCAGCCTTATTCTCCCCCATTTTAAAGACAGAGAAGTCTGGTGGTAGTGCACTTAAGAGGTAGAGGCAGGATAATCAGGGGTTCAAGGTCACCCACAGGAACAGTGAGTTAGAGTCTAGAGACTGTCTTCAACCCCCACCAAGTAATAATATAAAGATAGTGAGGCTTCATCAGAAAGCTCACATTCACTGCCCTTTCGGGCATTTTTATCACTTGCCCTTAGAAACTAGACTTGGACCTGGGCATAGTATCATATGCTTGTAATCCTAGGGCTCAAGAGCAGAAGCAGGAGGATCAGCAACAGATCAGGGCCAACCAGGACAAGTGTGAAACCCTGGCTAGAAGAAATACACAATAAAGCATCCAGCAGGGGCACCTGAACCCAGCCAAGAAGGATCCATCAGATATCAAATATAAGTCTCAAAATGAGTTTTGAGTTTAAGGGGGCCTGTAAGACATGCAAACCTGGTGACATCAGCTCAATCCCTAGAAACTCATGTGGAAAGAAAGAACAATTTCCAAATGTTGCCCTCTGGCCTCCATGCATGTGCCATAGCATATGTACTCTCAATCTTCCTCCCCCTCTCCCTCTTTCAAATTAATTTAAAAAAAGACAGGACTATGTCTATTTTTTTCATTTATCTTTTTTGGACTGTGTTTTAAAAAAAAGTTAGGCTATGAATTGAGGAACTTATGCTAAATAGGCCCTAAACTAGCTGCTACTGTTGTCTGAACAGCAAAAAAAATTTACAAATGTCAAATGCATGTACTAGACAAAGCTGAGGTAGTGTTATTTTCTGCTCTTCTCGGCAATATTATTTTTCATCTATGCTTCTCGTCTTTATTAGATTAGTCTTTATTAGATATAAAGCTATATTGCTGTTGAGATATTTATGCATTAACTATTTCTTACTTTATGCTTGTTTCTAGTTAAAAGATTGTCCTTCATTCTGTTTCTCTTTCCCAAACAGCTTTTGTTCTTCATTGTGAAAGTCAAAGTCAAATTTGAAAGAACATAAGCAACACAAGTGTCTGTTTTAAATTAAAAACTACAAAATAGGGCTGGAGAGATGGCTCAGGGATTAAGACTCTGCCTTGCAAGCAAAAAGTCCTGAGTTTGGATCCCAGGTCCCACATAAAAAAATGCCAAGTGGAAATGGTGGTGGCCTGCACTTCCACCCCTGGTGGGCAGAGCCTGGGAAATCTAGATGGAAGCAAAAAGGAGATAGAAGCAATCCAGGATGATTCCCTAAGTCACCTTTGGTCCTCCACAGGGACACATCTGCCCTCTGATTCATACATAACAATAAATGAATAAATAAGGCTTTTAAAAGAGAGAGAGAAGAGGGAGATACAAGTAAATGTAATGGCGACTTAAATCCCGAAATGGAAAACTGATAAAATTCGAAAATACATTGTTCAGTTACTAGCACTGTTAGTAATATATGATGTTAATCTGCTGGTTTTATAGTGCTAAAGATCAAATAGAACCTTGACACAAATACTTTCCCATCCCCAATTTCCTGCAATGGAGGGAGATAGGAAAGGGGGGGGTTGTCTTAACTGATTTTTACATGTATGAAAGTATTTTGGTATTTTTACCCTCTCATCCTCTACCCAATAAACTCCATCCTTATCAATCTCCCTCCGATAATATTCTTTTTTTTTTTTTAATTAGTGCTGCTTGCATGAGCACAGCTGTGGCATAACCAGTAGCCACACCACTGAAGAAAACGATTCCTCTCTCCCAGCAATGATTGCTAATAGCTCTTCAAAAAAGTTTGGAGTTTGTTTGCTTTTGGAGAGATTGTGTTATGTAGTCCAGGGTAGATTTGCACTTGCAGTAAATCTTCTGCCTCAATCCTTTTCAGTGTTGAAACTATAGGCCTGTGTAGTTTCCAAGTTTTTGATCAAGTTTTTGGATCTAGCCAGGTCAAGTAAGTTGCTAGATAGTGCAAAATGCTGATCAGGTCCAGCAAGATGACCTAACTAATCAAGGTGTTTGTGTATAAGCCTAGTGTGACATTTAAACACAGGTGTCAACTTTGACAGTTGTAGGCTGAGTTTTGAGCTCATCTGTGAAGAATCAAGAGTTAAGTCAAGCCCTAAGCAAACGTACAGGAGATCCCGTAATTGATGGAGACGATCCAGCCCATATGTGGTTGAACTTTTCCCTGGGGAGAGTAAGATGGAGAGAGTTGGTCCAGTGTTTTGGGATTCTTTGGCATATTTGGACAGCTATGCTGTCTGGTAAGTGAGGATTATCCCTCTCTCGGCAGTCTTGTGCATATGGTGTGCCCAGTTTCCTGGCTCCCTGGTATGAACAAATGTGTTCCAGAATGAAACCCTGTGATCACCTAAGCTGTTTGATAGTGAACTTATCAGCAGCACCTATGTGATTTGGTCCCAAAACCCATGTAAGCAGGGAAGATGAGAACTGACTCCAAAGATGTCCTCTGACCTATGACACACATGGAAAAGGAAAGGAAATGGAAATGGAAAGAAAGAATGGAAAAGAGAAATGAGAGAGAGGGCGGGGAAGGAATGAAAAGGAGAGGAGAGGAGAGGAGAGGGAGGGGAGAGGAGGAGGGGGGAGGGGAGGGGGAAGGGAGAAAAAGGGGGAAGGGCAAGGGGAAGAGGAAAGGGGAAAGGAAAGGGAAAGGGAAATACACTCGATCCTTCTAATTTCACGAATATGTATAAAATTTGTATGTATACAATTATTTCAAACTTTTAAAAATCTTAAGGAGCTGGAGAGATGGCTCACAAGTTAAACTTCTGCCTCAAAAGTAGAAGGACTTGTGTTCTGATCCTGATCCCACATAAAAATGCTGGGTGGAAATGGCAGTGGCCTGGAAAATGAGCCTGGGAAACTCCAAAGCAAAAAGAAAATACAACAGTCCAGGATGATTCCTGAAATCACCCTTGGGCCTACACACACATACACACATATACACACACACATTGTGCACAAAAAAAGATAAATAAATATATATACCTTAAAAAGCCTGCATACTTTTTCAACTAATTAAAGCCAAGATGAAAAACTCAAAGTATATAAATAGGATAAATCAAATATTTCATCCCTTGAAAGACAACTTACATTAGAACAAAAACTTAATTGAATTAGTAGATACTTAGTATATTCTAGACCTTCAACTGCTGTTGGAGATGTTGCCTTAAACTTATAGCAGATAAGACAAAATGATATGCTGTCAACTAGCTTGATAAAAAACATACATTCAGACTCTATTTCAATGACCCCATTGATAACACTCCAAGTTAAAGTTTACCAAAAAATTCTTTGACTTACTACAATCTTCAAATAGGAGATCTAACAGCTACACTTGGGAGTTCAAGCCTAACATAACACATATTTCATATAGATCTAATACACTGTCACTGGTTTTGTAAAGTACTAAATATTCTCTCAAAGAATACTTCTTCAATCTAGAAGCCTGTATATTAATTTCCTAAATAAAAAAGGAGGTAAAGATAACAAAAATAACAAAAACGAACAACAAAAATCAAAGCAGACAAAACAGTTCTTAATCAAGAACTATCGAGGGAATCTAGGGCTAGGGAAGAACTCAGCTAGCAGGGTGGGAAGCCCAGAGTCATAAAAACCAGGTGTGGTGGCACATGCCTGGAATCTCAGCACTCAGGAGGTGGGGACAGGAGATGAGAAACTGTCATTCTTCTGAACAGTATGGACACAGGAAGGCAGGGAAGGGGATTGTGGGAAAGAACAGGGCTGACAGGGATGGAAGGGAATGACTAGGAAGATGTATGCATGTTCAGAATGTAAAAAGAGGCCCCTCAGTAAATGTGTTGACTCATACTTGTACAACACTCCAGGAGGAAGCAGATTATCTCAAGTTAGGAAGCCAGTCCGGCACTACCTACCTTGCCTCAAAAAAACAAAATGAAATAAACAAAAACTTGGGTAAAGATAGCTAACTGAAAATAAAAAAGTCAGTCAATATAATGCCAATCATTACAAATTCAATAGAGAGCACCAAGAGTCTTGGGTACACCAGTCATCCTAGCCCTCAAGGGGCTGAGACAGGAGAATCACCAGTGTGTGGCCAATCTAGGTTTACACACTCAAATTCTAAGCTCACCTGTGCTGTGTAGCAAGACTCTGTCACAAAATAACTTAAAGAACATTTTCCATCTTCCCTGCTTTAAGTAATCACCAAAGGGATTCAATTTATAACACAAACCTGAGCACTAAGTGGAGTGTGGAAACACACTGCTTGTGAGTCTAGCATTTGAAAATAGAGAGGTAAGAAGAGGTAAGAAGTAAGAAGAGTTCAAAGTTACTCTTCAAAAAACATAGCAAGATGAAGACCAGGTTTCAAAACATAGCAAGATGAAGATCAGTTTGGGCTACATTAAGACTCTGAAAACACCAACAAACAATAAAAATTTTAATAATCTCGGTACTGGGAAGTCTCCTACAGCTCTTAAGAATCAAAGTACCATGGAGTTCTAATACCTCCAATAATAGTTAAATACAAAGTAGTAACATCAGACGCATCTAACACTTTTTAAGTGGATGGCTGTCTTGTAGCTAGTTTTGAAACTTGCTGTGTAGCCAAAGATGAACTTTCCACCTGGCCAGTTCAGGCATTGATGGGGATCAAACCCAGGGCTTTATGCACTAGGCAAACACTCTACAAACTGAGCTATGACCCCAGTTTGGATATATCTAACACTCTTAAAAACAGAAACATGGGCTGGAGAGACAACTCAGGGGTTAAGACTCTGTCTCAAAAGCAGAAGGTGTTAAATTCAGACCCCAGGTACAAAAAAGGAAATAGAAGCAATCCAGGATGATTCCCAAAGCCACCTTTGGTACTCCACAGGGACACATAGTGTCTTATGACAGACACACATACACACAATAAAATTTTAAAAGTGTACATCTGAGATAGACACACTGAGTGCACACCTGTAATCCAGCACTTGGGATGCAAGAGATAGAGGCTAGCCTGAGCTACAACAGCAAATATGCAGCAAGCTTTGACAAGCAACACTATCTCTCTCTCTCTCTCACACACACACACACATCATATGAAGAATTCATATCTATTTTCAAAGATTCAAAGATGACAAGCAACCAAATCAGAAAATGGTACAGTATCCTGTGTTTTTTTTTTTCATTTCTTCTTGTAATCTTTCTTTAGCTACCCCTCTTATTTTGTAACTTAAAGTACTATTAATAATCTAAAAAATAGGAAGTGTCAAGGCAGGTTAGGTATGCTATCATTTTTGCAAAGTAAGAAGAATACATATGTACCTATTTACAGATGTACAAACTGCATCTTTGGAAAGAGGACTCCAAAGAAAATGGAGTCACCGGGTATTCTGATTTAGGGGAAGAAAGCATTTACTAAATTCACAATTCCAGATTATAATCCATTACTACAGAAAGTTACAGCAGCAAGGGCTTGGAGCAGCAACTGACCACACCACCTTCATTCAAGAAGTAGAGAGGGAATGCATGCATGCATGCTTACTAGATATCTTGTGCTTAGCCAACTCCCACACAGTCACAGACCATCTACCTAAGGAATGGTTCTGCCCATTACTAATGTAGGTCTTCTAGAGCAATTAATCCAATAATCTCCCAAAGGCATGCTAGTGTAAAGCTGCCTCCTAAGTATCAGATATCATACCAAGAAACAAGTAGAGGGAGCCGCTCTCCAAGGCTCAGGGAATATCATGGAAGAGAGAGTATAAGACTGTAGGAACCTGAAGGGATGAAGCCAGACATGATCTCCTGGACATGATAGGCTGTGGTATCCGCAATTTCCTGCAGCCATGTATATTTCTACAAGACATGCTCAAAAATTGTCCTATCAACATTGCACCATGGAAGGGGAAAAATCAAGAGGCTCCATGCCTCCTTGAGACACTGATGAGGACTAATGCTGATGGAGAATAAAAGAAGATATTTTCCTCAGTGATATACCCACTGATACACGACTCTTGCTCTAGTAAGTACTTAGGCATATGTTTAAAGGCACATCATATGAAACACAGTAGGCTACACATGAGGAAGGAGTGTGGCAAGAGAAAAGGATTGAAAGGGGAAGGGGAATGGGACTAGGGATTAATGGGTAAAAATACCATATATTCACTACATTCATGTGTGCAACACTAAAATAAAACTTTTTTTAAAAAAATTAATGGCAGAGTCAGGTATCAATCTTTTCTCCTAATTTCCTTGTATAATTATAACGTGTACAACAACCTGTCTTTTACCTGTTCTCCATCAGACACATGGCATTGCCAGCATCTTCCAGTTGAAGCCAAAAACACAACCAACCTCACTCTTATTTAAAAAAAGTTCAAAATCTCCAACTCTAAAACATATCTAGAAACCTTGTTACTTGTCTTTGAACACTTACCAAGGCCATTGCTCTAACTCTTGGTCTCTGATTTTCTCCTTTCTAGAATACAGATTGTAAATCAGACCAATCTATTCAGAGCTCAAAGAGAATTCTACTAACTTTAAATGAAAAAGCCAAACTCCTGAGCACATTAAGAGTTTACCTGTTCTGGCCTCTGGCTATGATCTACCCTTTTTCACTGGGGTCTACCTTTTTAAAGCTGTTTTTAGCCTGAAGAACTCAAGTCTGATATCACCTAAGGACTGATCTATTTGCATTTCCGCTCAGAAACATTTTTCAGAACTTCCAAAGAGCTGATCTTTCCCACTTTTCAAACATCAGGTCAAAGATCACTTCCAAAAGCTTTTAACTAACTATAGTATCTAAAACAATTTTGTTAGTCACTTCAATTCCTTTTTTCCTTCACTACATTTATTCAAGCTATTTTTCTAAAATTTTTATTATTATTATTATTTATTCAACTATGCGCATGTGCGTGTGTGTGTGTGCGTGTGTGTCAGTGTATGTGTAGAACCACGGACGAATTCGCGAACCACCATGGACGCCTCTACCTCCTTCTGCCCCGGGATTCACAGGCTCCGCCCTACCAGGACCAGAAGCACAGGCCGCCCCCGCTTCCGCCTGGCGTCTATATGTGGGATCTGGGATCCGAACTCAGGACCTTCCGCCTGCAAAGCGGAGGCTTAACCCCTGAGCCACCTCTCCAGCCCTATTCAAGCTATTTTTCTTTTCGTGTGTTTGTGTGTTTTCGTGTGTGCAAGAATATGCATATGTGCTTTTTAGTGGAAGCTGAAGTTCTTATCAGTTATCATCCCCCAACACTCTTCCACTCCATTCTCCTAGGTCTCTAACTAAACCCAGAACTGGCCTAGAGGGCTAGTCTGGCTAACCACTTTGCTCTGGGTACTCCACTCTCCAGAAGGGCAGGAGAGCTGCCACAACTGTCCAGACTTTTCACATGGGATCCAAGGATTCAAACTCTGGTGGTCTTTCTGTTTGTGCACTAAAACCTTTAACCACAGAACTATCTTCCCAGTTCTGAAATTGTTTTTATTTACTGTGTCTCTCTCTCCAACCAGAATGGAAATTCCAAGAAGGCAGAGATTTCAAATGCCACAGTTGTATTTCTTCACCTACAATACGGCTTAGCCAGCAGAGTGGTCAATTTAATGTATTTAATTTAATGGCAGATTACTGATAACAGACATGTATAATCTATTTTCATTCACATTCACACTCATAAAACAGAGAACCAATAGAAGCATGGCATGGTGGCGCACACCTATATTCCCAGTACCTGCTGGAGCAGAACTGCTGAGCTGGGGCTGCTACACATTAAACACAAACAGATCTACATAGCAAGAACATGTGGAAAGAGAGAAAAGGAAAGGGAAACCACTGGAGGGTGGAATAAATAAGAGTACTTCAGATGCAAGTGAGTATTTCAGATGCAAGTGACTAAAAATATTCAACCACCCAAAGGTGATGTGTATTATAGAAACATTCCTACAACTCAAAAATAGCATCTGGAAGAAGACAAGTCAAAACATTGTGTATAATCGTTATTCCATAGGTTATTATTTTGGAAGGGACTTACACATACTGGATGAGAAAAACAGGTAAGACATATAGCAAATAGTTGATTTTTGTGTCTCGATGGGTATGTGAGATCCTAAAAAGAAAATTAAGTGATTTCCAAAATTACATATGAATCTTGGTTTGGGGCAGGTCTAGGTCAAATATCTATATTGAAGTCAGTTATTGACTACACACATTATATCTACACATACGTAGATATAAATACTTGTATCTATATATGTGTGTGTACATGAGCACACACACAAACACACACACTTTGTGGAGGGTCGGGGTGAGCTTCGTGCATGCCACATAGTGAGTGCTGTAGCAATGAGCTACATCTTTAGTCTGGTAGTTTATATCTTACCCTCAAACTGAAATTTAGAAGGTGCTGTCATCTAACCAGTCATAGTAACCAGGGGAGAACTCTTAACAATAACAAGTCATCGATTCACAAGCGTTTTACTTGCAGGCACGTATATGGTAGGAAATGGTCCAGACTCTCCAATGTGTAAACAAGTGCTGGAAAAAGTCTGGGGCTCCTATTTCACCAGACCCTAAGTGCTGAGGCAGGAGGTGTAGCATGCACGTAAAATCCTCCTCCCCTAAGCTATCGATCTTCGCTGTCTGAGGAAGTAAAAACACTCGTGGCAAAGATGCATGAGCTGGATGCCACCCTCCTCTGCACCGAGACTCCGGTACCCTTGTGGCACGCACAGAAACAGGAGCACACGCACTCTCACCTTCCCATGGTTGGAGGAAAATGGGGCCGAGGGAGGGGCGGTGGAGAGCGGGTCCGGGAGGCCCGGGATCCGGCACCCAGGGCGGCCCGGCCCGGGAGCCGAGGTCACTCCCGGGACACCACATCTCTGGCCTCCTGCTCGTCTCGCTGCCCTCCACCTTCGTCGCCCCCGACTCCCTTCCTCCGCCCCATCCCCGCAGCCCAGCAGCCGGGAAGGGAAGTTTCCCTGCGCCCCGCTCGGCTGCCCACCCCTCGGTCGGGTTACCTTCTGCAGAAGCCGGACAAGGGGCAGGAGCCGGGACTGGGGAGCGGCCCGAGGCGGGCAGGACGGAGCCCCGGAGGGAGGGTGGGCGGCGGCGCTGTCAGCTCGCCTTCCCGGCTCACCGCGCTGCCATTACTGAGCGCCGAGGCCGCCTCCCGGCTGGCCGCCGCCACCCGGCCAGGGTCGCGGGGGTGCGAGCGCGGCCGGGCGCCACCGACAGTCACCTGCCTCCGCGAGGAACGCACCGAGCCGAGGCCGCCGCCGCGCCGAAGGGGGACTGGACGGCGGGAGGCGAAAGGTACGAGGACGGCAGGCGGCGGGACCTGGATCTCGGTCGTGCTCCGGGGCTCCTGGTTTTGCCCAACACACGGCCTCCAAGCCCCTCCTTCCGCCGCCTGCCACCTCCCCGACACAATGGTACAGTCCACGTTACGGCAAGCGTAGGGAACCTTTTCTGTACAGTCGCGAAGCCACGGAAGCCAGTCTTCCCAGTGATTCATTGAAGGGCTAGTTTGTCCAATGTTCGCTAAGTAGCACAGCCCCGAGACTCAGCACCTACCGAGTTTTGGTACTGTTGCTAACAATGTCGGAATGTGGAGGTTAGGGGACAGGGTGTGGGGGTGAAGCTTGATTTGTTCTGCCCTAATCGGATTGAGTTTAGGATGCTGCAGCTGTGGCTGGCCTGGAACTCATGAGATCAGGACTGGCCTTGAACCAGCAGAAATCTCTTGCCTTAGCCTTCCTAAGTGCTGGGCATACAGGCGTGCATCTCTGATCTTGTTATTACTTTTAGACAAATTCATAAACGTATCGTCAATAAAGGAACTTTTCTTTACAAAGCGACGGTTAACTCCACCATATTAAGAGCGTGTCAGTCTAAAAAGGTTTCCTTTCCACCACTGGAATTGAAAAGGCAATCTTCACGAAAGCACAGATTTACTCGTGGTCTCTTCTCATTCACAGGAATGCAAGAACAAAGCCCGGTTTTGATCTTGAGCTGGTTTTCATTTCACCAAGATGTGTCTTCACATCTTTCTACACATCTACATCCTCTCATCCACACCATGCACCCATTCAACCTTCCTAGCCAGTCGTCCTCATTCGTGCTTCCATGGCCCCTTCCATGCATGATCCACTGGGTCCCACGCGGGACTCCTATATTGGCAAGTGCATCGGGCATTCTTGGTGCCAACCAGTAGGCAAGTCGTCAAGAAACTCTGCCTGTCCTGTCCGGCACTAGTCTCAGAGTCCCTCAGGGTTACCAAATATTTCCTGAAAGCCTTTCTCCAAAGCAAAAACAGGACGGGCTAGTTATTGTGGAGGTCTAGTAGAAGTAGACATCCTTACATTGAGCTCTTGGATATAGAAGCCCTGACACGACAGGCCACCCCAGCTGCATTTTATTCCACACTTCACCTTTTGGAAAAGCTGCATTCCCCACATTACCAATCTGTAGCCGTCCACACAGTTCCACTTAAAATCCAATCTTGCACCCAGGTGTGGCTCTCAAGCCTTTAATCCCAACATGTGGACAAGATCTGAAATCCTGAGCCAGCTTAGGCAATGTTAGATTTTGTCTTAAAATAAAATCAAATCCTATTTTCTGTCAGATAAATCCCAATGCTCACAACCACTGAAGTTTGGACTTGAGACAGTGTCTCAGTTTAGGCTGATCAAGAAGGTCGAATTGATCCTCCTGCCTATATCTCAAGTGTTGGGATTATAGGCATATATCACCCTACCCAGCCTGAAGTTTGTACTTTTTGATTAAAAAAAGACAATAAAGTTACTGTATTTAAAATATAACAATTGTTTCTCTGTTATGTCACTTTTTATCCTTACCTGTTCTTCCTCTTCTAATCTCAGAATGTGGTGTCCAGGCTCCTTGAAACGCCTGAAGACTCTTCAGAAAAGGGTTCCAAAGTTAAGTCCCAGCTCTTGAGACGGGTCACTAATTTCACTAGTTGCTCCACTAGGTTTCAAACCAACTGTCTCAAAAAACAAAACAAAAACATAATGATACAACAGGTTCTTTGTATTTTTATATTTTAGCTAAAGGTACAAAGCTAAGACATTGACCATGGAAGAGGAATCAAGACAGAGACCAAACTGTCCCTGTGGACAGTTACTCACTTTCACACAGCTTTTTTTTTTTTTTAATTTATTTATTTGAGAGAGAGAGACAGAGAGAATCAGAGGGCATTTTGTATTCCTTTGGAAGACCCAGGGTGACTTAGGGAATCATCCTGAATTGCTTCTACCTCCTTGCTGCTTTGCTCTGTGATGTCCCAGGCTCCGCCCATCAGCATTGAAGTGTAGGCTAATGCCATTTCTGTTTTGTGTGTTTTTTTTTTTTTTAATGTGGGACCTGGTATTCGAAATCAGGACCTTCTGCTTCCAAAACAGAGTCTGAACCCTTGAGCCATCTCTCCAGCCTTCACACAGCTTTTTTAAACATACTGTTATCAAAGGATCTGTGGCACATGTCTAGATCCCAGGACTGGGGAAGAAGTGAGAAGTTCAAGATCAGTGTGAGTCTGCACAGAATCCCAGGCAGGCTAGGACTGCATTGCTATTGCAATATCATTTAACATTTGACTTTTGTTTTCTAATATTCAATGGGAAGAATTGGAAAACAAATGCATTTCTGCATGCCAAAGTAGAATAGCTATGTTGAAGAAAAACACAAGTAGTAAGGCAGATTTAGAGGAGCCATCTGAGACAGCTCTGAAGGTCTTTGAAGGTCATCCCCTACTGCTGGCATTATCCTAAAGAAACACACCTTCGCCAACTTCCCCTAACACTTTGCTTATGAAAAGATATGGAGATTAACTCTTTACAGAAACAGCTCCACCTCGAGTTGGACACAAAAACAACTGGGTTGGACCCCAATGTGAGCTAACCAATGAGGAAAAGTCATTTTTCCTGGGCTTGCCTAAGTGTATAAATAGTCCAAGACTGTGGAATCCATCTTTGGCCCCTGCCCCTCATGACACTCTACATTGGAGTCCAGGAGTTCTTTTCCAGCTCTATGCCACTCATGGATTCCATACTGCCTGCTCCTCGTGGTACTCCATGTCTGGAGTCCATGAGCTCTGTTCTTTGTCTCCTCTAATAAACTCTACCTTAATCCTCTAAGTGTGTTCTGGTTTCAATCTTCGACTGTGAACACAAGAACCCCACAACAGTAGGACTGTGTTACTCACTGAACAGCCTGCTTTTTCATGAAACACATTTTTGCTTGAAAGAATAATCAACACACTAATGCTACGCTAACATAAGAATTCACAAATATTTTCTCCAAAATGAATGAAGTAAGCCTAACATTTAATAAATTGTTGATATAATGTTGTGGCCAAAACTAAAATTTGGCTTTCAAGTGAAATTGAAAATCTTAAAAACTTGACAAGTGTGATGGTGCCTGCCATTGATCTCTGCATTTGGGAGGCAGAGCCAAGAAGATCTGAAGTTCAAGGTCACCCTGAGCTGCAAAACCAGTTTGAAAGCACCCTGGGCTATTTAACACCCTGTTTAAAAGATGAAAAGGGCATGTGAGATGGCTCTGAAGGTGAGGCCTCTGCTTGCAAACCTGGTGAGCTGAGTTAGATCCCTGGAAGCAGACATGGTACATGTGTCATGTTCTCTCTCTCTCATAAATACAAGATAATTGTTTTGTAAAATGGGTGTTCACCACCAGCTTCCTATCAACTTTTCTAATGAGATTGCAATGCTAAAAGCAATTTTTCATATTTTTTCATTTTATGACGCCAGATATCACTAATCAATACTGGCATCCTCCCTTCTTCAACCCCAAACCCCAAGAAGACCAAGACTTTACAACTTTCCTCAAAATGCCAAAGGGCAAGCTTCAGCTCATTAAATCTGCTCTTTTGGTTTCTTCGCTCATCCACACTCCTAAGCCTCATGAAATGCCAGCTGTCGTTGACAACCCATTTCCCCCCTGCCCCCCCCAAAAATGTGGCAGAGACTCTTCCAAACCCAGTTCTCCCTCCTCTTCCTCTGGCAGCTCTGTTTCTTCCTCATACATAGGTGATGAAGACAATATCGCCTCCTTTTAACAGAACCCTTGCCTTGTACCACGTATTGGGGAAATGGCTCAGGGGATAAGGTACTTGCCCACCAACATGAGACCTGAAGTTCAGTTCCCAGAAAGCCGAGTGAAAGCCAAGTGAATGCCGAATGCCGAAAAGGTGCGGCGGCCCCTTGTAGTCCCAGCACTCAGAAGACAGACAGGGAATCCCCAAGGCAAGCTGCCTGACAGAAGAGCTCTGCCTTCCATTCAGGGAACTGCCATAACAGTAAAAATGAAGACACCATATGATCTACTCCACACAGATCTACTCTACCTGGACACAAAAAGATTCCAGACAGACCCCGCACCACCCTTACCAGTATAACCTAAGATGGTGCCTATCTTGATATATAAAAAAAAAAAAAAGTTTAGGGATGGGTGAGATGGCCCAACAGGTTAGAAGACTACCTGAGTTCCATCCACGGAACCTAAAGGTGGTGGCACTCATCCGATATGTATCATTGAAGTTGGGCTTGCAAACTCTGTTGATAAAGGTGCCTGTGTGAATACCTGGAAACCTGAGTTCAATCCAGAGTTCACATGGTGGAAGGAGAGAGCAAATTCCCCAAAAGGTGTCCTCTTTAGGCAGTTTTAGAGCAGATAGGCTGGTCTCTGAAGGTCTTAGAAAGCCATCCCCCACGGTGGGGTTTACTCTGGAGGAGTCACTCCCTACTGACAGGGAAGAACTGATTTCAGTCTCCCACAAGAGATAAAGTGGTCAACTTCCCTCATACATTTACTTTGGAAAGGAAATGGAGAAGTCCTACTTCTAGGTCTGACAAAAAGATCAACTTGTGTTTCAATATGAGCTAACACAATGAGGAAAAGCCATCCTTTTCTCCCCCCCACCTCTCCTACTTACCTAAATGTATAAATATACCTGACTTTGGCAACCAACTTTGGTGCCTCCCCCTCATGGCACTCCAAGTCTGGAGTCCATGAGTTTTTTTCTAACTCCTTGCCCCGTCATGGATTCCAGTCTGGAGTCCATGAGTTCTCCAGGGTTCCCTTGCCCCACATGGTCTAGAGTCTATAAATTCCATTCTTTCTCTCCTCTAATAAACTCTACCTTAATTCTCTATGTGTGGTCTTGAGGCAGGATTAAAGAAGCTATACTCAAGATTTCTCAAGGTCTTTGGAATTCTTGAAGGCCATCCCCCACTGCTGGAATCTCCCTGAAGGAACACCCCTGCTGGGAACTGACTCCAATCCTCTCAGATAAGATGGACAACTTCCCGAAGACAATGGAGATGGCCTCTCCATATCAAACATCTTTCTCATCCTTATGGGCCCAAGAGCAACTGGGTTGGTCCCCAATGGATGTTAACCGATGAGAAAGAGCCAGTTTCCTGGGCTTGCCTAGGGTACAATTATGCCTGACTCTGGCAGCCATTTTTGGCATCCTAGACCCTGGTGGCACTTGGGAGTTCTTTCTGGCTCCATGCTTCTCATGGATTCCATGAGTTCTCCAGGGCTCCTAGACCCTCATGGCACTCCACGCCTGGAGTCCATGAGTTCTAGCCTTTCTCTCCTCTAATAAACTCCAACTTAACCCTATACATGTGTTCTGGTTTCATTCTTTGACTCCGGAACACAATAACCTTGCCTCATCAAAGATGGTAGTTCCTGCAACATTTGGCCCCTGAACAGGGACCCTTTAACATTTAGGGACCATGGCAGGACTGTCCCGTATCAGTCTGGTTTCAGTCTTAGACTCCGGAACACAAGAATCCTGCATCATTGGAACGGTCGTTCCTGCAACATTTGGCTTGTGAATAGGGACCCTGTAACAATTGTTTCAATCGTCACACTGAACATACAGACCCTGGAGAGAGACCTTGCAATACTCTGACCTACACACATGTACTGTGGCACTCACAGGTTCTCTCTTGTTCTCATTCTCTCACATCCCTCTCTCTTTCTGATTCTCTCAAATTTAGGGAAAAAAAAAACTTAGGTAAAACTAATAACGTCCTAAAAACTTTTTGTAAAGAAACTTACCTTACAGATTTTATAGATCCAAGGTTAACCGGCCAAGTCCTTCCTCCAGCGTCTTGATGAGTAGCAAGCTGCCTCACAGCAAGAGACTGGAAGTGCTTCTTCTCTCTTCTGAGCAAGCCACCAGAACTGACATTTTAATGATTTCATCTAATCCCCTTAGGCCCTACCCAGAAACACCCTGATCAGCTTAAATGTCCACCCATTTAATTCTTTAGCATGACTTCAAGATTAAGTTGCTGCATGACTGGGGGCTGGAGGGCACATTTTTTTCAAACCACAGATTGTGTGAGCAAGAAAACTCCATTTATTATCTGCCCAAGTTCTCTAAATCTAAAACCATACTGAAAAGTCTATTAATCATAGCATTTGGAGCCACATGAGGTACCACACAGCTGCACTCCCAACAATAAGGAGGTTGAGACAGGAAGATCAGGAGTTCAAGGTCATCCTCTACTACTTTGTGAGTTCCAGGTCATCCTTGATAAACAGCCAGACTCCTAAAAATATTTAACTATTCCACACCATTTGATAATGGATTGCTGCTGTGCTTGTGCAACTTTATGACTTGCTGGGTCAGATAACACCCAACTCATGATGGGCAACTTAGGTCACATGGTAACTTGTCAAACGTTCAGTTTCCACTAAGGCCCAGTAACAGGCCAAAAGTTGTCTCTGGAAGGGAGAGTAGTGAGGTGGACTTAGCATGCCCATAATCCTGTCAGCTGGGAAGTGCAGGCAGAAGAATCAGTTCAAACTCGTATTTTTCTCTTTTAGACTGGGTCTCATTCTATAAACCAGGCTGCCCTTGATCACCATCCCCCTTCTTCAGACTCCTGAATATTGAGATTATAGGTGTGAGCCACCACACTTCTCTTTCTAAACAAAAAGCAACTGGACTGAGTATAGCTGAATTGGAAGAGTGCTTGCCTAGCAAATGCAAGACCCTGGATTCCATCTCTGAATGTAAACCAGGTGTGGTCGAACACACCTATAATCCCAGCACTTGAACAGTGAGGATCTAAATTCATCCTCATCTGTAAAGGAAGTTTGAAGCCAGCCAGATTTGAAAGGCTGAAGCCAGCCTGGCCTATATAACACCCCATTGACAAAACAACAAAAATATGTGTAGTTATGAGTAGAAGTAAGAACTACACTCCAAGGGCTGGCAAAATAGCTCAGTGGGCAAGCCACCTCAAACCTGGCAGCCAGAGTTTGATTCCCAGAAACCCACATGGTGAAAGAGAAAACTAACTTCTGTAAATTTGCCTTTTTCTTTTTTCCTAGTTCTGGTGACCGGACCCAGGGCCAACCCCTGAACTAACTTCTGAAAGCTGTTCTCTGATCTCCACCTGTGCACCATGGCACGCAATAGATCCGGAACCAGACCTCAAAACCAGAGACCCCACCCGATAGCCAGAGATCCCACCCTACAGATCTGAGATCAAACAGACATCTTCACTGAAGACTCCACCAAGAATGTTAATCTGGGGCTGGAGAGGTGGCTCAGGGGTTAAGCCTCTGCCTGGCACGACGAAGGTCCTGTGTTAGGATCCTAGACCCCACGTATAGACGTCAGGCCTGCGTTTCTGGTCCTGGTAGGGCGGAGCCTGCGAATCCCCCGGCAAAGTAAACAAGGAGGTAGAGGCGTCCATGGCGGTTCCCGAATTCGTCCGTGGTTCTGCACACACACGCGCACACATGCACACACGCACAATTGAATAAATAAATAAAATATTAAAAAAAAGAATGTTAATCTGAGAACCCGTCACCCCCCCCCCCAAAAAAAACCCTTCTCCCTACATGCCAACTGTTAGTCGAGCGTGATGGCCACTACACTACGGAAATGACCGCCCTACATGCCAACTGTTAAAAGCTTGCACCCTGGTTCCGAGTCAGTGCCATTTGCATCTGGAGGGGAAATCGCTGCTCCCTCCCTGGAGTTTTGAAGGAGCTTCTGAATAAACTTCAGTCTATGTGGATAAAACTTAGGTTGGTGTTCTTTCTCCCACCCCTGCCCTTCTTCGTTCTTCTTTTTTCTTCTGTCTCTTTCTAACAGCATATATGCACAGATGTGTGCACTAACTCAAGAACTCGTTCTCTCTCTCTCCCCCCTTCTCAAATAAATAAAATTTCTATACTTACATGTTTGTTTTTATTTTAAAATTGCTACAAAATTGTACAATTCTATCAGTTTTAGCATATCTACTGTTATATATAAGATGTGTGTGCGTGTGTGTGTTCGCGCGCGTGTGCGCGCGTGCGCGCGCGTGAGCGTGTGTAGGATGTTGTGGTTTATATCTAAAATATACACCCAAGCTCCTGTTTTCAGCCCTGGTTCTCCAACTAGTGCTACTCTGGGAGATTGTGAAACCTTCAGGAGGTGGAGCTTAGTTGTCAAAAGTAGGTCACTAGGAGAGAGCCTTCGAGTTACAGTCACTTCCCTTGTTCTGTCTAGATCTCTGCTTCCTGGTCTACCCCAGGGAAACAGCCTCCAGTACATGCTCCTGCCATCATGAGTTGAAGGACCACACCATGCCTTCTCCCAGTTGATGGACTTCAAAACTCTGCAGCTGTGCTCCTAAGTAAATTTTGACCAGGAGCTGTGGTGCATATGTGCGATTCCTGCACTTAGGAGGCAGAGACTGCCATAAATTCAAGGTCCATCTCATCTACATAACAGTTCGAAGCCAAGCAGTGCTATATAATATGGCTTTGTCTTGCGCTCACTTCAGCAGCACACACACTAAAATTGAAAAGATACAGAGATGATTAGGATGTCCCCTATGCACGGATGACATACAAATTCATGAAGAGTTCCGTATTTTGAAAATAAAAAATAAAGCTTTATCTTAATTAGTTAAGTTTCTTTTAGTTATATACCCTATGGTGTCTGCCAATGGATAGTCCCAAGCCCAAGTTCATACAAATGGCTCTGGTTCAACTACATGGGTCATAGAACAACACCAGAACTCATGGATCTGTGGAAGGGTCTGGAAGGGAAGAGGATGGACGGCACAGAGATAAGAGGATGGAGGAGTCATCAAAATGCATTATATATGTGTATGAAATTGTCAAAGAGTTAACTTGATAAAAATAGTAACTATAAATGTTTATAAACAAGTTAACAAATACATCTTTGTTCTCTAAAGTTGTTTCTGTCAAGTATTAATAGAAATAAAATGAAAGCATTATGTGAATGTCAGTTTCTAGCATGTTGTCAATAAATTCATGAGCAAACGACTTTTTTTTACAATCGTATTGAGTACTTATCCTTGCTTCCCTCATTCCCAACCCCCTTCCTTTTCATTCCCCTCCCTTTCCTTCATCAATCCATTCCACTCTTTCCCACCCTTCTTCCTGGCCACTTCTATGGACCCCAGGATTTTCTCTGGCTTGTCTACACTTGTGGGGGTCCAGGCCTCTATGGCATACCAAGTTGCCCGTCATCAGGCCACCCCACTGATTGGGGCATTTCCCTTCACTCATCAAATGAGCAAACAACCTAAGGGAGAACAATGGTTTTTTGTTGTGTTGTTGTTGTTGGTTTTCGATTATACAGTTACAATCTAAGTCAAGTTTGGAAAAGAGCTCATAGCAACATCAGGGCCCAGGAGACTGGCCATACCATATCTATAGGACTGCTAAGAAAGGGACAATTCTCACTTATAGACCAGCATGTCTGTGTACCAAGCATACCGAAGAATGCAAACTCCCTCCATCTTGTTCATGTGCCCGAGAGCCAGTCCTACCTACCATGGGCTGGGCCTTCTCCATCAATTAGGCCTCCTCTTACAGGCTTGCTCAGGGATTAACTCAATGACTAATTTGTTACAAATGTGCTCAGAGCTGAAGCCTTCAATTGTCAAGCTGACACCTGTAGCTAACTGGAACAGTGGGGCTGGCAAGATAACTAAGTGGGTACAGATACCTGCTCACAAACCTGGGGACCCAAGTTGCTTCCAGGAAGCTACTTGGTGAAGGAGAGAACTAGTTTACTTCTGAAAGTTGTCCTCTGATCTCTGCCTGGGAACCATGGCATACATATGTGTATTCTCTCTAATAAACAAACAAACAAGTAAATAAATAGGATTTAAAAGTATTTCTTATTTCTTCTGTCATTTCTAACTCATAGGCTCTAGGAAAGGCTTGGGAAAGGACAATACCTCTATCTGGAGGCAAGTAACTAATAGGAGAAATGGAAATTGAAGAATATGTCTTCTGGTAGTAGGTAGTCAAAGAAGTTAGTTGTTCATATTATTAGTTTCTAGTCTTCCATATGGATAAATCTTGTGACATTCAATGAACTCCAAAGTTTCTCATCTATAAAAGAAAGACGTTGGGGGAATTTAACCTCTGGAAGGGTCATAGCACCAAAAAAAAAAAAAAAAAAAAGTCAGGACACTACCAAAGGTTTTGTTTTCTGGAGACATTTTCACATAGGCCAGGCTGGCCTCCAGCTTGCTGTATAGCTGAAGATGGCCTAATACTTCTGATTCTCTTGACTCTGCCTCCTCAGTGCTAGGATTACAAGCTGGTGCCTCTTTTGTACTCACCTCTTCATGGGTGTTATGGCACCCGTGCACAAACCATTTTCATAAAATGATTGTGTAAAAGGCTGGGAAATAGGTATTCTGTAAAGTACTTGTCATGAAAGCATGAGAACCTGAGTTCAATCCCTAGAACCCACATGAAATAAAAGGCCTGGTAGCATATGCTCATAATCTTAGCCCTGGAAAGTAGAGATGGAAAGACACCTGAGACTTGCTGGTCACCTAGTGTAGCTTACTTGGCAAATTTCAGGTCTCTAAAAAACAAAACCTATTGTTATTGTATCCTTTGGCAGTGTCCTGACTTGTTTTTTATGCTACAACCCTTCCAGAGGTTAAATTCCCCCAATGTCTTTCTTTTATAGATGAGGAACTTGGTTGAATGCCACAAGATTTGTCCAAATGGAAGACTATATAAAAAATAAAGAGATCTTGTCCAAAAATAAAATAAAATAAAAAAGGTGTGGCTATCAAGCTGGTTCAGAGAGTAAAAGTGCTTGCTGTGTCTGATGATCTAAGTTTGACCTCCACCCAGACCTCACATAAAAGAAAGGTAGACAAAGACAACCAGTTCCACCAAGTTATCCCCCAACCTCCACAAGTGTTCTGTGAGTGAACTAATCTGCAAACACCCGCACACACACACACAGAGCTGAGGACTCCCAAGATTAGCTGTAAGTCTTGTGCTGTAAGTCTTGAAAACAGCTTAGAACAAAAATTGCATATACCTCTATCTGTGTGAGGAATGCGAGAAGCCTACAGGAATTACCTCCCAACACCACTATAATATTTTTTTTAATTTTATTTATTTTGTGTGTGTGTGTGTGTGTGTGTGTGTGTGTGTATCAGAGGACACTTTTGTGTCCCTATGGAGGTCCAAAGGTGACTTTGGGAATAATCCAGGATTGCTTCTACCTCCTTCTTGCTACACACACACACACACACACACACACACACACACACACACGTACTCATGCATGCACATGTGCAAAATAAAATTTTTTAAAAACACACACACACAAAACTGAACACTTAATGACTTTTAATTACATGAACAAATGGTTGAAAATATGGAAAATTATTGTATCACAACAGTATATACATATATTCTCTTTCAGTACTGGGGATTGAACCCAGAGGGCTTTATGCACAGTAAGCAAGTACTCTACCAATGAGAGCTACATCTCTAGTACTCTTTTAAGGTTTTCTCCTTTCTTTCTTTCTTTCTTTCTTTCTTTCTTTCTTTCTTTCTTTCTTTCTTTCTTTCTTTCTTTCTTTCTTTCTTCTCTCTCTCTCTCTCTCTCTCTCTCTCTTTCTTCCTTTCTTTTTTTAAGACAAGGTCTCATGCAATTATTCATGCTGGCCTTCACTTCACTCTGACATCAAGCTGGGCTTAGTCTTGCAGTTCTTCTATTTCAGTCTCCTTGAGTAGTTGGGATTACAGGGCTGTGTTTCAGATGCAGTACATATTGTCATCTTAGTAAAACCATTTTCTTACTGAGCAACCTAATGTAACTGACTTCCAAAGTTAGTGTTGGACTCTGCGATTAAGTAGATTTCCTTACTGGAAATAGATGGTGTATGAATCTGGCTAGCATGAATCAGCTCCTCTCGGCTCTTATACTGTCACTTGATGAATAAGGGAAGCCCTGGGCACTCTGGCCCTGCCTGCTTTTCCAGCCCTGGTCTGGCTCATGCTTCTCTTGTGTACTTTGTGCTCCAGCTTCTCCTCCTGCAACTCCTCAAGGTCAAGCTCCTTCACAATCTAGAAGTTTGTGTTCTACAGCCTGTTCTTTGGCCAGGGAAAGTCTATAGTCTCTTCTCCAGGCTCCCTCCCACACATTCAAGATTAATTCAGTGCATTCAGGCACAGTGATTTCTGCTGGTAATCTCAATGCAAGGAGACTGAGGAAGGAGGATCACAAGCCTGAGGCCAGTCTGGGAAACACAGGAAGTCCTGCCTCAAAAAAATTATCTCTGTCTGTCATCTATCTCTTTGTCTGTCTATTATCTGTCTGTCTGTCTATCTATCTATCTATCTATCTATCTATCTATCTATCTATCTATCTATCATCTATCTATCTATCATCTATCTATCATCTATCTCTACCTATCATCTATCATCTATCTATCATCTATCTATCTATCTATCTATCATCTATCTATCTATCATCTATCTGTTCCTATCAACTACAAGATTTAGTTCAGGGCTGGTGAGTGTGGAGATCAGAGTACAACTTTCAGAAGGTTCTCCCCTTCTGCCATGTGGATTCTGGAGATGGAATTCAGGTCACTAGGTCTGCACACAAGCACCTTCACCTGCTGAGTCATATCCCCAGCTCTGGCCAGGCTGTTCTTGATGTGTTTGTTTAGTGATCCAAATAAAATATGACTGGCTGGTGAAATCTGTTAGGAATTAAGTTCAAGATATAAGTATCATGTAGGTTTCTGTAGAAGATAAAGTAGTTGACAATATATGGGGCCATCATCTGGATCAGTTAGGAGTTGTTCAAGTAAAAGTGGCTTCAGTGAAAAAAAATATAGAGAATGGACAACTTAGATCCCTCAAAGCAGTATTTTTTCAACTTTACTATCCATATTACCTTTTAGTTAGAGACCTGGTCAAATCAGTGTAGTGATACAAACTTGTAATCATTTCTCAAACAAACTAAGGGTTGGGCATATAGCTCAACTCAACAGTAGATGGCTTGACCTGGATGCTTACAGTCACAGGGCTAGTCCTATCACGAAAAAAAAAAAGTCAATTTTGGTTTATGAGTCTGAAAACTGAAAAGTACTTGATGTGTGGTATATTGTTTGTCCAAAATGAAACTATTTTTTGGTTTGCTCTTTATTTTTATTGCTCATTTATTTGTTTTTCTGTCAGATAAGGTCCTGTTCTGTAGTCCAGATTGGTCTAAAACACTCAATCCTCCTTCCTCGTCCTCTAGGCACTGGAATTGCAAGTTTGCCATGGCGCAGTATACTAGTTGCTGTGCAAGAACATTGAGGCTTAAACAACTTAATGGGAGAAAAGGGAGATTTATTCAGCTTATGGATCGAGAGGGGAGATTTTTTTTTTTTTTTTATGGCAGAGGCAGCATGGGGGGTGGCCAAAACTGGAGGTGGGTAAGTCACTGCAAACATCTTGGAGGCTGAGAGCTGCCAGACTGCTGCTGCAAAATACAGAGTTCTGCAGGAGATAGGGTGGGACTAATCCACTCAAAGCCTTCATCCTGTGACTGTCTTCCTCCAGCAAGGCTCCACCTCTCAAAAGTTCCAGGTCTTTCCCAAACATGAGAGGGACATATTTCAAAGCATGACACACATCCTGTTTTGCTTTACTCTTTCAAAGGCTACTTTGAGGAATACAGAACAAATCTTATAATCTAGTCTCAGAGAAAATATGCTGTAATAACTATCACAACAGGCATGAGATGAGGCGATATTGCATTGTGTCTCCATTTGCATATGTATGGTGATCGATGATGCCAAATTGTTTTCACATACCTCATGGGCATTTGTATCTCTTTTGAGTATTGTATATTCATAGTTTTTGCCCATTCTTTTTTTAAATTCAGGTTGTTTTCTTACTGTAAAGTCATTTGATTTCCTCATATTTCTGGGAATAGCCTATCTTAGTTTCATAACTTCATTGCTGTAATAAATACACGACACAAACAATTTAGGGAAACAAGGGATGCTCATAATTTCAGGGTGCAAGTCATTATGACAGAAGAGTTACCAACACTGGAAGCTCGGGGAACTGGCCACACACATGCACAGCAGAGCAGAGGGCTTATTGATTCACTGCCAACTTTGTCAAATGCCAACTAGCTCTCTAAAAATCTTTGTCCACCTACCCAGGGAATAGTCCACCTACCATGAGCTATACTTCTCCACATCAGTCTCTTATAGGCTTGCTCAGAAGCCTGCCCCAACTAGATTATTTCCTCATAGGTGACCCCAAAGACCCTTCCTTCCAATATCAAATTAACAGCTGAGACTAACCAGCAAAAGCCCCGTATGTCTAAAGTATATTTTACAATATTTTTTTCTTCTATATCTTATCTCTCCATTTAGTATCTTTTGCTGTATATTTTTCATGGTGATGTCATGGAAAGTTTTCCCTATGCTATCTTTTAGGTTTTTGTTTTGTTTTGTTTTGTTTTGTTTTGTGTTACATGTTTTTAAATCTTCAATCAGTTTTGAATTACTTTGTGTATGTGTGTGTGTGTGTGTGTGTGTGTGTGTGTGTGTATACATGTGTGCATATGTATGGGCACTGTTTGTGCCTGTGGAGGCCCCAAGGGTGACTTTAGGAAACATCTAGATTGCTTCTACCTCCTTACTGAATTGCTCTGGGGTTTCCCAGGCTCAGCCTTCCAAGTCTGGAAGTGCAGGCCATCACCATTTCTGCCGGGCATTTCCATGGGATCTGGGATCTGAACTCAAGACTTTTTATTTTCAAGGCAAAGGCTTAACTTCTGGGTTCTACCTCTAGCCTTTTAAAATTATATGAGGTATGAAATTAGGATTTAGTTTATACTTCTGCTTGTAAATATCCATTTTTTCCCAATACCATTTATCAAAGAAACTATTCTTTCCTCATTGTTCTTTTAGTACTTTTGTCAAAAATTATTTGACTGTAAATGTACATGTTTATTTGTATATGTGTGGAGGTAGGTCTCACGCAAGGGCTTGCACATTTTCAGCGTGCACCCTACCACTGAGTTCCTCCTATCCTCTTTTTACTTTCTATTTTGAGTAGAGTTTTGCCAAATTGCCTATGTTGGTCTTGAACTCACTCTGTTACCCAGGCAGGTCTTGAACTTGAGATCTTCGTGCCTCAACATCCCAAGCAGTTGGAATTCAGGTCTGTGTTATTTAACTTGGCTCCAGCACTAGTCTTTTTGCTCTATTGTTTGAGCTATTCAGGATCCTTATGAACCTTAAGATTGTTTTTTATATTTCTGTGAAAAATATCAATGGAATTTTGGCAAGACAGACATTTTTGTAATATTAACTATGCCAGTCCATGAACATGAAGTAATTTTCTGTCATTTCTTGTTTCATTCATTTTGGATTTCTTTCCTTTTGTTTGTTCTCTTATCTATTATTATTATTATTTGTCTATTTGAGACAGGGTTTCACTTTATAGTCCAATTCCTCCTGGAACTCCTTACGTAAGCTGAGATTGGCCTTGAATTCTTGGCAATACTTCAGCCTCAGACTCCTGAGTGATGGAATTGGAAGCTTGAGCCACTATGCTTAGCTTTTTAACTTTTATCAGTGTTGATTTGTTTGTTCATTCATTTGCTTACTTACCTGTTTTTCTGAGACAGGATCTCACTATGCATGAAACTCTCAAACTCACTATACATGAAGGTGTTACTATACACCATTATATGCACCCTAAGTATGTTTGTTTGTTGTTTTGTGACAGAACCTTATCAAGTAATCCTGGATGACCTGGTACTTGCTGTGTAGATTAGGTTTGCTGCAAATCAATCTCCCAGTCTGTTTCAAGAGTGCTGAGGTTACAGGTACCTAGTTAATTCCTAAGTATTTTAAATAACTATTGTTTGCTTGTTGGGGTTTGGTTTTCTACAGTCCCCACCTTTGGACTTTTGAGACAAAGTTTCATCCAGCCTGCCAACAAACTCCTAACCCTCTCCCTCCCTCCCTCCCTCCCTCCCTCCCTCCCTCCCTCCCTCCCTCCCTTCCTTCCTTCCTTCTTTCCTTCCTCATTTCCCTCCCTTCCTCCCTCCCTTCTCTCTCTCTCTCTGTCTTTCTAATGGTTGTGGTTATTAGTAGTGAGAATGACTGCTGTGTGGGGGAAGGTTGACAAGTGTGAAAACGCTCAGGAGTACAGGGCTCACCACTTGTCCAGGGGACCACGATTAGGAATGTACTTGACCCCACAGCCATCAGGAATGAGCCTCTTCTCAGCTACCATATCTTCAAATTCATCTGTATTAAACTGGGTGAAGCCCCACTTCTTTGAAATGTGGATCTTCTGGTGGCCAGGAAACTTGAACTTGGCCCTCTGCAGAGCCTCAATCACATGTTCTTTAGTCTGCAGCTTGGTATGGATGGACACAATGACCTGGCCAATATGAACCCTGACCACTGCACCTTAGGGCTTCCCAAAGGCACCCCGCATACCTGCCTGGAGCCTGTGGCAGGATAAGATCCTGTTGATTGGCATGACATGGAAAGGGTGGAGCTGCACTCGGATATGAAAGCCATCTTTGTCACAACTGCTTACCATGTATTTGTTAACACAAATCCAGCAGCTTCCAGGGCTCTAGGGGAGAGTTGCTCACGCTCATCTGATGTCATGCGGCCACAAAGTGTGAATTCACCTACTCTCGCCTCTTCTGTTCCAAGTCAAAGATTCAGATTATTGCATCAGTGACTCCATGGCAAAAGCGAAACATCGGGTAAAGCTTGTTTTGACAATACTGGTAATGCTGGGAGAGACATCAACCAATGATGACACCAAGATTTCCAGTGGCCACCCCAAGAAGGAAAAGAGCTGCCTCTGCCTTTCAAGTGCTGACATTGCAGGCATCCAGTCACAGTGAGCTCAGTATCTAATATGAGTGAGATGGTGTTCTTGACTGTCTTATTGGATGAGGGATGTAATAGCAAGGAAATGCTATTATTTTTATGTTAGCTTATATCACCATGATGAATTCATTTATTAGTTTCAATATTTCGTTGACATATTTTGGGTTTCTTTTTTCTTTTTTATTAATTTATTCTTAGACAATCTCATACATGTATACAATGCATTGTGATCATATCTATTCATCCCACTCACCTGCCTACCCTATCCTACCTATCTTTCTTTCCCACCTTCATATCTATTTTTACAACAGGACTATAATTGAAATAACATATTTTCAATAAACAAAAATACATTTAGGATGTGGAAAGCTGCTAAGATTGAGCTTCCAACACTCTATGGTTAAAATTCATGATAAAGCTAAAGAATGACATTTTTTCAGTTTCCTGTAAGATTGAGTAAGCCCACAGTGTGTGTGCTCCTGCATAGTCCAAGGACAGTCATCAACAGTGTGAACATGTAGAACCTGTTGCAGTTTTCTAAAATATGTAAGTTCATATCATCTCCAATCAAGGAAAACTTAACTTCTTTCAAATTTGGATGTTTTTTATTTTTTTCTTTTCTTTTATTTCTTTCTTTATTTTATTTCTTTTATTTGACTTGTTTTTATTTTGTCAAAGACTTTTGCATCTATATGAAATAGGGATATTGACCTATAAACTCTATATTCTGTTTTCATAAAACGAGCCTGAAATGCTCTAGAAGAGTTGGAGAAATATTGGCACTTTTTTTAATTACTATTTTTTATTTTCAAACAGAAATCCCTAAACAGTTAATCTGTTAAATTATGTGATGGTGTCTTAAATTTTCAAAATATCTTTAGCAAATTAAGATGTAAGGTTCTGTGCTTTGCATTGTAGATCTTTTTTTTTTATGATTTCTTTTTTTTTATTATTATTTATTCAACCGTGTGCATGTGTGTGTGTATGTGTGTGCGCGTGTGTGTGTGTGTCTGTGTATGTGTAGAACCACGGACGAATTTGCGAACCACCATGGACAGCCTCCACCTCCTTCTGCCCCGGGATTCACAGGCTCCGCCCTACCAGGACCAGAAGCGCAGGCCGCCCCCCGCTTCCACCTGGCGTCTATACGTGGGATCTGGGATCCGAACTCAGGACCTTCCGCGTGCAAGGTGGAGGCTTAACCCCTGAGCCACCTCTCCAGCCCTGCATTGTAGATCTTAATTTCGAAATTTCTTTTTTTTTCTGAAAGCACTTATTCTTTGCATATTTGTTAGAACAGTGAAGGCAGCAGAAGGGATTTGTTGGGGGGTGGGGGAGTGAAGGTCTCCCTACAGAGGAACTCAAGATCTTTCTACCCTAGTATCCTCAATACTGGGGGTATAGGCATGTACCAACACATTCAGCTCAATGTGTATGCTTTTGGAGGCTCAAGGGCGACATTGAGAATCACCGTGTATTGCTCTACCTTCCTATAGTTTTGCTCTTGGATTTTCCAGGTTCTGCCTTCCAGGGCTTCAATTGCAGGCCTTGGCCATTTATGTCTCATGTGAGGTCTGGGATCTGATCTCAGGTTTTTAGGCTTTCAGCCCCCCTTCCCCCATCCCAACAAGTTACACAAATTGAAACAAAGATAGTTTATTGGGATCAATCACCAGACTATCTTGGTGGGATTGGAGAAACAACAAGGTGGAAAGATAGTTGGAAGGTTTATAGTCTTTGCGCTTGTGGGTAGGGTGAAGGTCAAAGGGGAGTGAGCTATTTTCTTATAAAGTGAAATAATTGGTCCCTTATCCAGGCTGGGAAGTACGTGGTCAGCTACTGTCCCAGTCCTCATGGCCACGAAGTACATGACTAAGGAATATGTGAGGGTGGGTTTTCGCAAGTATGGACTTGCTGTTAGGGGTTTGGAGAGTGGGGGATGGGCAGGGACATTTCTGTCCGTCCATTTGTCCTGTGAGGCAAAGGCTTAACCTCTGAGCCTCTCCAGCTCCACTTTTCACTTTTTATTTTGAGAACTAAGAGTTGCCCAAGATGGCCTGGAATTTGCCATCTTTCAGGACTAAAAGTGATAGATTTGGAACCAGACCTCAAAACCAGGGACCTCCCACATGATAAATCTCAGCCAGAGATCCCACCCTAAAGTCAGAGATCCTACCATAGCCAGATACCCACCCAATAAATCTGTTAATCTGTTAACTGGTCAAACCCCAAAATCCCTTCTCCCCACCCTCCAACTATAAGAGCTCACACCCCTGGCTCCAAGTGAGCAGCTATTTCCAATGGAGGAGAAATTGCTGCTTCCTTGAAAGAGTTTTGGAGGAACTTCCTGAATAAACTTCAGTCTACATGGATAAAGCTTGGGTTCATGTTCTATCTCCACCCTTGCCCCTCATATGGTTCCCTGACTGAAAACAAAGTTTGTGTGGGCATTTCTCCGACATCTCTTGAGATTGATCTCTGTCTAGCTTGTCGATAAACTTTTCTCTTCCCCTTCATTCTTCCCCACCACATTGTTCTGGGAATGGATCTCCTGGCTGTCCCATTGTTGCAGGGTTCTGTGTTCAGAGTCAAAGACCGAAACCAGAACACATGTAGAAGATTAAAGTAAAGTTTATTAGAGGAGAGAAAGGATGGAACTCATGGATTCCAGATGTGGAGAGCCATGAGGGGTAGGCGCCAAAGATGGCTGCCAGGGTCTGGACTATTTATACACCTAGGTAAGCCCGGGAAAGAAGGACTTTCCTCTTTAGTTAGCTTATATTGGGGTCAAACCCACTTGATCTTGAGCCCACCTCCAGATAAGGCCTAACCGTAAAGGAGAACTAATCTCCAGATCCTTTCATAAGAAAAGGATTGGGGGAAGTTGGTGAAGGGTGTATTCCTTCAGGGTAATCCCAGCAGTGGGGGATGACCTTCCAAGACCTTCAGAGACCATCCCAGCATAGGTGCTCTAAACCTGCTTTAACATGACCCAAAGCTCCCAGGTAGAGGACATCTTACCATTTGACACACCCACGCCTACTCAACACCTGAAAGAAGGTAATTGCAATCTTTCTTTCGAATTGAGTTTCTGGAACTCCAGGAGTACCAGAATTTATTCCCAGCCAAGATTAGGTGGACCCTGGGAGTCTCTAACTTGGTCACTTCATACTAAAACACTAGTTCTTCCTGCTCTTCTTGGGACACAAGGACGCTAGTGATCTTGGGATACTGAGCTTTGCTCATTTGTTTATCTTGTCTCAGATTCCCAACACGGACAATAAATTAACAATCCTGAAAGACACGCCCTTGGCCTGTCTAAAAAAATATCTGAAGGACCTCTACTTGAGAGATCTTCGATCATCCACACTAGTGCATCTTTCAACCAAAATTTGACCCCAATATGAATTGGACAAGGGTAAACATTGGCCCAAATTTGGCACTCGTGATATCAATATTCTCCAAGCCTTAGAAAGATTTCTCAAGTAAAATGGCAAATGATCTGAGATTCCTTAAGCCCTAGGTATTTTCGCTCTCCGTAAAATCCTTCTCTCTGTGCCTCCTGCTCCCCAGCCTATATACTTCTCCGTACTAAGACCGCCACTTCCCAAAACCACAAAAGGTCTTCTTCCTATTCCCTCTTGCATTTAGACCCCGCTGAGGAACCACAGCTGTTACGCTTCTTTTGTATTATAGAAAAAAAGACATTAAGTCTCAAAAACATGCCTAGTAGGAATTGAATTTCATGTATTCAAGTGTTTTTCAATTGTCTCTGTCTTGATTAAACAGAGATTTGGTTACTCATAAAATCCTAATTGCTTAAGATCTTATAGAATTTAACTATTATATTTATATTATAAGGGTCATATATTTTAAAAATAAAAATTTGGTGATAAGCCTGGATAAGAACTACAAAATCTTAGATTTCAAGGTAAAAGAGACACTACTAAACCTATCTCTGCTCACTTTTCTTAGCAGACTTCTCAGGGAGGGGGAGGAGAAGGGCATTTTTGAAATGGGGATAGGAAAACTCTATATGAATATGCAAATGAATTAAAACAGGATCAATGTAATCTGGACCCAGCATTAGTCTGTCTTCAAGAGATTCTAAGTGCATTTGGGCCAACTCAGATTCATGTTTCCTTTTCCTTACAAGATTTTGGCCTAATTACTTAAGGAGTTTCCCTGAGGGTACAGATAAATTCATTTTTTAAACAGAAAGGAAGGAAAGAGAAAGAGCCAGGAAACAAAGAAATCAAAACTTGACATTTGCCTAAGGGATAAATAGAGTACTAGCAGGCACACCTAAGCAGACTACCTAGGTCCCTTTCCGATGGGGTAAGGTGGAAAAAGATGCTTTAAATGTTTTAGACATCTTGAAAGAAACTTTTCTGAGTGCAAAAAGCTTCCACATGGCCTATGTCCTGACTGTGGGAATCTCCCTTGGAGGAAGGATTGCCCCCTGAACCCCAGGGCCCAGGGGTCAAGACCCTCTGCTGGGGACCAATGAAGTGACTTGATGCTCTTAGCTTTTCTCTGATGGGAAAAGGAGTTTGCCATTGATATCCACAGAAAGAAATTCCCAAAAATGCCAGGTTGATAATAGCATCTTATGAGAACCTTGGGTTTAACATGCAAATGGGAAGCCATTTTGTTCCTCTGTTAATAAAGGAAGCACAAATTTTTAGTGCTCAACTTCCTTCCTAGGCCTCTGTCAACCTTTGATTTAAATAAAACTGTTAAGATCAAGGAAATGACAGGTTTAGCAAAGCAACTATTGAAGTTCCTTATATACTCAATGGCAATACACATATCTTTGGCCCAAGATATCTCCTTACTTTTAACAACCCAGAAGGGAAAAGAGAACTAACTCAGATTGTTAAGCCCAAAGATTCAAAACAGTCCACATATTTTGCATTGACCTTAAGATGTGACCTTACATATTTACAGTTGCTAGAGGAAAAAGATCTTTTCAGTATTAGATTACCCACTGTTCTTTGCTTTCATACCAGACAAAAATAATGACTATTCCAGGAAAGATAGCAGGTTTTCTTCACTGACGCTACCCACAATAAGACTGCTAAGCCCCTTTGGCTTATCCTATCTGCTTCCCAATTATAATGGTTTAATCCTTATGTTTAGATCTTATAGGCTTAATTTATCTGCTTTGTCTCTTCCAGACTAATATCCATAAATTTCAAATATGAGGACCTCTGGACCATCCCAGCATCTCATGGATGAGGATCATTGATTACTCACAATTCTTTTGCCCCAACTTAGCAGGAAATAGCCAGAAAGATCATCACCCCTCATCCCTTGAGCAGTGTGGATCCTCGAAAAGTTAAGGGATAAGGTAGGCATGTTTAGAGCAGCCCATGCTGGTATGGTCTTGAAGGTCTTGGAAGGTTCCCCCGCTGCTGGGACTATCTTAAAGGAACACAACCTTTTGCTAATGTTCGCAACCCTTTGCTTAGGAAAAGCCATTTTCCCCTCAGGTTCACCTAAAAATGCCCACTCCCAGCTGTGCTCCTGAATTCCCCTCTGGAATGCCATCTGGTCAGAGAGCCTACAAGAAGCCTATATGGGTTGGTACTAGGAGCCACCTATTAGGGAGTACGTACGGCGCTTAATTTTCTGGGTCTGGGATACTTCACTTAATATAATTGTTTCTAATGACATCCATTTCCCAGCAAATTCCAGTAATTCATCATTTTTGATGGCTGAGTAGTACTCCATTGTATAGATGTACCACAGTTTCCTTATCCACTCGTCAACTGTTGGACATTTGGGCTGATTCCATGACTTTGCTATTGTAAACAGTGCTGCTATGAACATGGTCGTGCTTGTGCTATCGAGGTGAACCTCTGCTGTATGGGGGGTTATTCCCAAAAGTGGAATAGCAGGGTCATATGGCATTTCAATCTTTAATTTCTTTAAGAATCTCCAGACGGCTCGCCAGAGTGGCTGTATCTATACTAGTTAGGGCTGAAGCAATCATAATTGGACTTTACATGCCCTGCGCATTGTCCAACACACTGCTGACCTCACAAAGTCTAGCATCTGCTAAAGGCACCAAGATCCTTGGAGGCAAAGGACTGGCAGCCACAGCAGTGTTCCTATACCTAAGGAGAACACGGGAAAGGGTTCGGGAAAGGCCACTGGGTCCTTGTACGTCATCGGAGAGGAGGGCCCAGAGGAAAATCAGACATGCACAAGAAAGGACTCTCCGGGAATTGGGGTGGGAGGCACTGGGGGATGGGGAGGCAGAGGGGTGGAGAGGGGGAGCAGGGGGGTACGGGGGGAGGAGGAGGGAGGGAGGGAACTGGTGTACCTAATAAGTTTGTATGAGCTGAAATAAAACAAAAAACAAAAACAAACAAAAAAAAAGAAGCTTATATGCTAATAAGACTTTAAAACACTGCCCTCAGACCAGAAAAGCCCTAGCTCTCTCTCTTGGCTACAGCTCATACAACAAACTATTACTTTTTCTAAATCATACAAATCTCTCTCTAAATGTCTCCCATTGTTTCTTTTGTGATTCCCTTCAATACCCTCTTTTGGCAGCAATCCCCTTAAACTCGATGCCAAATACCACCACTTCTTCCTCAGATCTTTTTTGGTCCCCATCTATCTCCAATGTCCCCTAGGGGAACCTGAACAAACTACCACCTTCCACCCTTTCCAACTCTGCCTCATCACAGACAAAACCTCAAACATCTTTCCTTCCCATGGGACCTGCACCGAGAATGTTACCATGCAGACACCCCTAGAAGCCAACTTGGGACAGTTCTGGTGCAACGGCTCTGTCTCCTCTCACATTTACTCCCATTCCCCCGTCCATCCCAGTCACCATGGTCTCTCAATTGACTCTGTATGGAAGAGCCAAATTCCTTTGGTTGCTCCCTAAAACTAGATCAAAAAGAGCGGCCTTCATACCAGTACTAGTGGGAATAACCCTGGCAATTGCCATCTTCGGTTCAGCGATGGGGGGGGGCTTAGGCCATTCTTTGTGGGCAACTTCAGATCTACAAAACAGCTTACATAAGGCTCTGAGCTCGATGGCAGCCTCCCTTGCCTCCCTCCAGAAACAACTTAACCTCTTTTGCTCAAATAACACTACAAAATAGGAGGGTCCTAGACCTCTTAATGGCAGAAAAAGGCAGAAAAATGGCAGATTCCTAAGGGAGAAAAGTTGTTATTACCTCAATGAGTATGGATTAGTGGAACAAAATACAATCAAGCTAACTGACCTACCAATAAATTAGACAGTAAACAATAGTTCCAGGACTCTCCTTTTGGTTGGCTTCAATCTCCATTAATAACCTGGCTACTACCCTTTCTGGGACCCCTAATTCTTGTTTGTCTTCTGTGCCTCTTCACTCCTTGTCTTTTCAAATTCCTTCAAACACAAATAAAATTACTAACTAAACCTTCAACCAACTTCTTCTTAGGGATTACCAGCTAATCCCCACTACACCTGATGGACACCCTCAATAATGTCGCCAAATAAGAGAGGGCTCAGAGATGTCCTCCCCACTACCACAATAGCCATGCAACCTCGCCAGTGCCTGCTACATGTTCATAGAGGACCTGAGGGAGGACTATTGGCTACCTCCAAAACAACCACGGACTCCAGAGGACTTCATAAATGCCAAATGCCTTTGAGGAACTTTGGCTCCAGGGAACTTTTCTCTCACTAGATTCTGATATAATTGTTTTTTTCAGTTTCTTTTTTTTTTTCTATCAATTTCCAGATTTAGTTTTTTTCACTTTCATTCTCACTTCTTATCTAAACTCCCTTATGCGATCACCTACAACTCATCGATATGCCTATAGACTAATGCATGCCTGGCTCTCCTCAGAGACATACCTCACCATGTGCTGTGATCCACTCTCCCTAGTCCTACGCTGCATCCTGTTCATGCTTCTCCTGACTGGTCTTGTGACAGTGGCTCCAGACAAAGAAGCCAAGATATTGGTCTCTCTGACCTACACTTTGTCAATGGGGCTTGTCCTCATCATGCACTGTAACTTCACATGCCCTTAACTTTTACTTCCCAGGGACACTGGACATGACAACCTTCCTCAGCAGGAAGTAGTTCTGATATTACATCACCCCTCATCTAAATAAACAAAAAGGAAGGAATGTTGGGCTACTGCATCATGTAGTGACCCTTCCTTCCTAGACAAAACACCCCATTTCATAAAGAGGTGCCTCCAAGTCCATATGTGCCCTTCTCTCTACCCAATATGGCGCCCCAGGGCTTCTCTCTCCTTCTGTATGTGTTCCTGCTGGCAGGCTCCCCATACATTCTTCAGATAACTGGACATCTTCTCCTACAGGGCAAAAACCCAAGTGTTCCCTAGCTCACACCCCTAATGCCTTCCTGGTTGTACTGTACATAAGCTGAGAGAAGAAGACACTCCCTACTGTTCCGTCCGCTTGTGCTGGGACAGTTAGTTATTCTGCTTTGCTCGAGCCAGACATCAGAGGGGTTCCCCTGAACAAGCCCCCTTCAACTGCCTTACAATCTTTCTTTACCTTCTGTCTCCTCACCTGGCCCACTCTCTCTACTGCTTCTACCTCAGTGCAGACACCAGCTCCTACTCCAATCCCCACTCCCATGTCTCCTCCTATCTTCCCCAATCATCCTCACCTGTGCCTTCTCCCTCAATTACTCATTCCCAGTCCCATAAATCAACTGCTCCAACTCTTGCCCAAACCCTTCCTCCTACTTCAGTCCCATCGCTAGCTCCGGTCCCTGTTCCACCTTCTATTCCTGTCCTCTTCTATGACCTCTCCTCAACGACCATCCTTCCCCCTGGCTTCTCTCCCAACTCCTCCTATGGATCTTCACCAACCATTCCCACCTGTGCCTTCTTCCCCAACTACCTGTTCCCATGCCCAAAAATGAACTGTCCACGTGCTCCCATTAAGTGAGATGGCAGGAAGATAATCTAACCAGGGTTCATGTCCCATTGATCCTTTTCACAAAATCCCCAACTAAAATTCCTGCTCTTTTTCTTAATCACTTTACAGGGGAAATTTCTAAGTGTACCAATGTAGACCCACCTTCTCCCTGAAGTCACCCTCCTTCTGAAGCAGTCTGCTCCAGATATCCAAATGAAACTCTTAAAAAGCTAGAAAAGGGATCTCTAATCCCTCAGAGAAAACTTGAGCTTGCATTCGAGAAGGTTTTTGGCAACCGGCCAGAGGAATCAAAAAGGGAGAGGGAATGGGAGAAGCAAGGGACAGAGAAGAATTGGAAGGAGTACCATGGTCACTTTAGGTTTTTAGCCTCTGCCCTCCAGGGTTGATCACTGCTCTCCCCATGGGAAGAGGAGTCAGTCCTCGGGACCATATTTCTGGGATATCTGGACACTCTTTGCAATCCAGACTAACTCCTCCCACTCTAAACTTTATGCTTCTCTCCTGCCTTCTTAAATCTCTTATGACATTAGGTCTTTAAGGGATCCTAAATATTACCAGAAGACAGTCCCAATGTGGTAGGGTTTTTGTGTTCTGGAGTAGAAGATTGAAACCAGAACATGTGCAGAGGATTAAGGTAGAGTGTATTAGAGGAGAGGAAGGCTGGAACTCATGGACTCCAGAAGTGGAGTGCCAAGAGGGGCTAGGGCGCCCCTGAAATCCAGGCATGGAATCCATAAACAGCAAGGAACAAGAAATGGACTCATGGCAGGCGCCAGAGTACTCATGGAATCCTCCAGAGGCATGGAGCTAGAAAGAACTTGTGACACTCTGAGTGCCACCAGGGGCTAGGGCACCAAAGATAGTTGCCAGGGTCAGACATATTTATACACCTAGGCAAGCCCAGGAAACTGGCTTTTCCTCATTAGTTAACTCCCATTGGGGCCCAACCCAGTTGCTTTTGGGCCCATGTGGGGCTAGAGATCAAGTTGTTTGTTTGATATGGAGAGCTCATCTCCATAATCCCTTCATATGGAAGTTGGTCATTTTATCTCTGGGAGGATTGGAGTCAGTTCCTCAGCAGGGGTGCTCCTTCAGGGAGATTCCAGCAATTGGGGATGACCTTCAGGAATTCCAAAGACCTTCAAAGACCTTGAGAGACCCATCCCAGTATAGCTGCTCTAATCCTGTCTTATACTAAAGTCCCAACAAAACATTTTTTATTGTAATCTCCTCCTCCACCTTTGTGAACACCTTAGCTGCTGGCACCAGGCACCTCCCCCATATGTTTATGCTTGAAAATTCTAGCTAACTTACCTCTAACCTGACTTCATGAAACAGTTTCTCTTCAGGTCACCAGTTATTCTCAAATTCAAACAACCATTTATAACAGGAGTAATACATCATTAATAGTTGGAGTAATTGCTAAATATGTTTCTTAAATGCTAATCTGCTTTTGGTATTGGTTTTAAAAATCTGTTTTTGATAATGTTCTCCAAAGTCTATTTCCAACATCTATTTCCAGCATTCTTCTTGAACTGTGTCGTAAATTGATAACTAATTTTAAGTTTCTTACCAGTGAATTAAATCCTCATCTGCAGGAAACATCACCAAATAGCATTCCTGAATCTGTGTATATGAGTTTGTGTTTCAGTCACGTGTCTGTATGTTTGTGTTTTGTGTTTCAAAGTGGCCATTTCAATTTTTTTTCATTCCTATTGTGCACTAATGTTTTTGATATTTTGGCATGCTCTACCTAAATACATGTATGTATACTTAAATTTAATGGCATCAAATGCCTTAACTACCTATATACTCAATTTACATTTTAAATTGATTTTTAATGGGATTACAAATAAAGATGCCACTGTGTTCCCAGAGTAGCAAAGCCACTATGGATATTGGTTAGTTAAACCCCTTCATTCCTCCAACTTTTATGGATTCTTGTCCCATCAAATCTAGTAACCAAGAAATGTCTTCTAAGAAATTCATTGGAATTTCTTCATTCTTCTTCTGGTAAGATGTATGGACTCCTTTCTGGGAGGATACCAACAACTTCTCTGTTCCAATCTACTTTCTAACTACCTGTCCTCCATGTGTACTCCTATGTTCTGCTACAACCTTGCTAGCATAATTCAGATATAATGATTTTGGAATGTTTCTATTGCCATGTGATAAGCATTATTCTCCTAATTGTAGATCCTATTTTATATAATGTGCTTATAGGTAAGTTTATATTAAATTTTATTTTCAAAATGGGGATATAAAAGACAAATACTAACAACTGCTTATAAGGAAAAGGCATCAAGTCTCAAAAATTCAAGTGTTCGGAGGGAGGGGGAAGGGAGAGAAGTTAGGATGAATACTCAACATGTTTGTAAAAGTAGAAAAATAAAAATGAAAAAAACCAAATGTTTTTAATTGTCTCTAATCCTGATTATGCCCATAAGACTCATAAAATCCTAATTCATAAAGGGTCTAATTGCTTGTCCCATGAGATTAAAAATAAGCATGCTGGCCTAAACCTTTACTTCACTGGACCAGACAATACAATTGCTTACCACAGACCACAGCAAGTGTTATGTCAGATGCAGAGGGCTAAAAACGTATATATATATATATATATATATATATATATATATATATATATATATATATATAAAATCCAGATCATTATGGCTAGTAAATTTAATGTGATCCAGGTGTTTATTTATTAATAGCTCTGCCAATTAGCTCTCTCTCTTCTGAAGACTGCTCTTCCACCTGCTACTCAGCCTTCCTAGTGATGTAAGACATATGTGGCCGATTATATGGCTTCTACATTCACGAAACTGTGACATTTTGCCAACAGGGAACTTAATACAAGTTCCCGAAGAGACAAGGATGACTGACTGGCTGGAGTCTCCAATAAAGAGGAGAGTTCTGGAGTATTGCAAAACCAGAGCCAGATTATCTTGGGCCCATTTTAAATCCCTTGTTGCCATTTATTGTCATCCTTTGTATGTGAGCTAACATTCTGATGATTACATGTTATTAGATAAGTTATAGTTCAATTTCCCTACTCCCTACTTAGGAAAATAACCTTCTCGTCAGTCTTTATATCTTGTAGGTTAGGCTTCAGTAGCCCTCTTGATTCTTCTGGTCCTTGCTTTGAGGACATTGGACTGCAACCCCTACTATGCCCCTCTTCAGCAGGAAGTAGTCAGAATGGTCTTTGCCCTTCTCCCCCCAGCAGTCAAAATCCTGGAGACAGCAATATAGGTAAGATTTCCATAGGCAGTGAGAAGAGAGAGGGAGACCAGAGGAAATCAGGGCCTGAAACCTAGACGAAGAAAACTGACCTGAAGCCTGTTCCTCATCCTGAAAGTTCCAAACCCACCAGGAAAAATAGAGCTCCTCTACCACCTCCAGTTTAATGGGGAGCCTCACCAATGAAGCAGTTTAGGGAGATTCACTGCCCTGTCTCCCCACTCTCCATTTTCCAGTTCCTCCCAATCCTACCCAATTTTTTTCCTTTTTATCCATCAAGAGTCTGATTTTGATATATCCAGAACCAGACGTCAAAACCAGAGACCCCCACCTGATAAATCTCAGCCACACATCCCACCCTAAAGTCAGACAGAGATCCTACCATAATTAGAGACCCCCCCCAATAAATCTGTTAATCTGTTAACTGGTCAAAACCAAAATACCTTCTCCCTTCCCTCCAACTATAAATCTGGAAGAGAAATTGCTGCTTCCTTGCAGGAATTTTGGAGGAGCTTTCTGAATAAACTTTAGTCTACATGGATGAAACTTGAGTTTGTGTTCTATCTCCTACCCCTGCTCCTTGTTCTTCTTTCTTCCTTGCTTTTTCTAACAAAGAATACGAGACTGGGCAGGTGAGGCAATTCAGTAGATATCTCACTTTCCCACTTCTATTATTTTAATCAGTACACGACTCAAGCACTTTAGGAAAATGAAGGATTTATTCCAGCTTATGATTTCAGGTTATGGTTCATTTGGCAGGAGAGTTACCAACAGGAGCAGAGGGTATAGCATACCATATTAATAAGAAGAGCTGAAAGAAAGGCAAGGAACAAAGCATTTTTCTAGATTGTCAGACTGTTAAATTCCAGCCAGCTCTTTCCATTTTACACACCTGTTCAGGGACTAGTCTCATCCACTGTGGGCTGGGTTGTCCCACTTCAATTAGATAATTTCCTACTGGTTTGTACAGAGGCTTGGCTTAACTAAAAAATAAAATTTCGGCATAGGTGTGCCTAAAGGCTCAATTCTCAATCATCAAATTGATAGCTGAAACTAACTGCTCAGGTACTTGCTCACAAGTATCTGAAGTCAATCCCCAGAGCACACAATGTAGAAGGAGAGAACTGACTTCTAGAAAACTGCCCTTGACCTCTACATGTGCACGTATCATTTATCTCCCCAGTCCTCTGTCACAAAAATAAACAAAAATATTTTAAAAAATGAAATAAGAGAGAGAGAACTTGTTCCCACAACCAAAGAAGTAAGGGTAATTTCTAAAGAAAAATGAGTTTGTATTATCCAATTTTATTCCTGCAATGTAAGTTGTGTCTGAGTAGTACTACTCTCCCATTTTGCATTTTAGACAGAAATGAAGGCCAGGGAGAAGACACTCAGATCACTGTTTCAGTTCCCGACACCAGTGGGGAAGGCTTCCATCTCCAGCGACTACCTGATAAGTCATCCATGCCCAGCACTCAGGCCCCTTTCAGGACAGACATCCCAAATAAAGCCCAGCGCATACACAGAAAGGCAAGAAACTAGAAGGGAGACTGGTTGGAAAGAAAATAGGAAGTGGGATAGAAGGAGAGATAGGATTGGGTAGTAAGGGAGAAAACACTTTTGAGTTAATGCCAGGTGTGGTCAAGTAACACCCAGGATTAACTATCACAAATCCACTCCCTGTCAAGTGACATCAGATCACACATCCTTAGGTCATAGTTAATCTCCACAAGATTCACATAATATCTATGTACAACCTCACAGGCATTATTTTTTACCAAGATAAATGATAAAGTCCCTTGAAAAATGCTTAGTCTTTGGTGTCCCATAACACAAATCATAAAATAGATGACATTTTACCATATAACTACAGATTAACAATATATTAAATAACATAAATATCTTCTTAGTGTATGTGCGCATGCACAAACATATTCTTAAGAAATTAGAACAGGAGGACTCATGGCAATTACAATCCTCGTTTCTGTAACTGATCACATGGCCTTAGCTGGTATTCCTCTACTAGCCATTCTGTATTTCTTCCACCTTCAGCAAGTACTTGCATAGGTCTTGGCTCTTTGCCAGGAGGGGATACCCATACCTTCATTCCTGGAGGATCTGGGCCATTTACTGTCCTGCATGTATTGAGTTGTAGTCTCCCTTTGACCTTAACCACAGGACATGGTAATACCAAGAGATGCCTAGTGGATCACCTGCACATACTCTTCCTTCTACTACTGTGGAGAACCAGCTCAATTTCTCCTTGGTCATTGGGTCAATCACCCTCCCAACACTGTTATTCCTTTCTTAGCTTGTTGACTCAAGAGCATTAGAATTCCAAAAGTGCAAGGGGAAGCCTTAGCTTCCAGTTCAAAGGGATATTTGTCCTGCCTCCTGGCACAAGCATTCCCTTCTCTGGAACCAAAACAGGGACAGGAAACAAAAATTTTCCCAATGGATCACTAGGGGTGATGGTAAGGGGAACCATTCCTGTTTCTGCCCCTCAATTCCTGGACCTGTGAAGCCTGGCTATAAGAGACACAGTACAATACATTGGATGCTGGTTCAAGGCATATACTGCCTTCTGGAAAATTCTGCCCCAGCCCTCCAGAATATTACCACCTAATTGATGCTGTAATTGTGCCTTCAAAAGGCTATTCCACAATTCTATCAAGCCAGCTGCTTCAGAATGGTGGAGAATATGGTAAGACCAGGGAATTCCATGGTCATGAGCCTACTGCCGTACTTCCCTAGCTGTGAAATGAGTTCCCTGGTCTGAAGCAATGCTATGTGGCATACCATGATGGTGGATAAGACATTCTATAAGTCCACGGATGGTAGTCTTGGCAGGAACATTACGTGTAGAAAAGGCAAATCCATATCTAGAGTAAGTACCTATCCTGGTAAGGAGAAAGCACTGCCCCTTCCATCTTGGAAGCGGCCCATTGTAGTCAACCTGCCACCATGTTGCTGGTTGGTCACTCCAGGGAATAGATTCATACTGGGGACTCAGTATTGGTCTCTGTTGATGGAAGATTTGGCACTCAGCAGCAGCTGTAGCTAGGTCAGCCTTGGTGAGTGGAAGTCCATGTTGTTGCGCCCATGCATAACCTCCATCTCTGCCACCATGTCCACTTTGTTCCTGGGCCCATTGGGCAATGACAGGGATGACTGGGGAAAAAGGCCGACTGTCTACAGAATGGGTCATCTTATCCACCTGCTTATTGACTGTTTCCTCTGTTGATGTCATCTTTTGATGAGCATTTATATGGGACACACATATCTTTGTGTCCTTTGCTCATTGGGAAATATCTATCCACATGCTTCTTCCCCAGATATTTTTCTCGCCAATTTTCCAATTATGTTCCTTCCAAGTCCCTGACCATCCAGCCAAATCATTGGCTACAGCCCATAAATCACTGTACAGTCTCACATCTGATCACTGCATGTTGCTTAGTATCATGTGAATTTTATGCCAGGTTTATGTATAATCTATTGAAAATTATTGTTGTCATTATTATGATTATCATTATTATCTGTTTTTTTGAGATATGGCCTGGCCGTATTGAAAAGAAAAAAATTGAGATTTGCTTTTATATATTCAATGATGGCTTCAAACTTACTGCGTAGCTGAGGATGACCTTGTGTGACTGATTCTCCTGACACCACCTCCCTTGAAAATTACTAATGAAAAAGTAGGCTGGTATAGGGGCTCTTGCTGTGTTCTCAGCACTTGGAGTACAAGAAGAAATATTGCTGTGAGACTGAGGCCAAGATGGGCGCTGTACAAATGGTAGAAGAACATGTTCTTTCTCTTAATACTCTTCCTACAGAGACACATTGCTTCTTCTCGTGTACTTGTAGCTTCTGAGATGATCTTGAACTTAGTATGTCTCCAAGTTCTTTACAATTACTTAGGGAGAGAGTAGGGATTGTGTGAGATTTGTGTGCTTTGAAGAAAACACTTTGGCATCAGGATGGGGAACATATTAAAAGGATGAAGAGCATTACTTTCAAGAGTCAACTTGATACTTGAAAGTTAGGAGTTATCTAATTAAGGCAAGGCTGTAGGAGATGGCTTAATTGTATAATTGATATGGGAAGACCCAGACCATGATGGGTAGGACTATTCTGAGGGCGGGTGGATGAGATCAAGAGAGATCTGGTTGGCAGTTTGGCAAGTTGGCAAGTTAGAATCTATATGTTTGGTCCTTGATTCTCTGTTCTTCATGTGAATATGGTGTGACCAGTTTCCTCAGCTCTTGATGCTGGTAATTATCATGAACTGTAACCTGAAATCATAAGCTAGCATTAAAATACTTTTGGGGCTGGAAAAATGGGTCAGGGTTCAAGACTGTCTCACAAGCAGAAGGTCCTGAGTTCGGATCCCAAGTCCCACGTAAAAACACCTGACAGAAATGGCAGTGGCTTACACTTCTGGCACTGGTGGGCCAAGCTTGGGGAGTCTCAAAACAAAGCAAGAAGGAGGTAGAAGCAATCTAGGATGATTCCCAAACTCACTCGGCCCTCCACAGAGACCCATAGTGCCTTCTGCCTTCTGACACACACACACACACTCACACACAATAGATAGATAGATAGAATCTTTTTATTTCCCTAAGCTGTTCAGGTTATGTATTTATTATAGCAACAGACATATTAAAGTAAGACCGAGGTGATTGCACATAGCTAAGTGAGGGACAGCAGTAGTTGTGTTGCAGGGTGACTGTCTCTTCGTTGCAGGGTTCTTGTGTTCAGACTCGAAGACTGAAACCAGAACTCCTGTAGAGGATTAAGGTATAGTTTGTTAGTGGAGAAAAAGAATGGAACTCACGGACTCCAGACGAGGAGTGCCGTGAGTGGCAGGCACCCCGGAGAACTCATGAACTCCAGGCATGAAATCCATGAGGAGCATGGAGCTGGAAAATAATTCACAGACTCCACATGTGGAGTGCCTTGAGGGCAGGCAGCCAAAGATGGCTGCCAGGGTCTGGATTAGTTATACACTTAGGCAAACCCAGGGAAAATGATTTTTCCTCATTGGTTAGCTCACGTTGGGGCCCAACCCAAGGTAGGGCCTATCCATAAGGGAGAACTAATCTCTATATACTTTCATAGGCAAAGGGATGGGGGAAGTTGGCAAAGGGTGTGTTCCTTCTGGGTAGTTCCAGCAGTGAGGGTTGATCTTCCAAGACTTTCAGAGACCATCGCAGTATGGCTGCTCTAAACCTATCTTAGTTTGAATTAGGTTATGGTGAGAGAAAGGGAGAAATGGGGAGATATACAGATGCCTTTGTTATTAGAATTGAGAGTGAAAGAAATAGGGATAAATCCTAGTTTCTAAATTTGTGATTTTTTTTTGTCTATCTATGATCATGGAAAAAATCATCCCTAAGCCTTGTGCATAGAAGAATCATGCATTATCTCACAGGCGCTGTGAGTCCAGAGGGAGAGGCTCAGCTGAATTGCTCCTGCCCTGGATTTCTTGTGTGATTTCAGTCAAGGTGTCATTCTGGGTTCCTGCCATTTGAAGACTGGCTTACTGGAGGATCTTTTTCTGAACTCATTTACATTGCTGTTGGCAGGAGGCCTCCATTCCTGGCAAGCGTTGTCAGGAGGCTCATTTCCATGTGGCCTACGTGGACTTTTCCACAGGACTTCCCAGATGTCTTCATTTGTAACTTTCACATAGGTATGAAATGTTTTTTGAATAAGTATGTTTTTTTTTTCTGAGAACATACTTAAATTTTATTCACTACTAATAATTTTTAAAATTTTTAACTTTTATGTCTTTTAAATTAAATTTGTTCATTGACAATTTCTTTTTTTAAAATTTTTTTGTGTGTTTGTGTATGAATTTATACATAACATGCCAATCAGTTTCACTCCCAATCCTTTTTCCTTTCCTTATCATCCTATTTACTTCTCTTTCTTCTCCATAATCTTTCTTCCATTCATGTCTACCTTTCCACTCTCCTTTCCTTAGCACCCTGTTTCCCTCTCCTTCGTCCCTATAAAAAAAATCTCTTTCTCATATTCATGTTTATTTTTCTCTTGTTCTGTGAACCACGGGGCTCCATGGGGTCATCTGTGTGACCACAGGTTTGGAGCTATCCAGCAGAACCTGGTGGGCTCATCAGTGGCTATGTAAGTGAAGACAATTGGTAGCCCTCTCCTCATCTGTAAGTGATTGTTGACAGGGTCAGGCCTCCCCTCCATCCCCACCCCCTCGCACAATGTGGTGTATATGTAAACAACAAAGCTTTATTCTGCTCTAATGAAGAATGAAATTTTCAGTTGCAAAAAGTTGGATGTAACTGGACATCATCATGTTGAGTGAGACAAGCCAGCCTTACCATGGCAAATATTGCATGTTCTCTCTCTGTTGTTTGACTTTTCCTGAGCAGACATCTCTATTCATTTCAGTTAGAGCGAGGACGGCAGACCAAAGAAACAGTTTTACCCAAGTCTAGTTTGGTGAACCAAAGAATTCAGTGGGGCTTCTTTTAGAAGTATGGATGACTCAAAAGCAGCTGTATCACTGAAAGACTCACCCCAATGTGGGTGATGACTTACACAGGTTGCATCTCTGGAGCTCCCTAGCCAACTTTCAGGTAACTGCAGCACAGTATCCCCCCAGCAATGTTCTACTGCCTTTATAGTCTCCTCAGCAATGCTCCACTGCCTTTATTAGCCACCCCCCCCAGCTGGTGGCTCTATTATCTCTCTGTTGGGGAGAGACTTCCTGAGCTCCTAAATCCTCAGAAATTTTTTGATATTCCTGATTCTTACAAGTCTCTATCCCCACTCTAAGAGGGAAGCTTTTAATTTTGAGGAACTAGCTGCTCAATACTTCACCCCTCCCTTTAGTTCTTACATTCTTACATTCTCCTTTTCCACACTGTTCCCTGAACTTTGGAGAGTATTAATACACATTATATTTTTGTTTATTTTTATTATATATTTATTTTATTTATTATTTTTTTCCATTCATAGCTTAGCATTGGGCCACTGTGCCACAACAGTCACCTCTTCTCAACAGCTTTACTAGCTATGAAGATTGCCTACTACAAAGATGTTTCCCTCTGTGACTGAGGCTGAGAGTAGCAATAGTCAATGAGCATAAACACAAATGGTTATTAGACAGTTTCATGGACACATCATATTTACTTAGCATTACAATAGCAGTTGCTTCACTGCTGGGGTCATTGACCTCCCAGGTTTCTTTTGTTCCCTGTCTTATGATACCAGTCATGATTTTCCTTCTATGGAATAGGTTCAAATCCATTTGGAAAGCAATTTGTTACACTTGTAATGCTTATAGCCTTGACTTTTGGACTTCAAGGACCTCCCTAGTCAATAACTTGGGATTTTCACCAAACAACCTTATGTCTCCAGAAAGTTCCTTTTTCATGCATGCATGGTGCCCTTGCTCTAATTCTCCAACTGCTGTATTTTTTAAAATTATTATTATTCTATGTTTTCCCAGCTCTGTAAGACACTTAATGGTTACCATTATTTAACAGAACATTTTTTCAGAATGTAAGCAGTATCATTGAAAACTTGTTGTCATTGATAGTAAGGAGAATGTTAGCACTAGTGGGCACCAAGGTCAAGTAGGAAACGTAGCAAGATCCAATGGAGAATGAAAAGATATCATTGATTGTAACCGTTACTTCTCAAAACATACTTTCAAATACTGCAGCATATGTGGGTGACACTACCTCATCTAGTCTGACAATTTATAATAACAGCCATATGCCACAAGCTATCTGGTCTCCTCATCCTGGGCTGCTGCTGCCATCACAAAAGATACTACACATCTCTCCCTTCCTAATGGTTTCTCAGTCTCAGCAGAGTCAGCTGTGCTGCTTGATTTGGCCACAGCTTAGCTTAATTGTATACCAATTCCCTGGTTCTGTCAGGTTCTGAACCAGCCTGTAGTCCATGCCTTCCCATTGGCTTCCCATAGCTGTTGAAAAGATTATGGGCCAGGCAAACAACATCCACCCCCAGTTTGCTTTCTTGAAGGGGCAACATACACCGCATACTTTGGGGGATAATTGTTCCCTTATCAATGCAAGCTTGATCACCTGTACTATCTTATCATTTGTATTTTCTGGGAACTGTTGCTCAAGTTTTATAACCTTCCAAAAGCTCACTAGCACAGTATTTCACTTTCTATCAACTTTTTCCCTAGGAATTCTGTCTCTGTACCAATTCGCCACAGTGACTTTCATGGTTTGAAATGTGTCTCATGTGTTTAGGAAGTCATAGCACCTTTAAGAGGTGGAGCCTTGTAGGAGAAAGGTAGTCACAGGGGGTGGGCCTTGAGGTAGATTAGTCTCATCCTATCTCCTGCAGAAGTCTGGCTTTTGTAGCAAGGATTTTTGCAGTTCTCAGCCTCCAGGATATGACCTAGGCCTCCTCTGGTTTCTGCCAGCTAGCCATGTCACATCCATCATGAAAGACTGCATCTCCCCTCTGGAAATGTAAACTGAATAAATGTCCTTTCTCCTATTAAGTTGTTTGAGCCTCAGTGCTATCTCACAGCAACAGATAAGAGTTACTAATATAGAAAAGGTACATTAATTCTACAGTCCTATGCCATAACTTAGTTCAAAGAGATCTTGATTGCCTGTCTCTTCCACAAGGTATCACACTGGTCCTTATGTACATGATATTATGCTTGGACCCAGTAGCAAGCATTTTGGATTTGTTGGTAAGGCAAATGCTCATCAGAGGATGGGAAATAAGTCCAATCAAAACCAAGGACCTTCTACTTCAGTAAAATTTCTAGGAGTTCAGTGGTGTGGGACATGCAGAGATATCCCCTCTAAGGTAAAGTTGCTGCACCTGGCCTGTCCCACCATTAAGAAAGAAGCACAACATTTAGTAAGTCTGTTTGGATTTTTGGAGGCAGTACACTCCTGACTTGGGTATATTACTGAGGCCCATATATCAAATAACTCTGAAACCCGCTAGCTTTAAGTGGGGACTAGAGTAAGAAAAGGTCCTTCAGCAGGTTCAAGCTGCCCTGTCACTACCATATGATCCAGCAGACCCAATGGTACTGGAAGTATCTGTCACAGATAGAAATGCTGTTTGAAGTCTCTGGCAGGTTCCCATAGGTGAATCACAGAGGAGACCCTTGGGATTTTGGAGCAAGGCCCTAGAATCATCCACAGACAATTACTCTCCTTTTGAGAGACAACTTACAGTCTGTTACTGTGACTTAGTGGAAATTGAACATTTGACAATGGTTCACCAAGTTACCATGTGACCTGAGTTGGGCATAATCATGAGTTGGGCAAAGTTGAATGGGCACAGCAACACTGTATTATCAAATGGAAATGGTATATATGAGACAGGGCCCAAGCAGGTGCTGAAGGCACAAGTAAATTGGATGAAGAAGTTGCCCAAATGCCAGTGGTTCCTCAGCCTGTGTTATGGTTGCATTTCAATGTCAACCTGACAGTTGCAGACTGGGGGCAGCTGTAGAAGGTTAATAGTTAGAATGGCCCCTGAACAAGTCTGCAGGTACTGAACTGATTGCTGTGGAGAACCCACCCCATAGTGGGTGGTACTTTCCGGTGGTGGACCAGATAATAGGAGGTAAAAGGAGGAGGGACTTGCTTTATCTGGTATTGACTTGCTGTGCAGTCCACTCTGCATACATTGTTCACCTTTAGAGCATCTGGCCTTCTTGGTTGCTGCTGCTGCTGCCTCTATCCTTGGCTGACTTGGAGCTTCACCTTTTCCATCACATTGTTGCTGTTCCCACTGCCTTTGGAGGCTGGTTTCTAGGCCTAGTTGCTGTTTGCTGTTCATTGCTGACGTTGGAGCCCAGCTGTTCTTCACCGAAGTTGGAACCTAGAGTCTTCAACCCTCCAGAGGAGCAAAGGTTTAAGACCTTCTTGGGATCTTTTGGCTTTGTGGAACATTCCAGCCAGAAAAGAAGCTGCTGCAGGCAGCTACCTTGAAGGACACTATTTTTATTGTGAATTTTTTTTAAATAAACTTATTTATATATACTATATTCTATAGATTCTGTTTCTTCAGAGAACCCTGACTAATACAGCTTGTTATGATGCCTGTCCCCAAGCATGCACCTATGGCCTCCTGGGGTGTGCCTTGTGATCAGCTGATTGAAGACAAGACTAGGGCCTGGCTCACAGATGGTTCTGCTCATTATTCATGTGCCATCCAGAAATGGACAGCTGCTTCATTACAACCCCTTTCTGCAACACCCCTGAAAGACACTGGCAAAGGGAAATATTTACAGCGGGCAGAACTTCAGGTAGTGCAAATGGTTGTACATTTTGCCTGGAAGGAAAATGTCCAGATGTGTGACTGGATGCTAATTCATGTTTGGCTGGATGGTCAGGAACTTGGAAGGAACATAATTGGAAAATTGGTGAGAAAGATCTGGAGAAGAATGTGTATAGCTCTCTCCCAATGAGCAAAGGACATAAAGATATGTGTGTCCCATGTAAATGCTCACCAAAAGATGACATCAACAGAGGAAACATTCAACAATCAGGTGGATAAAATAACCCATTCTGTGGATAGTCAGCTTCTTTCCCCAGCCATCCCTGTCATTGCCCAATGGCCCTATGAACAAAATGATCATGGTGGCAGAGATGGAGGTTATGCACGGGTTCACCCACTAAAGCTGATCTGGCTTCAGGTGTTGCTGAGTGCCAAATCTGCCAGCAGCAGAGACCAATACTGAGTCCCCAAAATGAAACTATTCCCTGGGGCAACCAACCAGCAACATGGTGGCAGGTTGACTACATTGGGCCGCTTCCAAGATGGAAGGGGCAGCGCTTTGTCCTTACCAGGATAGATATGGATTTGCCTTTCTTATATGTATGGTCCTGCCAAGACTACCATCCGTTGACTTATAGAATGTCTTATTCACCATCATGGCATGCCACATATCATTGCTTCTGACCAGACAATTCATTTCACAGATAGAGAAGTACAGCAGTAGGCTCATGACCATAGAATTCACTGGTCTTACCATGTCCCCCACCATCCTGAAGCAGCTGGCTTGATAGAATGGTGGAATAGCCCTTTAAAGGCACAATTACAGTGCTAATTAGGTGGTAATACTCTGGAGGGCTGGGGCAGAATTTTCCAGAAGGCAATATATGTATCAAGTCAGTGTCCAATGTATTGTACCGTGTCTCCTATAGCCAGGCTTCACAGGTCCAGGAATCAAGGGGTAGAAAAAGGAATGGTTCCTCTTACCATTACCCCTAGTGATCTATTGGGAAAATTTTTGCTTCCTGTTCCTGTGACCCTGTGTTCTAGTGGCCTAGAGGTTTTGGTTCCAGAGAAGGGAATGCTTGTGCCAGGAGGCAGGACAAATATCCCTTTGAACTGGTAGCTAAGGCTTCCCTCTGGTGGTTTTGGACTTCTGATGCCCTTGAATCAACAGGCTAAGAAATGAATAACAGTGTTGGGAGGGGTGATTGACTCAGATGACTAAGGAAAAATTGAACTGGTTCTCCACAGTGGTGGAAGGAAGAGTACATCTGGAATGCAGTTGATCCACTAAGGCATCTCTTGGTATTACCATGTCCTATGGTTAAGGTCAAAGGGAGACTACAACAACTCAATACATACAGGACAGTAAATGGCCCAGATCCTCCAGAAGTGAAGATATGGGTTGTCATAGTTAAGCACAGGTGTCAACTTGACTCTTGAGGGTTTGAGCTCTGGGCACAGGTGTAGAGAGTTGATGGTTGAGTTAAGCCCAGAGCAAACCTGAAGGAGATTGTCTAGCTGCTGGGGAAGACCCAGCCCATGGTAGGGTGGGATTAGGCCTTGGATAAATCACAGAGAGCTGGTTGAGAGAGGGAGCATCCTTCTGTATACTTGGCCAGACATGCTGGTCTGGCAAGTAAGGATTGTCCATCTCTCAGCCGTTATGGTGGCCAGTTCCCTCGGCCCTGGTGTTGGTGTGTGCTCTCCCGTCAAGCTGGACTATGAACTGTAACCAGACTATCGTAAGAAAGTAAACTCCTTGTTCCCTTAAGTTGTGTGATGTCATTTATCAGCAACCATGCAGGCTGACTGCAACATGGGTATTCCTGATAGTAAAGAGCCAAGACCTGTGCAAGTGCTTACTGAAGGTGGAAGAAATACAGAATGGGTAGTAGAGGAAGATAGTTATAAATACCAGCTCAGGCCACGTGATCTGTTACAGAAGTGAGAATTGTAATTGCCACAAGCGTTCCTGTCCAGTTTGTTAAGAATGTTTGTGCACGTGCACATACACTAAGAAGATATTTATGCTCTTTGATATAATGTTAATCTGTAGTTATATGGTAAAATGTAATCTACTTTATGATATTGTGTTATGGGACACCAAAGACTAAGCATTTTTCAAGGGACTTTGTCATTTATCTTGGTGAAAAATAATGCATGTGTGGTTGTACATAGATATTATGTTAGGCAGAGTTATGAATCTTACTGTTTTTATGTGGAGATTAAGAATGACCTAAGGTGGGGCTGGAGAGGTGGCTCAGGGGTTAAGCCTTTGCCTTGCAGGCGGAAGGTCCTGAGTTCAGATCCTAGACCCCACGTATAGATGCCGGGCAGAAGCAGGGGTGGCCTGTGTTTCTGGTCCTGGTAGGGCGGAGCCTGTGAATTCCCCAACACCGTAAACAAGCAGGAGGTGGGAGGCGGTCCATGGTGGTTCCCGAATTCGTCTGTGGTTCTACACGTGCGCGCCTGTGCGCGCGCACACCCCCCCCCACGCACAATTGAAGAAATTAAAAAAATATATAAAAAAAAAGAAGAATGGCCTAAGGTTAAGTGATCTGGTGTCAAGTTGACAAGAGGTAGCTTGTGATAGTTAATTCTGGATGTCAACTTGATTACACCTGGCAATAACTAGACCAGCTGTCAGAGCACCTGAAGAGATTATCTGGATCAATACATTTACAATACAAGACCAGCCCTAGATCTGACTGGAACCTCCTGGTAGCAGACCAGATAAAAGAAACCATAAAATAGATGAGTTCAAAGAGAGATTCTTTGAAGCTGTGCTAGAAAACTCTCTTCCCTTCTGCTGCCCAGCTTCTTCGACCCTTCAGCCCTCCACCCTTCCAAGTCTTCAACCTGACTAAAGATTCTCCAGGAATCCTCCAGCTTCAGCTGTCACCCACTGGGCTACTATACTTGAACAGGTACTGGCAGCCATTTTTGGACTACCTCAGCCATATCTGGTAAGGCAACTCAATAAATTATCTTTTTATAAATTCATTCTGTTGATTCTGTGGCTCTAGAGAACCCTGACTAATACAGTGACGCAAGCAAACTGCTTTTTTCTACTTTGCTCCTCTGTCATCCCTTTTTTTTGTTTTCAGTTTCATGTTTTTTTAATTAATTAATTAATTAATTAATTAAATTTTTAAAATTTCCACTCATACAAACTTAACAGGTACACCGGTCCCCCCTCCCTCCAACCCCCTATCCCTTTGTGCCCCCCTCCACTCCCCCTTTCCTCCCCTTCTCCCAGTGCCTCCCTCTCCCATCCCCGGAGAATCCTTTAATGTGCATGCCAAACTCTCCTCTGGGTCCTCCTCTCCGATGAGGTGCAAGGACCCAGTGGCATTTCCCAGAACCCTTTCCCTTGTTCCCCTGAAGCATAGGAACACTACTGAGGCTGTCAATCCCTTGGCTCCAAGGATCCTAATGCCTTTAGCAAATGCTAGACTTTGTGGGGTCAATAGTGTGTTGGACATTACTCAGGGCATGTAAAGTCCAAATATGATTGCTTCGGCCCTAACTTGTGTGGAGTATCTTGCATATCATTACTCCTCCCATCCTTGTGTTCTTACAATCTTACTGCCCCCTCTTTTGAAAATTTCCCTGAGCTTCAGGATGGGAGCTATTAGGCTGGCCTAGTTCCAGGTGGTTGATATAGAGTCTCTGATGTTCTGGATTATGGTTTGTTGATTTTTTTTTTTTTCAGTTTTGCTGCTCCTGCAATGCCTTTGGCTCCACCCTGATGGGTATTGGATGTCACCCCTTGCAGTCCTTGATGGTGGCCTATTTTCTCTGCCGTAACATGGTCCCCTCTCTCCTTGTTACGTGTGTGTCCCTCCTTCCCCATCCCTCCTGTTCATAAGCTTTGCAATTGCCGTAGGTATTACAGAGATTTATCTTTGAGTGTCTCTAAGTGATGTCATCCCTTCTTGGTAATACCTTTTGAACCTGATGCATATGCTAGTCTAAGCCACTCAGATCCACCATAGCATCTCTAACATACAGAAGAGCCTATCCTACCATGAAGCTCACCAGGGACACTAAAGCCCCATACCAGCCCTGAGGTCCCTGCAATCAACCTCTTTCTTTTCTTTTCTTTTCTTTTCTTTTCTTTTCTTTTCTTTTCTTTTGTTTTAATAGAATTAAACATTTAATTTCCCCCACATTAATCAAAGCAAATGATCTTATTATTACTCTTGGCATATATCAAACTGAACTCCAGGAATGTAATAAATCTGACTTGGAAATATTACATAAAAAAGGTTAACAAACATTGCATTTTTCACTTTGCTTCATGTTAAGTAACATCAACAGATACTTGTCTGAAAACAGCACTGCTGGTTTTGAATGAGTTGTTTTTCCCTCTAGAGAGAACACAGAATGGCAGTATTACTTGTGAAACAAACTAAGAAGACAGTGGAAAGCAACTGACTAGTTTCTATACATAGATTCTTCAAGGGCAATAAATAGATTGAGTATATAATTAAGGAGAAATATGATGAGTATATTTTAAAAAAATTTCTCAAAGTGTATTGTTTGGTGTTCTAAATTACATCTCGATGGACTACTTCCAGAAAAACGAATCTTGAGGCTTCGGTTGTCTCCTGCAGAGTGATAACCCGGGTGGGCCTGGCCTGAGGTCAGTCAGTCCCTTGTGCCTGATTATGTGCTAATAGACTCTTAAGCTCCTAACCAAGACACTTGCCAAATACTTGACATCCAAGTGTTATAGCCCAAACAGGTTCTCAGATGACTTCGCAATGCTAGCATAGGAAAGCTGAAGGGATAACAGCATAAAACATAAGGATATAAAAGATATAGCTTGGCCTGAATTTTTCCCCTTAAAATAATTCCTTCTGTAAGTAAAACTTTACTTTTTACATATAGACTCGTCCTGTGAGTGCCTTTAGGTGTGGGGAAAGTTAACAAGAGCATGACAAAATGGCGGCGTCTTTGCTTCTGCCACCTGCAGACCACACGAGAGACTCCGAGTGTACAGTTTCTGACTCACATGAACAGGCTGGGGCTTATAGTCAGCCGCACAGCTCCTCGAAGCAGCAGCAGTCTTTTCAAAACGATGAACACAAACTTTAAATACAAAGCATATAAAAAAGATTATTAAAGGATAGTTTTTCAAACTATATCTAGAAGTACAGGAAAATATGTGTCACCTCATAATAAAGATAAATAAATATTCTTTCGGAATCCTATAAACACTATAAGATGTTTTAGGTTTATTTGGTTTTTATAAGTTAAAAAAATCTGATTGCTTTTACAGAGACCCCCAGTGAACGCTTACCTTCTCCAATTTTCATTAATGTCTTTGCACTAGACTCAGACTCTCTCTCAAAAACTGTGCTTTGTGTAGGTTTTAGTAAGTACACTATATTTTCTAGCAATAAACATGATTTAAATTGCAGTTTCAAGAATCAACCTCTTTCTTGAGCTTCCTTGTCAATACAATTATCTATCAGGCACTGTGAACTGAACATTAATCTGTCTCTTACATGCCAAGTCTCCTCAGTAATTCCTGTTCTTTTTATACTGCCTTTAAGTTCCTGACATTCAGGGGAACCTTAGCCTTCAAGAACCATGCATCCCTAATGACTCTTCTGAGTTAGTCCTTCGGGGCTGATTTCACTCACATTGCCTATGGTTGTGAAGTCTTTGTTTCAAGGAGGAATGAGGAGTTCTATCATTAGCTTTCTCTATTTCCTTAACTTGTGGATGGGGCCCATCTACACTCATGACCCACAGCCTCATAAGTCAGGCTGTAAACATTTTTTTCCCCCATTCCTTGTTTAAAAAATCTTTCCTAAGTCATGTAGTTCAGTTGTAGAATATCCTCTAATTGTCCTAGACACTTATATTGCAGGCACAATCCTGGATGTGCTCTTCCTCTGCATTAAATGTCTGAACTAAGAGTACACTTTTACCTCGTTCTCCTCCTCTTGCTGTTCACTTCTCCTCAGGATTTGGATCCCAGGGAGGGTTCTTAGCTCAAATCTGATTTGCACTCTCCTTTGCATCCTTGCCAACTGAAGAAAACAGCAAGTGAACACCTCTATCTCATCCACCCCCCCATATACCTTTCCCGCCAAGTTAGAGGACAACATCTGATTGTCTTATTCTCATTTCTCATTTCTGATTTTTCTGTCACAGGGGACCAGTTCTTTTTTTTTTTTTTTTTTTTTCTGAGCTAAGATGAAAACAACACTATTATTCAGTGGTTTTAAGAGTACACCCTCACATGTGGGCTTCTGGAAATTGAACTCAAGATTACCAGATATGCAAACCAGCCCCCTCCAGGACAATCTTACAGCAGATGCAGGTCAGGGGACCCGTTCTTTCTGAGCATACAGCTGAGCCTTGGTTGCATGTCTTATCCCCACAGCAAAATCTACACAACTCATACCACAGCCTCTTTCTGACCGCATCTCCCATCCAAGCTAGGATGAGGGTATGTTTTCAAGTTCATCAGGCGATTAGGGGACATACCTATAATCATAAAGTAGACTGTGTTCATCAAGGAGACATGCTAGCTCATATCAGGTACAGGACTTTACTTTCAGACAGCTTGCCCTTGATTTCATGCCTTATCAACCATGGCAGAGACCACGCAACTGCCTCTATAGCAAGGACACTCACTGTTCCATACAACATGGAAAAGGCAGCACCTTCGGATTGCCTCCATTGATGCTTGCCGCTCAGGTGAGTCAGCCTCTGTCATGTGTCTTATCAACCATGAATCATGAGACCAACACCCCTTCTCAAAGTTCTGTAAGCAATACAGAGGCCGTACAACTGCTCCTCCTCAATTCATCTTTGCTTCTTTTTGGGTCTTGTTTGAGCACCAATTGTCTTGATTGCATATCTTTTCTTTTCTTTCTTTATTTCCACTCATACAAGCTTAATAGGTACCCCATTCCCCTCCCTCCATCCCCAAAGCATCTTTTATTGTGCATGTCAAACTTCCCTCTAGGTCCTACTCTCTGATGACGTATAAGGACTCAGTAGCATTGCCTAGAGTACTTTTTTGTGTTCCCCTTTAGTATGGGAACACTATTGTGGCTGTTAATCCCTTGTCTCTAAGGATCCTAGTGCCTGTGATCCATGCTAGACTTTGGGGGGTCAATGATATGTTGGTCAATGCACAGGCCATTGATTGCTTATCTTTTCTAGAGAGAGATATGAACAAAAAAAACTCTTCTCCAGACAGGAGACTAATGGCAGAGCAAATAAATGATTCCACTCAGCTGTAGCTTGACTTGACTTTATTTGAGTTACTTTCAAGTTCATGTGTGAAAGGTTGCTTACAAGACTATAGGTGATTCAGAGGCAGCTGCTTCACTGAAAAGCCCACTCTAGTAAATTCATGGAGTCCCCTGTAGAATTTGCAGGGAGTTCCACTAAAGATTACCTACCCCAAGCAATTGTTTATTGCTTACAGAACTTTGAGAAGGGGTGTTGGTCTCATGATTCCTGTAGTTTTCTAAGTTTTCTTAGTCTTGTGATATTTATGAGCTTCTCAGTCTTATAAGCTTCCCTCCTCCCTCCTCCTTCTGGGATGGAATGTTTCAGTTAAGAGGAAATAGCTACACAATACTCTCATGTGTAAAATTTATATTTATGTATACGATATGAAAGTAAAAGGTGGACTGTGAGCTGAGGATGGGTCTAACTTGAGAGAATGAAGACAATGAAGGTAGTGCTGTTTTTCTTCATGTTTCTGATAAGTACGTTACCAAACAATTTAGGGGAACAGCGAGTTTATTCTTGCTTACAGTTCTTGGTTGTGATTTATCAGCATGGTAGAAGAGTTAATACCAATATCAGGAGTTGAGGGAACTGGCCACAGGAATTCCTAAGAAAGGGGGAAACCCTTTTTGCTTATATAACATAAATACATAGAAATATATTATGTATATACATGTATGTATGCACATATGATATGAATGAGATTGGGGATTATTTGGAGGGAAGAAGGAGATTAAAGGGAGAGGTTAAGAGGGGAAAAGTTGGTAAGGAGGAGTGGGGTATGGTAGTGAGGGTGTCAATTAAAGTACAATATCTATCTATCTATCTATCTATCTATCTATCTATCTATCATCTATCTATCTATCTATCTATCTATCTATCATCTATCTATCTATCATCTATCTATCTATCTATCATCTTCTATCTGAAATGTCATAACAAAACATTATTTGTATACCAACTAAAAATTAATTTTAAAAAGTGTCTTTGTAGGGGCTGGAGAAATGACTCAGGAGTTAAGTAAGTCCCCGGCTTGCAAACAGAAGGACTGAAGTTTGGATCCCTGACATTACATAAAAATCCCAAGCAGAAATGGCAGCAGCCTGCAGTTCCTGCCCTGGAAGGCGGAGCCTGGAAAACCTCAGCAGTCCCAGTGTGGAGCTGAAGTTCTGGAGGATTCCTGCAGAGCCATTGGTCTTCCATCACTGTTGGAAAACCAATGAAGCTAGGTTCTGATATCAACAAAGAACGTTGACGGCAGGGGCAGCAATAGCAACAGGTCCATGAACTTGATAGCGAGATTCCATAAGGCCAAATGAACTTGCCAGCACTGGGAAGGCTGATTCAGGAGGATCACAGATTCCAAGCCAGTTTGGGCTACATAGTGAGTCCTTGCCTCAAAAGTGTTAAAATGGTAAACAAACTTAGACAACAGAAGTCAGAAGTTCCTGAATTTCCACTTTGCAATTGTTTAAGCCATATGATTTTAGCATGTTTGTTGCCCGATGACTTTCATTTACTCTCAGCACATGTCAACTTTTTTAACTGGTTTTTTAATGCAGACGTACACCGACATGTACTTTTCAGGAGTTTTCAGGGAATCTACTCTTCGGAGATTGTCCTTAGACTATCTGATTTTCCTCAGCTAGTCCAAGGTGCTTCTTTGACCTAAACACTTTCTCTCTGTCTCTCTCTTAAATAAGAAATGAATGAATGAATGAATGAATGAACAAATAAATAAAATGTTGAAAAAGGAAAAGAAAATGCAGCATCAGGGTATGTGTCTTGGTGACAGAGCCCTTTTCTAGTCTATCTGAGGCACTGAGAGCTGCCAATGAATCAAAAAACAAATACACGAATAAATAAATAAGACCAATCAACTGCTTTCTTAACCATTTGGATGACTTCGAAATTCTATATGCTAAAAACTCAGAGCAAGAAGCCTTGGGATGCTGACATAGCTCAGTGGATAAGGCACTAGCCCCCAAACCTGTTGACCTGAGTTTGATCCCTGGAAGTCCACATGGTGGGGGAGAATTATTTTCTGACTTCCACCAGCATACCAAGGCATGTGAACGTGCTCTCCCTCCTCCTTCTCTTTCCCACAAATAAAAAATAAATAAGTAAATAAATATAAATGAAGAAGTGATATAAAAATAAAGGAGCCTTCAGTGAATTTGCTTACACTGCTAGGTTCAGAATCTAGCATTTAGGCTCAAGCAGTCATCCCCAGACCTGGAGCACGTGAGTTTTCCAATTTCAATTGCTCAGTTTCTATCACACACAAAAAATTTCATTTTATTTTAGGGAAAAGGACCTTCCACATAATGGCACTGTAACCTGTAAAATAAGAAATGGTTAACATGAGGACCAATGTTTTGGTAAATTCCATCTAAAGGTATTTATTATAGTTTTTTTTTTTTTCTTTAAAATGTTTGGGCCAGGGATATGGTGTAGCTGGTAAAGATGCTTGTGTGCAAACCTGGTGATCTGAGATTGATGCTTGGAGCCCCTATGATGGAAAGAGAGAACTGACACACAAAAATTGTTCCCTGGACTTCACACATGTGCCATGGTAGGTATCTGTGTTGCCTCTCTTAATTTCAAATAATTAAAAATATTCTTAACAATATGCTTAAAAATCAGACATTTTGCATGTAACATCCTGACTACAACTTTCTTATGCTTTACAGAAACACGGGCCAACCCTTCACTTTTTTCTTCAAGTACATTTTTCTTTTTCTTTTTTTTTTTTTAATTTTTTAAAATTATTTATTCAACTGTGTGCATATGCGCGCCGCGCGTGTGTGTGTGTGTGTGTGTGTGTGTGTGTGTGTGTGTGTGTGTCTGTGTCTGTGTCTGTGTGTCTATGTATGTGTAGAACCACGGACGAATTCGCGAACCACCATGGACGCCTCCACCTCCTTCTGCCCCGGTTTCACAGGCTCCGCCCTACCAGGACCAGAAGCGTAGGTGCCCCGCTTCCGCCTGGCGTCTATATGTGGGATCTGGGATCCGAACTCAGGACCTTCCGCCTGCAAGGCGGAGGCTTAACCCCTGAGCCACCTCTCCAGCCCACAAGTACATTTTTCTACATGAATCATTAAATAACGAGGTCTGAGTTTGCATCTTTGTGTGTGTGTGTGTGTGTGTGTGTGTGTGTGTGTGTGTGTGTGTGTGTATGAACAGTCAAGAGCACACACATACCCATAAGCATGCGAGTGGAAATCATAGGATAACTTTTGGAAGTTGGTTCTCTCTTATCACCATGTGTATTCCAGATAGCTAACTCAGGTCACCAGGCTTTTGTGGAAGTGCCTTTATCTTCTGTCCACCTTTCTGATCCAGTCCCCATCATCTTTAAATTTTTTGATCAATTACATTTTTTTGGTATGTATGTATGTATATCAGAGGCACTTGAGTGTGTATGCCTGTGGAGGTCCAAGTGACATCAGGAATCATTCTGGATTGCTCTACCTCCTTACTGCTTTCCTCTGGGGTTTTCCAGGCTCTACCTTCCAGCGCTGAATTGCAGGCTGTTGACATTTCTGCCTGCTTATAAGGCAGAGCTTAAACCCCTGAGCCATGCTTAGCTATCTCTTCAATCTTTTAATTTTTCTTTTTTTGAGACAGCCTTGCTGGCCTAATACTAGCCACATAGTCCAATTTAGCCTTGAACTTGTGATAATCCTGTGTGAGCTCATGGAGTTGGGAAATACATGTGTATACCACCACACTGTCCTTTTATATTCCTAAACTGGCCTCAAAATCTTTGCCTAAGCCTCTGAGCATTTGGATTAAAAGCCAGTATTTCCACATTCACCCCCCATTCACCTTTTAAAATATTTATTTAATTTTTTCCCAATCATACGAGCTTAATAGGTACCCTGTCCCCTCTCTCCCTTCATCCCTCCCCAGACCCCCTTGCACCCTCCCCCCTTTTCCCCTTCCTTTCGTCCCCCTCCCTCCCTTACTCCTGATGTCCCCCATCCCATTCGCTGGAGCATCCTTTTGTGTGTCAAACTTCTCTTTGCATCCTCCACTCTAATGAGGTGTAAGGACTCAGTGGCATTGCTCAGAGCCCTTTCTTGGGCTCCCTTTTAGTATGGGAACACTATTATGACTGTTAATCCCTTGCCTCTAAGGATCCTAGTGCCTGTGATCCATGCTAGACTTTGAGGGGGTCATTGACATGTCAGTCATTGCACAGGTCATGCAAAGTCCGATTATGGCTACTGAGGCCCTAACTTGTGTGGAGTATCTTGCACATTGTTTCTCTTCCCCATCTTTAGGCTCTTACAATCTTACCACTCCCTCTTCTGCAAGTTTCCCTGAGCTTTAGGATGGGGAGAGATTTGGCTGGTCTGGTTCCTGGTGATTAATGTAGGGTCTCTGATGTTCTGAATTATGGTTTGTTGTTGTTTTCAGTTTTGCTATTCCCGCATTGTCCTTGGCTCCATCCTGATCGGTATTGGAGGTCACCTTCTAACCCAAGATAAAAGGCTGTTTAAATGGAATATTGTAAGAGTAGATTAAAAGGTAGATAGAATAGCAGTAGGAGACCGCAGTGAGGGGAGAGAGTCAGTCTCCCATTTGCAGGATGGTTACCATCTGTCTGCCAGACTCTATGCCCTCTCTGACTGGTGAGATCAGTCACAAGTAACCAGGAAGGAAAGTGTGTGAGCTTAACCAGATGTCTCGCTACTTACTTGCAATACTTGATGGTGACCTGTTTTTTTTCTCTACTGTAGCATGATCTCCTCTCTCCTTATTTCTGGGGGGCCCTCCTTCTCTTTCCCTCATGTTTATAATCTTTTTGATTACTGTAGGTTATTTATTTATTTATTTGAGAGAGAGAGAGAGAGAGAGAGAGAGAGAGAATGAATGCCATGGTCGCAGGTAGAAGTTAGAGGACACTGTTCAGAAGTCAGTTCTGCTTTTCTACCCTGTGGTTTTCCAGGGATTGAACTCAGGGTGCCAGGTGTGAAAGTAGGTACCTTACCCACTGAGCTATCTCGCCAGCTGTCTCACTTTTTCTGTTGTTGTGAGATAACATGCAAACATAGTTATCTTAAGGGAGAAAGGGAGATTTATTTGGCTTATGGTTCCAGAGGGGAGACAGTCTATTTTGGCAGGAAATCCATGGCAAGCAGTAGAAGCTGGTGGCAGTCCAGGTCACTGCAGACATGGAGGCCCAGAAAGCAAGCTGCAGACTGCAAGAGTAGACTCCTAGCAGAAGCGGGGTGGAGCTAACCAAGTTCAGGCCCATCCCATGTGATATGCCTTCCTTCAGCAAGGTTCCACCTCCCAAAATTGCCAAGACATTCCCAAACATTAACTAAGGATTCAAATATGTGAACTTACATTCAAACCATGATACCAGCCTTTGTGGTTTTTTTTTCTCTTGAGTAAAGTCTTGTTATGTAATCAGGACTGTCTTGAATTAATGATACGTTTGTCTCTACGTACTGAGTGCTGACATTATCTTTTGTTGTTATTTTATTTTTTTCTTTTAAGCATGCTAGGCAAGTGCTTTGTGACTGAGCTACATTGCCAACCCTAATCTTACTTTTTTTTTTTTAAAATGTGTGTATGTATTACAGGGTACTGTATGTGCCTGTGGAAGCCCAAAGGTAACTTCATGAATCAACCTGGATAGCTTCTACCTCCTATTTGCTTTACTCTGGAGTTTCCCAGGCTCTGTCTACCAGGACCAGAGTACAGGCCGCTGCCATTTCTCTACCTCCTATTTGCTTTATTCTGGAGTTTCCCAGGCTCTGTCTTCTAGGACCAGAAGTACAGGCCGCTGCCATTTCTACCTGGTGTTTTAATATGAGATCTGGGATCCAAACTCAGGGCCTTCTGCTTGTAAGGCAGAGTCTTAACACCTGAGCCATCTCTCCAGCCCATTTTACTTTGTTTACTTTGCCCAGGTAGTTCGTGAACTTCCTTAGGAGCCTAAGCATGCCTTGTTCTTGCAATTCTTTTGCCTCAGCTTCCTGACTAACTGAGATTACAAGCTTGGGATACCAGGCTTCTCATTTTAGAAAATAATAATTAAGTTAAACATGAGAATTCGCATCTATAATTCAGGAGGATTACCTCCAATTTCAGGTTAACCTGTGCTATACAGTAAGTTTAAGGACAGATGGGTATATAGTGAAACTTTGTCTTAAAATACAAAAAGGGGACAGGGTTGCTAAGATAACTCAAGTGGTGATTGTATTATAAACGCAAGGACCTGAGTTGGATGCCAGAACACATGTAAAAAGAGCTGAGCATGGTAGTGTGAATGTTTGTCATACCTGTGCTGTGAAGGTAGATCGCTGGAGTTATGTGCCAGCTAGTTTAGCCTACACAGCAGTTCCAGGTCAGGGAGAAACCCTGCCTCACAAAAAAGGTGATGGGGGCTAGAGAGATGACTCAGGGGTTAAGACCCTGCCTTCCAAGGTCTGGAGTTTGGATCCCAGGTCCCACGTGAAAACACCAGGTGGCTTGCACTTCTGGCCCTGGTGGGCAGAGCCTGGGAAATCCCAGAGTGAAGCAAGAAGGAGGTAGAAGCAATTCAGGATGATTCCTGAAGTTACCCTTGGTCCTCCACAGGGACATAGCACCTCTGATACACACACACACACACACACACACACACACGGCCTAATAATATGACTTTGTTTCTAGCTACTTAATGCTTTCCCCAATGTGTCATATTTGCCTATGGAAGATTTTTAGTTTGAGACAAGGTCTTGCTCTGTAACCCAAAGAGATCCTGAACTCATGGCAATGCTTTTGCCTCAGCCTCCTGAACATCCTGGGATTATAGGAGTGAGTCACCTCTTCTTGTAGGATTTAGGGAAAGATTTAGGACTGCCATAGAAGCTGTGTGAGAGTACTATTGACCCCACAAAGTCTAGCATTTGCTAAAGGTACCAAGATCCTTGGAGGCAAGCGATTGACAGCCACAGTAGTGTTCCTATGCTTAAGGGGAACACAGAAAAGGGTTCAGGGAAATGCCACTGGGTCCTTGTACGTCATTGGAGAGGAGGGCCCAGAGGAGAGTCAGGCATGCACATTAAAGGACTCTCCGGGGATTGGGGGGGGGAGGCACTGGGGGATGGGGAGCAGGGGATTCGGGGGGAGGAGGAGGGAGGGAGGGAACCGGTGTACCTATTAAGTTTGTATGAGCGGAAATAATAATAAAAAAATGTTAAAAAAAAAAGAAGCTGTGAGAGAGGGATGCTAATCATGGAGTTTATTTTCTGGTAGAGGAGATAAGCTTCAAATGCAAGATCATATAATTAAGTTAATTACAAGCCAAGCCTGGTGCTACAAACCAGTATGGTACAAACTTGGGAGGCTGAGGCAAAATGGCCATTTATTTTGGCTAAGTAGAATGTCCAATGACCTCCCACAATCTTGTGTCTGATCTGATGCTGACGTTATGGCATGAGCAGTTATGCTAGGGATTCAGAGCAAGGTCTTCATGTTTGCAAATAAGTGCTCTTACCCACTGTCATAGTTAGGAACAGGTATCAACTTGACAGTTGAGGGTTTGAGTTCTGGGTACATTTGTGGAGAATTAAAGACTGAGTTAAGCCTAAAGCAAACCTACAAAAGATTGTCTAGCCGATGGGGAAGGTCTTGCCCATGGTGGATGAGACTAGGCCCTAGAATAAGTGAAAGGTGGTCGAGAGAGTTGGCATCCTTTTGTACACTTGGCCAGACATGCTGGTCTGGCAAGTAAGGATTGTCCCTCTCTCAGCCATTATGTAGAGATGGTGTGGCCAATCTCTCACCCTGGTGTTGGTGCATGCTCTCCTGTCAAGCTGAACAGACTGTAACCGGACTATTAGTAAGAAAATAAACCCCTTGTTCCCTTAAGTCATTTGATGGTCATTTATCAGCGACCATGTAGGCAAACTGTAACACCCACTGAGTCGTTTCCCCAGCCAGCCGTAGATCATCTTACAGGGACTTATTTTTTTCTGGATTTTTTCTTTTTCTTTTTTGAGATGTGTCTCTTGCCTCCACCTTCTGTCTCTACTTCCTGCTTTCAAGGATTATAGCAGTGAACCACTACATATGGATTGAAACAAACTATTTTTAAAGACAGCCAGTAAAAGAGGCTGTATTTAAGCTATTACGAAGAATGGTAAAACATTAAGAACCAAATGTTGGTGGAAAAATAAAGTCTACAAGAATTGGGAAATGCAAGGCATTTATATAGGTCAACAAGTGGCAGAGTTCAGCTACAATTCTGCAGAGTAACAATCTTGTAATAATTAGACTGATCTAGGCATTTTAAAACAGGCAAATTGAACCAGGTGTGGTAGAACATACCTTTAATTCCAGCAAGTGGGAGATGGAAGCTCAAAGATCAGTTCAAGGACAGCCTCACCTACATACATAGCATGTTGAATTATGTCAGACCTTGACTCAGAAAAAACAAAAACAATCGAACAAACCCAGCAGATCTATGTGTTCTTGTTTTGGGACTTGTGACACATAAGTCAGTCTTGGAAACAGACTTTTCAACAGGTTTATAACAATTCTGATGTACAGCACATGTGGAGAGCCAGAATCTAGAAACCAAGAGGAATTATGTAAAGAACTATCAATTCAAGTTGCATCCATGATGAAGAACTTTTTTTTTAAGGACAGAATTAAAAAAATTCATTTATTTGACAAAACTTGGGTTGGGGGGAGGAAGAACACATTCATGGCACACAGGTGGACAAAGGTGAAGGACAACTTTCAGAAGTCAGGTCCCTTCTTCTACCACATGGGCTTCTGGGGATTGAACTTGATACAGGGTTTGATCTCCTGACTGGTTCTCCAAATGATCTGGAGTCCCCTCTGGGGTCTTTATGTGCCCAGGTTCTTGCATTTGGGAGTCAAAGACTAAAACCAGAGCACACATAGAGGATTAAGGCAGAGTTCATTAGAAGACTGAAAAACTCATGGAAGTGAATTCATGAGAGGCAAGAGAGTTGCCAAGAACTCAAGACTCCAGGCACGGAGTCCATGAGGGCAAGGGGAAGATTGAAAAGGAACTCATGGACTCTAGACGTGGAGCACCATGAGGGGCAAGGGAGCCAAAGATGGCTGCCAAGTCTGGATTATTTTATAGACCTAGGCAAATGGGGGGGGTTGTGGTAGGGTGGAGGGGAAAGAAGGGGAAATAGCTTTTTCTCATTGATTAGCTCCAGTTTCTGCAAACCTGATTGGAGCTTTGATGAGTCCTCTACATCTCATTGGTCTGCTCATATTGATCTTGTGTCTGACCTCATTGCAAATCTGTAATGGAGAACTAATCTCCATATCCTTTTATGAATCATAGCTGGGGGAAGCTGGCAGGGATGTGTTCCTTCAGGGTAATCCTAGGGGGATGACCTTTGAAGACCTTTTAGAGCATGGCTGCTCTAAAACTGCCTAAAAGTCAGGTTGCTATGTTTTAAACAGGCACTTATTTCCTGAACTTTCTTACTGCACCCTCCCCCAGATTGGACTTTATGACAAACTAATATATTCGTACTTTATTGCCCAATAAGATCTCACTGGAGGGATCAGTGAACACTTTTCAGGTGTTAGTTCTCTCTTTCCACCGTGTGGATCCAGTAATTGAACTCAAATCACCAGGCCTGTGGCACAGGTGACCTTACTCACTAAGCCATCTTGTCAGTCTAATTAGTTGATTCTGAGAAGAAATTTTTTTTTAAAACTTTTAATTTATTATGTGTGTATGATCAGAGGGTACTGTGTGCTCTTGTGGACCAACGGTGACTTCGGGGATCATCCTGGACTGTTTCTACCTCTTTCTTGCTTCAATCTGGGATTTCCCAGGCTCTGCCTATCAGGGCTGGAAGTGTAGGTGGCTGCCATTTCTGCTTAGCATTTTTTAATATGGGACCCGGGATCTGAACTCAGGACCTTCTGCTTGGGAAACAGAGTCTTAACCCCTGAGCCATCTCTCCAGCCCCTGAGAAGAAATTACTTGACTCATTAAAGTGGCTCCAATGTAAATTAGGCAGTTTTAGAGCAGACATGCTGGGATGATTTCTGAGGGTCTTCAAAGAACACCCCCAGTTCTGAGATTACCCTGAAGGACACACCCTACTAATGTGGAGTAACTGATTTTAGTCACCCAAAGACATAAGGTCACCAATTTCCTCCAATCCCTGTTTATGAAAGGATATGGAGACTAGTTCTCCATTGTAGATATTCCTACCATGAGGTCTGCTATTAAGATCAATTGGTTGGGCCCTATATGAACAGACAAATGAGATGTAGAGGACCAAAAGCTCCAGTCGGGTTTGTAGAAACTGGAGCTAACTAATGAAGAGAAGCCACTTTCTGGGGCCTTCCCATAAATAACCCTGACCTTGGCAGCCATCTTTGACTCCCTTGCTCCTCATGGATTCTGTCTGAAATCTATGAGTTCCTGACTTTTTTTTCTACCCCTCATGAATTTCATACCTGGAGTCTATGAGTTCTCCAGGGCTCCCTTGACCTTCATGGGACTCCATGTCTGGAGTATATGAGTACTGACTCCCTTGCCCCTTATGGACTGCGTGTCTGTGAGTTCCTTTCATTTCCCTTTTCCCTCATGGATTCCATACCTGGAGTCTATGAGTTCTTGGCTGCTGTCTTGCCCCTTGTGGATTCATGTCTGTGAGTTGGTTCTTTCTCTCCTCTTAATAAAATCTGTCTTAATCCTCTATGCATGTTCTGGTTTTAGTTTTAGATTCCCAAACACAAGAACCTGGACACATAATATGACCCCAGAAAACCCTGCCACATAACCATTAGAATTCTTGCTAATATTATTTTATTTATTTAGCTAATTAACATGTATGTGTGTACATGTACAGGTAGGCAGTACATATGTGGAAGTCAACTTTTGGGAGTCAGTTCCCTTGTCTTGTTGAGGAGGGTATCTCCTATTTCTGCCATTCTGGCATACTCCAGGCTAGCTGACTCAGGAGCTTTGGGCTGATTTTCCTGTCTCACCTAGAAGCACAGGATTATTGATGTCACTGCATCTTTTTTTTTTTTTTTAAATTAATATGGACGTACATCTTCCCAGGTAGAGTTTTTACAAATAGGGAGGTAGAAGAGGAAATCAGAAGCTGATAGCAGCTGCTGCTGGCTTGGAAGATAGAAGAAAAAGGCCAGGAGTCAAGAATTTCTGTGACCTCCAGAAGAAAAATCGGAAAAAATGGACTCATTCCTGGAATCAGCTTCCTAACTTCAGAACAACGAGACCCATGTTAGATGTGGACCACAGCATCATAAGATTATCAACTTGTGCTATCTTAAGCCAGGAAAGTCTGTAATTTGCTGTAGCAATAAGAAACTGCCCCTTTCTTTTCTGCTATCTCCTATCCTCTGTAGACCCTAGCAATTTTCTATAAAGGCTGTTAACTTGCTCCAAAGGATTTGCTATGACATTTGCATCCTACTATGTCGTCATTCTATATTTGCATCTCAAGGACTCTAACAGATTCTAACTATGGAAAGAACAATGTTCTGCCAAAGAAAATTAGGAATAACAGTAAAACCCAACCACAGCAACAAAAGAAAATGAAGAATAAGTAAGTAGGCAAACAATGCTGGAGAAAAATGAGCGATCATAAGTTCCCTCAAATCGCTGGTAACCAAAAAAAAAAAATCTCAGGTTCTTTATTAATTTGTTTTGGGTTCGGGAAACAGGGTCTGGTTCCTCTGAAGGACAGCTCACTGCAGGGCGGTATGTCTAGATAGGCGACTGCTTTCACAGGCCCGAGCGGCCCGTAGGAAAGCCGTGATTGCCATTTGAATGCAAACCAAACAACTCTGTCACACTCCGCCTGGGACTACAGCTTTCTCAGCGGCCTGACGCCGAGAAGTCTCCAGGGAGACGGCTGCAGACCGGTATGAGGCAGCGTCTCAGGGGACCCCCCAGGGGACCCAGGCTCGGGGGGGGGGGGCGAGGGCCCTCCGGACGCCCGAGTGCGGCAATGCCAGACCGACCTGCCACCCTCGCGGGTTGCGGCCGGAAGCTGCAGCTAACTTAGCCAACTGTTAAATAAGTTCACCGTTTGCCGGCTGTAGGCATCCGGTTTCTTGCCACGCCCCTTAGCTCCCGCCCTGTCAGTCTTCCGCTGAGGTTCCTCCCATAGGCTCCGCCTCCCGGCATGTAACTCCTCCCGCCAGTCAAGCCCCGTCCCTTCAGGCCCCGCCTTCAGCTCCTGTGAACGTGTCAGGCAGCCGGCCCTGCATTCCCATCGACTGCCGGCAGGGGGCAGCGTCCGCGCTGCGCATCCCCTGGGCATGCGTGCCCTGGGGGCGGCGGCGTTGGGGGCGGGGCAGCGGCGTTGGGGGGCGGGGCGGGCTCGCGGACGCGCTTCCGCCGGCTGCGGCGCTGCCTCTGGTCGGTGGGCTGGGAGGCCGAGGCTACCGCATCACAGCTGACGTGGGCGACGTGGGCCGGCGCCGGCGCCGGCGCCGGGTGGCTGCGCGGCGGCCCGTACTCCGCGGCCGTCGGGCTGCGCGTCCCACCTCCTTCCTTCGTAATCAGTGACGAGGGCCGCTACGTAAATCCCTTCGCGACGGGTAAGTGGCGGGCGCGCCTGCCGTCCTGGGGAGCGCAGCGGGCGACGCGGCGTAGGAGGCGGGGCGGGGAGCATGGCCGGCGCCCGGAGGACGATCGGCGGAGGGGAGCACGACCGACGGGGCGGGGGGAGCACGGCCGACAGGTGTGGGAGGACGATCGGAGGAGGGGAGCAAGGTCGATGGGTGGGAGCACGATCGGCGGAGGGGAGCATGGCCTGCGGGGGGGAGCACGGTGGACGGGTGGGAGCACGATCGACGGAGGGGCGAGCACGGCCCACCGGAGGGAGCACGGTCGACGGATGTGGGAGGACGATCGGCGGAGGGGAGCACAGTCGACGGGAGGGAGCACGATCGGCGGAGGGGCGAGCACGGCCCACCGGGGGGAGCACGATCGGTGGGAAGGAGCAGGGCTGAGGGGCGGGGAGCGCAGGGGGGAAGAGGACAACAGGAGGCGGGGAGCAGTGCCGGTGACGCGTCTCTTCTCCGACCCTTGCCGGGCCCCGGGCATCTTCTCTGTTCAGGGTCCCTGCCGCCTGGTGGCTGCTCGGCTCCGCCTGCCCTGCCTGGCCGCAGGGAGATCGTGCAGCTCCTGAGCGCCCTCACCCCCGCCGACAGGTCTCGAACTTGGTTTGAGTTGGAAAATCCTGACCAGGTGCTCCGTGCTCGGTCCTCATCAGGAAAAAGGGATGGAGCAGGGACGCTGTCCGGAGGGCAGTGGAACAACATCGCAGCATCTTGTCCTTGTTTTGCCCACGCCCTGTAGATGTATGATAAGTGGTGCATCCATTTCTTCCACTCGAGGCAGAGGGCAGCGCGTGGACCCAGGTTGTCCCCCCACATTGTAGCACCAAATGGGGGGGCTGTGCCGCAGGAACCGCTTCGGTACCGCAGATCGTCTGGTGGCCAGTGAGTGAAATCACCAGACCTGCCCAGTGGGGAACCGACACGTTACTCAACTCTGTTCCCTGTGTGTCACTAAACTTGAGATCGTCTATATGTGCCCGGCATCCGGCTCAGTAAAACAGTTTGAGATCATGGTTTCAGAAAGTTTGGACTGAGAGAGGCCCGCTTTCACGGTCTCACAAGTTCTTTTCTGCTTTGTATAAACGCAGGTAGGAATGCAGTCACCTTGAGTATCTTATGACAATAATTTATGTTCTCTTTTCTCCCTTTCGGTTACAATTTTTGCCTAACTTTGATAGTCTTTGGCTAACAAGCTTGTTTCCCTAAGTTACAGTACTCTTTAAATCTTTGAGCTTTAACCCCCTAACACAAATTTAAATGTGTTTTAGCTAGTAGAAGAGTAAATTTAATTTAAATAACTACTTATTTATCCAAACAAAACTTTTTTTTTTTTTTTGAGCCAGGCCTGACCAGGCTGGCCTTAAAGTGGTTATGTAACCAAAGATGACTTTCTATTTCTGATCTCCTGGATTCATTTCTGGAGTTCTGGGATTATAATCCGTATCAGGGTTGGTTGAATGAAACTCTTAAAAAGGTTTTAAGAGGGTTATTTAGATGGTTTTGATTTTCCATGAGTAAACATTACATTGTCATATCAAGTTGATAACAGAAACTCTTTTGGCAAAATGTAAATAGATCAATGTAACTTACTTAATCACTCACACACATGGGATCATTTCGGGAAGTGCGAAATTGTAGTTACAGTGATGTTTTATGTATATGTATGTATATATATTTGTAAAATATGAATAAACTTTTTTAGAATGTATAAATACAGAGGAAACTTTTAGTCTTTGTTTTTATTCTCTCTACTGATGAATTTTAACATACTCTGACACCATAGGAAACAGTCTGTATTCTGGTTTCCTAAAAACAAATCACTGTTTGCCAAATCTTATTTAGAAGTATGGAATTTCATGAAAAGTGTTATTAAAATACATAAGGAATCTGACAGAAACTTTAGCATTCCATGGTTTGTTTCTTCTAATGTAATATCATCAAGTAATTATTCAATTAAAAAGTTAAACCAGGTTTACTGGTGAAATAGGCTGTTTCTTGGGAAGCTCTCAAGTGTCTTGCCCCATTTAGACAGAGCTTAACAGCTTAGCACTGAGAGCTTTTTGTTTTGGAACAGTTTTAGGACCAGGTAAAAGGTCTGGGATGGTAGCTCAGGAGTCACAGGGCACTCACCTAGTACTCAGGCATCTCCTATTAAGTTTTCAGTGGTGCCAGAGAATGTAGGTCAGTAACAGATGTGAATGTCTGAATTTCTAAAGCGTTTCTATTTTACTGAACTGATGGATTGCATATACATGCAAGACAGCTTGTTTGTTTTTAAGACAGGTTCTCTATCTGTTCAGGCTGCTCTTGAGAGGCAATCCTGCCTCAGCCTCCCAAGTGCCAGGGATTTTAGCTATGTGGTACCACAACCCACTAAAAGACAATTCTGAGAAGAATTAATTGTACTGTGGATGTATTTTCAATATTATCAATAGAGAAACAGTTTTAGGAAAAATGTCTTTGTCATGCAATGGGTAAAAATGAATATTTTAGATAGTTACGTTAAATTTTTCATTTCAGCTCTTCCTAACATTTCTGAGTAAAGCCACACATGCCACCCCATCCAAACAATACATGAGGTATTTAAAGTGTTCCTTCCATGACACCTATACAGTAAAGAGTGCTACAGTTCAGATAGCAAGCTCTCTCGCTCCTGTAAAAGGACAAAGGAAACTTCAGATAAGTTAGTGGGGATTTGTGTTTTAGAAATAGAGGCTCACCATGAAGTGCAGACTGGCCTTCAGTTTGACATTCTTCTACCTCAGTCTCCCAAGCACTGACATTACAGGTGTTTGCCAGGGATTTATTTTAGTATTATGTATTAAACAACTTAAGTCTAATTGGAATAATTCAGTTATAGCAATGTTTAAAGTTAAAGCAATATTGAAAATATTTGTTTACATATCTCAACTCACCTTTCTGGGTATGTCAGAGGAAATTATTGGCAAGCTGTGTATGAACTAATTTACAAGTAGAGGAAGTGTTTGTAGGCCATGAAGTTATATGGAAACTGCTTAAAGACAATAATATATGTGTGGGACTAGTGAAATAAGTAGCTCATTGGGTAAGGTATTTGCTTGTAGTCCCGATGACCTGAATCCATCCCAAGAAGCTCACATAGTGCATGTGTTGCCTCTCTCTCTTCCTCTCCTTCTCTGAAATAACAAAATATTTTTTAAAAGATGTTTAAAAAAATTCAGGTGTGGTGGCACACATCAGTCATAGTAGCACTTGGGGGTGGGTGGGTGAAGATGAATGTGGGGACAGGAATGTTAGGAAGGAGTTCAGTGTCAGTCTTGACCAGTGAAATTGTTTTAAAAGGAAAAGAAAAGATGTAAAAAAAAATGCTGCTTAGGAAATGCTTAGGAAGCACTAAGAAAACCTTAATTGACACTGTGTCTCTTTTGAACCTTAGATTTCTAGTACCTGGGGGGGGGAGAAGCCAGATTGTTGAGAGTTCTATAGTCTCTGTGGATCCCTCTCTTGCTCTTTCCCTTTGTAGTTCAGGCTGGCTTGCAACTCACCATGTAGTCCACACCAACCTCAAATTGATGCATTTCCTCCTGCCTTAGTGCTGCACAAATTGGCAGAACTGACTACACTGACTTTTCGGCTTCTTTCCTTTCCTTTTTTGGGGGGGAGGGGGATGGGGGAGACAGGTCACATCATTCAAATTGACTTCCAACTTGCTGTGTACCTGAGGATGAACTTGAACTTAGGTTCCTTCTATTGTTATCTCCCAAGTGCTGAGATTATAGGAGGAATGTGCTCCGTACGTGGCTTAGTTTGTCAGAGTTAATAAATTTTTTTTTTCCGCAGTAGAAACAAAGATAGTTCATTAAGCGGTACATGTCCAAAGAGGTGGAAGTAGGCCAGGTCATGGATAAAGTTTAATAGTGCAGTAAAACTTAAAAACATTAAACAAAAACAGCAGACATTTTGGCTCAATTTGTTTTTCATGGATAGGGCAATTTTATTTATTTTTTTGACCTAAAAATGTTTTTAGGAATTTTTTTCTCCCTCTCAGTTCTGAGAATGGAATCTATGCCTGATACAAGCTAGTAAACACTTTCCCCTAAGCTACACCCCCTCCAGCTTAGAAATGCTTTTAAACTGGATTTTACATCCTTAATGGATGCTGATAGCAGTGAAATTGTTTGAAGCTTTAAACAAATTATTTATTTAGAGAGTGGGCTGGGTGCACACACACATGCTGTGGCACACAGGTAGAAGTCAATCATTTCCTTCCACCATGTGGGTTTATGGGGATCAAACTTAGATCATCAGGTTTGCCAGCAGGTGTCTTACCCACTGAACTATCTTGCCATCCCTATCCTAATTGAAGTTTTATGCCATGAATAAAACAAAAAAGCGTCTTGGTGAATGCCAAGTTTTACTTGTATATTCAAATCTTATACATGACAAAAAGTTTTTAATTTTATTTAATGTGTGTCTGTGTGTATGTTTCTCAGGCTCTCATGAAATGTGATGATGAATTCGAAGTTATGTTTTAGGTTAAATCCAGTATTTTCATACTGTATTAAAACCTTCATGAGGACATATTAGAACATATGAGCTTGTTTATAAGAATAAGAACATTTGCTAAAACATTAAAACCAGGTTTGAGATGCGATTAATACTATATGAAGCAGCTGAACCTGGGCTTGGTTGCTCAGACCTGTAATCCCAGCCCTCATGAGCTGAGGCAGGAGATCACTGCCAGTTTAAGGTCAGCCTGGGCTGTAGAGTGAGATTCTGAAAAGCCAACCAGGGGTTGGGGAGATGACTTAGTGGATAAAGTGCTTGGCACCAAAGCGAAAGGACAGGGGTTCAGATCACAAGATCCCAGGTGAAATGCTGGCTGGACTTGTAGTTCCAGCCTTAGTAGGTGGAGATGGGGAATCCCCAGAGCAAGCTCACTAGCAAGATCAGCTCTTTTGGTGAGCTCTGGGTCTCAAGAATAAGGTGGAAGAATGATTGAAGATGATTCCTGATACCAGCTATGGCCTTCACACACATGTCCTCATATATTAAAAAATGGAGAAATAAACAAAAACAAGAACAGTAAAACCCAGAGGATCTAGCTTGGTGAATTTCTTATATAGCAAGCATGAGGCCCTGGGTTTAAACCATTGTAATATACATATGGATACAGATACATGCACGCGTGCGTGCATACACACACACACATGTGCGCGCACAGGCAAACTTAAAATCTGTGTATGTGGTTTATACTGAAAAGAGAGACAGAGTTTTTGCTTGGCTCATACTAAAATAAACTGGTATCCCTGCTTTATAAATCTATACAAAGTGATTGTGAACTTGTGGAAATAAATGATAGGAAGGAATGACATACCTTAAAACCCCTGTGCTCTCACAGCAAACTTTATTAATCCTCTCCATGGGTGTCCTGTTACTATGTTCAGAACTTTGGATATTTATCCTTAAGACAAGGGGAATTATGGAGGATTTTCATCGAAGAAATACTGTTTTTGGGTTTGCATTTCAAAAAGTGTTATGGCCAAATAAGGATCGCAAGAAGTTGAGGGCAGGTTTGAGTGAAGCCAGGTATGGAAAGATTGTTTCACTTATGTAAGAGATGGTCAGGGTCCTGACTAAAGCAGTGGCAGAGAGGGTGGACTGTGGAGTAGAGTTAAGATATTTAGGAGACAGAATAGTCAGGACTGAATAGCAGTTCTAACCCCATATTCCAAGTGTAATTAGACATTTCACATTCAACATGATCTGGCAGAAGACAATGAGAATATTAAGTAAGCATCCCATATCACGTAGCTAATGGCAGATCTCCTGTTCACTTGATAGTTCCCAGTGTTTTCTGTACTCCATCACTAACTGCACAGTGATGTTCAGCACATTTCCATATAGGAACTGAAGTAAGGGAGATTTGAAATGAGAGAGGACTGACTTCATGTAGGGTGGCTGAGTTGGTAGTATTTGTCACTCATGTTGATAGGAGTACAACAAAGGGAAAACTGCCTATGAGGAGGAGGCTTGGTTTAGCTTAGAATAACTATTCATATACTTGCTTAGAAGGCTGGAGTTTAGTAAGCTTGAAGTGAAATTTAAGATTTCATTTTTCGTATTTATTTACAAACACACATATATAATGCATGTGTGTGTGCATATGTGTGTATGTTAGAGGACAAGTTTTTTAAAAATTTTATTTTTCTACTTTTGCAAGCATATTGAGTACTCATCCCTGCTTCCCTCCATCCCCCCTCCCTCCCATACTCTCCCTTTTCTTGTCAACCTCTTCCACTCCCTCCTACTCTGTGTGCTTCTTTAGACCCCAGAGTTCCCTCTAACTTGTCTACTCTTGGGGTGTTCAGGCCTCTGTGGCATACCAAGTTGCTTCTCTTTGGACCGTCCACTGATAGGGGCATTTACCTTCACTCATCCAGCTTTAGTCTCCAAGGTTTCCACTGTACTTATTTTTCTTGAGTTTCTAGGTTTGGGGGCATGTTGGTGTGTCAGTCATTATGTTGGTCTGGTAAAGACAAGTCAGAGGGCAAGTTTTATAAGTTGGAAGGAAGTTAGTTCAGTCTTCCCACCATGTGAGCTTCCTGAGATCAGTTGCCAGGTTTCACCAAGTTTTCATGGATTCACTCAGCCTACTTTCCAGCTCTTGAAATAAAATTTGAGAACCATCAAATAGAGGCGAAATGTCAAGGGAGGGGTCATAGAGCCAATTGTGTGTGGAGTTGCCAAATTTACTAAGTACCTGTAATCCAACAGTGAGGAAGCTGAGACAGGGGAAGCACTGTGAGTTTGAGGCCAGCCTGGGTTACGAAGCAAGATTCTGTTTAAAAACAACAAAACAGCAGTAATACAATAAAAGGAGACCTAAGAAGATGGAACAAAGGATTGAGTAATTTGGAAGAAAAACCTAAAGATGATGTAATAAAGAATTTGAGGAGGAAATTTCAATATAGTAGGAAATGTTATGGGATGATAAGGAAGGTGGGACTGAGGAGTATCCTTTAGACTTGGTGAATAGGAGTCAACCAAGGATGACTTCTTAATAGTCTTTGATATCCCTAGGCAGGATCAAATATAATTTGTCTTTCTGATTTGAGGCCAGTCTTTGATGTTCTGAGGCTAGAGCGGCAGGAAGCTGGTGCTGAATTCAGTGTTGGCTGCTTGGGAAAAAGAAGTGAGATTCTATTCCTGGGCTTCACTGATTACCTTTTTCCTCTGTAAAATCTTTTTTTTCCCTGTCTTCCTCCCCCTGCTTTCTTTGTTTTTGAGACCCAGAATCACTATGTAGTCCTGGCTGGTCTGCAATTTGCTATGTAGACAGAGATGACTTCAAAATCACAGAAATCTGCTGTCTCTGCCTCCCAAAAGTTAGGATTTTTTTTTTAAACTTTTAAAAATTTTAGCTCTTTAAAAAAAATTACTTATTTGGATTAGGAAGATGGCTTAGTGGTTAAAGGTTGCCTTGCAAGAAGGACCTGAATTTGGAACCCTTCCATGAAAAATGCTGGTGATATGGAAAGCAGAACCTGAGAAACTTCCGAGCAAAACAATAAGGTCAAAAAGCAATCCAGGATGATTTCCAATGTCAGACCCCTTTGGTCTTCATGGGCACATACACTCAAGTGCCTTATTGTACACATGCCCACACAGACATGCAAAATACAAACACATACACGAGTCAAAAATTTATTTGAGAAAGAGAGGAGGATTGAGAGGGCACACACTTGCATGTGGGAGTCAGAGGACAGCTTTCAGAAGTCAGTTCTTTTTTCCTACTATGTGGGTTTATAGGGCTTAAACTGAGGTTGCTAGATTTGCAAACAGATAATCTCATTGGCCTCAAATTTTTAACTCTTAAAAATATATTATTCAGGGCTGGAGAGGTGGCTCAGAGGTTAAGCCTGTACCTTGCAGGTGGAAGGTCCTGAGTTCGGATCCTAGACCCCACGTATAGATGCCGGGTGGAAGCAGGGGCGGCGTGAGTTTCTGGTCCTGGTAGGGCGGAGCCTGTGAATCCCGGGGCAGGGTAAACAAGGAGGAAGTGGAGGCGGTCCATGGTCCATGGTGATTCCCAAATTCGCCCGTGGTTCTACACACACACACACACACACACACACACACACAACACACACGCACACACACACACATACACTCATACACATGCATACATGGACAATTGAATAAATAAAAACATTATTCAACATGTGAAAAATATGAAATGTTAAAATTAGCGGCTCTTTCTTAATTTATTGCTCAAATAATGTCATTATTCTTTGGTTGTATATCTCTTTCCTTTTTGGGGCTGCAGGCTCCTAGAGAACAGAATGTCCCTTTGTGTCCTCTGGTTAATACAAGGGCTTGATGTTTACTGGATACTGATCACTGTTTAATAAACAGGTGGTCTCTACCCTTACTCTTGATTATGCAATTTTAAAAGATTATCTCCTTATAAATGTTAACATAATGTAATAGAGAATTGGCACCACCCTTAAGTAGGGAGGATGATGAAGATCTTCTTGTCTTAGCCTCATGAGAGCTGAGATTGCAGATGTACACCACCACACCCATTTCATTTCTCTTTCTGTTCCTGGTGGGGTAACCTGGAACAAAGGCCTTCCAATCTCTTGTCCCTGTGCTGGTGTTTGAGGGGAGAAAGAAGCAGCAGTAACCATTGCTTCACCAAGGTATGACAAGCCTTTCCTGTTGCCTGCAGTTTCAGATGTAACTGGGATAGCATGGCACCGGTATAGATGGTAGCCCGGAAGCAGTGTGTCCATGGCTAAGTGCTGCACTGTTGACTCAGTGCCTAAGGAATGGGCAGCATGGTTCTTTCCAGCTTGGAGAGAAAACCTGTAGATACACTTTTTCTTTTTCATTAACTTAGTTTTAAAAGATTTTGTATTTTTATTTTGTACCTGTGCATGTATGTGTGACATATGAAGCATTGTGTGTGCCCACCAGGCGTGAAGAGGAGGAGGATGTTGGGCCTGTCTCATTGAACCTGGGCTAAGTCCTGGTTACCAGCTCATGAATCTTCTTTTTCTTTGTCAATTTTACTTCATTTTGCAATGTGAAGTATATATTTTTAAAAAATACTGGCAAAAAGTTTTAATTGCTGAGGTGGATTTCAATGTGAATTGAAAGCTACGAGAAGGGATATTTTATATGAATTTATTGATACTTTGTTTGGCAGGAAAGTTCTTTGGAAGAATTTTGAATTTAAGAAAAATGAAAACAGCTGGCAATTTTGTTGCAATGGAATAAAACTTAAAAAAATGATATGTACATTTATTGCTTTTTGTTTTTGTGCAATAGTGCTGATGCTGGGGTTTCATAGGCAATGCTTAGATGGCACTGCTTCAGTAAAGCTTAAGTGAGAAATAGCTTCCTTAGGCAGATAAGAAAATTAGATGAAAAATTAATAAGTTTGAAAACATCATTGCAAGGCCGTTTTCAGCTTTTTTTCTGTTTTTTTTTTAATTTTTATTGAAATTAGAATATTCTTCCTAGCCCAGCTTTGAGAGATTTTATTTGTAAATAAAATCTTATCACCCTCCAATTCAACACTGTTATTTTACTGCAGGATAAATAAAGAAGAAAACGTGGAAGGAGCAAAGCATTGATTACAGTTATCTTAATAATGAGCAAATGTAGCAGGAAAAAGTATATTAGGACAAATGTCAGGTAGGTGAACATGTTTTTCTGTTTTTTTTAAGGTTCTACCCATAGAACTGAAAATTACAAAGATGAGCAAATAATACATATGTATCATATCCTTATAAATCTATGTATAGATATGTGTGTATGTAGATGTTGTAGTAACATGTTCGGATTACTGAGTCACTCAGTTAAGGCGTGAATGTTCTACCCTGTACCCTGCTATATACTGTAGGCACAAAGCGAATGCTCACTTTTGGCTTTTACTAAGTGCTAGTGCTATTTTGATCACAAGAGTTGTCTGTCTGTAAATAGCAGTGGAGTTGTAAACTTAAAAAGAGTTACCAGAGTTTTAATCATCTTCCTTACCCTTGAGTTGTACTCATACTTAACTTGTTAAATAGAAACATCTCTCCATTGCTTACAGACTTTTATCAAATAGAATTTTTCAAGTTTTGTTTTGATTACTTTCAGAAACATTCTTTTATCAATTGGATATGATTCTAAAGAAAATAAATTATCTAATTTTTTTTGGTAAAGCTATTTTCAAATAGTAAAATTGAAAGAACTTTTGGATTGGAGATGTAGTTCAATTGGTAGAATGCTTACATAGCAGGTATGAAACTTAGGTTCCATCTCTACCATCCCCAGTGTTGAAAGCTCTAATTTAAGTATTCAGGAGATACAGATAAGAAAATCATAAATTCAGGGTCATCCTGGACTACAGACTAAATTTGAAGGAAGCCAGGTATCCAAACAACAGGGGGAAAAAAAAGCAAAAAAAGAAAGAACTTTTAACGATTTCTCTTTTTCCAGTTGCATTCTATTTTTAGAAGAAGTGAAACCATTGTTAAGTGTGATATAGTTGTTCATCATTGTAGTTTGTCTTTACAAGTTGGAAATGACTGAGATTTTACAGACATGTTAATTAATCAAACACTTTGATTATAATCATATGTTTTTGGCCTTTGTTTCCTTTTTCCTTCTTTAATCTTAACTTTTAAAAATTGGGGGCTGGAGAATTGACTTAGGGGTTAAGTCTGTGCGTTGAAAACAGAAGGACCTGAATTCAGATCCTGCATACCATATAAAAATGCTGGGTGGATGGAACCAGACCAGCCAAATCATTCCCCATCCTAAAGCTCAGGGAACTTTGTGGAACAGCAGGCTGCAAGATTGTAAGAGCCTAAAGATGGGAGGGCAAACGATGTGCAAGATACTCCACACAAGTCAGGGCTGCAAAAGCCAGGATATAGTCACAATGTAATTGGACCTTGCCTGACCTAAACAATGGCTGATGTGTCAACAACCTCCCAAAGTCTAGCAGGGATCACAGGGGAGAAGGCTTCAGGCAGTAAGATCCTTAAAGGCAGGGGATTAAACAGACATACTAGAATTCCCATACTAGCAGGCAGCCCAAGAACAGGCCCCAAACTATGTTCCCGAGTCCAGAACCCTCACTAATGTATTGACTCAGAGGGAAATTCAGCGCCCACATAAACAGATGCTCTGGAGTATGGGAGGGAGAAAGCAGGAAGCACCAAGAGAGGAGGAGGGAAGGAAAATGGGTGGGGAGGGGAGTGAAATGGGGGACAACAGAGGGGAAAGGAGAGGGAAGGGAGATGGAGGGGGAGTACCTATGAGCTTGTATAACTTGGCAAAAAATGCTGGGTGGAAATGGCAGCAGCTTGCAATTCCAGCTCTGAAAGGCAGAGCTTGAGAAATCCCAGAGTGAAGCAAAAAGGAGGTAGAAGCAATCCAGGGTATTTTTCGAAGTCACCCTTGGGTCTCCAAGGTACACAAATATCCTCTGATACACACATGCATGCACACAAACAAACAAACCAACAAAAACCCTTTAAAAAATTGTTTTCCCGGTGCTCAAGATAACGTTGCTTTAAAATGTTTTTCTGGGCTGGAGAGATGGCTCAGGAGTTAAGACTTTGTCTTATAAGCAGAAGGTCCTGAGTTCAGATTCCAGGCAGAAATGGCGATGGCCTGCACCTCTTGCCCTGGTGAAGAAGCCTAAGAAATCCCAGAGCAAAGCAAAAAGAGTGGAAGCAATCCAGGATGATTTCCGAAGTCACCCTTGGGCCTCCACAGGGGCATACAGTGCCCTCTGACGCACACATATACAAATATAAGATGATTATTTAAAAAAGAATGACAAATTTAAAAGTTTTTTCCTTTTCTTATCTTCATGTTTACATATTTGTTTCTGATAGGTATATAATGACTTTGATCAGTTGCTTCAGTTTCCGTATTTTATATGAGCATATTCCTTTGTTTTTATATGAGCATATTCATTTATATGAGCATATTCATTTCTCGGAAGGATGCACTTGTTCATGTACCTGTTTTCTGTGTTATGCTGTACAAGTTATGCTATATTTCTGCAGTAGTTTACTGTTTTGGGGAATTTCTACAAGTGATGCAGGCATTCCATTATCACCCTAGAAAACAACAGAAAAATGCATTTCTGCCTCAATGCTTATCCTAGAAATCTTAAGAAATAGTTTTAGTGGAGGATCCTGTTTTCTTTTTTTAAATAGCAACTGTTTTTAAAAGATTTATAAAAATATTTATTTACTTGTGTGTGTGTGTGTGTGTGTGTGAAAGAGAGAGAGAGAGAGAGAGAGAGAGAGAGAGAGAGAGAGAGAGAGGGCGAGAGGGCGAGAGGGCATTGTCTGTCTCAGTAAAGGACCAAGGGTGACTTCTGCAATCATCTTGGATTGCTTCTACCTCCTTGCTTTGTTCTGGGATTTCTCAGGCTCTGCCTACCAGGCCAGAAGTGCAGGCTGCTGCAGTTTTCACCTGGCATTTTTTTTATATTATTATTTATTCAATTGTGCATGTGTGTATGCATGTGTGTGCGAGCGCGTGTATGTATGTGTGTAGAACCACGGACGAATTCGGGAACCACCATGGACGCTTCCACCTCCTCCTTGTTTACTCCGCCCCGGGATTCACAGGCTCCGCCCTACCAGGATCAGAAGCGCCGGCTGCCCCCCCTCCCCTTCCCCCCTCCCCCCCTCCCCCCCTCCCCCGAGGGCACTGTCTGTGTGTTCCTGTAGAGGACCAAGGATGACTTTGGGAACCATCCTGGATAGCTTCTATCTCCTTTTTGCTTCCATCTGGGATTTCTCAGGCTCTGTTCATCAGCACAGGAAATGCAGACCATGTCCATTTTTTACATGGGACCTGGGATCTCAACTCAGGACCTTCTGCTTGGAAGGGAGAGTCTTACCCCCTGAGCCATCTTTCCAGCCTTGAGACAGAATCTTAATACACAATTACTTTTATTGCTGTGAAATAATACTATACACAACTTAAGAGAGAAAGATTTGTTTGGCTTAGAGTTCTGGAGAGAATATAGTCTATAACATGGCAGAAGGCAGGGCTGGAAGCAGAAACAGGAGACCAGTTCAGATCACTGTAGACATTATTAGGAGTCTGAGAGCAAGAAAGACTGAAAGGAAGCATCATTAGGTTACCAGACTTGTAGGTCCACCCATGTGTGATGTCCCTGCATGTAGCAGGGTTCTACAAACTCTCTTCAGTGTCACAACCTTCAAAAACATTAACAATAGTTAGGGATGTAAATACATGAGCCTGTTGGGGACAACTGACATTCAAATCATGACAGCGCAGTTTAGTCTCGAACTTTCATCAGTTCGCATTCCTCAGCCTTCTGAGTGCTGGGATTATAGATGTGAGCCACCATGCCTTGCTAATTTATGATTTATTATCATAGAAAGTGTATTTTACATCCTAGTCATTATGGCACTACTAAAGAGTTTTAGAATGGAACTGGAAGGTAGAGAGGCCTGGAATTTAGGAGATTTCTGTGTTAAAGAGACAGGTTTAAAACTGGATTTGAATCCAGAGAAGTGGATATTAAGCAGGTAAAGGGGTATGGTAACTCACACCTATAATCCAAGCATTTGAGGGGTTAGGAGGATTACTGCATTTAAAGCCAGCTTGGACTACATAGACTATGTCACAAACGAAACAGAAGAAATGAATAAACAGCAAATAAAACAAAAGTATGAAGCAAGGGTTTTTTTGTATTTTTCTATTTTATTAGCATATTCACATGTATATGTACAATTAGTAAACTGTAAAACATATTGCTTCATTATAACAATTTTATGCATGTCTATAATATGAACTGCTTACATTCCCTACTTGCTCACCATTCTTACCTCCCTTCCCCTGTCCCCTTTCTCATCCTTATTCATCTTTTTCATTTCCATGCTCTCTAAAATGAGACACAAGATGTGACACAATGATAATCCAGTTCAATCCATTTCTTTCGTTTGCTCTTCTTAATGGTCAAGCAATTCTACAATAACACACACAAAGTTATTTTGTTCTAGAAATTTCATTATGATTTTTTTTATTGAATCAATGCCCAGTACTTTAATAAGAAAAATTATCTTTTTTTGATTTGCTGTATTTTTTTATTATTATTTCCGCTCATACAAACTTAACAGATACACCAGTCCCCTCCCTCCACCTCCCCCTGACCCCCTTGTTCCCCCCCCTTTCCCCTCTCTCCCCATTTCCCAGTGCCTCCCCCCCCCCCAAATCCCTGGAGCATCCTTTAATGTGCATGCCAAACTCTCCTCTGGGTCCTCCTCTCCGATGAGGTGCAAGGACCCAGGGGCATTTCCCAGAACCCTTTCCTGTGTTCCCCTTAAGCTTAGGAACACTACTGTGACTGTCAGTCCCTAGCCTCCAAGGATCCTAGTGCTTTTAGTCCATGCTAGACTTCGTGGGGTCAATAATGTGTTGGACATAGCGCAGGTCATGCAAAGTCCTATTATGATTGCTTGGGCCCTAACTTGTGTGGAGTATCTTGCATATCATTACTCTTCCCATCCTTGTGCTCTTACAATCTTACCGCCCCTTCTTCTGCAAATTTCCCTGAGTGAAGCAAGGTTTTTAAATAGATACTTGAAGAGGAGCATTATGAAAGAAGAAACAGTTGCATGTAAGGGAAGGAATTGCAAAGCCGTTTGTGAAGGAGTTGTCAGAGAATTGCATGAGAACAGTGAGGGCAGTGATATCAGGATGTTAAAGTGAGTTCAGGAGAGATGTCAACAACTTGTTTCTGCTCAGGAAACAAGGATTTAAGGAAAGACTTAGAATGTTCTATGATTTAATGATGAAGATGAATTGCCATTTCTAGAGAAGTTTCAGAGTAGTAGAGGCGAATTTGGGCTTGTCTCACAGAAGGCTAGAGATGAAGGAATGGAAATAGTGTTTACTGTTCTTTCATATAACTTAGCAGTGAGTGGGGGAGGAGAAGTTCACGGGAATAGCAAGAGGAAGTTGTGGTCCAGTGGATTTTTGGATGTGGTGTGAGAGAGAGAGAGAGAGAGAGAGAGAGAGAGAGAGAGAGAGAGAGCGCAAGAGAAAACAGAGAGAGGGCAAGACACACAAGGAGAGTTAAAATGTTTGATTGACAAAGGGAAATGACTGTGATGGGAGTGGGTCTTAGTAGTGTGATATCCCAGAAGAGAGCAGAGAAGGGCATGCAATGCAGAGAACAGGAGAACAGATAAAGTAACTTTGAAGTGTAGGAAGACAAAAAAAAAAAAAAAAAAAAAAGCAGGAGGCAAGGAAAAATGGCAGGCATAGCCGTAAGTTGGTTGTTGATTTGGTGGCAGGACGTTGAGGGGTTCCTGTTACAAGTAGGTGGTTAAGTCTTATGTTGAGTATAATTAGGCAAATTCAGAGATTTGAAAAGAGGATGAACCTTTGGAACAATTGGTGAAATTCAGATATTAAACTGAAATTCAATAGGATTACTGTTCATTTAAAGTTGAAGGCTCTTAATTGCAGTTCATAATTTTATTCTTTATTGTTTTTGGTGTAGTCAAAGAGCTGATTTTATCCAGATTGACATTTACTCAAATGTAACAAAAAACGGGATAAAAGAATTTAGAATTGAGAAGATTGAGAATGATAGTCAAGACAGATGGATGGGATTATTACTCAGTGGTAAAGCCTTTGCCTGTATGTATAAAGGATTAGCTTCAGTCTTCATATCTTAGCCTCTTTTCCTGTTGTTGGGATAAAATACTCAAAAGCAACTTAATGGAGAAAGGGTTTATTCTGCATATAGTTCAAGGGTACAAGGCATGTTGGTAAGTCAAGGCAACAGAAGCTTAAATCAACTGCTCACATCACATCTACAGTTAAGTGGAGAGACAGATGAATGCTTATGCTAAGCTCATTTTCTCATTTTTGTACAGTCTATGATCCCAACTCCAGGATTGATTCTATCCACAGTGGGAGAGTTTTCCCTCTTCAGTTAATCCATTAAGATAATCTCCTACAGGTGTTCAGGAGGTTAACCTAATTTAGGTGATCCCTCACTATGCACTCAGAAGTTTATTTCTAGGTGAGTCTAGAATCTGTCAAGTTGACAATTAGCATTAACCATCACACCCCCAGAACTCTCCTCCAAAAAGTCATGTTGAAGGTGATCACCAAGGAGAAGAGCTAAGAAAAGAAAAGAAAAAGAAAAGGAAAAGGAAATAGAGGAAAGAGAAAGGTTAGCTGGCATGATATCTGAAATCTCAGAACTTGAAAGCAGGAGGATTACTGAATTTGAGGCCAGCCTGGGCACGTAGGCAGCTAGAAAGACAGGATGTTAGAGTTAATGATTTCAGAGATGGAGCAGTTCTGCCAACCAGCAAGGTCCAGTGTGTGGCTAGCTACTTGAATAGGTAACTGAGGTAATCTAGAGAAAGATTAATCTGAATTATCAGGGTGAGTGACAGATTCTTGTTGTGACTGATAAATACACAAAATGGCAGAATATAAGCCTTTTAAATCAGAAGGCAAAGTTTGTAGTTAACATCTGGAAGTGAGTAAAAGATAATTATCACATAGATAGGTATAGGATGAAGCTGGACATGCCATCATAAGCCTGTAATCCCAGCACCTGGGAGATTTCAGAAGAAGATCAGAAGTTCAAGATCATCCTCATCACAATAGCAAGAAAATGGAAACATCCAACATTCCCATCAACAGAGGAATGGATAATGAAAATGTGATACACACACACACACACACACAATGGAATATTGCTCAGCCATCTAAAAGGATGAAATTATGGAATTAGCTGGTAAATGGATGGAAATGGAAAATTTAATATCGAACAAGGTATCTCAGACACAAAGATAAGCACCTTATGTTCTCTCTTACATGCAAATCCTAGTATTGATATTCTTGTCAATGTACTTGGCTTGGAATTATTGTAAGAGCCAGAAAATTCAAACAGGATCAGTGAGTGGGAAGGTAGGAAGGACTGGTTAGGGTAAAACCTTTTAAAGGGGAGATTTAGGATACCATGGCAAACAGAGTAAGGGAAATAATTGGGAAAAATAAATAGGGTGGGGGAGTGAGGTAATGGGAGATAGGAGAGACAGAGGGACTTAACAGAAAAACCCTAAGATTATGGGAGGTAACCTCATAAGTATCTCCTATGCTAGTAATATGTAAAAAAAGTCTTTTAAATACAGGAACAAGAATATGTGGTCCCTGTGCAGAAGAACACAGAGTGAGGAAAACAGGGTAAAACAAAACAAAGAGCCCTGAGCTTATCCACTTAGAACCCAGTGACAATTAAACTTATACTAGAAGTAACAGAAATGTGACACACTTAGATAAAATGTTAATCAGAGAGGTCTCAAAAAACCCCAAACATTATAGACTTTTGCCATTGCTCTTGGTTGCTCTCTAAAAAATTGTCAGTAAGACCCTGTTATCAAAGACACCACACATATGGATCACAGAACATGGGCAAAATATATCAACTGGAACTGGTTTGAGAACTTCCAAGAGAGACAAGAACATACAGTGGAAACCTTGGGGACTAAAGCTTGACGAGTGAAGGGAAATGCCCCTATATCAGTGTAGGCCCGAGGAGGGGCAACTTGGTATGCCACAGAGGCCTGAACCTTCACAAGAGCAGACAAGCCAAAAGGAGCCCAGGGGTCCATAGAAGTGGCCAGGCATGAGGATGGGAAGGAGTGGAAGGAATTGGTGAAAGGAGGGGAAGATATGGGAGGGAGGGGGGATGGAGGGAGGTAGGGTTAACTACTTAATATGTTTGTAAAGCTAGGAAAAAAGATCATCCTTAGCTACCTATGGAGTTTGAGACCAGTCTGGATATGAAATTGTGTCTCAAAAAAACTCCAATCAAGTAAAAGCAAGCAAGAAAAAAGAAACAAAATCAAATGGGTTTAAATGTATGAACCAAGAGAAAATTTTTTTTGTTTTTACAATTTTTTTGTTTATTTTCAGTTATTTGGTATGTGTATGTGTGTAGTATGTATGCATGTGTGATTATGTTTTCCCCATATGTGGGTGCATGTTTGTGGATAGAAATAATAACTTTTGTAAGTAGATAATAGTAGGTAACTTGGCTTTTGTCTGATTTAACTTAATATTATGCTAAGATCAAATAGTTGAAACTATACAATATAGATTGACTTCAGGGTAGACACTGAAGGTCCTAGAGTAGAGAGGAGGGAGAGAGAGGGAGATTTGAGAGCAGGTGCCTTATTGACTGAGTTATCCAACCAGTCTCTGCAATTTTTTTTTTTTTTTTTGAAACTGTTCTCCTTTTTAGGGTTAAATGTATCACAGGCCATTTACTACCTACCTAAGGATGACTTCTGTTCTTCCTGCACCCATCTTCTAAGTGCTGGGGTAACGGGTATGCACCATCATGACCAGTTTCTATGGTGCTTGTGTATGCTAGGCAAGCACTGACCTATGATTCTAGCTTCTATGTAGTTATTCTAGTTTGGCTTTGTCCAACCTTTCCAGTCTTTATTCTACCAGTCCTTCTTTGTCTCCCTATAAAAATCACTGGGTTTCCTAAATCTTACATGGGTTTTCTACTCAGTCAGCTGTTTGTTCTCTAGGAATCCTGCACTTCCCCCGTCTCATAGCCTGCTTTCCTTTTCTGCCTGAAATATCTTTCAGTTTAACATATGCAACTTATACAATCCCATCATCATTTCTGCCTGTGTTTTCTAGAGCATTCGATATATCACATATTTGTAATTATTTGAATTGGACTTGGTGGAAATACTGTAATTGCAGCATTTTGGAGGCTGTGTCAGAAGGATTGACCCTATCTTAAACAAAACAAAACAACCCCCCATCCCCTCGCCAAACAATCCAGATCAAATGAACTAACAAATTTCCAAACCCCAAAACTTCATTATAGATCTACCAGTAAGTAAAATGTTCATATTCGAATATAAATTGGAATCTTGTAGATATAAAATAATTTCTTTGAGAAAGACTCATTCAGTAAGTCTGAGTTTGAGTATGGGAATTAAAATTTTAAATATACATGATTTATCGCCTCTGAAGTCCACATATATACTGTGTTTCATACACACATATACACATCACATATACCAAGGTAAACAAATAAATATAAATAATAAAAAAAAAGCAGCCCTCATAAAGTCTAGCATCTGTTAAGGGCACCGAGATCCCTGGAGGCAAGGGATTGACAGCCATAGTAGTGCTCCTATGCTTAAGGGGAACAAGAGAAAGGGCTTATGGAAATGCCACTGGTCCTTATATGTCATTGGAGAGGAGGACCCAGTGGAGAGTCAGGCATACACAATAAAGGACTCTCTGGGAATTGGGGGGGAGGCACTGGGGGATGGGGAGGGAGAGGAGGAGGAGGAAGGGGTTCAGGGGGAGGAGGGGGGAGGGAGGGAACTGGTAAAAAAATTTTAAAATGTATAATTAAATTTTTAATAAAAAAATTTGTTCATTAAAAAAAAAAAAAAGCAGAAAAAAACCCCAAATGATTTACTTGGTTCTGATGGCAGGTTGTCTAAAGGCCATGTTTAGAGAAACCAAGGATTATGATTTATTCATTGCCTAAGGATGCAGGCCATAATTACCCTTTTTTGTGACAGCTAGGTAGGTTGGTAGAAGATGCTGAATGAATGTTTATAAAGTGAAGTTTTTAATGTAATTACAGTGAAATTTTTGAGTTGAAACTCGTTTCAGCAATGTCTTAAGAGCAAAGGTAGTAAAAATAGCACTGTGCTTCTAAGGTTTTCAAAGTACTCATGTTAGGGCATGCTGTGTGGCAAAGGGGCTGCTAGTGCTCAGAGTCTTTCGGAAAAATGCTGATGTTGGATCTTCACTTTCCTCCTTAGGGCAGGCTAGTGTGTTAAATAGTTTTTTAAAAAATTAATTGATTGATTGTGTGTGTGTGTGTGTGTGTGTGTGTGTGTGTGTGTGTGTATCAGAGGGCACTGTGTGTCCCTATGAAGACCAAGGGTGATATCAGCAATCTGAATTGCTTCTATCTCCTTTTTGCTTTGCTCTGGGATTTCCCAGGCTCTGCCCACCAGGGGCAGAAGTGCAGGCCATAGAAGTTTCCTCCTGGTGTTTTTTTTTTACATGGGACCTGGGCTCCAATTTAGGAGGCGGAGTTTTAATCCTTGAGCTGTCTCTCTAGCAGTCCCCCTCCCCCTTTTAGATTAACCTCTTTTGCCTCATTCCCTTTCTTTCTTGATTTTCTAGAAACACGGTTTTTACACTGTAGCCTAGTGTGGTACGGAACTCACTATTGTCGCTCAGATTGGCCTCAAACTCGCAGCAATCCTGTTGCCACAGCCTCCCAAGTGTTAGGATTATAGGCATGATCTGCCATACCTGTTTAATTTTCTTGCAATGCTGGGGACCAAACCAAGTGGGCTAGACAAGCACTCTACCACTGAACTATAGCTCCAGCCTAGAAGAAGCTCTTTGAATATTAGTGATGTAAAAACACCTTCAGCAATCATTCTCCCTACCCTCTTTTTACAAATAATGCCTTTTCATACTTTAGAGAATGCATGTTCTTTTTGGGAGCTGCTCATATGAGCAAAAGCAGAGAAGCAGGAATTAATACTTTCTGCACAAAGATGACGTATACTTACCTAGCATTGCAAGTATTGTGCTGGGTAGTAACGAGAAGAAAGAGAAACGGATTGGGGAATATTTTTTCTGTAGTATTTTATAGGAGGTTTTCCTTTCTGAAAAATGTTATTTAGTTTTGTGTGTGCACCTGTGGATTTGCTTACATGTATATGTATGTGGTTGCATATATGGGTATTAGTTGATGTACATTTATATGGGTATTAAGGATTGAACTTGGATTCTTGTAATTGATTTGCAAGCATCTTACTAAATGAACCATCTTCCTAGACTTTATAGGTTTTCATTTCAATATAATTGCTAAAATTGTCATGGTCAGATATTAAAGTATAAAAATGACATTGTAATATATAAACTGTAGCAGACATTTCAGAATGGATGCTTCAATTCAAATACCGGCTATTGAAATGTTAAAGAAAGTAGGAGGTGAAAGACAGCAGATGAAGGATATATAGGATTAGGTAATGAAGCAAAGTAAAATCAGATAATTTATCCTGGAAGATCATATTCTATTCTTTAAATAACTGGGGAGGGGCTGAGAAGGTAGCTTAGCACTAGAACACTTGCTTAGCAATATGCATAAGTCCTTGTGTTCACCATCTCAGTACTGCAAATAAACAAATAAACAAGTAGGGAGCTGGAAGAAAGTGTTCAATCCTTAAAAATTCAAGCTTTTTTGGAAGTTTTCAGAAACTACAGAGCTAGGTACACAGTTATAAGACATTTAATTTACATAATAGGGACATCTTTCAGACCTCTTTGTAGTATAAAGTAGCTATGGTAGGATTAGAGAATCAGAATAGTTGTACTTTTCATGTATTTTTTAATCTAACTTTATTATTCATTCATATTCAACAGACCACTGAATTTTCAAGAATGCAATTGTTCTAAGTCTTTATATAGATAATTCCCATAAATTTTCTGGTGACTTTTGTATTCAGTAAGTAGAGAGTTTGTCTTAAGGTTGGAGAGTAAAGTGTACTGCCGAATCTATTTCTTGACAAAATAATGTAATACAGTGGTTGTCTGGAATGAATGACAAATCTCAGTTTCTATAAGAGTTCATATTTCCAGATACCTCAGTTAGTGCCTTAATCTTTTTTTAATTATCTTTTTAGACACATGACCATGGAAACAGTTGAATCTCAGCAGGATCGAAATGTAAAATATTCTGTGGCAGAGCGTAGATCTGCTCATATACAGACTCAGACTGGCCAAATTTCCATCCCTACTCTAGCTCAGGTAGGCTGGGGGCATGCACTGATGAAAGCTGAAATATGTGAAAGTGGGAATTGTGAGCACTCTTTTCTTTTCTTCATGTGCGTGTGTGTGTTGAAGGGGCACTTGAATGTGTATGCCTGTGTGTGTCCAAGGGTGACATTGGGAATTATCTTGGATTACTCTATGTCCTTATTGTTTTGCTCTGGGGTTTCTCAGACTTAGCCTTTCAGGATTGGAAGTGTAGGTTGCTTATAAAGCAAAGACTTCTTTAAACCCCTGAGCCATCTCTCCAACCCTAGGCTTTTTTTCTTTCAGTGACTTTAAATCTGTGTTCATCAACTGGACTTTGAGTTAGTACCTTGAGAAGGCACTTCAGAGTTAATTTTTGCATTGCAACAGCTACTTGGTGGTAACCCCTACTCTGTTGCCACCAGCATTGTGGAACGAAAGACAAAACCTCCTCTAATATATATTCCTCAAAATTATCATTTTCATCAAACCCATGTAGTTCTGATATTCTTAGCTTTAAAGTTGGTGGACACTTTACTATTTGTTTATTATGTATTTGGCTCAGCCTTTACTTCTTTTTAGTTATGTGTTTCCTTACTTATTTTGAACAGGGTCTCATTCTGTATGATAAGCTGGCTTGGAGCTCATTCTGTAAGGGCTGACCTCAGGTTCCCAATTCCAAATGTGAGCCACCATGCCTAGCTTGAATTGGTTTTATTCAGAGCATGCTAATATCAGTTGACTGTTTATGGACTCCTAAAATTGTTTCTGAGATACTCTGTATAAATTTGTAATAAACAAGTGAATCTTTGTGTTTGATTAACTTATCAGATTCTTACTGAGTGCTTGCTGAATCTAAGCACAGTTCTGAATGCACAGGGATTTATAGTTCCTGGCTTTAAATATATAGTGGGGTTAGATTGCTGTTTTAATAATTTTAGTACATACAAAGTGATGTTAAATGCTATGTACTAAAGGATAATGTGTAAGAGGAAAGATTAGCCAGTCAACTGAGAATGCTTTGTGAAACAGTTTTTATCTGAGCTAGGATTAAAGGGTGAATAGGAGTTTTCTTGGTGGATGTGGGGAGTGAAGTGTCTTCTGGGTACAAGAATGAATGTGTCCAGAAGCACAAAGTCATTATAGAGGCTGTCAGAGAGCTACATTTAATCTCATTTAATAGGAGCACAATGTTTATGCTGGAAGTCTAAGTAGTAAAGGTAAGGAAAGGGTTGAAAATATTTGAGACTTAAACGTATCCTGTACTCTTTGCTTGAAATGTTTTAGATATTCACTACATTTAGAGCACTAATGTCATGTGATAAGGATGTCAGCGAGTCAGTGGGGGAACATCTTGAGGTACCTGTTCCAACAGGTACCATGGGAAAAAAGTATAGAGAAGTGCTGTGATCTCAGCAGAGGACCTTGTGGCTGATTAGAAGACCACTGAAACTGCCTGCCCTTCCCTTGTCTGGCTGGTTCCTGTGAGGATCTTCTGACCTGTGTACCAGCCTGCTTTTCTTTTTAAAACCTACGACACCCACTCCTTCCCTGAGATTCATAGCATCTCCCTAGCAACACCCTTGTATTATACCAGAAGACATGTATGTAGATATTTTGCTTAAAAAAAACCCAATAGCTTTTTAAAACAATGTATGTTGTAGAAATTAACAAGTATTATTTATTTAGTTATTTATTTTGGGGGGGAGAGAGAGAGAGAGCGAGAGAAAGAGAATGCATGCCATGGTACATGGGTAGAGGTCAGAGGACAATGTTTGAAATTACATTCTCTATTTCCACCATGTGGGCTTCAGGGAATCAAGCTCAGGTCACCAGGTTTAAGAGACTGCTCCTAACCAGCTAAGCCACCTTGCCAGCCTGTAGATTAGATTCCTGAGTTCTCACTCTCTCTCTCTTTCAGCAGACAAGTTAGACCTAGTCCAGCTACTTGCTCCTAAGAGAGAGCTCTGGATTTGAATGTGAACCCCATGCTGTGTGACCTGGGGCAAGTAGCTTCTGACTGTGCTTCTTCCCAAAGAGGGCAGTTAGGGCCCAGAGTCAGGCTGTAAAAGCAAAGCTGGGTGCTCTTATCCACTGAGCCTTCCTTTCACTTTTAAATCCCCCACAGAAGGGCCTCTCTGCTTCCTTTCTATCCCTTCTCAGTCTTAGCTTGAAAAGAAGTCTTCTTAGGTTGGAGAGACAGCTGAGGGGTTAAGATTCTGTCTCGAAAGCAGAAGTTCCTGAATTTAGATCCTAGGTCCCGCGTAAAAATCCAAATATTATTTAAAAGTTAGCATCAAACCATTTATAATTTAGCACCTAGAGATATAGTCATTGTTGACTTTTTTTTTGCAGGTATTTTTATCTTTTTGTCTGTGAGAATAGAATATAAAGCATTTATATTTTTTTCCATGAACTTGGGATCTTAGAGTTCTATAGCTTTAACTTTAGGTTTATAATTAGCTATCCTTGCTGAAGTTGTAGTTGAAAGCAAGCCTTCTTTCTACCTCCATTTCCTTCTCTTCACTGATTTCATGTATGTAGAGTTGCATGCAAGAATATAGTGAATGCATGATATTTTCATTCCTTAATCTCCAACCCCAGCCTTTCTTTTTTTCTCCTTATAATCCCTCATCTTCCCTGCCAGACTCCCTCCTATTTGTAAATCTTTTCACTTGTGTGGCCCACTGTGTTTCATCTGGTTTGCCTTTGATGACATATGGCTGACATGCTTCATGCTGCAGCAAGTATCGTAGATCAGTGAGTATACTATTGAGGAAAAACCTTCCTTTTCTTCCCTATCAGCATTAGTCTTCATCAGGCTCTCAAGGATGTGTGGAGCTTTTAGAGATCTTTCTCATCCCATGGTGAGATGTTGATAAGACCGTTCCCATGCAGTTCCTGTGAAAATAGACATATCTGCCATGAAATCATGGATACCACAGCCTGGTCATGTCCAGGAGATACTCTCTGACCCACCACTGTCCCACTTTAGGCTTTTTAATCTTACTGCTCTCTCTTCCATGGTGTTTTTGGGTGGGGATGGCTTAGATGTCCTGGTTATTAGGGCCCTGCAGTTCCCAATCACTTGTTTTCTGTGCTTCTGGTAGTTGTGCTTCTCTGTAGTGACATCTGTTGTAAAGGAAGGCTTTGAGCTTGAGTGCTGAGGGCTCCTCCAGACCACAGGTGTAATAACAGGTGTAAAGGCAGTTGGATGAAAGTAGTGTCTGTGGGCTGGAGAGGTGGCTCAGGGGTTAAGCCTCCGCCTTGTAGGCGGAAGGTCCTGAGTTCGGATCCCAGATCCCACGTATAGACTGCCAGGCAGAAGCGGGGGCGGCCTGTGTTTCTGGTCCTGGTAGGGCGGAGCCTGTGAATCCGGGGCAGGAGGAGGTGGAGGCGCCCATGGTGGTTCGCGAATTCATCCGTGGTTCTGCACATACACAGACACACACACACACAGACACGCGCGCACGCACATACACATGCATATGCACACAGTTGAATAAATAATAATAATAATAAAAAATTTTTTAAAAAAGAAAGTAGTGTCTGTTTTTTATTTTTATATATTTTATTATTTATTTTATTTTTTTATTTTGTGAGTATTTGGGTGAAGGTCTGTGTCTTAGGTGTGTGTGTGTGTGTGCACATGTGTGTAGAACAGAGCTCTGTATGTGCCTGTGGAGATCCAGGGGTGACTTTAGGAGTCATGATAGATTGTTTTACAAGAATAAAACTAAGTGGTAGAGCTTTGCCTGCATATGTGAAGCCCTAGGCACTACCCTAAATATGGGGTAGAGCTCAACATGCTCAGTTCCCAGTATTATCAAATAAATACATAAGTGAAATACCAAGATGAGGAATCATGCTACATTTTCATCTTGCTTTTGTTTTCATTTAGTATAACTGAGATACTAAAATGATTTTTTTTCATCTTTTTTCAAAGGTTCAATTTGTAATGTTCCTGCTTATGTTGTGCTTATTAACTTCTAAATATTTGAGATATTATTTAAACATTTGTTTACCCCATATGATGCATAGAAACCAAGGTAGTTTTCAACATTTATCCTAGTTCTTTAGAGTGGATTTTCATTCTAGTCGTCAACATGAAAGACATTAAGATTTGATCTGTCAGGCATCAGAGTGAGTGGACAGAGTGATCAACCTGCTATATTGTGAATTCACATCTCTAGAGCCCTTTATTAGCTGTCTGAAGTGCCGACCCATGTCTGTGATGCTCATTGCTGCACTATGACATCATAAACTCCACTGGGAGGGAACCTAGTTACAGACTGGAGGTGGTCTACTAGGTGCTGATCACATGCTGGGCTACAACACTGTGAGGTTTTCCCAGTATTAAGTGTCATTATTAGAACTTTTTTAGGTTCCAAAGCCAAGCAAGGCTGTCAGTTGCATCACTTTACCCTGTTTCTTCAGATTAATTACTGTGTGTAGTGGTTCTCAGTGGATGTGGTGGCATCAGCATAACCTATGCTTCAGGCATCCCATAGAAGAAGATTATTCCTCAGGGGATCTGGATAAGAAGGTAAATGCTTATCTGCTTTGAATTTCATTCTGCTCACTTCTAGAACCTCATAGAAAGAGGCACAGAACTATAGAATTACAAACATATCCCATTTTATTATTAGCTCATCTTTTGAGCACTTGTCTATTTTATTTTTGAATGGGATATGGTGTGCGCTTAGATTTTCTTGTGATTTGTCTTTTCTTTAGGCTTTTTGTGTCAGCATCCCCTCCTCTGTAGCTTTTTACACCACATCACCTCTTTTCATGTCACTGCCTTGCTGCATCACTCCCTAATCCTTCACCTTTGGAGAACTGAGCAACACTTAAAATTATGTATTTATTTTACCATTGTTTTCTGTCTCTTTCTGACCTGGGAGGGCAGGGCTTTGCATGCTTTCTGTGGAATCCTCTACATTACTCTATTGTAGACTCCCAGGAAATAATGTTGAGTGAATAGAAGAATGAGTTAATTAAAAAAAATAGGATGCATTTCTGTGAATTTTTTATTCATAAAGATTGTTTCAGTTCAGCACAGTGGTGCATGTCTATAATCCCAGCACTTGGAAAGTTGAGACAGGAGGATTGCAAGTTTGAATCCATTTTAAGCTATATAGTGAGACCCTGTCAAAAACATCAAAGAAAAGTCAAGCAATTAACAGTAAAGTCTTAGAATGAATTTTGCCATGTATGAGATTGCTATACTTTTACTTGAATACTTGTGTTCAGATAAAACTTTTTTGTCTTCCTGTAAAAAGTTGTTTATTTCTTTTATATGAATTTACTTTTAAGAATTTTATTTTTAGAGAGCGTGTAGGCATGCATGTGGCATGGTGCGTTTTTGAGCTTAGAGAACTTTTTTTGGAAGTTGATTTTTCTCCTTCCACCATGTATGATCTGGGCAACCACTATCCTATTCCTGTAATTCCTCTTTTGTCGGCATTATTCAGATTCATAATTCTTATGTGAATTCTAACCCAAAATTTAACTGATTCTTGCCTATAAGTATTTCCCCCTGGTATGTAACTTACCATGTATCCTGCCTGCTTAAAGTTAAATTTGTCACCTCACCTAAAGCAAACAAAACAAAACAAAACCTTCTTAGGCATTTTTGGCTTTGGCGATTGCCATGAAATTTTTTTTTGAGGATTAAGGTAGAGTTTATTAGAGAAGAGAAAGGTTAGGACTCATAGACTGCAGTCGTGGAGTGCCATGAGGAGCTAGGGCGCCTTCATGAGAAGCAGAAATGAAACAGAACTCATGGCACTAGAGTGCCATGAGGGGCTAGGAAGCCCAGCCATGAATGTTTTTATATTGTTGCCCTTGTTCTTTCTGTTTTAAGGTAATGTTTTTTAGTCTCTGAAAGTTTCATGCATTTATGCAAATTATTTTGATCCTATTATCACTCCTCCTGTCCTCATTACTCTTTCTTCTTCTGGGCCATTTGTATACATATCTTACTTTAGGGCTGCCAAATTGTCATTTATAGTCCATATGTCCATATATAGTCACTATAATAATAATTGCATTTCTAATATATTGAGGGAGATAAGTCATATGGATTTTTAAAAATAATGACATTACAGTTACAGAGTCAATGTTTGCCACCATTTTAATCAAAAACAATATAGATTTACAGTTCTGGTGATCTTAAGTGCTTTGTGGCTGTCATAGTTAGGCAAAGGTGTCAACTTGACAGTTGAGGGTTTGTGCTCTGGGCACATTTGTAGAGAATTAGTAGTTGAGTTAAGCCCAAAGCAAACCTGTAAGAGATTGTCTAGCTGATGGGGAAGATCTAGCCCATGATGGGTGGGACTAGGCCCTGGAATAAATCACAGAGAGCTGGTTGAGAGAGTGTCATCCTTTTGTACACTTGACCAGACATGCTGGTCTGGCAGGTAAGGATCGTCCCTCTGTCAGCCATTATGTAGAGATGGTGTGGCCAAGGGTGTTGGTGTGAACTCTCTTGTCAAGTTGGACTGAGAACTGTGACCAGATAATCTTAAGAGACAATTAAACCCCTTGTTCCCTTAAGCCGTTTGATGGTCATTTATCAGCAACCATGCAGGCAAACTGCAGCCTAATTTGGTACCCAGAAAGTGGGGTGTAGCTGATAAATCTGACTATGTGGATTTTGTGGCTTTTGAATGGTTTTGCTGGACAAAGTTTGCAATGTTTGAGGATTTTGACTTTGTGGATTACCAATACCGTTCTTCAGAGTTTGGTGGGCCATTTGGAAAATAGTGATGCTGAAAGAGTTGTGAATTGTTTGGGCTTAGTTTCTGATGAGGGGAACAAGGACTTTGTGAATTTGAATTTAAACACGATAGACTGGTTTGCTTGATAGAGGAGAGCTGTGTTGGTGGCCGTGAAGCTGTGGATGTGGAAAGGACAGGCAGCAGAATATCTGCTGCTATTGGAGAAATGAGTATCAGTGAAGAAACTTGCACTGGGACAGTGGAAGACCTGAAAACTACCGTATGGCAAGTTCGTGGTTTGAAAACCCGAATTCCTTCAGGTGCCAAAAGCCCAAGTTAAAGCTGTTTCTTGCCATTTGGAAGTTCTAGCTACCTAGAAAAGAGGCTTTTCCAGAGTCAGCATGCTAACGTTGGTACAGCTGTGGTTTGAGTGGACCAAGCTATATTTCAACCTTGCTTTGGAATCTGGCAGCGTCCCTCAGATGGTACTGGTTTTGGTGTACTACTGAGGGGTTCATGGAGAGAGCAGTAAAAACTTGGCACCAAGTGGCAGAAGTAGAGTTCCGTAAAAGAAGGTGAAGGTTATATAATTGCAAAGGTGAACCTAGAGTACTGTTGGAGATGCCAGAACTCTGGGATGTATGCGGAGGATGCTGTGAGTGGAGATTCAGCCAGGTTCAGATGAATTCTGCTTTTACAACTTTAAGCTACAAACAGGGAATGGGAATACCTAGAATCTTTGAGCCACCCTTGACTACAACAGAAAATGGACGTTGAAGTACAGGATGTGGTAATTTGCTGGACTTTGGTCTTAACTTGATGTTAACTCACTGTCACAATGATTCTGTTTGGAATATTTAAAGATTTTATTTGGCATATTTAAAGAAATACTTTCAGTTCCAACATTTTTAATAAGTGAAATTTTAATGAGAATATTTTAAATTTTTTTATGAAATGTATTTATATTTTTAAAATAACTTTTAACATCTGCGAGGACAAGGAAAAGTTAACAGTTTAAAAGTGCTGTTGTTTTTGTGTTAAGTTGACAATGGGTGTGGAGTGTTACAGTTAAGCACAGGTGTCACTTGACAGTTGAGGGTTTGAGCTTTGGGCACATTTGTAGAGAATTAGTGATTGAGTTAAGCCCAAAGCAAACCTGCAAGAGATTGTCTAGCTGATGGGGAAGGTCTAGCCTATACTGGATGGGACTAGGCCCTGGAATAAATCACAGAGAGCTGGTTGAGAAAGTTGACATCCTTATGTACACTTGGCCAGACATGCTGGTCTGGCAAGTAAGGATCATCCCTCTCTCAGCCATTACATAGGTGTGGCCAGTTCCCTTGGCCTTGGTGTTGGCGTGAACTATCCTGTTAAGTTGGACTGAGAACTGTAACCAGATATTTTTTTTTAATTTTTTATTATTTATTATTATTTACTCAATTGTGTGTGTGTGCACGTGTGTATGTATGTGTGTATGTGTGTGTGTGTAGAACCATGGACGAATTCAGGAACCACCATGGGCGCCTCCACCTCCTCCTTGTTTACTCTGCCCCGGGATTCACAGGTTCCGCCTTACCAGGACCAGAAAGCGCAGGCCGCCCCTGCTTCTGCCCAGTGTCTATACATGGGGTCTAGGATCCGAACTCAGGACCTTCCGCCTGCAAGGCAGAGGCTTAACCCCTGAGCCACCTCTCCAGCCCCTGTAACCGGATAATCTTAAGAGACAATTAAGTCCCTTGTTCCCTTAAGTTGTTTGATGCTCAACAACATTGGCTTTTTCTTTTTAATTATTTATCTATTTACTTATTTTGCGAGGACCAAGGATGACAATGGGAATCATCCTGGATTGCTCCTTTTTGTTTTTTTTCTGGGAATTCCCAGGCTTTGTACACTTGGGCCATCAGTGCAGGCGACCGCCTTTTTTATGTGGTACTTGGAATCTGAATTCAGAACCTTCTATTTTTGAGGCAGAATCTTACCCTTGAGCCATCTCTCCAGCCCAAGTGTTTTGTGGTTTTAAAGATTGTATTTCGGCTGGAGAGATGTCTCGGGATTAAGATTCTGTCTTGCAAGCAGAAGGTCCTGAATTTGGGTCCTAGGTCCCATGTAAAAATGCTGGACGTGGTCTCGGCCTATACTTCAGGCTCTAGTGGGCAGAGCCTGGGAATTCCCAGAGCAAAGCAAGGAGGTAGAAGTAATCCAGGATGATTCTGGAAGTTCCCATTGGTCCTCCACAGGGACACACAGTGCCCTCTGATGGACGGACACACACACACACACACACACACACACACACACACACACACACACACAGAATAAATAAATTATATATATATATATTCTAATCTAGGGTTCATTACTTACGGTTTAACAGTTTGATGAGAGAGTTGTCTCCTAAGGTTTTCTAACATCCAAAGTTTTGATATAACAAGTTTCATTGTAGAATTCCTTTAGCTTATTTCCAGAGTTCAAGTTAAAGGGTGCATATAGCTCTCTTTTATATTAGATTTTTTTTTAACATTCACTTAGTGAGAGAGAGAGAGAGAGAGAGAGAGAGAGAGGGAAGTGTATGTATGTTGTATATGTGTGTGTAGGTCAGAATACAGCTTGCAGTAATCGGTTCTTTTCTTCCACTATGTGCGTTTTGGGGATTGAACTAAAGTTGTGACTTAGCTGTTGAACTGTCTCTCCATCCTAACATCATCTATTCTTGATACTAATCCTTTTTTGGTAGAGCTATTATTTAGTATAAAGTCCTGAAAATTGTACTTGAAAGGAAGTTAAAACCACTTAAAGAGTGCTTTGTTCTCATTTTGGTTCTTCATAGTAGTGCTATCTCCCCCCCCCCCCCCCCCCCGCTTCTGCCCAGTGTCTATATGTGGGGTCTAGGATCCGAACTTAGGACCTTCCGCCTGCAAGGCAGAGGCTTAACCCCTGAGCCACCTCTCCAGCCCCTGTGATAGCTGCTGTTAAGTATCAATGTGGCAGAATCTAGAATAAACCATGAGACAAATCACCCGCAACACCTTTGGGGAATTATTTAGTCTCTGGGCATGCTTTGAGACATTATGTTGATTGAATTGGCAAGACCCATCCTGAAACTGAATAGTGCCATTCCTTAGACTTGGATAGTAGATTTGGATAAAAGAGAAAGTTACCTGGACATACAGTATATTCATCACTCTCTGCTTCCTGATTGTGGATGAGATATAACTAACTTTTTCAAGTTCCTGCTGACTTGACCTTCACCATGATGGACCGTGCTCTTGAACTGTGAGACAGAGTAATCCCTTCCTTCCTTAAATTACGCTGCTTTTGTCAGAGTATTTCAGCGTAGCAATAGAAAAGTAAGACACTAGGACATCATGCTATTTATTAATTTTTTACTTTTCTCCCTTTTAAATATAAACTATAAAACTTAATTTATATTTTGCCAATCTCTGATCTACAAACTTTGTCAATGTTTTTGGATATGAATTTTGGCTGTGAAGCTGTATTGGAACTGAAGTCTCAGCTTCTTTCATCCCTCTGCTCTTTAAGCTGAATATCAGGCTATAAGGACCGAATTATTATAGAGCAGCTATTTGCAAAGTGTTCTGTACCTTGTTAACCTTGGTTGAGACCAAAGGTGCTTTTGAAAAGTTTGCTAGGACATACTTTTTTTTTTTTAAAGCCAATACTGCTTAGCTATTTTGTCTTTTTCTCATTATTAATATTAACACTGATGATACAAAAACAGTATGTAATGGGGAGGGAATAGATTGTTGATCCCAGCTTGAATTGTTAGTGGTCTTTAGAGTTCTCATTTTTTTTTCTTAAAGAATCTTATCCTTTATAGTTACATGCATACATACAATTTACATAGTTGTATTAAGCAAAGGCTTATCATTCTGAGTTTTTAACCATCAGCTACTTAAATATTTGAATGATTCTTAAATGTACTATTGGAATGAAAGATTTACTTACATAATTAATTTTTAACTTCCCCCTTTTGTGTGTGTGTATGTGTGTGTGTGTGTGTATAAAAGACACTGTGCCTGTGAAGGCCCAAGGATGATTTCAGGAATCATCCTGGATTGCTTCTACCTCCTTTTTGCTTGGCTCTGGGATTTCCCAGGATCTGTATTCCAGACCCAGAAGTGCAGACTGCAAACACCATTTTCACCTGGCGTTTTATGTAGGATTCAGAATTTGAACTCAGTTCTTCTGCTTGCAAGGTAGAGTCTTGACCCTTAAGCCATCTCTCCAGTCTCTTCATTTTTATTTACAGATAAACAGGCCAATATCATGTAAATCAATATCCTTGATTACCAGCAAAAATGGACAGTTATGGTATATCTCAACCTTTGAGTACATACTGTTTTAATACTCTGTTATTCTGTGTCATGAAGTGGGATGTGTTTTTCAGAGTAAACACTCTGGTTAGCAATTGAGGGCCAAGTTGAATTGGCTGTTTTTTTTTTTTCTTTTCTGCAGGACATCATTTTCCTCAAAAGAATGACTAACAGTGCAACTACAGGTATTAAACTTGACATTTTCTCAAAACAAATGTGGTTGTCACTTCAAGGAAAATGATTGATGGTATTCATTGACAGTGATAAAACTAAAGCTTTTTTTTAAAGTGTTTTTAAAATTTTATTTATTTATGTATTTATTTTTGTGTGTGTGTGTGTATCAGCAGGCATTGTGTGTGTCTGTGGAGGACCAAGGATAACTTCAGGAATCATCCTCGATTGCTTCTACCTTCTTTTTGCTTTGCTCTGGGATTTGCCAGGCTCCATCCATCAGGGCCAGAAGTGCAAGCCGCTGCCATTTCTGCCTGGTGTTTTTGCATGAGATCTGGCATCTAAACTCAGGACCTTCTGCTTGTGAGGGTCCCCTGAGCCATTTCTCTAGCCCATATTTATAGTTTTCTAACGAGGCTGGTGATAATTTATCAGATAGAATGTCTACTCAGCAAAGCAGTGCCTTCCTAACAGCTACCCCATAGATGTTATCTTGGTTGAATTACAGGTCCAGGTAAAGGACACAGTCCAGTAGTGGCTTTTAATGTAATTGGTACAGTTTCAGAATAACTACTTGTGAGTTTTAGAGTTGTACCTAAGATATATATATATATATATATTTTTTTTTTTTTTTTTTCCAGAAGCTATAGGAATGTTCCTCCCCTTTAAAGTCACACATCTGTTTGAGGCCTACTAAAATAGAACACATTGCAGCACATTAGTTTCAGAAACAGTGACAAGAATTTATCTTTCTCTAACTAGTCATTAAAATCAGTCGTGGTGGACCATGCTGGAGCCTGAGGCTGGAGAGAGCACTTCCTTATCTCAAAAACAAAACAAAAACCTAACAAGGGGAGAAAAAAAGAGAAAGAGAAATCTTCCGTTATTGAAAGAATTTGTAAAAATGTAATAACAGTGCCACTCAATTCTTTGTTTTGGAAAATGTAGGGTTTTTTCCCCCCTAAAATAGTATTATTGGGGTTGGGGATTTAGCTCAGTGGTAGAGCGCTTGCTAGAGGCCCTGGGTTCAGTCCCCAGCACCGGAAAAAAAAAAAAAAAAAAAAAAAAAAGATAAAATTAAAATAGTATTATTGTGAGTTACTAAGTATTTAACAATTTCTCCATTTTAAGTTTCTAGTATGGTATATTTCAGTAGATAAACACCATTGAAACCATCCTACATTGTCAAGAAATAATTATGTGAGTCTTTTTTCAACTTTGTGTCCATTGTCATCTATTGGTTGCTGGAAACTGGACGTAGTCCATAGTTTATTTCATGAAAACCGGCAAATGTTACAAACTATAATTTTTCTTTTATTTTGATATTTCTCCCATTATTAACATGATACCTAAACTTTAGAAATAGCATCAAAATTAGAGTTGTCCAGAGCCAAAAAGCTAATAGAATTCATAGAATGACTATTAATAAAGTTAACGTAAAAATGTATTATCACATAGATTTGGTTTGCAAACCCAAATTTCTTTATCTCAGGATCTATTTATTATATATTTACCAGTACTCTATGAGACGTAAATCCAATGGAGTGTTTTTTTGCATGTTTCAACTTTATTTAAACAAAATTTTTTTCCACATTTTATTTTTTTCCTAATCATACAAGCTTAATAGGTATCCCTGTCTTCTCCCTCCCTCCTCCCCTCCCCATTTCCCAGCAACTTTCGTTAATTCAACTTTTTTGATGGCTGAGTAGTATTCCATTGTATAAATGTACCACATTTTCCTTATCCATTTGTCAACTGTTGAGCATTTGGGTTGATTCCACGACTTTGCTATTGTAAATAGTGCTGCAATGAACATATTGTGCTTGTGCCACTTTAGTGAAATTCTGCATTATGGGGGATTATTCCCAGAAGTGGTATAGTAGGGTCATATGGCATTCCAATCTTTAACTTTTTTAGAAATCGTCATACTGATTGCCAGAGTGGGTGTATAAATCTGTATTTCCACCAGCAGTGTAGAAGAGTTCCCTTCTCTCCACATCCTCTCCAGCATATGGTGTTATTTATATTCTGAATTTTTTTCCATCCTGATTGGGTGAGATGATATCTCAGGGAAGTTTGGATTTGCATTTTCTTGATGGCTGGGGATGTGGAGCATTTGTTAAGATATTTGTTAGACATTTCAATTTTGTCCCTGGAAAAGTTTCTTTCCCATTTTTTAATTAGGCCATTTATCTCCTTGGTGTTTATTAAAACACATTTTTTTAAATTATCAATATACCCCAAAGCAACTAGTATATTTAAAAAATAAACTCCACACTATCAAAAGGCAATAGCCACTTTAGTCCTGCTATCTTTCACACCACTGTCTTGAGCCTTCATTCCAAGCTACATGAACGAACAGGGAGAGAATTGTGTGAACCACAATGACAGCAACAATTGCAGCATAGAAGTAACTGTCCCTATTGGCTATCCTTCAAGGAGGAGGCCAGTGAGCTTTCATTTCTGAACTCAGGTGGCTGTGGTGTGTTGAGTGCTACTTTATCTAGATGCTCCATGTGGTGGAGTTGTGGGCTATATAGCTCAGAGCAGTTGTATCAGTTGAGTATTTTTTAAAACGTATGCTCATTTGTGTGTGAATATGGGTGTATACATGCATATGGGGAGGTCAGAGTACTACCTTGAGTATCCTTGACCTTTTGTTTTATTTTGAGACAGACCTCCTTGTTTGCAGTTGTGTATATCAAGCTAACTGGCCCATGAACTTGTGAGAATTTTCCTGTTTCCATCTCTAATTTCTGCCTAGAAGAATTTATATTACAGATGTGTGTTACCATCTGGCTTTAGTATTTAAGATACTAAACAAAAGCAACTTATACAAGAAAGGGTTTTATTCATCTCACAATGCAGGTTTATAGTCCATCATGGCAGGGAAGTACAGTGGCAGGAGAACTGGCCACATCCTATCAGAGCAAGAACAGAGAATAGTGAATTAATTCTTGCTTGCCATAGTCCTCAGCTCCCTTTCTCCTTTTTTATTTAGCTTAGCAACCCTTCCCAGGGAATGGTGCCTTCCATAGTAAGGCAGTGGGACAGGGAAATGTCATTTCACCTCAGTTAACAAAAAGACAACAGACTTTTCTCCCAGGTGATTCTAGATTGTATCAGATTGACAGCTGAAAGTAACCATTACACAAAGCTCCTTGGAATTCAAGCTCAGTTCTCCTTACACGCATGGCAATTGCCATCTTCTCAGTCCGGAATCCTTTTCAAGACCATTAGCAAATTTTAAATGTGAAGGTATCTTGGGATTCAAAAGTTTAAGAGTTAGTTGTGTGGCTGAAAGGGGAATCTTGGTAAATTAATCAATTTACACAGAACTGCCTTCTGAGAATGTTTACAGACTCCAGTTTTATCTTTAGTTGTTCCCTGCATGGCTTCTTATATGATGTTCTTTCCCCTAAATTACAAAATAGATGTTAACATGGCCAGAAGGTGAAATTGCCAGTTAGGCTGTATCCATTACGTTGCCTCTGCCCTCCTTTTTCAGTCTCGGTGTAATTATTATCTAGACTGAGATCAGGGTCTGGCTCCAGCTTGAGCTCCCACACAAAGCCTTCACTTTTCGTTCAGGGCTGTGATGGTCTTTTGTCTTGTCTGCTGTGACAGTCAGGGCTTGTAAAATGGATCAGTTAGTTCTGTACTCTTTGCTATGCTGTTGTTTCTTAGGTATTCCTTCTGTCAGTTCTGCCTTTTACCTTGGTACACATAGGATTATTTTCTTTTGTATGTATTTAAGTTTTAACTTTTGGATTTCCAGAGTAGTTTGCTCTGTAAGCAAATGGTAATATAAGTAAATCTTAACTATTTTTTTGTAGATTCAGTTTTACTTGGTTTTGTTTCATTTTATTTTTTTCAGATAAGGTCTTGCCATATATGCCAAGCTGGCCTCATACTCTTGCTTTTCCTGCTTCAGTTCCTCATGTGCTGAAATTTCAGGCATATGCCATTGTGCCTACATTGCAGACCCAGTTTGTTTTTTTAATGTGTGTGTGTGTGTGTGTGTGTATATCTAGGTGTATTTATGTGTCTTTGTGTGTCTATGTGATTCAGAGGCATATGTGCGCCTGTAGAGGCCCACGTGCAACTTCAGGAACCATCCTGGATTGTTCTACCTCCTTTTTGTCTTGCTCTGGAATTTCCTAGACTCTGCCTTCCAGGTCCGGAAGTGTAGGCTGTGCATTTTTTTTTGTGTTTTTTTTTTTTTTTTTTTTTTAATGTGGGACCTGGGATTCGAACTCAGAACCTTCTGCTTGTGAGACAGAGTCACAACCCCTGAGCCATCTCTCCAGCCCCAGGCTGTGCATTTTTTATGTGGGATTTGGGAGCTGAACTCAGGACCTTCTGCTTGTAAGGCAGAGGTTTAATCCCTGAGCCATCTTTCCAGCCTGACACACTGTTATAAGTAACTCTTTGGGAAAGGTAGGTAGAAATCATTGATATTCCTTAAAAATGAGGTCATACATAGATATTTTCTTTCAAATTTGAGATCTCGAGGTTCTGCTACTACTTATGATCAAAACTAGTGGTTTGTTTCATTTCCAAAGTGGCTCTTAGGTATAACTTTACAAATTTTTCTTTATTTTATTGTGAGGCAGTTTATTACTTATGAAACCTAGTAGGTTTTGAATGTGGGAAACAGAAGTACTATGCTTTGGTACTGAGTGTTTAAAGAAGAGCTGGCTAATAATTATATTACACTTTTCAGCTCAAAACTGAGGGATGGTTCTGGACCTCTCTGAATGTTCCATGTTGTGAGGAGGATGAGTGACAGGAGGCCACACTAATTCTAGCACTGAAGGCTGGAAATTTCTTTGCTTGTGTGTGTATGTGTGTGTGCGTGTGTGTGTATACATGTATGCATGTGTGTGTGTGTTTGTGGGGCATAGCACTGTTTTTGTCAATATAGAGACGGCTTGCATTTAAAGTAGTATGAGAATTATATATAGGGCAGGCGAGATAGCTCAGCAGGTAAGGTACCTGCTTGCAGACCTGGAGACCTGAGTTCAATCTCTGGAAGCTCTCATGGTTAAGGAGAGAAATGACTTCTGAAAGTTGATCTCTGATCTCCACCCATAACCACCACTCATGTTCTTTCTCTTTCTTTCTCATTTCAAATAAAATAAAAAAAAATTACATATACATTATCTCATCAATTTAAAAACAATCCACCATATTTAAAGTCTCTCCAATTTCTCTGAAGAAATTGAAGTAGAGTAATTACATATCTGGTTTCCAAAGGGTGTCACTGTTAGTAGCCATGAGGTTTTAGTGAGGTAGTTTAACTGCTTTAGAATTTTGCACTCGGAACATTCTTAGCCACCGAAGCATGGGCACCAAAAGTGAGGCGCATGGGTTCTTTAGTATCTGTCACATCAGAGAATGATAGTTCCAGGACAGTGACCACCTCCTAATGGCAAGTACTCAGCTTGTTCCTCACTTCTTACATGCAGGAAAAGGCAAAGAGAAGTAGGCCAGTCGAGATTGCGAGTGGTACTCTAGGATTAAACAAAAGCAGAAGTCCAGCTTTAATCTTTAGGTTTCTGTAGCTGGATCAGGTGCTGGAAGAGGCTTCCCAGCTGTGATTATTTCTGTTACCTTCAGGCCAAACTGTATAGGCTCATGGGGTAGTTCAGACACTATAGCCATCAGTTATTCGGTTATCACCAATAACAACTGTCCTGGTTAGCTTTCATCCTTGATGCTTTGTCTTTGACTTTCTTGAGCTTGAAAATTTCCTCTTTTGCTATAATTCACTCATCTTCATTTTCACTATTTATTTATTTATCTATTTATTTATTTATTCATTTATTCATTCATTCATTTAGTCATTCATTCATTCATTCATTCATTCATTCATTCATTCATTCATTCATGAGATAGAGTCTCACTGTATAGCCCAGACCAGTCAGAACAACTCAAAGTGTTCTTCCTCATCCTCTCAAGTTCTGGGATTACAGGCTTGTGTCACCACACCTGGCTGTTTTATGTAACTTTTGTATTCTAATCTTAGATATTGGGAGGAATTTCTTTTTTTCTTTTTATAAGATATTTCATATACTTAATAGAAGGTGGGGCCTAGGTGGGGGGGGTGTCAGGACAACTTTTTAAAGTCAGTTCTTTCCTTCTACTATGTTCTTCCACTATGCTTCTGGGGATCAGCGTGGGTTTTCAGGTTTCTGAGCAAGTGCTTTACCTGCTGAGGCATCTCGCCTGTCCCAAGGAAGGAATTTCTTATGAATGGGATACGCTACGTCCTGATAGGTACATAGCTTCAACTAAAGGGTTAGAGTTTTGTCATCTGCTCTTAATGCACATAGTGAGTCATTGCTAGATAAACAGTTCATGTCTTCTAGTTTTCTGTGCTCAGACTTAGGTTTATTTAACAAAGCTCCCTAGTGGTATTGAGGAATTTCTGGAGAAGACTGGATAAACAGTACATTCACAAATATATGACTACAAAGAGATTTTCTTTCTTTTTCTTTTCTTTCTTTTTTTTTGAGACAGGGTTTCTCTGGTGTCTTCAGCTAGTCTTTCACTTGTCATGTAGCCCAGATTGGCTATAAACTTTCAGCGGCCTCCTCTCAGATTCTCAAATGCTGGCATTGCATACATGAATTCTCAGAAATTTAAGCTTATCTTTTTCGATATCTTTTTTTTTCTTTTTCTCTCTCTGTATTTCCATTCCTTCTCTTTTCTTTTCCTCTTACAATCCTTCATCTCCCTTGTGACACTTCCTCCTGTTTTCAAGTCTTCACTTGTGTGGCCCACTGTGCTTCATCTAGCTTGTCTTTGATTTTATATGCCTGAGATGATTTGAGTTTATTTTAGATTCAGTGAATGCATTCCTTAGAAAGTAAAATTATAAGATTATTATTTTTTTAATTTTGATGCTAGGAGTTAAACCCCAGGGCTTTGCACGTGCCAAACATGTATTCAGCACTGAACTATGCCCCTTAGCCTAAAGGTAATCATTGTCACTTGGTGTTCTGATTCTATGTCATACACCTCTTAGATTATACCTCAGCTTTTGTAAATGTGATTTCTGTGGTTGTGATAAGTGTCTTATTATTTGTTGCTATCAGAATGGTCAGACACCCTTAACATTACTTGAAGGTAAATTTCTTTCATTAATAGATACAAATTGTTATGTATGCATTTTAAAGTATTCTTTTATTTATTTAACTTGTTTCCATTTCTTTTTAGGTTAGTTTATTATTATACCTTATATGTTGAAATTATTTGAGCAAATCTGTGAGGAAAATGAACTTGCAGATTCTGAATCTTGTCCTTTGTCTGCATGAGTGTAGTTATCAAAGCATAAGGAAGATGGTGGCTTGGTCATGGAAGTGATAGATCCACGTTTTAAGAGCTTGGCTGTCTTTTAGCATAGGTCTCCTTTGCTTTGTTGCTCAGAAGTGTAAGAGTACTTCTTATCATCAGTCATTTATGTTCTCATGGTGACCCTTGATTCTAAGAATTTGTAACTCTTTCTGATCCTAAATATAGAACAAAAAAGTTTCCACATACTTTCTTTGTATTGTGGCTCCTATTGGGGTATGTGAATATTTCTATAGATTTCAACTTGGTCATTTTTGGAAGAAAGTGTCTTGACCAGAAAACTTTTGCTGTTATTATTTTGTTAAATAAATGGTTTAATTATCTTTGTAGATAAGTGCTAGTAGATCTTGTTTTAGAATTTAAGTGAAGTGTATCAACTTTTAAAATTTTTCTTTTATGGTTTATTAATATATTTTAATTATACACAACTGACATTTTCTGACATTTACATAATGCATTTTCATCATGTTCACTGAGCTTTGGTCTCTACTTTTCTAAACTGAATAGCCTTCCTCACATGAAGGAATTGTGGTGGTTTTAGGACAGATGTGTGAAAGCCCAGTGGACAGATATTTGGTAGTGATGCATGATTGTCTAATGCAGCATTTTTCTCTGGTAAGTTCTGTTCATTGTGGGTGTTTACATGTTTTTGTGTGGGGTAATCATCATCAAGTGTGTGGTCATATTTGTAGGTGTGCTTCAGAGGTTATATATTCTTTTTATAAATTTTATTAAAATTTTTTTCTGCATAGAAGACTGTGCTGAAAGACAACCAAGCTCTTCAAGCATGTAAATTTATTACTTTCATGACCAAGCCACTGTCCTCCTTATTTTGTAATAACTACACTCATGTAGACAAAGGACAAGACTCAGAATATGCAAGTCCATTTTCTTCATGGATTTGCTTTTTTTTTTTTTTTTGCCACTTACGTTAAAATGTTATTTTTACTTGGAAAATACAAATTTTGTATGTCTATCCTATACATGATTAAGTGGTTAATTATCATATACATCCCTTTACATCCTTATCAACTTTTCATTTTAAAAACTTTAAATTGGCTAATTCTTTGAATATTTGCAGATTTCATGGGGGAAATCACATGATTAGTAATTATATTTACTATGTCACATGGTAGGAGCTGTGTATTTTTACTTGCATTCCTGATGTTTTTCATGCCTCTTTATGTTCCCGACATCAAATTCTCATGCAACTATAGAGAGAAGTAGAATAGGTTTTATAATATCAGAGTATATATATAGTCTCAGAGTCATATAGTTCAATGTGTGGACTATAAGGCATTCATTGTCAGAGAGTCATGATTTCAGTTTTCTCTCCTTCATGAATTACTACCTGGTGAAAGTAAAGTCATACTGAAGGTATGACTTTAAGGAGGAATTTCTTATTTTGATCTTTAAGACCTTTAATCTGTAACATACTCTTTGTGATATAAATTCTGGCTTTAACCAGCTTGGCTTACTCACTTGTTTAAATTTTATTCTTTGGGTCTACCTAACAGCTAACTCAAAGACCCACTTTAAGTCATATATGATATTGTGATATTGTGAACAGAGCACTAAATTGAGCAGTTTTTCTGCTTCTGTTATTTGCTCATTCACTGCTGCCTAAGGATATATTCAGGTTTGGGGTCTTGATCTTAAGAGTCTTGTGCTTTGCCCTTTAAAGCACTCAGAATACTCTGCATTGCATTATATATTATCTATTATCTATACCATTGCTTACCTCCCCCATTCCAAGCATGAGGCTCAGTGCTGCTCACAAAACTCTTAGCTATCATGTTTGAATGAGGGTGATCATGTATTTTTATGATGCATTTCAGAAAATCTTGCATTATAGGTAGCAACAATTGCAGAGACAGATGACTCTGCAGAATCAGAAGGTGTAATTGATTCTCATAAACGGAGAGAAATCCTTTCACGAAGACCCTCATATAGGTGAGTAACTATTTTCTACTGCAATATTTTCCCAAAAAGAATAATTTGAGACAAATTCTTACTTGATAGCTTTTCTCTTACGTGTCTCATTTTCTACCCTAATTGTGTATATTGCTAAATTATATTTTAGAAAAATTCTGAATGAACTTTCCTCTGATGTGCCTGGTATTCCCAAGATTGAAGAAGAAAAATCAGAGGAAGAAGGAACACCACCTAACATTGCTACCATGGCAGTACCAACTAGCATATATCAGACTAGCACGGGGCAATACAGTATGTATGCTGCAGTCAATAAGATATGGTGCTAACTTTAAGACTCCATAGGTACAGTGAAGCAACTTGGGTTTGGGCTTAAAATATTCCACTTAAATGATTACTAATGGCTAGTCTGTATCATAGAATCAAAAGTGAATCTTAAATCAGTAAAGTATTTGGAGAGAGAGCTGAAAACTAAAAAATTGCTGAATAGAGAGGACAATTGGTTAAAAATGGAGCTTTTTTTCTGTTTATATTCATAAAGTCAAAGTTTAAAATTTATTGTTTTTGTTGTCTTTGTAATATAAATCATGTATTTCATTGCTGTTGGCTTTTGCTACCAACGACTTATACTTCCTAGTCTAAAAGAGCCAAATGTTTTCTAAGTTATGTTTGAATGTATTTCTATTTGCAATATTGTTTGCTGTGTTAATTTGTTCCACAGATTTAACTTTTAAAACTGTAGCTATTGGATAGATAATTTTACTTGAAATTTTGCACACTGAAAGCTCTAATAAACCATTACATTCACATTTAGTCTTGTGCATTTTAATGGACTGCTAATTCTGTGCTTTTTGTTCTAATTAAAGCATTAGTGATTTCCCCTAGTGAAACATATACACAAAAATGGTGAAAAATGAGATCTAGAATACAAAGAAAGAAAAATGGGGGGATGGGGGGAGGAAGTTAAAGGTGTTGTTTTACCTCAGGAGTACGTGCAGTGTTAAGTACTATGTCCAGAAAAGTGTTAAGATTTTAGATGTATTTTCTAGTTTTCCTTTTAAAAAGTAGTGATGCCTAGAAAAGTCTCAAGATTTGGCTCTTAGACAAGGTAGTTGTGATACTCTTTTATATCTGGGAAAAATCTTATGTAGTCATTAGTTTTTTTTTTTTAGAAATTTTAGAATTTTTAATGTGATAAATATTGTAGTTATTAAATTAAAACTAAGCCTCATTTAGTAATTTATTGGGTAACTCCTATCATGATAATTATCAGAGTTGAGTGTAATTTCTCCATATCCTCTACAAGGTGCTGAATGGATATTGTAATAGTTACTCTTAACTGTTGCTGAGAGAGAGCATTCAAAATCAAGCAACTTAAGACAGAAAAGGAGATTTATTCATTTTATGGTTTCAGAGGGGAGACACAGTCTTTCATGGTGGAGCTGACGTGGCTGGTGGCTGAAGCTGCAGGCAGGCTAAGTCTCTGCAAACATCCTGGAGGCTCAGAGCCGCTCAGTCCAGTAGGCCAGTGAGTGATGGCTGAAGTCTGGAGGATTCCTGGAGAGTCAAAGAAATGAAGTTGGATGACAGGAGGGAAGAGAGTTTCCTAGCACAGCTCAGAGAGTCTGTCTTCAAAGTCTGCTGTTCTGTGGTTCTTTTTACCTGGTCTGCTACTGGGAGGTTCCAATCAGATCTATGGCTGGTCTTTGTATTGTAAATGTATTGATCTGGATAGTCTCTTCTGGTGGTCTTGACAGCTGATCTTAGTTAATGCCAGGTGTGGTCAAGTTAACACCCAGGATTAACTATCACAGATAGTCAGAAGTCAGTGTTAGGAAAATTCCCCCGTACCTGCAGGAATTAGAACTTCAGGTTTTCTCTCTCATTTCTCTTTCATTCTTATATTTATGTTTCTTTGCCCTGCTGACTGAGAATATGTGTGGTGGGTGTTTTAGCACTGCACAAACCAGAGCTCACTTGCAGCTGTGCCTCTGCAGTACAGTGCCCGATTCCATGGGGTACAGTGCTTCATTCCTCAATCTCTAGAGGGGCTCGAGACAGGCTGGAGCACTCTGGCTTAGGCACTGTTAGAATGGAGCAATTTATCTTTTTTGCCTCAGTGGGCTGTACATGCTACTTCTTTTTGTTTGTGTCTTGACAAGGAAGACATTGCAAATTATTGCTGGACTAATGGTAAGATTTCTAAAGTTTTGGGGATGAGTGAAGCGGCTGTTACCTTGACATTTCCTTCACATAGCTGAATGTTTAGGAATTCTCATGGCAGCCAGGGAAGTAGATGCCCTAGGTTTATTTGGGTAGAGTATAGAAAAAAAAAGTGACTCAGTGAAACATAGAAGGTTAGGAGAATGTTGAAACTGGAAAGGATGTGATGAAGGTCTCTGGTATATGCCATCTGCTGACTCATGGTCATCGGGTCAAAAGGTATCTCAGGTTTTAGTTTTTGAAATGTGAATGATTTAAATGGCCAAACTCTGAAGTTTGGTAATATGTAAAATAGAGGGGAAAAGACACCATTACTGAGAGGAGACGGAATGTAGATTGGGTAAAACAGACTCATTCATGCACATCAAACCATTTCTTCCACAGAGGGAAGGCCTGTCTCAGGACTCAACTCTTGGTGCTAGCATGCAACAGGGGACTTAGCATCAAAGATCTCCATGTATGAATGATGGGTAAAGCGTAATGGAGGATCTTGGAAAGAAATAGAATTTGAAGTGAGGTGTTTGTTTGTTTTTCCACACAAGAGGTCATTTATGTGACTTCATTAAGGATATGTGTATGTGTATGTGCATACACAAACACGCATGCACGCGTACAAACACAAATCAATTTCCACTAATCATATTTCTTAGTAGGACACTTAGTCTTAATGCTTTGTGTTGTATCTACATATGTAAAAACAAAAACATTTATTAGCATTCTTTGGGTTTTAAAGAAGAGGTTATTTAATTAGAATTTCTGAATATTTTTCCTGTATGGTTTTGAATCCTGTTTATAACCTTGATTATGGTGTGTGTATCACAGTTAAATAAATATAAGTGTACTCAATTTCTGTCATCTACAAGAAGTTATATTTGTAAAATACAATTTTATTTATTTTGCTATATATGTGTGCACTCGTGTACGTAGACACTAGTCTTATGTGTGCATGGAGACTAAATCTCAACATTGCATATCTTCCTGAATGGCTCTCCATCTTATTTTTTGAGATAGGATCTCACCTGACACTTGCTATTATGGCTAAACTAACTGGCCAGTGAGCCCCCAGGATCCATCAGTCTTCCCCCATCTCCAGTGCTATGGTTACACATGTGGTTCACCAAACTCAGCTTTTATGTGGATGCTGGGGATTGAACTCAGGTCTTCATGCTTGCACAAGTGCTTTACCCACTGAGCTATCTTTCTAGACCACAGTTAACATTTTACATTTAGCAGTTGAAAGGTATTTTTTAAAATTGATATTATTTTTTCTTTCCGTTTCTTTCCCTCCCTCCCTCCCTTCTTTCCTTCCCTTCCTTCTCTCCCTCCCTCTCTCCTCCCTCTTTCCCTCCCTTCCCTTCTGATCTTGTTTTGTATTTTCTTTTCTCCTTTTTCCTCTCCTTTTTCTTTTCATTTCCTCTCTTTCCTTTTACTTCTCTATTAGTGTATATTAATTATACTGCATAATGAGTTCGATTATGACATTTTCATACATGGACAGAACATATTTTGGTTATGAAAATTTAGAATTGTGAGGATTTTCATCAATAAGCACCATTTTCTCATAAAAGAAATGGGGTCACACATTCTGAAGAAATTACATTTGAATATTCCTCTCAATTATATTGCTTATATTATCCCCAAGTAACTTTCATTAGTGTAATGTAAATGTGACTTTTTGACCTGGTTTTGCTATTTTCATTGTTAGCTTGATTTTGGTTTTTATTGTTAAGTTGATTTACTTCTCTTTGGTACTCTTGACTTTAAGGTACATGTACTATTAGTCTCTCTCTCTCTCTCTCTCTGCTGGGTTCCTATTTAAGTTCTCGTGCATGTTGAATTCATACTGCATTCTTTTTAAAGTCAGTATAGTGAGATTTCATTTATGAATATTTTTGCAGTTTGAAATCAAAGTAGTTGTGCATTGTATTTAATTAAATTGTTATATGTTTATGTATTTGAATAAGTTTCTATGTACAAATTTAGGATAAAATATATACTTTATCTAATGAAAAAAAACTCAGACTTTATTTTCATTTGGATAAATTCTACTGTATTTGTTCAGGAAGTCTTTTTCAAATTCTTACTTTTTAGAATTTATAATTTCTGTCTTTATTAGTTATGTACGAAAAAAATTATGTTTTTTGGGTAGAGTGATTGCCTAGCATGCACTAAACTGCAGATTTCATGTTCAACATCAAAAAGCATGGAGCAGTGAGGTACACCTATAATCCCAGCATTTGGGAGGTAGAGGCAGGAGAATCAGAAGTTTAAGGTTGTCCTTGGCTTCATTGGGAGCTTGAAGCCAGCCTAGGCTATAAAACCTTTTTACTTAAAGAAGTTTTTTAAATCATTTTTTTTTCATCTCATAAGTAGTATTTCTCCTCCTTTAATGGTGTTAATAACTTTACATACAGTTGTATGACAACAGTGAATAATGGAAGTAACAGATTTCTAAGCAATGTTCAGTGTCCCAGGAAGTTTTAGAATTTATCGCCTTTGACTAATTGGCAAGTCTTACCATCCCGTATGCTAAAATTCATGGTATATGGTAAATTGTGGGGTGAGGAACTCTTACTTGGGCAAATACTTGCTTAAAACTGAAATGATATGACTACATAAGATGTAATAGATTAATGAATTATCCTTTGTTTGGAAAACTTTTTTTTTTTTTTTTAAAGAAAAGATCTCTATAGTTCAAGATGGCTTCAAACTCAAGATTGTCCTGCCTCAGTCTCTGGATTGCTGGGCATGTAGACAAGCACCATGGTGCCTGGCTCATCAAACTACTTCTTAATTTAAGGTCATTTGGTCCAACGTTCAACCAGTAGGTGTTGAGTAACTTTCTTAATTATAAGGCATAAAGCATTAGCCAGAAAGTCAGTTCTCAAGACATTTAGAACAATAGAGGCCTAACTTTTAATTGCTCTTTCTCCTGTGAGCATATAGCATAGTGGCAGGCTTGAATCACCTAACTATGAAAATTGACAGATTAGTAATTGACAATAACCTAGGTGTTCAACTTCAGTTATACTTGTTTTATTAAACATTTAACCTTTATTTAAGTAACATTATTAAAGATATAAGAGGAAAGTAAGTATGCATGTGGTCTGAAATGTAGACACTTTTGCTGGAATCCCATGGGCATTCATGGACAATATGAACTTTTCAGTGCTAACAGAAATGTGGATGTTCTAGACTAAATCTTCATACCATTGCTGCATGTTGCTGTATGCAACACTTTGGGAAGGTGTTATGCAGCTTAGGCTCCCAGAGTAAAATGAATGGAAAGTACAAAGTTACTTTATTTTCATTGGTTACTGATGAACAACCAATTTATTTAGAAAGGACCAGTTAGCTATGATATACACAATTTAAGTATTCCAAAGCTCTCTCCCTCCCCCCAAAAAATGTGGGCAGAGAAGGATGAATGGGCAGAGGAGATGTATGATCAAAAAATTCCTTCAAATCTGGTCATATTGGGTATTTGTTTGATTTTGTTCCCAGAACTTGGGAGATGGAGGGAGAGCAAGAAGAGTTCAAGGTGATCCTTCAATGCATATTGAATTCTAGTAGAGTCTGGACTACAGAAAATCATCTTAAAAAAATGGAAAGAAACAAACATATTTGGTTTCACTCTTGTGTTTATTGGAAAGTTTCTGCAAAAAATTTTTTGAGACAGCATCTCATAATGGCTTGAGTTGTCCTAGAACCCATTCTGTATCTCATACTGGCCTCAAAACCCTTGTAGTAATGCCTCAGATGCCAGAGTGCTGGGATTGTAGGCATAGCCACCACCACTGCCTAGTAAATTTTTTTAAAGTGTAAATTAGAATTTATTAATAATTCTAAATTCAGGGAATGTCATCTTTTTTTCCTTTCTTTTATCTTGAATGATATGTATTTTAAAAATCACATTATCCTTGAACATTCTGAAACCTACATTTCCTGTTCAAATCTTTGGATACAGGCAGCCTGCTTCCAGAATTCCTGAAACATGTTTATTGTTAAACTAGAGATTTGAATGGGAAGGTTCTCTTGTCATTTGACAATACCAAAATCAAGATCCCTGTCAGCATGAAGAGTGGAAGCAGTGTTTTCTCATGCAGCTTAGTTGATAGAGTGCATGTCTGCATGCAAGAAGTATAAAACAACACAGAGGTGGAGCATGTCTGGAGACAGGCCAGTCTTGACTGAGTATCAGTTAAGGCCAGTCTGGGATACATGAAACTTTGTCTCAAAAAAGTTAGGTGGAAGTGGTATGGCAGCTGTGGGGATATGACTTGGTAGAGTGGTCACCTGACATATAAGAAACCATGAATTGGATCCCTAAATCTGACAAAAAGCAGATGAGGTGCCTGTAATCCCAGCACTAAGTAGGTAGAAGCAAGAGGATCAGATGATAAAGTCATCTTTGACTACATAGCTACAAAGCAGGGATAGGAGGCCATGAACCACTGTCAAAAAAAATTAAATTCCATAATTGGAGTTTGAAGCCACATTTCATTTAATCCATCCTTCCTTCCTTCCTTCCTTCCTTCCTTCCTTCCTTCCTTCCTTCCTTCCTTCCTTCCTTCCTTCCTTCCTTCCTTCCTTCCTTCCTTCCTTCTTCCTCCTTCTCCTCCTCCTCCCCCTCCCACCTCCTCCCCTCACTGTATGTCCCTGTGAAGGACTAAGGGTGACTTTGGGGATCATCCCAAAGCTGGCTTCTACCTCCAGCCTACTTTGCTCTGGGATTTCTCAGTTTCTGCCCACCAGGGCTGGAAGTGCAGGCTCCCATTTTCACATGGCATTTTTATGTGGGGCTTGGGATCTGAACTCAGGACCTTCTGCTTGTGAGACAGTCTTAACCCCTGAACCATTTCTGAGCCCTCATTTAACTCTTTCAACCACAAGTTTGATTACATATCTGGTTGATGAATAAATGATAGTAATTCAAGAGTTCTTACAGTGTTAGGATTTATATCTGTAACACATTGTGATTATACAGCCCTGTTTATAATGTATGCATCAAACTATTGTCAATTGAAAATATACATTCAGTTTATATCATATAAAAGGGTTCACGTTCAGCCATTAAGATCCTCAGAAACAGCATCACTTATCTTTTTCATGCATCTCTTTAGAGAATCTAGAATTCTTCTAAACCCATAAATAGTGAGGGACAAATTCCAAGACTCCGGAAATCTTTGGAGAGTTGTGGGTTGAATGCATATGAAATATAACACACTAGACGACAGTCACACGGGCCATATCTAAGCATTTCTGGTATTCTTTAACCAAATATGCATTTTCTGTCAGTTGTGTTCATAGTGGTGGCCTTCAGTGAACTAAAACAGCATGCATTTGTGTTGAGATGTTTATCTTTCTGTTCATTTTTAGCTACTGAAAGCTTAGATTGAAGATGTGAAAGCTCATTATTGTAACTTGTAGCCCCTTCCCAGTACAGAAGTTTTATGCTATCAAATTATCACCCAAGTGGTCTTTTGCTTAGATGTTATTGCAAATGTGTGGAAATGAATTGGAGAGAGAGAATATGAATATTTAAACACTGTTGTTCTGAACTTACAGGTGGTGTGCTATTCTGCTGGTGTGTTTTTGAAAATTCAGTCAGTCATTCAATTGTAAAGCATACTTGGCTAGTTCATATATAATTTAAAATAAAGAATATCCCTTGGTTCCTATTACATCAACTGTTTAAGTCAAAATGAGCAGTCATAATCTTTATGTTAACATACATAGACCAAGATAGATATTTTAAATGGTCCTTATTTGTGAAATTTTAAAGCAAAACATTTGATTATTTATTCTTTGGAAAGTTTAAGTTGATATATGACCTTTTAAACATGAACCTTTTAAACATGACTGAGTAATCTTAGTATTTAGATGAAATGTATGTCATAGTTGTTGCTACCAACTGAAGCTATTCAAAATACTTAGTAGAAGTGGATTTGTAGCACATGTTTTTTCAATATTTGTCTTGTATATTTCTTTCCAACTTAACATTTTATGTATCAGTATTGCCTTTATGGAGTTAAAATGGTCAAGATTGCAGTTTTGTGCACATTGATTTTGAAACCAAAATATTTGTTACATGTCACTTTAATCTCCTTCCCTCCACTCATTCTTTTTTTCACTGCTGGGGATTGAACTTGGCCTAGTGCGAGTTTACCATGTACTAAGTTTGTGAGCTACATATATCCTCAAACCTTGTGAAGAAAAGTTTGAAATGTAGTTGGATGAAAGTACAAAGTTGTTTTAGTTGCCATGCTCAGTGAAATTTTACTGATCATTTCTTAAGTGTCTGAAGAACATTGTTTATAACTAAAACATCCAGGAGAATGAATAATACCAAGAAGCTGAACTCTCTTCCTGACTGATTCTTTACTTTTCATCATAAATAATTTAATAGAGTGAACACTCAGGAGGAAAACTCTGTTGACTCAAAGAATCTGAATAAAAGATATCCCCAAAACAGCACAAAATGAAATACTGAAATGTTTATAGTATTTTAAAAAGTAAAAAAAGAAAATCTTCTCCCATAAAAAAGTTGGTGTTCCTTGTCAATTTGGTATAGACAAATAGAGTAATTTGACAATGAGAAACAGTAGTAATACTTAGAACAAGTATAATTCTCCTAGATGGGATTGAAAATGAGTCTTGAAATTCTCTAATATTTCTTTTCTTTTTCTATTAAGTTGCTATAGCTCAAGGCGGAGCAATCCAGATCTCTAACCCAGGATCTGATGGTGTTCAGGGACTGCAGGCATTAACAATGACAAACTCAGGAGCTCCTCCACCAGGTGCTACAGTCGTGCAGTACGCAGCACAGTCAGCTGATGGCACCCAGCAGTTCTTTGTCCCAGGCAGCCAGGTTGTTGTTCAAGGTATATCTTATCACTCTAATTCATGGACTGTACAGGAGGTAGATATTAGAGGGTGGGTGGGAAGTAGTGAGAAAGACTTGAAATATATTAGACTGTTAAACAAGATAAGGTATGATTTTCACTAGTTTTATTGGTTCTGAAGAAAGTTTTATTTCAGAGTAGCATGGTAGACAAAAGGAGTTGGAAACATGAGTGAATTTTTCACTTAAGTAAACATCCTTCATTTGACATCACAAATACTGTACCGTTCCTGTGAATATTTAAATATATAGTTTATCATGCCCAAAGTTTGACTTTTTCTTCCATCCATGTTATTCAAATCTAATTCCTGGGAACTTCATTTAAAAACAAGTTTAGATTTTTGTGTCGGTTGGACTGTACCCATTGAAGCTTTTAGGAAAGCTGATTATAGTGGAATGGATAGTTGAGATGTAGTTCTGAGCTTTAAGGGTCACTCAAAGGTTCAGTCCAACTTGAGTAATGCATTATTGTAATTTCACTCAGTTGTGCTTAAGATAACTATAGTGCATGTATTTAATATATCTTGAAAAATTTTATTGAATTCTAATCTTGTGAGTCCATTTGTTTAGGACAATTGATGCCTATTTTGAGGAAAGTACTATAAGTTTTTTTATTTTGAAAATTTTTTAAGTATGACCCAGGCTTACCTTCTACTTCAGGTTCTTAAGTGCTGGAATTTCGAGCATGTGCCATTGTACCTGACTGATGAATCCTTTGATAATTTATTTGATTTTCCATGTATTTTAAGAATGAGTGTAGGTTGTAATGAAAGTATGATGATTGAAATCTGGTGTGATGGTGTGTTGCCAGTAGTAATCCCAGCACTGTCAAGGCTAAAACAGGGTTATCTTGAGTTTAAGGCCAGCCTGGGCCTTCATAGTGAGTTTCTGGCCAGCAATTGCTATAAACTTGTTCAAAACGAAACAGAAAAAGAGACAAAGATTAAAAAAAGCAAAAAAGCAAAGAGCTGAAGTGGCGATATTTTATGAAATAAAAAATCATAGTGTTTAATTCTTCATATGTAAAATCAAAGCTGTTTGTTCCATTTCACATCTCCTGAGCCTATATAATTTCTTGTGTTTTATGTATGACATGAACCTATATCTTATATGTTGGCAATTTTTATTTAAGAAGTCTTTTATACAAGTTACAAATTATATTTCATCTTCTGTGAAGTTTATAAGATTAGCTCCTTGGTTTAACTGGGATTGTCTCTGCTTGTTTTGGGAATCCAGTGTTTCTCTCCTGTCAATGGTTTGCCCTTTCTTCATCAGATTTAATTAAACAATAGGTAACTCTCTCTAGATTCTGATTTTTTTCATCCTCAATTCTGTATTTTTTCTGTGCTGCCTTTCAGAATAAATTCCTTAGTTTCTAATTTTAATGACGATACATGTATTTTTGAACCATTAGTTTTTCATAAATGCTGAATTAGTTTGAGTTTCTAGTAATAAAATAAAGCAGCAATGAGATTGCATTTAACATACAAATTAATTCAGTGAGAATGGAAGTCTGTGATACTGGAATAGACACAAGCCACAGAATGTCACATCTATTCAGATTCTATGTATGCAGGTGCAAGCACCTGTGCGCATATGCAGAGGCCAGAAATTGATATTGGTATCTTCCTCCATTGTCTTCCAACTTATGTTTGAGAAAGGACTCGAAGAGCTTAAGATTCTTCACCCTGGATCACTGATTTTCCAGACCAATTGGCTTGAGATAACTGGGCACCCTCCTGTCTCCCAGCTCAGGGTTGCAGGCACATGGCAGTGCTTGGGTTTTTACATGGGTGTGAGGGATCTGAAATCTAGACTTCATGCTTGAACAGCAAGCACTTTACCTGCTGAGTCATCTCCCCAGACATTCTTTGAGCTGTTTAAAGTTTTTCAGATTCTCTCTAAATTCTCTGTCTTTCTCTTGACTGACCTTTCTGCACTCCTTGACACTGATGACTCTGCTTCCTTCACTTCTCAGGAACTGCATTCTCATTTTTTTTCTTCTCCTTTTCTACCTTGCTTTCAATCTTCTTTGCTGGGCCACTGTTACTCTGCCTAAGTGTTAGGGATGTTCCTCTTCCCTTTGGGTTTAGCATTCTGCAAATGACCTCACCTGCATCTACTGGTCACCTAGAGGTCATCCTCACCTTCTCATGCATGCATGCGTGTGAGATTTTGGGAATCATCCTGGATTGCTTCCAGCTCCTCTTTACTTTGCTCTGAGATTTCCTAGGCTCCACCTTCTTTTTTTTTTTAATTGTTTATTATTTATTCAATTGTGCATGTATGTGTGCGCGCATGTGTGTCTATGTATGTGTGTGTGTGTAGAACCACGGACGAATTCAGGAACCACCTTGGACAGCCTCTACCTCCTTGTTTACTCTGCCCCGAGATTCACAGGCTCCGCCCTACCAGGACCAGAAACGCAGGCTGCCCCCGCTTCCGCCTGGCGTCTATACGTGGGGTCTAGGATCCGAACTCAGGACCTTCTGCCTGCAAGGCAGAGGCTTAACCCCTGAGCTATCTTTCCAGCCCCCTAGGCTCCACCTTCTATAGACAAGTGCAGGCTGCCACCATTTCTGCATGGTTTTTGCATGGGATCTGAACTCAGGTCCTTCTGCTTATGAGGCAGAGTCTTAACCCCTTGTACATGCAGCCCTCATACATGCTTTTTGTCTGAGAGTCAAACTCTCCTCAGTTGTATATATTATTCAGGTTTTATTTTAATGGCATCTCCAGGAAGATCTTTCTGGCCTTTCAATCTGGCCTAGTTAGTCCTGTGAAGTCACAGATCATGTCTGTTGTGCACTGTCTGCATTTTGACTCAATGGGAAACTGTGTTTGGATAACAATATTTAATATCTAGCAGAATCTCAAACATATGATAAGTGTCCAATAAACAGTTACCAAATAAAAGTGAAATAGTCCAGCTGGGTGTGGTGATTCCTTCCTATAATCCCAGCATTAAAGGAGCCTGAGACATGAGAACCATGAATTTGAGAGTATTCTAGACTATAGAGGGAGATCTTGTTCTTATACTTACTGAAGGCAAATCAGGAAATTAAGACCTTTCAGAAGAACTTTATTAGAAAGTTACAGTGTTTTAGGAGAGCTATAGGTGACCATGATGAGGTCCTAAAGTTGGAGAACATTAGGAGAGATTTCATCATGTGTGTAGTCAGTCATGAATAGAGTATTTGAGGGAAAGATTCTGTGATCCATTAGGAAGTTTCTGATTCTTACGAGTTTGTTTTTTTTTTTTTTTTCCTGGTGGGAGGGAGAGGTAGGTTCATACCAGGTGAGCTTGCCTATATACTGGATGTCATGAGGCACTGTTAAAAGTAATCATTCGAGAATATCTTGGGTCTGCACAGTAGGGAGAGGCAAGGGGGCAGGGAAACTGCAAGTTTATAGCATGTTTTATTAGAGAAGGAGAGAACTTTTGGGAGAGCATGGTCATTCAGAAAGAGAGGGGGTGAGGGGAGGTCAGCTAGAAGATTTGTCATCTAGCACTCTTTCAAAAGAAGAGTTTAACTTGCCAGAAACTATATTAAAACTCTAGTAAAGCAATAATCAACTAAGCAACCAATTTTTCTCTTTGGCCTCTTTTTTATATTGATTCATATTGAATGCCAGTGTGCATATTTATAGAGAAAATGAGATAAAAATCAAATCAAACTTTCTGAAATAAAATTTGTTAATAGTATACTTGAATGCAAGCCATTGTATATGGCTGGCATGGAAAAGATCCCTTGAAAGAGCCCCTCATTGACACTGATGTCTCTGTTTCTTATTTAATCTTTCAGTGAGATTTCAGTTCCTTGATAGTGACTCCAGAAGATTACTAGAAACATAGGAGTTTCCATAATATTTGCACTTCCTGAAGTATGCTTAAGTGAAGAAAAAGATATAATATTTAAGACAGATGACTGACCAGTCTTGACATACATAGACATCACTACCATAAGGTCAGGTGGAATTTTAATTCTACAGGAAAATGGGCTGTGTTCAACCCACTGATAAAAATAGGTCTCAGCACAGGCTCACACAGTGTTTTTTGATGCGTTCGCACATGTGCACACACAAATAAAAATCACAAAAATAAAAGTCTCAATAGCATACCACTTACTTCTGTGCAATACAATTTCAGATTTCCCAGGCTATGGTTTGGTATGCTTTAGAGTGTATGCCAACTTTCGTGTCTGACTTCTCACTATTGGTAAAATTTCTGAGTGATTCAGCTCTTGGTGTGCTTAACCCTCATTAAAGGATTCAAGTAAAAGTTGAGATTAAAAAATTCTGGATAGTAGTTGTGATTTATTTGAATATTTTAAAAATCACAGAACTTCAGTTGGTAAAAAAAATTTTTTAAATCACAAAACTTTTCAAGGGACTTTATATTGAATCATAAACTGTTTTTTTATGGGCCAAAAATGGTGAAATTTCAGCAAATGGTTTAATTTAATAGTTAAGGAAACTGTATATACTGCTTGCTACACTGGCCAAGTATCTTATGCCTTAAAGCAAAATTAGCAAATTCCATGTCTCTTTGGGAACAGCTGGATTTTATGTTGTGGTGGCAAATGGTGTAGCAAATAAAAATGTATATGAATACAAGTAGCTGATTGTTTCCTACTTGGTGAATTTAGAAATATTTGTGAAGCACAGAATTTCTGATCTGATTGTCTCAGTTTCTTCAGTCTCTGAAGCCTGAATCTTTGAGTAGTTTTCCTTCTTTGAGTTGTGAAAAACAGTTCATTTCTCTTTGAATTTACCTCCAGCCTTGGTCACAACTTCATGAGTTACAGCCCTGTACTTTTAATGCTAAGAATACTTTTTTTCCCTGCTAGAGCCCATCTGAACAGATTTTTATGTAAAAAAAATAAGAAACAAGAGCATTTAGGTGGTTTATTACAGGAAGAGTTTTTACAGGGCTTTGGTTTCAGTGAGCTGCTCTGTGACAAAGCAAATTGATGGCAGTGATAGGCTGGTGATGTCATTGTGATGTCAGTCCTCCTACTTATCTTACACATGCTTGCTAGTTTGGAACACTTTATGTTGAACCTTGATACAGACAGCACGACCCCTCTATGCAAAAGCCCATTATGGCTGTGACTGGAGATGAAACAGGTAAGAACTTGCAGTGGGGTTTTTAATATTCTAAAGCTTTTTTTTTTTAAGTTTTAAAGTATTTAGGAAGAGGCAAGAAAGTATGATTTCCTGATTTCCTAGTTGCTTAGGTATAAGAAGTTTCTTCTACTTTGCGTCTGTACACCCAGCCCACTTCGATGAGGCGTGTTGGCGTGGTTGTTGCTTTACTTTTTTGCTCAGTGTTGTGCTGCATGCTTGCTGAGGCAGTAGCCTCTGGGCTCTCTCGGCTTTCTTCTCCAGTGCTCCCCCCCCCTTCTTGGCGGTTCTGCCCCAGTAAAACAAGCTGTTATTTCATCTGCAACCTGTTGTAGTTTCAATCTAGTTACAAGTTAAATATATGTATGGTTCATGTTGTAAATGATCGCACTACTAGGTGCAAAGGGAGCACAAAGTAGAATGTAAGAAATGCGTGCGATCTGAACGAGTGTTTTCCAGCCTTCTTGTTTCTTTCCTCCTGCCTTTAAAATGGTCGGGTCCTCAGCTAATTGAGTTCAAAGGACTGACGTCATTACATTTCCTGGAATCGTGTTTCAGCAGGGAAGTGGAAAAGTTAAACTCCAAGCAAGCTGCACATTGACGTCAGCTCCGAGTCATGTTGTGATTTAGTCAGTTCCTTTCTGCTTTGTCAAGAGCTGCTGACAGATGGCAAGTTTGTTAACTAGTTCATCACTGCCTCTGGCTCTAAGAACATCCTTAAATGGAATATCGCAGCGCTTCTTGTAAGCCTAACTTTAACATTCTCCTGTGGTAAGTATCTGCGGGAGATGGGGACACTTTAGGACTTTTGGAATGCTTCCATTTGCACAGCTCTGGGGCTGTCTGGCAAGTTTCCCGGTAACGCTGTGCCTCAGAGAGGCTGTCCCTGCACCTGCCTGGTGACAGCTGGGCTATATTTAGGCAGCAGGGGGTTTTGGCTGTTACTGGATCTATAGGAACTGGAGGTTCAGAGTGCCCTCTGGTGCCCAGGCAGTGAAGTCTTGTCTTTTCAGTCTCTTCAGCTTTTGTATTTAAATTTATAATCCGTAATTCTTTAAGGTTTGCCTTTCTGTCATAGATAAGTTATTTTGAAAGGTTACAGTGACTTTTGTATTGTTACAACATTGTTTATTTGGTTGGTCTTATTTGTAATCTTCTGAGTTGAGAATGAGTGGATGATTACAGTTTCTCTACAGTTTAGCTCTTTTGAGCAGTGAGTCTCTGCTGTTTTCCTGGATTGGAACATTCCATTGTCTTGAGCAAGTACAGTCTGCAATTAGGTTGTTTTACTTGATTTTTTTTTTTTGGTTTGTTTATTTATTTTGTGTGTGTGTGTGTGTGTGTGTGTGTGTGTGTGTGTGTGTGTGTAGATTTAGAGTGCTCTAGATTCCAGAAGGTCTCAAATGACAAATCTGTAAAACTTGGGTGGGTTTAAAATGATCTCAAATCTGCATGAACTATGATCTTTTGCTTGCATTTTTTAAAAATCATTGGCTTATTTATTTTGAACTACACCTTTCATTTCTATTCACCACTTGTATGAATGTCAGAGAGAATATAGTGATACAATAAAATAATTAAAATCCTGAGTTGAGTGCTTGTGGTTAGTGGGCTCTATTTCTCTTGTCCTTTTGTTCTGGAAGAAATTGATAATAGAAACATCTGGATTACTTTGGTCTGAACTCAGATCATGTAGGACTTTAATTGTCGAACAAGCGAACCTTTAATAACTGCTGCATAGTTTTATATATATATATATGGTTAAAATACATATATATGTGTATTTTAACTATTGCTTGTGAATTAAACATTACATACATTTATGTTTACAGAATGAGTATGCCATTCTTGAGTTTTCTTTCATAGTGTTTATACACTTATGCATAATTTCCCCCTCTAAAAAGTTTCAAATACCAAAAGTTGTAAATATCAAACAATATAGAACATTTTTCACAAGACCTCATTGTGGTTTTGGAAACAATTAGTTTTCAAAACTTTATCACTTCTTAAAGAATCAGTACTCTTTGAAAAAGTTATTTGAAGATGAGAAATGAAATTTGTTTTTTATTCATGAGCTCACATTGTATGTGACTCAAGAAATTGTTCAATAACTCTTAAAACCATATCTTTGGACTCTCAGTTCTGAGCTAATTGTATGGATTGGCAAACCAAGGGATTGATTTAGATCAGTGACTTACAAACTTTTTGACTGTGACTCACATTTTATATGATGACACAGTGGACATGTATGCATGAATGTCTGTGCACTCCACAGTTACATTAAAGCAAATTATAAACATAGTATTCAGACTCTACTTTCAGTACTCTTTATTTTTTTGTTTTAAATGTTATTCTTGACACATGAAATTGACCTTATGATTCATTAGTGGTCTCCATCTTATGCTTAAGAAGCTGATTGGGACCCAGATCAGGTTTCTCATATGAATGCCTCGTCTAGAAAAGCATTTACTGATATTTCACGGGTTAAATATAAAAGTGAATTGTCTGTAGTTCCCGGGATTATATTATTGATTCTAATTGGTACAATGTAAATTTTTATTTGATTGTGGTTGATTGCATTAAAAGAATAATTTACTGTGTTAGACCCAGAATTGTAATAATGTGTGTTCAAACTGGATTTCTGAATTGTTAAAAATACTTCACAAGTATTTAAATTTGGGGAATAAAAGAATAAATTTGGGAAGTAATATCTTAGCAACTATTTGGTTCATGAGAACAAGGGTGGATGCCATCTTTGTGAAAGGCCATTGGGAATGACTTTTGTTAGGAAAATCTGACATAATGGAATAGCCTTGATCAGGTTTTAACCTTTTGAGTTGGTATCAAAGCTGGTTATACTCATATTGGAGGTGTAACTCATAAGCCATTTAACCTCCCTTAAATTCTAGTAAAACTCCTAAGTTCATGGAGGTTGAGATTGAGAATGACTATTATAACGTCTCCCCTCTTTTGGAAAAAAATTAATGCAGGGATATTTATTTTACTTTCCCTGTTTACACTACATTTATGTAAATATTTAAAAAATACCTAATGTTATAAGTAAGCATAAAGACAAAGAAGGGGCTATTAAAATAACTCCGATGTGAATGAGACACAGGAAACAGGAAATACAGATTAAAGGACCCAGAGAACTTCACCACAGAAGACAGTTAAATACTGAAAAAGGAGAGGCACTTTGCATGCGTTCTCATTGATGTGAAGAGGACAGTTGCAGGAGGATGTGGTATGCAATTAAATGCAAGTCAGAGAGAGCAATGACTGCTCGAAGCCTGCAAGACTAGCAAGGAGTAAAGCAGTCTGTGCTCATACTTCTGATTCTACTCATTTCATAGTGCATTGCTCTCAAAGTTCACCTTTCATTGGTCAATTAATGTCAATGTAACATGAATTACATTAGTAATAGCATGCTAGACACTACTTTTAAATGTAGAGTGAAGCTAGCTCTGTAAGTAATTTAAGTGGAGTTTTTCTAGAATAGTTATTATTGCTCTGATAAGGCAACAGGGAATTTGTTTAACCTTATGTAGAACATTAGGTTTTAATATTTACAGTTTCCTATTATTTACATAGACTTTTCCTGACTGTAAATTTTCACATAGGTTGATTACGGTAATTGCTTCACATGTATGTATATATACACACATGTATATGTTGAAGTGTCATATTGTACACCTTGAATATATATAATTTTTACTTATCAACTATACCTCAATAAAACTTAAAATATTTAATACTTAATTCTATATGGTCTATATGTTACAGTAATTTCAGAAAAATTTCAGTGCTTAAATATCACTTTGACATATGCTTTCATTTTCCCAGAGGAAAAGGAAACAATGAGAAAGGAACATTTTCATACCATGGGACACAAAGCAGGAAGGAGAAGCCTAATGTGGCTTTAGGAGCACTGGTGTGCCTAGTGAGGGGCACAAAACAGGAGGCCGAGGAGGGAAGGTGCCACCTGCCCTTAAAGAGGTGTCTTAAGATTAGTAGTAACTTATGGTTGCTGGGGGTGCCACCTGCCCTCCTGTTGCTTAAAGAAGTGTCTTAAGATTATTGACACAGTGAAAGGAAAAGTTTTTGGTAGGTGATACCTGTTTAGTCCCAGTGCTCTGGAAGTCAAGGCAGGATTGTGAGTTCAAGGTCCTATCTTAAAATACCAAAACAAAACCCTGTTTTTAAAGTAAATGTGCTTAGCACACAGCATCATCTCAAAAAAGAGACAATTGAATAAAATCATCATCATGTGGGGTGTTGAAAAATACTGTCACTTGGAAGCTATTAAAACAGGCAAAGAATCTGTTAAAAAATTCTTTATTTTTGTCTCTGTCTTGTGGAATCTTTTTAGCTTTCTTTTACCAGTCTGACAAGATTATAATATATAATCACTTGAGATTCTCCACCTTTTAGAGTCTACTTTAAATTACCACGCACACTTAAAAGAACATTTGATGATCTTTAAATAATTTACTCTCTAAAGGCATATTATCAATACAAAGGTTTTAGACATTTTTAAAGAAAACAAGGAATAAGAGCTATACACTTTGATTCCTCAGACTTGTCAGAAGGGAGACTCGGGAATAGTTATTTATGGATATTATAAGCTCTTTGACTAATATACAGTATAAGCATTTTAATAAGAGTGTAAGGGAGGGAATTGGAAGGGAACTAACCTTTGTCAAATGTCTACTATGTGCCAGACACTGTGCTAGACACTTGACATGCGTCACAGGGTTTATTGTGAGTATTAAATGAGAAAATGTATCCCCATTTTACAGATGAGGAAACTGAACTTGCCCCAAGTCACATGGCTGGTAAGTGGCAGAGCTGGATTAGAACCCAGACTCCAAATCCCATTCTTTTTCTGCTGTACTGTGTTTAAAGCTCGTCAAGAGAGGTATGGAGTTAATGACCATAGTTGACAGTTCTAGAAATTTCTTTTTATTGCCATGAGTTAGATGATTGGAGGTACATTGTAATTAGAACCCCCTCCTCTTAAAATGACATGTTAGATATCTCTAAAGTGTCTTTGGAAAATAATGTCTCTGTCAAGAAGAACCATTTTGAATGAGTTCGTGGGACATGGTTGCCCGTATCTTAGTGTGAAAGACATGTCTGTAATAATACATGAACAAAAGAGACTGCTAGTTTCGAATAATGTGCTTGGCAGGAGTTTCATGCTTTACTTCGTAGTATATACTTAAATTCATTCAGCACCTTGGGCATGCTAGATACTATGCTAGATCCTAGAATATAGAAATATTTGCCTGCCTGAGAATAAATAGGGCATGGTATTTTTACATAGACGTATTTCTCTTGTCTATTTTTAGTCGTGATTTTTAAGCCTCCATTCATGACCCAGGAATTTTCAGAAAATAAAAGTGAAATTCTAAAATCAGTTGTGGTGCTTGCCTGTCCCCCCAGCACTCAGGAGGCTTAGGCAAATAAGGTAGTAGCATGGGCTGTACAGCAAGATCTTACAAAAGTCAAAACAACAGGGGGCAGAGGAGAGGAGAGAGGCGGGGTGGAGGGCATACAAAAATGTGGACACTTTAGTATCTGGATGAAGTACTTTATATGTAGTACAGGCACAAGAATGTCAGAGAATGTAGAACATTTCTTTGCACTATAGGCCTTGATTTCTAGTGTGCTTGAAATCACTACTGAATTTATAGTGTTAGAAACTGAAGCTAAGATAAGCATTTTGCCATTGATGTTTTAAAAGTAAAACCTTATGAAACAGAGTTTCTCAGAAAATATATCTTTGCCCATCTTTTAAATGTACTTTACTATTAAGATTGTATGGAGTTTATCCATTGGCCATTAGAAGTATTCTTCATATAGACTCTTTAGGCTATCAGAAGTTTATTTCTAATTTCTAATTCATACTAATTCTTATTTTTAGCTTGAACTAATAAGTTGCCATCTTTGATTTGTCTTAAATCAAATAAAGTTAACATATACCTGAAACACATCTTAGAACTAGTATGTTCAGATTTATCATCTTCTTCAAATGATTTTTAAGCTATTGCTCAAAATGTTTCAAAAATGTTCAAATTGGAATTATTATCCTTTATGCTCCCAAACTTGGTACCCCAAGGGTGGTTGAGACTTTGCAGACAGGCAAAAGTAGATTGACCATTTCTAGTATCTGTTTACATATGTGATGTATTTCTACTTCTTTTCCCCTAAAACACACACACACACACACACACACACACACACACACACACGTATGTAAGCACTCTGTCTTCATGTTGTAGAAAATAGCAAATGTACACAAATCTGGAAATGTATAATGAAACCCTCTCCCTCCCTCCCTCCCTCCCTCCCTCCTTCCCTCCTTTCCTCCCTCCCTCCTTCCTTCCTTCCTTCCCTTCTTTCCTCCCTCCCTCCCTCCTTCCCTCCCTCCCCCCTCCTGTCTCCCTTTCCCTCCCTCCCTCCCTTTCTTCCTCTTTCCCCTCTGTCTCTCCTCTCTCTTTCTTGAAATAAGTCTAATATACTGCAAAAGTGCACAGCAGTGACAGAAGAGCCACTACCCTCTGTATATTTCCATTTTATTTTTTGCACTTGTTTTCAAGCAGTGTTTGAAAGAACAGTTCTAGAAACAGGTCTGCCTCCAGACTGCTCATAGATGTCAGCATAATGAGATGTAGACATGACACTGTAATTTTAGAAAGCCTGTGTAGACCCCATTTGAGGCATCATTTCACCATATCAACCCATCATATTCTTCCATGGATGTGTGTGTAGAGAAAAGAGAGGAATGAGATATTCTGTGTTCCAAACTCCATTCACAATACAATCAACATATTTAAACAAACGTTTAGTGAGTTAGTTAATAAGTGACTTGCTTCTTAAATACTTAAAAATCTACAAAATATTATCTATTATTATAATTAGACTATTATTAGAATAGTCACAAAAACAAATTTAGGACTGCTCTCAAGTTTATCAATAGAGATTTGACTGAAGGTCATTAATAATAGTTACTGTTCATTACTGTTGCTTTTTAAATTACACAAAGAAGGAAAAGGCAATATAGCCTTAAACAGGATAATAATAAATAATAATAATAAACTAATAAACATTTTTATTAGTTTTATGAAGGCCTTTGGATAATCTTCCCTTAGAAACATGTGTTTTGCTTGCAGTTTTATTCCTTATCTTACCCTCAAGTCCCTAGGACTAAACAAGCATTTATCCATTGCATCAAATAGATCATGTAATTTTCAAGATTTTTACAAGAATTTGTCTGTCCTCAGCAGTAGTGTCTCACTTATATGAAAAACTTTTGTCTCCCATTTTGGGAGTATTCAGTTTTTAATGGATAACAGTACATTAAAAATATGGTCATACTATATTTTCTTTTTGTTGCCATTTGTTTCAGATCAATTTATATAGGATTTAATAACCCTTTTTTTGCATTTAGCTTTGAGAGAATATATATTTTATAATATCTCAGTAGGAAATGAAATGAACTCCAGAGCACACAATCTCAAAGTTGAAGTGTTGATGGTGGAAACATTTTATCGTTCAAACTCTATTGGTCTTTCCTGAAAAGCTGTTTTTATTATAGTTGATAGACAACTTAAAAATATAAATGAGGTTTGATGAGATTACTCAGCAGGTGAATGCACTTGCTATGCAAATCTAATGAGCTGAGTTCAGTCTGTGGAAACCATGGAAGGAGAGAATTGACTCTATACAACGTGCATTGCACACACATGCACACACACTAAATAAAAATAAAATTTAAATATAAATAAGAAAGTGAGAATTTAACTTTTAGTTTTCAACCGGAACACTAAGATACTATTAAATTATATTTTTGCCTATGATTATACTATATTCATAAAATATTTTTAACAGATGAATATGAGAAATGTTTTATTTTGCTGGAAGTGCTGGTACTTTCCTGTAATCCCAGCATTCAGAAGACCGAGGCAGTAGACCGATGATAAATTTGAGGTTTAATTGGACTATTTGATGTATTTGAGGTAGGTTGGGCTACATAGTGAGAGTCTCTATCTCAACCTTCTCCCCCTTCCTAAGAAAGGCATGACATGTCTTCCCCCAAACCTAAGAAGCATTTTCTCCCCTGAGAAACCTATTTTTAAGAATTTTGCTGTTACTTGTAACTAACTGTTTGATTCCTCCCCTTGCTTCATTCATTTCTGTTTCTTGCATGGGTAGAAGGGAATCTTTCAGCTGGAACATATGAAGAATGGCTGTGTTCCAGTTAGGTTTTTGTGGTGGTGAACCAGCATTATTAGCTCCTCCCGGCTTGCCTAGAACCAATTACTAACTTTTAAGAACCTGATGAGCTAAATTTTTGAAACAGTTATTAAAAATGTAGCACATGTGCACACACACACTCACACACACACGCACCCACACAACCTTAAATAGATTACATTAAAAGCAACAACAGCAGGTGGATACTCTCTCAACATTCTCTCCTGTGATCTTGAGTTTATTCACATCTCTTGCGGTTTGTCTTCCCAGCTTCACACTAAGTGAGTCACACTGCCATCTTTAAAGTGGCCCCCGTGACTCATGACTCTACAGACCAGGGCTTTTCAGCCCCACTCAAGAGTGTTCCTTATTCTGACCAAGTGAGCTGTAGTTAAAAAGTTTGTCTACTCTAACCTATGATTAAAATAAAAAGTCTAAAATGTGCTAAAATTTTTCTAAATTGTTCTGTACAGGTTGAAATGTTCCTACTTTTTTTCTTCCTACTTTTTTTCAAACACTGAAGAAATACTTTGCTATCTTAGACTCCTTTAATACTCAGAAGAGTTACTTTCATCTTTGCAAAATGATAACGTGTTGGCCTGTAAAAATGTTATTTCTAGTTTATATAAAATATTTCTTGTGCATTATTTACATCAGCTCATAATATGTCATTTATTTTTATTTGCAGCTGCCACTGGTGACATGCCAACTTACCAGATCCGGGCCCCTACTACTGCCTTACCACAGGGCGTGGTGATGGCTGCCTCACCAGGAAGTCTGCACAGTCCCCAGCAACTAGCTGAAGAAGCAACTCGTAAGCGGGAGCTGAGGCTGATGAAAAACAGGTAAGGCACTTCACCAGAAGCCAAGAGTCACTGCAGAACTCACAGATTAGATCTTCCCAGGTTCTTTCTCCCAAGTTGTGTTCTGTGGCTTCACGTATGGTTCTGTGCTCTGCATGTGACGATTATTAGCGTGTCTTCTAGAGTTCCTGTCCATTGTTATTTCCATAAGTAGGAAATATGTCCCTTGGTATTGTAAAACAGTGATATAATAGAGCACTTTATTAATATTTTATTATAAATAAAGTTGATTTCATGTGGTGAATTTATTTTGTGAAATAGTATATGATAAGTATAAATTTTTTAGCTCTTTTTTTAAACGGTGTTATGGATGGACTCCTGGAGCATGCTAGGTAAGCATTGAATTATGTCTTTGACTCTGACTTTTTTTTTAGCTTCTTGTTTAGTAATATAAATTTAAGTGTTAAAGTATTTCTTTTGTATTTATCCTTTTAGTCGCTTTGTATTATTTTTATATCATTACACTGAAGTACATATATTCTGACAAATTCTACTCAAGTGTAAATATAAAGTAGCAAAAATAATTTAAATACTCATGTCTCTGCCTTTTAGGTACCTGATAATATGTAATAGGTATACTTCCAGTCTGCTCTTTCTCATCTTTTCACTTGTTTTTTGAGGCAGGATTTCCTTATGAAGCCAGGCTGGCATCAAACTCACTCACCTCCTGCCTCAGCTTCTGGAGTGCTGGGGTTATAGGCATGTTTCACTATGCCTGGCTTTTCCCATTTATCCTTGCTCCCTATTTTTTTTTTAGCTTTATTCATTCATTCATGCATTTAATATGTGTGTGTATATCAGAGAGTACACGTGGAGGACCAAGGGTGACTTTGGGAATCATACTGGATTGCTTCTATCTCCTTTTTACTTCACTCTGGGATTTCCCAGACTCCACCCACCAGGGCCAGAAGTGCAGGCCACTGCCATTTCCACCTGGCATTTTTACGTGGGACTTAGTATCCATACTTGGGACCTTCTCCTTGTAAGGCACTGTTTACCTCTGAGCCATCTCTCCAGCCCCTTGCTCCCTTTTTCTGTCATTATCGTTTAATCATCAGCATATCATAAAATGTTAACTTCCAATTTTTCAAAAAACAGTTGATTTTATATAACTTGCACATTATTCTTTGATTTAGTACTTATGGAGAACAGAACTGATTTGATTTTTAAAATCCGCACAATTGTCTAAGTTTCCCAGTAAGTCTTGTCACTTATTGTGAAGTGTTAAATAATACCTTTATTACAGGAAAACGAAATAGGTGGGATCAGCTGCTTGTCCATGAGCAGAGCAGATGGTGGCAATTTATTAGGGGTTAAAACCTAGTTAATCTACGTATCATGGTTGCTGAGCCTCTAAAATTGAGTTTCATCACTGTTTATAACTGATTCTGTGCAAGAAGTCATTATAAAAACCAGATGTAGTGTACACCTGCAATCCTAGCATGTGGGAGGTGGAGCCAGGATGATCAAGAATTCAAGAACCAGCCTTGGCTACAGTAAGTTCTAGGTCAGCCTGGACTACATGAAACTTTATCTCAAAAAAAAAAATCACTATATTCAGTTTGTTAATTGTCTTTAGAATGACATTATTTGACATATTGTATGACTCCTTATGATGGTTACATTTCCCAACTCATTACTTTCCTAGATTATTAGATGGAGTTTTGTACACTGAAAATAGGATCAGTACTATTTATCACTATCAATAAGATTCATGCTTTCTCTTCAGCAGCATTTTGCTCAGAAATCTGGAAGGACTGAATGTGTGTGGGCTCACTAAGCTACAGAGTTGTTTTGTGGCTGCCTTGTTAGAGCTTTACTAGTATGAAGTTTCATATTTACAATATTTTTCAGATATAAGTCATAATTATTAGCATATATATCTGGGTTATAGATAACTAAGGGAAATGGAAGCTGAAAGCTGTAGAAGGTGGCATCCATCTGCAGACCTCTGCTTACCTGCATCAGGGAGGCTGAAGGGGAGGATCACTTGAGCCTGCAGGTTTAAGGCCAGCTTACATAACACGCAAAGACCCTGTCTCAAGAAGAAAGTACAAGAGCCTTGACTCTGATCTGGTGGAGGAAAGTGACTCCTTCAGATTTAGCAGCTATGAACATAATAGTTTCTCCGTTTGGTGTGAAGTTTAGAAAAATGATGTGTACTACCAATGAAGCTGTAGTGGCATAATAAAAACTTGGCATCTTTTTTTGACCAAAGAAAGTAAAGGGAAGAAATAGGAAATAATATTATTTCTTTTTTCCTTCATTTTTCTTAATTGATGTATTTTGCTCTTTGACAGTGTCATGCATGTATACAGTACATTCTGATTTCTTTCCTCTTTCCAGAGTCTCCAGTCCCCAGTCTCCCTTACTCACAAGGCCCCCTTCAGTATTAATGTTCTCTTGTTTTGTTTTGACTTCCACTTGGTTCCAACAAGGTGTATGATGGGGATCTGGGACTATTTCTTTTTTCTTTTTTTCTTTTTGTGTGCTTGTGTGCATGCGTCTGACTGTGTGTCTGTTTATCAGAAGCACTGTGTACGCCTGTGGAGGCCCAAGAGTGACTTCAGGAACCATCCTGGATTTCTTCCTTTTTTCTTTCTTCTGGGCTATCTCAGGCTCTGTCTTCTAGAGCCAGAAGTACACTCCGCTGTTAGTTCTGCCTGATGATTTTTATGTGGGATCTGGGATCTTAACTCAGGTAATTCTGCTTTCAAGGCAGACTTAATCAATCACCTAAGCCATCTCTCCAGCCCCTGAAACTATCTTTTTGAGTTTAGTAGGCTCCCTTGTGGTGCTCAACAGGATACTTTGTCTTTCTTTCCCCTGAGTCTGTTAGTTGCTTTCTGTTCATCAGTACTCTGTAAGTCTTCATGATTTTTTTTCCTCTGTTCATAGCTGACCAGTGGCCAAGTAGGTCATTTTGTAGGCTTGGGGCCAGTAATCACCTCTGTTGTGGATTTATGATTGCTGTAGCCATGTTGTTTGGAGAAAGGCATTTCACAATCTTTTAGGCTCTCACAGTTTTTCTGCCTCCCTTCTTCAAGGCTCCTGAATTGTTGGGGGTAGTTCATATGACATACTGAGGAAGTCTTATTCTTGTTTGCCATTATTCTTTGCTCATCATTTTAGACTTCAAGATTTTTTTTTTACAGTTAGAAATACTAGTATGAAGTTTCATATTTAAAATATTTTTAAAACATAAGCAATAATTGTTAGCACATATATCTGGGTTGCCAATAACCAAGGGGAGTGGAGGCTGAAAGCCAAGGATGTTTTAATCTTTTTGTGAGGTACAGCACTGTGCAGCCAGAGCAAAAGTTCAGTAGTGTCCCCATCCTTCTTGCTGCCATCTTCAACCTGCACCTGTGCAGCACGACCTCGGGATGGTGCTGTTCCTCCAGTGCTGTACAGGGCAGGAAGAGGAGAGGTAGCTGCATTCAAAACTTGCTGCTTTGGATCACCAGTGTCAGCTTCAGAGCATCAGGAGAAAAGCAGCAGCAGAAGGCCCTTAGAAGCCTGGTGTTCACTTAGGTAGTTTGAAGGGCCTAATTTCTGCTTGTCTGCTTAATTCCTACATAGCTTGCCCATAAGCATAGCTTTGGTTACCATCCTTATTGTGCAGGTTTAGGAACTGAAACTGGAAAAGGTTAGGCTGTAGGTTAATCAAGGGTAGATAGTCCAAATTGAGACAGAACTGGGATATGCAATCTGGGTCATCTTAGAAGAGCTTTGTTGTAAAGCTTCAGACTTCATGGAAATATGCCAGTTTCATAGCTAACATGAAAGAACTTATTCATTAATTACATCTCCATAAATATTTATAGATATTTTCTGCCATTGTAGCAGTTGTTTTCATTTCTTTGTAGCCCGGTCACTTCCCCCCACCCTCCTGACAGAATTTCACCATGTAGTAGAGGCTGGTCTAAACTTGAGATCTTCCTGCCTGCCTTCACCTCCTGAGTGCTGGTGTTGCAGATGTGCACCATCACACCCAGCTCTTCACCTGTCCATACAGTGTTCATGTACTTTCCTGTCCATGCTGTGGACGAATGAAGTCAGATGCAAGGCCTGAAAGTCAAGCCAACTATTAATAGAAGAAACAGGTGTTTTCCATAGCTGAGAAATGATTAGGAACATACCGACCACTTGTGTGAGCATTTAAAGCTTTGGCCCTGGAGCATTTTGACTCTAAGAACATCACACACACACACACACACACACACATACACACACACACACACACACACACACACACACACACACACACACACAACACAGGTGCGTAAAAAATAAAATATGGGTATTTACAGTAAGTAAGACAAACAATACTGCACAAAGTATTTAAACTTTCACCTAATATTGTTATAGAAAGATGGTCTTCCTTCTAAGTTTAGAATATGATATAATGATTTCATCTTAAAAACCTCGATATTCATAAACAAATTTTGGGTTTTTTGAGGAAGGAAATTGAATTACATTCACAGACTAATCCATTCATGTGTTTGGATTTATTCTCCACTTTGAGCATCATATGTATCAAAGTCATTACTGCTGTGTCAAGTTCAATTTACTTTCACATGTCTTATTTTTTTGCTACTCAGTTGAGAAGTCCAGCCCTTTGTGAGCTCACAGGGTGAGTGCATTGTTCTTGGCTAGGAAACAGGGGTTGTTCATTTCCTGCAACTCATTGGGATTTTAAGGTTTCTTTTCTGCCGACTTGAGGTTTCTTTTCTTGCTCCCACTAGAGAAAATAGTCTGTGAGAGTCACATATTCTGAAAAAGATAACAGTTGGCCAAGCTGTGTGTGTCACAGCTCGGAATTGGGATTGTAGTCATGCTAATTAGCATTATAATAACTGGTATTTAGAAGCACAGCATCACTTTTTTCAAAATATAGTTGACTGATAATATCTGGCAGTTATTCTCTAATTGAGTGCTCCAAAATAAAGCTATTACCAGAAGTTATCGTCTCGAGATGGTTTAATAATAATTATTGTCCAGTCCCATTCTGAAGGAGAGGAAAAAGAACATGTTGGCACTTTAGTGGAATTATGCATGAATATGACTAACTCATCTTTCTATTTTTACTGCTCTGATTGCTGGTCTCAGTTTTTCTTTGGGCTTCTTAAAGTGTTTTATACTTTGTGTCTTGCATAGTGAGTGAATGCATGTGATTATAGTATTGGAATGTGCTCTTTTTCAGTTACCCAGTTCTTTTTTTTCATAATATTTATTGATTTATTTTTTGAGGCAGGATCTCATGTATCCCAGTCTGACCTTAAGCACAGTATGTAGCATAGATTGACTGACTTCCAATCTTCCTGCTCATAAACAGGGATTGAAGTACTGGGATTGAAGACAGAACCCTCTTTAGCTTCCTTTATCAAAAAATTACCTCTGGTGTTTTCACATTTATGGGCTTAAATTGTCTGAATTATTAAATTCTGTGTAATGTAACCCATTATTTAATTTTTGCAAGTCTTGTTTGTTTTACTTTGGCTTATAAAAATGTGCATGTTTTATTTATTGTTGTATTCAATCATGTGTTTTCTAGTCAAAAAACTGTTTATTCAGTTCTGATTGAGTTTGTTTTACTGAGAATTTAGTCTTTAAGAATAAACATTTTCAATATGGGCATTTGAAGTATCTTAAGATACATTCGTACAACTATTTTCACCAAATGAAATTGATTTATTGTGATGATGAGTATGTGTGGTTTTTGACAGCCAAAATCAATTGAGAGGATTGAAAGACTGTAGAATTTTAGTAGAACTTCCACTTTGGGAATGTGGTCCTCTTGTAGTTTAGTGACCACAGTTCTGGTGTTTCTAGTGGCATGTGTGCCTCAAGAGAGTGCCGTTTGGATAGACTTGACTGTGCCCTTCAGTTGCTCCTGTTGTTACATAGAGGTGTGTGCTTTGTACCATTTGCTATGCATTTGCTATGTGGCTTTGTTCAAAATTTTCTTTCTTTGGCCAGTTTTTGATTGGGGAGGAAGGGTGGGCAGAAGTTCACGGAGTCACTCTGGATTGTTCTGGGAGTTGTTCCTGTAGTCATTTGCCTTGTGTTGGTTCCAGGGAAGCTGCCCGGGAGTGTCGCAGGAAGAAGAAAGAATATGTCAAATGTCTTGAAAATCGTGTGGCTGTGCTTGAAAACCAAAACAAGACCCTCATTGAGGAACTCAAGGCCCTCAAAGATCTTTATTGCCATAAAGCAGAGTAACTGTCTTTGACGTGGACCTTGTTTACTGTGAACTCTAATCCAAGCAGGCGATGTGGCCATCCTGCTTATGCCATGTGGACTTGTAGCTGGGATACATGTGACCTTTACCAAAAATTCAGTTTGGGTTAGTGTGTGAATCGGGAGTATTGTTCCATGACTTGGGTGCACCTATACCCACATCACCAAGCTTGCTTTAGTGCATTTGTCAGTAGTATGCAAAACATGTCTTGTTTGCCCTTTTGCTTCTACTTTTTCCAGGGAAGCTGCTAAAGAATGTCGACGGCGAAAGAAAGAATATGTAAAGTGTCTGGAGAGTCGAGTTGCAGTACTGGAAGTTCAGAACAAGAAGCTTATAGAGGAACTTGAAACCTTGAAAGACATTTGCTCTCCCAAAACAGATTAGTAGAAATATTTAACTATGAACTGATTACAACATGTACAGTTGCTTTTGAATGCAATACAATTTATAGCCGGCAAGAGTGATGGCTTTTCTCTTTTGTATCATTCATCTTACTTTCTAATACCTAACATTCCTAAAATGCTTCATTGTATTTAGTTAACTCTTAACCTAAAACAGTCAGTTTTTAAGAAGAGACAACCTATAAAAATGTATGTAACAAATTCTTTAAATGAAATATTTGTACGAGTTGCTCCAGTGTTGCACATCTGCAGTTCCCAACCTCTGTGTCATCAACAGTGCCCTATGCAATAAAAACTTTGCAGATCTTTAAAAATCATTTTAGGAAAGGATGATCGAAGGTAAATGTATATAGCAGTACAGTGAAATTGAACCACAGAAATACCTCAGGAAAGAATTGAAAGAAAGTATATCTTAATGACAAATCTACATGAGAATAACCTAGTGGTGAATTTATGGCATTTACAGATTTGTATAGTAGTCACTGTAAGAAAAATATTGTATTGCTGTCTGTGAATGCCATAGGAGAGATGGTTTTTAATGGAACCGTGTTGGTTCTTCTTTGTAGTATTTTGTGTCTCTTTATCTAAACATTTATTACAGCTTTTTACCCTATTGTACAATATAAATAATCTTTTGTTCCTACTGTTGGTTTGATATTACCTAATGAAAAAGACAGCGTATTTTTATTGTTTGGAATGGGCCACAGCCTATTAGGATTGCATTGCACGTCTCCGAGAGTATAACCTGGTTTCCACCTGGTCACAAGCCATCTCATCAGAAGGGCCCCTGTGGGTGGGAGTACAACACTGCAGAAAAGTGCTGCCTAGCACTTGAAAGACCGAGTTGATCCTCACTAATGCAATACAATGGAATAATATTTAGAGAGAAAGATCAAGGGCTAGAACACACACATTTTGGGTCAACCTTTGTTTTGTTTCATTTTTAAAATATAACTATGTGGTTTTACCATGTGGGTCCAGATTGGCCTCAAATTCCCAACCTTCTGAGTGTAGAGATTATAGACATGGTATATATAGACATGGGCGACCATGCCCATCTTGACCATTATTTTTATGAGCACATTCTGGTGAAGTTCATTACGATTGATACATCAGCATTGTTAACTGGTATCCCTAGTTTGTCTATTTTTATTATAAAGAGCTTCAAGGTGTAAGTCCAGATCCCAATCACATGATGCTATGCCATCTCTCATTCGCTGACAGTTAACTGACTGTGGACTGTGTGCTGGATGGAGTCTGCATTTTCTATTGTTTCTGATGTTAAGAGTGTCCCCATCCCCGCCCTGTTCTAGTGGACTGGGTGATGGTTGTAGAGAAAAATACGAGGTTGGTGAGTAGCATCCAGCTGCTGCTTCCCTGTTCCATCAAAAGTTTCCCTTATCTGTAGTTCCAAAATGTAGGAAATAAGCTGTGTGCCAGAGTGGTAGACATGGAGTGAGACACATAAATCAGCAGGCAAAATTTGAAAGTGCAAAATCAGCTAAGGCTGTATTTAAGTTAGAGAAGCAGGTGGCATTAAATGAGAGAGAGGCTTCATGGATAAACTGGACATAGGTCTTGAGCGTGTCTGGCAGTGCCAGAAGGAAGGAACCTTTGTTCCACTCCAAAAAGTTTGAATTGGGGGTTCAGACAGGTAAAGTTAGCACTCAAGCAAAGGATTGGTTTCATTTAAAAGAGAAAGAATGAAAGCTGATACTTGTGTGTGTTCAAAATATGTCATGTTATATCAGAGGATGGGAACTATTTGTTACTTGGGGCCACAACAATTATGAGTCCCCCTTCTGAAGTCCAGTGACTTAAATATAAGGCCACAAAAGAAGATGTCCAGAGCTTGTTTAATTCAGTGACTTAATAATGAAGTCACGATTAGTTCTCCCTTCTATTCTGACTCCAATGCCCCTGCCCCATTCTACGTAGCAAGTCTGGAGAAAGCAGCCATTCCCAGCCTCTCATTTGTCTTTGGTTGATTGGTTGTTTTTGAGATAGGAATTGACTGTGTACTCCAGACTGATCCTCATTTATGATCCTCCTGCCTCAGTCCCCCCAAAGCTCTGGCTTGTTCTGTTTCAAAAGCAGGGGAAACATCCCAGAAGCTCTTCAGGAACACAGCCCTAGTGTCTCCCTAGCCAGGTTTTCCTGGTAATTTTGTTCTTCACTAATCACAGGCAAGGAGAATTTAAAAGCACTAAGCTGCTAATGAAGATTCAATCCCTGGAAATGGGGAAGATTCTAGGATTTAGGGAGTCACATGTGATCACTAGTGAATAAAACTGGGATTCTGGTTCAGTGGTATGTAGGCAGGTAACATGGACTTCATAGGTTAGTGAATGAGTACTTAAAAGTATTCAAGAAATTAAGAGCGGTTTATGAGAGGGATGGAATTGGACCAAGTTCTCAAGATATGCACAGGAACTCTTATTCTTGTTCCCCCAAGCAAGCCCTTACTACCAAAATAGCACTGTAGCTCTCCATTCAAGGCCCTGCATCTCTCAGGCAAGAGTGATTTAGCTTTCCATGAACATCTTATTTCCTGGACTGACCTGGTTTGCAGAGAATCCAGAGCTACCTGTCCCTGCATCTGTGTATGTTTTCAGTCCTCACCTGGATTATGACATGTAGAAATTACTGGTCCTGGATCCTACAGTTACTTTTCCTTTTGCTGAGACACAACTTGAGGGAGAAGGGGACTTTTATTTATTTGGATTCAGGGGTGCTATAGTAGGCATAAGCAAGGAGGCTGGTTCGGGTCACTGCAGCCATCTGGAGAGGCAGAGAGAGCTAGAGCAAGTTGAGAAGCAGAGCTGGGCCACCAAGCCTTTAGGCCCATGCTCTGTGACGTGCCTTTCTCCAGCAAGGCTCCTAAAGTTGTTGCAACCTTCCCAAACATTAACGACAGCTGAGAATGCAAACACATGAACCCACAGGGGCAATGTACATTCAAATCATGATAATGAGATTGCACCATCTTGTTGTGTCATTTTACTGGGTACTTTATATATGAAATCATGTTAGTGGGACAGTGGGAGTGCACTTATGTCAGTCTCAATGCCTGTGGCCACTCTGTTTGTCCCAAACAGAGAACACTGACATCATTACACTTTGAGAGTATGGGTCACTGGTAGGATTTCCATGCCGCAGTGGATAGTCCATATCATATACATGCAGACAGCACTAACTGGTCTCAGTTTTTTTTTTTTTTAAAGATAAGATGGGAGGGAGACATGTGGAGGACTGTGGTGGAAGGGAGGGGAGATATCAAGATACATTGTATACATGTCTGAAATTGTCAAAGAATAAAGATTTAAATAAAAACAGGCAAGCATTTATGAAAATGTAAGTCCCTCATCCGTGATTTCACACCTCCTAATTGCCCTCAGAGAGGTGGGCAACCACTGGTGTATGAGCTATGGTGTGTGAACTAGATGTCTTAGTTCATCGATCATATCTCCTTTCACTTTGAATTGTCCCTTCAGGGCTTTGTGATGTGGAGTTTCTAGAAAGAGACAATGGGGTAAACAGGTTTGCCTGTATGATTTCTGATAAAATCATGACATAGCAACTTAAGGGAACAAGGAATTTTCATCTTTCTTAAGATAGTCCTAGTACAGTTCCTTGTCCAGGCTGGCAGAGAGCTCACACCAACAGCAAGGACCAAGGGAATTGGCCACACCATATCCACATAATGGCTGAGAGATGGACAATCCTTATGTGCCAAATCAGCATGTCTGGTCAAATATACAGAAGGATGCCACCTTTCTCAACCAGCTCCCTCGTTTTACTCACCCAGGGAACTGTCCCACCCACCGTGGGCCAGGCCTTCACATCAACTAGCCCATCTCCTGCAGGCTTGTCTCAGGGCTTATTTCAACTACTAATTTTTAAAAAAACTTTTTTTAAAATTTATTCGATTGTGCGTGTGTGCTTGTGTATGCTTGTGTGTAGAACCACAGGTGAATTCGGGTACCACCACGGTCGCCTCCACCTCCTCCTCCTTGTTTACTCTGGCCCGGGACTCACAGGCTCCGCCCTACCAGGACCAGAAACGCAGGCCTCCCCCTCTTCTGCCCGGTGTCTATACGTGGGGTCTAGGATCCGAACTCAGGACCTTCCGCCTGCAAGGCAGAGGCTTAACCCCTGAGCCACCTCTCCAGAACCTCAACTACTAATTATCTACATATGTGCACAGAGTTTGAGTCCTCAACAGTCGAGATGACGCCTGTTTCTAACTATGACAGAAAGTCCAAGTCCAGAAAAAAGGGGCGCTTCCTGGGACTTGTGCTGTGGCAGCACTGTGACTTTACTGGTGCCTTGGCTCCTCCCCCCACCTGTGCACTGAGTTAGGTGATGCTGCAGTTGCATAGACTAGTCACCAGAACCCATTTAGTGAGCGCTTAGCCTGTGCACACACCCACTGGCTTCTGGTACCTGATTCTCTTGTTAATCCTGTGGGGATTGGTGCATTATTTTCATCTGTTTTTTGCAGATGTGCAAATACATTTAGAGAGACTAAGTCACTTTTCAAAACCTAACTATAATTATAGTTGAGAACCAGAAGCAGAATGAGGACCAGGACCTTCCATTCTGATAGCTCTCACCTGTTTGGATACAAGGACAGGTAAGTGATGAGAGAATGATTGCTTCCGACTGTGACCGCCCAAGGTGGGATTCTCTGAGGCTGCTGAGTGTGCTCTGCAGTTCCAAGTGATGAGATTCTGAAATACTTGAACCTTTTCTACTTTGTGTGTATTTGGTGTTTCTGGTTTTTAAAATTCCTGAAATACAACAAACAGGAACACATGACTGTTCAGTTGATGGACTGGCTTCTGGAATGTCAAAGATGTAATTGTACTTGTTGAATCAATCTTAAAACAAAGATATTACAGGTGGAATTCATTTCTTTAATGCCTTAGACATGGAGCCAAAATGCTAGTAGATTTAAATGCGGATGCTTATAATGGAGAAAGCAGAAATAGTGGAAATCTCCTAACTGGTGACTGGGTCATCATGATGCCTCTGCTTCCTGTGAACTGGATTTTCTAGCAGCTTTGATGAAGCACAAGTTTCTGAGAGAGTGTGTGTGGTCTAAATGGATGGAAGGCCTGTAAAGTCACTGGAGTGGAAAACTCCAGCTGGCCTATGAGGAGCACTGCCAGTTCCATGTCTGCCGATGTGCTGTCATTCATATCTTTGTGGTATAATCGCTTCCTGAAATAGCTTTGAGCAAGGCATGTGTTAATTCTTGCACTAATGACTGGGGGAAATCCATGATTTAGGGCTGATCCAGTATCAGCTTGACTTGGAAATGGATTAAAACTATTGGGATTTTTTGTGTGCTTTGTTTGTGTGTGTGTATGGAAGCCAGAAGTTGGTGCTAGGTATCTTTGATTGCACTCCATTTTTCTTATAAAGGCAGTGTCTCTCGGTTGAACCTGGAGCTTGTTAGTTCGGCTGGGCTAGTCAGTCAGCTTTCCTTGAGGATGCCCTATCTTTGTTTCTTGAGTGCTAGGATTACGAGTGGTTGCTAGGATCTGAACTCTGGTCCTGATACTAAACCATGACAAGTCCCCAGGGAGGTCTCTAAGGGCAGGGATGGGAATTACTCATTGGCTGACTTAAGCTAGTATCTTGGAGAGGACAGAGTGGTTTTCTGATATCGATGCCCCCTTACTATAACCATGTGCAATGGGCTCACATCTTGGTGAATGCAAAGCTAAAATAAATACAACCACACACAAGAGAGTGGAGAAAGATCACCGGCAGCAGGCAAGGAGAACATGGGAACTGTTTCCAAAGCAGTGCTTCTCTGGAACAAAGGAGGCATAAGGATTTTATTTGTGGGGTTTATGCATATTCATGCAGGGGTGCACTTAATTTCTAAGCATATTCACATACAGGCAGTCTTAGTTTCATATTCTGTTGCTGTGATAAATGCATGATCCAAGTAGTTTAGGGGAACAAGGGGTTTGTCTGTACTTAAAATTCTAGGTTTTATTCATGGCAAAAGAGGGATACTGCCATCAGGAACCGAGTGAACTGGCCACAGCATTGGCCAAACCATATCCACAGCAAGAGCAGAGGGCCAAGGACCAATGCTGCTTTCTAATTTTCCAGTCTGACATAGCCAAGTAGTTCCCTCTGCATCATATTTGCCTGCCTGAGGAATGATCCCATCCACTATGAGTTGGGTCTTCCCACATGAATTATGCAATTAGACAGCCTTCTTCAGGGTTGCTAGAGGTCTGCCTTAATCTTTTATAGGTTAGTCCAGAGGCTTGTCTCTCAAGTGATAGCTATAACTGCCACAGGGAAGGTGCTTGATTCTGTGAATACTCACGGGGATCATGGTAGATAGCTAGTGGTGTCAACTTGCCAATTGAAGGCTGGAGCTCTGAGCACATTTGTAAAGAACTAGTAGTTAAGCTGTAAGCAAAGTTGAAGAAGATTGTTTAATTGAAGAGGGGGGACTCAGTCCACAGTGGACAGGATGTCCCCATCTTCTGAGCATGTGAATAAAATGAAGGGAGCGTAAGTAAGTAAGTTGGGATTCTTCAGCACACTTGGACAGACATGCTGTCTGGAAAAGAAAGTTTGTCCTTCTCTCAGCAGTCCTGTAGATATAGTGTGGCCAATTCCCTTGGTCCCTGGTGTTGGTGTGGACTGTTTTGCCAGGCTGGAGTAGGAACTGTAACTGGACCAAAAATAAACTCCCTTTCCCCCTTTAAGCCATTTTGTCTCTAATTTACCTGCAACATGCAGAGTAACTGCTGCAGGGACAGACCAGTGTTTAAGCATGCTCGATTTAGGAGTACATTCCTGAGCACGCATAGTTTAAGATTATAATTTGAAAAGATTTTGGGGGTGTTTTGCTCAGAGTTTCAAAGCACATATAGAAAAGATTAAAATGATGGACAGAAGTGCTTCTAGCCATGTTCACCTTTCCCATAAAGTTATAGCTGAAAACAAAGGTTTTGGAGGTGTGTTAACCCTTGAAGGTATCTGCTGTGCCTAGTCACTGCTACTGCTGCTGTCTCACCTCAACCACCTATTTGGCCCCTCTGTTCTCTATTGCCATTCATGTGAGTGGGAGGTAGGTGTGGTTTCCATCCCTAAATGAATGACTGGGATAGAACCCGTAAGAAACAAAACTTCCAATGGATAACAAAGGAAAAGGTGTTTCTTTTCTGTCATAGACTAAGCATGTGCCATCACTTCATGGAAAAAGGGCAAAAACAGTTTTCTCTGATCTCATCCAGTGAATTACATTCATAGTAATTCTGAAGAATCTGTAAAATAGTTTGGGGGAAAGGCATTGTCAGACATAATTCAACAAGAAAATTCTAAAACTATGGATTTGCCCCCAAGAGTATACTTGGAAATAGAATGAGCAACTTGAGACAAATGCCGTATAATTACATCCATAACATATATATATATATATATATTTATATGCAAATAATAACTTTACAACTTTTAAATCCTTAGTGAAGTTGGAAATTTTGCTTTAGCTGATTACTTCTAACTTAGGATTGTTTGAACACACTGGAAGAGTTTTGCATCTGCCACTCTGAGTTCATCCTATCACTGGAGAAACTGGTGATAATACTAATTATAAGAGTAGGTGAACCCATTGTCTGACCAGGTGGATAAGGAGAGAATTGGTTAATATTTTGGCAGACTGGCAAGTTAGAAAGCAAGTGTGCAGTATTGTTTTTTGCCCTCTTCTCTTGCTGCGGAGTGATATGGCCAGTTCCCTGGATGCTGGTATGACTTCTGCCATGATTGACTGCAATTTGCATTTGTGAGATGAATAAAATCTCTTGTTCCTCTAAATGATTTAGGTGAGGTGTTTATTATGACAACAGAGTTGTGAAATTATGTATGATATATGCCTTTAGATATCTTTAGTTCTATAAAGGACTTTATCATTATTCACTTGAATCACTTCTAGAGCAGTAGATATCCAAATATCACTGTTTTAATAATTTAAAAAATATTTGAGAGAGAAAGGGAGGAAGGAAGGGAGAGAGCAAGAGGAGGAAAGGAGGGAGAGAGAGAGGAGGAAAGGAGGGAGAGAGAGAGGAGGAAGGAAAGAAGAGAGAGAGAGAGAGATATGCACAGGTGGAGGTCAGAAAACAACTTTTAGAAGTCATTTCTCCCCTTGGACCATGTGGGCTTCTAGGGCTTGAACTCAGAGGTCACCAAGTTTTCAAGCAGGAGCCTTACCTGCTGAGCTAGCTTTCTGACTTCATAATTTTGTTTCTAAAGAAAGTCAAATGGGGGCTGGAGAGGTGGCTCAAGGGTTAAGCCTCCGCCTTGAAGGCGGAAGGTCCTGAGTTCGGATCCCAGATCCCACGTATAGATGCCAGGCAGAAGCGGGGACGGCCTGCGCTTCTGGTCCTGGTAGGGCAGAGCCTGTGAATCCCGGGGCAGAAGAAGGTGGAGGTGTCCATGGTGGTTCGCGAATTCGTCCGTGGTTCTATACATACACATACACACACACACACACACACACACACACACACATACACACGCACATGCACACAGTTGAATAATAATAATAAAAAAATTCTTAAAGAAAGTCAAATGGGTAAAACGAGGGAAGGAGGGAGGCAGGGATAAGTACTCAATATGCTTGTAAAACGGAAAAAATAAAAATTAAAAAAGAAAGTAAAACAGTAGTCATTTGCATTTTTGTGTGTATTTTGTGTGTGTGTGTGTGTGTGTGTGTGTGTGTGTGAGCGCGCGCGTGTGCGTGTGCGTGTGCAATGGTACATATGTGGGAATTAACCTCAGGTGTTGGACCCTCTTTCCATATTATTTTGAGGCAGGATCTTTTTATTTTTCTATTGCAGGTTTTCAGGGACTCTCCTGTTTCTGCCTCCTTTTTCCTCATAGGAGTGTTTGGATTGCATGCACTATGCTTCCCTGTCTGGGTTTTTATATGGGTTTTGGAGATTTGAAGTCAGGTCTTCATGCTTGCAAAATGGTTGCAAAAATATAATAAAGCCCACTGAACCATTTCCTCAGCCTCTGTGTGTGTGTGTGTGTGTGTGTGTGTGTGTGTGTGTGTGTCTGTGAACCCATGGCTTTACTATACTGTCCTTGAACTTCTCAGTCATCTTCCTGTCTCAGTCTCTCCAGCAGCTGGGACAATAGGCACCAACTAGTTATCTACTTTTAAAAAAAGCATATTCTGTATGAAAAGAACTATAGAAACAAAATCAGTAGGACTGGGGAGATGGCTTATTGGTTAAAGCCCTTATCTTGCAAACAAAGGGGCATAAGTTCAGATCCCCAGATCGCTCAAAATTATTACTTGAAGCTTACTGATAAGACTCATGTGGCTAATTAGCTTGTTCTGGAAATTCTTAATTTCTACTTTCTGAGACTGGAATGACAGGCAGGTGAGACTTGTAGACCTGAATTTTGATCCTTTTGCTGGCAGGACAAGCACTTTAACTGTGAACTCTCTTCCCAGCCCAAATACTAGTTTTTCTGTTATTTTTCCTGGGTCACTTTGACCAGGTCACTTAACCCTTCTGAACAGAGAGCTCCAGTTTAACCTGACATTTGGTGATTCTCTGAAGAAAACAGATTGTCAAACTACAGAGAAGAGTTGTTTGTTACTGATTCTCAGTAACGAAGTAATTTATTAAAGAAAAAAGTTATCTTTCAAGATATTTTGACATATTACTATTATTATTCTATCTGTCATGAGGATTGCCTTTAAAATTAACCAGAATTCAAGAGAAAAACATCTCGAGCTTGAAAACAGTTTTGTGGACAAAGGCAAAGGCAAAGCTAACATACACTGTTCCTTTCAATTACTGAAGACAGACTATGAGCTTCTGCTTTTCTTTAAAAAATTTTTTAGATTAGAATTTTATTACCTGTTTTCCTTCAATTCTCTTTGGACACAAAACATACTTGCAATTTAGAAAATTAATAATAAATTCAATGGGCAGGCTGTCTTAGAAAAGCTTTTGCCACTAGGAGCTATGGAAACATGGTATTGATTCCTTTGGCTCAAGGTTGCATAATCAGTAAATTTTAATTTAATTTACAAAACTGCCATATTAACATGAAGAGCACATCCAATACTTGGTATTTACATATTAAACAGCTTAACACAAAATTCAGAATAATCTATGTCTAATGTTAATTAGGAAAACCTCAGGAATTTCCACATATACTGACAAACTGCCTTGCATGGTTGTGCACCTCTTTTAATCCAAGCAATTGGGAGGTGAAGGCAGGAGGAACTGGAGTTCAAGGTCATCCTGGGTTCTTTATAAAGTTTTACATATTAATAGATTAATAGTGTACATATTAATAGATTATAGTATAGTAAGTCAATACATGCATGTTAATCCTTTCTCTGTGACCTTGGTCAGATAACATAAGCCCTATATTCAGGGCACCTCATTTATAAAAACTGAATCATGGGAGCCATGTGTGCTCTTTCAAATAAATAAGCAAAAACATTTAAGAAAAAGAAAAAAAATACTTAAAAAGTATAACAGAACTTTCAAAGAATATTGAGCTAGATATAGGGTAACAATAGGCCAATTTGCTCAGCAGTTAGTAGAAAGCCACTCAGCCCTTCTGTTTCAGACACTGAGTCATGTGCTTCTTAATTTGCCTGATATGATCCTAGGAACAATTCTATGATGCAGGATAGCAATCCTGTGTGTGCATGTGTGTGTGTGTGTGTGTGTGTGTGTGTGTGTGTGTGTGTGTGTGTAGGCTAGAGATCAATGATGTTTCCCAAAATCATTTCTTTGAATCCCATCTTATTTTTTGAAAAGGTTTATTGCTGTACCTGGAATTCATTGATTCAGTTGTCAACAAGCTAAAGTGCTGGGATTATAGGTACATGCCATTGCACCCTATTTTATGCACTTGCCTGGGGAGCAAGCCCAGGTGCTCATGCTTGTATGAGAAGCATTAAGACATTAAACATTAAGACAACAGTCCAACCCCATAATTCAGTTTTGTTTTGTATTTTTGTTTCTTTCGTAATAAGATCTCACCATATAGTCAAAGGTGGCCTCAACTCCACAGTTATCCCTTGTTCTCCTCAGTGTTGAGATTACAGGAATACACAACCATGCCTGGCCAGTCATTTACTACTCTTTAAAAAAAATAATTTTACCCATTTATACACATGCTCCTTGCCTTCCTTGTTTCCCCCTTCCTTTTTACCTCCCTCCCCTCCAACTCTCATCCCATCCCACTCTACCCTCTCTGTCCTCCCTCCATGGGTCCAGTCTGCTTCCTCCTATTCTCCTGTCCTTTAGTTCTATGGTCCTGGGCTTTCCTCTGTATCATCTGTTCTCATGGGAGTTCAGGCCTTGGTAGCAGAAAGAGGTCCTTCCTTGGGCAGTCCACTGCTATGGTTACTCCCATACCTCTGTCTGACCTCTTGTTCCTAAGGGTCCTACTGCCTGAAACTATTTCTCCTGAGATCCTTGTCAGTCCATGAGGGCACGTTGGCATGTTCACCACTGTGCAAGTCTGATGAGATCAAGTCCCATTGCCATGAATTCTTGGCTATGCTGCCTTATCTTTCATGGAGATGAGTTTCCTGAGGGCAAGGGATTACTGAGTTGTGATATTTGATCTATGTTACATATTTTGATTGTGGAGTGTTAATTCCATTAACATTTAGGGTTATAATTGAGAAATGCTTGTTGGTTCCTGTCATTTTCTTTCTTTCTTTCTTTTTTTTTTTTTTTTTTTTTTTGTATGTTGGCTCTCTTTATTTCATTGTAGACAACAAGTACAGGTCAAAAGAGAGAATGCAAGAAAACAGAGGCAAAAAATACAGGAGTTGTAGTCAGTGCTTCACTATACTTACTTTATGGAAAACTAGTAGCTAAAACACTCAGAATAGGAAATGAATCTGAGATTACGGTTCTTGTCATTTTCTATGTTTTATGGTTTTTATATGTGTGTTTCTTTGCTAGGAAGTTGTGTTGGTAGTGTTTTTCCCTCTGTTCTTTGGGATATGTTTTTCCTCTTCTTTGAGCTTGAATATCTTTTCTAGAATCTTTTGCCGGCCTAATTTGGTTTTCATGTAAGCCTTCAGCTTGTTCTTATGGTGGAAGGTTTCTTTTCACCCTCAATTCATGACTGATAGTTTTGATGACTATATTAGTCTGGGTTGGCATTTGAGTTCATTCATGATTCGAAGTATATCTTTCTAAGCTCTTCTTGCTTTTACTGTCTCCATTGAAAGATCAGCTGTTATTTTAATAGGCTTACTTTTAAATGGGACTTTTTTTTCCTCTTGATGCTCTCAGCACATTGTCTTTGTCATGTAGTGGCATAGTTAAGCACAGGTGTCAACTTGACTGTTGAGGGTTCAAGCTCTGGGCACATTTGTACAGAATTAATGGTTTTTAAGCACAGAGCAAACCTGCAAGAGATTGTCTAGCTGATGGGGAAGGTCCAGTCCATGGTGGGTGGGACTAGGCCCTGGAATAAATCATGGAGAACTGGTTAAGAAAGTAGGGATCCTTCTGTACACTTGGCCAGACGTGCTGGTTTGGCAAGTAAGGATTGTCCTCTCAGCTATTGTGTAGAGATGGTCTGCCCAGTTCTCTCAGCCCTGATGTTGGTGCATGCTCTCCTGTCAAGTTGGACTGAGAACTGTAACCAGTAATTGCAAGAGAAAATAAACCCTTTGTTCCCTTAAGCAGTTTGATGGTCATTTATCAGCAACCCTGCAGGCGAACTGCAACAGAATTTGGTACCTGGGATGGGGTGTTGCTGATAAATCTGACTGTGGATTTTGTAGTTTTTGAATGGTTTCACTGGACAAAGTTGGAAATGCTTGAAGATTTTCACTTTGCGGATTACAAATACCATTCTTCAGAGTTTAGTGGGCCAATTGGATAATGTCAGTGCTGAGAAAGTTATGGATTATTTGGGGATTTTGAGGGGAACAAGGACTTTGGCGAAGTTGAATTTGGAGATGATGGACTGGTTTGCTTGATGGAGGAGAGTTATGTTGATGGCCATGAAGCTCTGGATGTGGAAAGGGCAGGCAGCAGAATAGTTGCTGTTGTTAGAGAAATGAGTATCAATGAAGGAACACCTAGTGGCTTACACTGGGATAGTAGAAAACATGAATACCACTGTATGGCAATTTTTTGGTTTTAAAACCCAGAATCCTTCAAGGGCCGAAAACCCAAGTTGAAGCCATTTTTTTTCCCTTTGGAAGTTTTGGCTACTTAGAAAGAGGCTTTTCTAGAGTCAGCATGCTAAAGTTGGTACAGCTGTAGCTCAAGGACCAAGCTACATTTCAACCTTGCTTTGGAGTCTGACAGCATCCCCCAGGTGGTACTGGTTTTGGGGAATGCTTGGCACCAAGTGGCAGGTGAGGAGTTCCTGCAAGAGAGGGTGAAGCTTGTAGCTGCAGAGGTAAACCCAGAATATTGTTTGAGATGCCAGAACCATGGGATATATGCTGAGGATGGCTTCAAGTAGAGATTCAGCCTGGTTCAAAGAAACTCTGCTTTTACAGCTTCGAGCTGCAAATAGGGACTGGGAATCCTAGAATCTCTGAGCCACCTTGACTACATGATGAGCAACAGGAGATGGACATTGAAGTACAGCATGTGATAATTTGCTGGATTTTGATCTTAGTTTAAATGTTTTCTTATTACATCAAGATACTTCTGTTTTAATGTTCTATCTGTTTTAATGTATTTAACTTATTTTGATTTAATACATTCTTAAGGTTAAGAACTTGAACTTTTAAAATGGTGGAACTGAAATTTTAATGGGGACATTTTAAATTTATCTGTGAAGTGTATTTATATTTTTAAGATAACTTTTAACATCTGTGGGGACAAGGAAAGGTTATATTTTAAAAGTGCTGTTGTTTTTGTATCAAGTTGACAAGGGGTGGAGTGTCATAGTTAAGCACAGGTGTCAACTTGACTGTTGAGGGTTTGAGCTCTGGGCATATTTGTAGAGAATTAATGATTGAGTTAACCCCAGAACAAACATACAAGAGATTGTCTAGCTGATGGGAAAGGTTCAGTCCATGGTGTGTGGGACTAGGCCCTGGAATAAATCACACAGAGTTGGCTGAGAAAGTCGGCATCCTTCTGTACACTTGGCCAGACATGGACTGGCAATTAAGGATTGTCCCTCTTTCAGCTGTTGGGTAGAGATGGTCTGGCCAGTTCCCTCAGCACTGATGTTGGTGCATGCTCTCCCATCAAGCTGGACTGAGAACTGTAACCAGTAATTATAAGAGAAAATAAACTCCTTGTTCCCTTAAGCAGCTTGATGGTCATTTATCAGCAACTCTGCAGGTGAACTGCAACATGTAGTGTCTGTAATGTTTTGAGAAATTTGTTGTGGTGACTTTCTATTTTGGTCATATCTGATTGGTGGAGGATATACTTCTTATATTTGGATGGGGAGCTTTCCTTTGATGTGGAAAATTTTCATTAATGATATGAAAAAATCTCTTCTGGAATGGCTTTATGGGTTTCTTCTGGTATTCCATGAATGCACAGGTTTGTTTTTTTCAAGGAATCTCATAACTCTTGAATATTCTTTTCCAGTATTTTTTTCTTTTTCTTTTTTTTATTATTATTTATTCAATCGTGCGTGTGTGTGTGTGTGTGTGTGTGTGTGTGTGTGTGTGTGTGTGTATGTGCGTGTGTATGTATGTGTGTGTGTGTAGAACCGAGGACGAATTCGGGAATCACCATGGACCGCCTCCACCTCCTCCTTGTTTGCTCTGCCCCGGGATTCACAGGCTCTGCCCTACTAGGACCAGAAACGCAGACCTGGTATCTGTACATGGGGTCTAGGATCCAAACTCAGGACCTTCCACCTGCAAGGCAGAGGCTTAACCCCTGAGCCATCTCTCCAGCCCCTTTTTTCTTTTTCAACCTTTTTGATTGAACCAATTTGTTCTGCTATTTTGTCTTCTAAGTCTATTTTCTGCTTTGTTGGTTCTGGTAAGACTTTCTGTTGAATTTTGGATTATATCTAGTTTATTTTTAATTTCAAGCTTAATCTCCAAATGAGTTTTTTCTACTGCTCTGTCTAGTTTTGTTTCTTCAGCTGCCTTTTTCATTTCATGTAGGTGCCTATTGTGCTTCTGTTTATATTGGCTTATGAGGTTATTTAACTTCTCAGGTTTCCTCTTTTATTGTTTTTATCAGGGTAAAGATCATGCTTTGAAAATCCTTGTTTTGCAGCAAGGATTATACTCAATGTAGAAAAACTTGAAGCATTCCTGCTTTGATCAAGAACTAGACAAGGCTGTCCATTCTCACCACTTCTATTCAATATTGTACTTGAAGTCTTTTTTTTTTTTTTTTTTTTTTTTAATTTTTTTTTTATTATTATTATTTATTCAACTGTGTGCATGTGCGTGTGTATGTGCGCGCGCGTGCGTGTATCTGTGTGTGCGTGTGTCTGTGTATGTGTAGAACCACGGACGAATTCGCGAACCACCATGGACGCCTCCATCTCCTTCTGCCCCGGGATTCACAGGCTCCGCCCTACCAGGACCAGAAGCGCAGGCCGCCCCCGCTTCCGCCTGGCGTCTATACGTGGGATCTGGGATCCGAACTCGGGACCTTCCGCCTGCAAGGCGGAGGCTTAACCCCTGAGCCACCTCTCCAGCCCCTGTACTTGAAGTCTTAGCTGAAGCCATAAGACAAGAAAGGGAGATAAAAGGGATTCAAATTGGCAAGGAAGAAGTCAAGTTATCTCTATTTGCAGATGACATGATCGTATACCTGGAAACTCCTGGAACTAATACAGAAGTTCCGCAGGGTGGCAGGATACAAAATAAATGTACAAAAATCAGTGGCCTTCCTATATGCCCAGAGTGAAAGAAGTGAAAAAGCCCTGAGAGAAACAATCCCATTTACTATAAAAATGAAACACCTTGGTATAAACCTAACCAAGGAAGTAAGAGACCTTTACAATGAAAACTTTAAAACCCTAAAGAAAGAAATTGCAGAAGACACCAGAAGGTGGAAAGACCTCCCATGTTCCTGGATTGGGAGAATCAACATCATGAAAATGACCATCATACCAAAGGCAATATATAGATTCAATGCTATACCAATTAAAATCCCAAAGCAATTCTTTAAAGAAGTTGACCAAACAATCTCAAAATTCATATGGAGAAACAAAAGACCCAGGATAACAAAAACAATCCCAAGTATTGGGAGGTATCACTATACCAAACTGTAACAGTTACTCTTAACTATTGCTGTGAGGGAGCACTCAAAGTCAATCAACTTAAGGGAGAAAGGGAGGTTTATTCAGCTTGCGGTTCCAGAGGAGGCAGTTTCTTATGGCAGAGGTGGCATGGCTGGCTGGCAAAGCTGGAGGAGGCTAAGTCACTGCAGACATCTTGGAAGCTGAGAGCTGCAGACTGCTTGCTGCAAAGGCAGACTTCTCTCAGAGGTAGGGTGGGACTAATCCACCTCAAGGCCCACCCCTGCTGACTGCCTTCCTCCAGCAAGTCTCCACCTCTCAAGGTACCATGACCTTGCCAAACACATGAGACTGTGGGGGACACATTTCAAACCATGACACAAACCTTAATCTATACTACAAATCCATAGTTATAAAAATAGCCTGGTACTGGCTCCAAAATAGACACACAGATCAATGGATAAGAGTTGAAGACCCAAAAAGAAAATCAACAAACCACAATCCAGAACTTCAGAGACTCTATATCAATCACATAGAACTAGGCCAGCCTAATCTCTCCCCATCCTGGAGCTCAGGGACATTTGCGGAAGAGGGGGCGGTAAGATTGTAAGAGCAAAAGGATGGGAGGAGCAACGATTTGCAAGATTCTCAACAATAGTTGGGGCCAAAGCAATCATAATGGGACTTTGCATGCCCTGTGCAATGTCCAGCGCACTGTTGCCCTCATAAAGTCTAGCATCTGTTAAGGGCACTGAGACCCCTGGAGGCAAGGGATTGACAGCCATAGTAGTGATCTTATGCTTAAGGGGAACAAGAGAAAGGGCTTATGGAAATGCCACTGGGTCCTTATATGTCATCGGAGAGGAGGACCCAGTGGAGAGTTAGGCGTACACAATAAAGGACTCTCTGGGAATTGGGGGGGAGGCACTGGGGGAAGGGGAGGGGGAGGAGGGGGTTCGGGGGGAGGAGGGGGGAGGGAGGGAACTGGTAAAAAATTTTAAAATGTATAATTAAATTTTTAATAATAATAAAAAAAAGAGTTGAAGACCCAGATATAATCCCACACAATTACAGCCATTTGATGTTTGACAAAGGGGCCCAAAAAATCCCATGGAAAAAGAACAGCATCTTCAATAAATGGTGCTGGCAAAACCAGATATCCACATGCAGAAAATTAAAACTGAACCTGTACTTGTCACCATGTAGAAGACTTAATTCCAAATGGATCAAGAAACTCAATATAAGGCCAGAGACTATAAAAACCTTAGTTGAAAGGGTAGAGAACTCCCTGGAGCTGATTGGACTAGGCCAATAGTTCCTAAACAGACATCCAATAGCACAGTCACTACAACCAACATTCAACAGATGGGATCTTATGAAATTAAAGAGCTTCTGTTCAGATAAGGAGATTGTAACATGAGCTCAAAGGCAACCCACAGAATGGAAGAAAATCTTCACTAACCACATATCTGATAGAGCTCTGTTATCCAGAGTGTATGAACAACTTAGAAAACTAAACACCAAGAAAACAAATGGCCCAATTAAAAAATGATATTGCAACTTAGAAGAAACTTTACTAGGGACGAAATTGAAATGTCTAACAAATATCTGAAAAAATGCTCCGCATCCTTAGCCATCAGGGAAATGCAAATCAAAATCTCCTTGAGATATCATCTCACCCCAGTCAGGATGGCAAAAATCCACAATACAACAACACCAAATGCTGGAGAGGATGTAGCGAGAAGGAAACTCTCCTACATTGCTGGTGGGAATGCAGACTTATACAACCACTCTGGTGAGCCATCTGGCGATTCTTAAAAAAGTTAAAGATTGAAATGTCATATGACCCTGCTACTCCACTTTTGGTAATAATCCCTATACAGCAAAAATTCACCTCAATAGCACAAGCACGACCATGTTCATAGCAGCACTGTTTATAATAGCAAAGTCATGGAATCAACCCAAATGCCCAACAGTTGACGAGTGGATAAGGAAAATGTGGTACCTTTATACAATGGAGTACTACTCCGCCATCAAAAATGATGAATTAATGAAAATATCTTGGAAATGGATGTCATTAGAAACAATTATATTGAGCGAAGTATCCCAGGCACAGAAAATTGTGCTGTATGTACTCCCTAACGGGTGGATCCTAGTACCAAACCCACTTAGTGACACACTCAAAGATAAATTTCTGTAATACCTACAGTAATTGCAAAGATTATAAACAGGAGGGAAGGGGAAGGAGTGCCCCACCACAAACAAGGAGAGAGGGGATCATGCTACAGCAGAGAAAATAGGCCACCATCAAGGACTGCAAGTAAGTAATGAGACATCTGGTTAAGCTCACAGACTTTCCGTCCTGGTCACTTGCAACTGATGGGGTTTGGTCTCACCAGACAGGGAGGGCAAAGAGTCTAGAAGTTAGAAGGTAACCATCCTGCAAATGGGAGACTGACCCCCCCCCTCGCCGCAGTCTCCTACTCTTATTCCATCTACCTTTAAATCTACTCTTATAATAAGACTCTATCTAATACCCATCAAGATGGAGTCAAGGGTGGTGCAGGAACAGCAAAACTGGAAGAAAAAAAAAACAACAAACCATAATTCAGAGCATCAGAGACCCTACATTAATCACCAGGAACCAGACCATCCTAATCTTTCCCCATCCCAAAGCTCAGGGAAATTTGTGGAAGAGGGGGCGGTAAAATTGTAAGAGCCTAAAGATGGGGAGGAGCAACGATATGCAAGATACTCCACACAAGTTAGGGCTGAAGTAATCATAAAAGGACTTTACATGACCTGCACAATTACCCAAAGGCTAGCATGGATCACAGGCACTAGGATCCTTAAAGGCAAGGGATTAACAGCTACAATAGTGTTCCTACACTAAAGCGGAACACAAAAAAAGAGTTCTAGGTAATGCTACTGAGTCTTTACACCTCATCAGAAGAGCCCAGAGGAAAGTTTGACATGCACAGTAAAGGACGCTCCAGGAATGGGGAGGGGGAAAGGGCACTGGAGAAAGAGAGGGAGAGGGGGGAAAGGAAGGCGGAAGAGGGGAGGAAGCAAGGGGATCCAGGGAGGGCTGGAGGGAGGGAGGGGAATGAGGTATCTATCAAGTTTGTATGTGTGGAAAAAAAAATAAAAGCAAATAAAAAATAAATATTACTTCTGAAAAAGCAAAAAAAAAAGAAAATCCTTGTTTTGGTTATTGAATTCTTGACTAATATCTGAGAAGTTATTTTGGTAGGGATCCATTGGTTTGGGGGGTCAACATTTTTTGTGGAGGCGATGTGGTTTTGTTGTTTCTTGTGGATTTACAGTGTGACTTGGTCATTTTGTGTTTGATTTCCAGAATTTTTCTTGGTATGTGTTTATGCCTGTTTTGAATTGACTGTGCAGAATTACTGCACTTGTATTGTTTTTGCTACTGTTTATCTTAGCATTTAAGGTCTCAGTTTAAGGTTTTAGTTCCTTGGTGTTATTTTCGTAGGTATGGCAAAATGCTACAAAAAAGTGTGAAAGCTCTACTCTGATTATGGGGCTGACAGAGTTTAAGTCTACATTTATTTGGATGTTTGGGATTGCATGTCAGGGTGTGTTATGTGTGGTTTGAGTTAAGTATTAGATCAACTTTATATTATGAAATAGGGTAACTCAAGTAGCCAGGAGTTAGAGCTTAGAATATTATGGCAACTATTAGTTCCTTTCAGGGTTTATGAAGATTAATAGTTAATGCCCTAAGGAATGGGTGTGTAGGGTTTTGGGTGTGTTATATAGAGATGTAAAGCAGAGGTGACTGTCAACTGAGATGAGAAGGTTCCTTCTGTTTGAAGCTTTAGGATCCTCAGTAGCAAGGTATTTATTGGTGCTCTGGTCCGGGTTTGTGGTGCCTGTGTACTCTGTTAAAATCTTGGTGATTCTATTATTGGCTGGCTGAGGGAGTTGTGTTGGTTAAGGTTGCCTTGTACTTGACCCCAAGAGAGAGAAAATCTGATCTGCCAAAGCCTGTTGTCTCAGAGCTTAGGGGAGTGGCCAAGTCAGGCTAGAGCCCAGTGGCCTGCACAGGCTGAAGCCCAAAAGGAACTGCAATCCACTAAATACTGCTGTTGACCCAGAGTCTGGGGCATGCCAAGGGGCTGCCACTGATGCACTTACCACCCATCTCCAGTAGAGAGGAAATCCGATCATCAAAGCCTGGTGGTGTTCTAGAGCTTACAAGAGTGGTTGGGGATCAGCCAGGCTCTGAGCCCAAAAGACAGTCATTTCCTTCTAAAGCTCACATTTTGTGTTGAAATCATATATTTTTATTCTATTAACTTAGACATTTCGAACTACAGCATAAAAGGATGGTAAGAAGCTCAGTGTGCCTGCTTGCAAACCTGGTGACCTGAAGCCAATACCCAAAGTCCACAGAGTTGAAGTCAAGAATTGAAAATTGGAGCCTGTGAATCCCGGGGCAGAGTAAACAAGAAGGAGGTGGAGGCATCCATGGTGGTTCCTGAATTCCTCTGTGGTTCTACACACACACACAATTGAATAAATAATAAATAAATAATATAAAAAAAAAAGAATTGAAAATTGTCCTCTGAACCCTCATGCATTCTATGGCTCCTGTGCACCTGTCACAAAACAAGCAAACAAACAAATAAAAATACAGACATAAGGAAAAAAAATGATTGCTTCATACATGGTCATTACTTCCAGGGATAAGATTCTAAATTTCAATCTCACCACTGCTACACTGGAAAAAAATCAGGCAGTTTTAAATCTGAACAGTATTTATTTTTGTTAATTATGTGGAAAATGTTGCTGACAATGTAATGACGTCAGCTTCTTCATTTGCAACATGGCAAGATTGTATTATATATAACAACATGGGGGAGATAGCAAATGGAAAAAATAGCACTTTAAGGGGAAGGGCTTTCTGTGGCTTGAATCTGAAATGTTTCCTATTGATTCATATGTTTGACAATTTGATCCTCAATTGGCTGCTCTGTTTGAGAAGGCTTTAGAACTTTTAGGAGGTGGTACTTTATTGCAGAAAGTGTGTCCTGGGAGGACGACCTTAAAGGTTGGTAGCCCTGCTGCACTTGTTCTCTTTCTGTCTTCTGGTTGCATATTCAGTATGAGCTTGCCATTGTGTGTTCCCTGTTCCCTGACTGTCACAATGCCTGTCCCTCCAGGATGAACTCTTATCTGTTCTGGAACCATAAACCCAAGATAATAAACCATTTCTCCCTTAAGTTAGATGAGTCAAAATATTTTATCACAAGAGGTGAAGAGTAACTGTTTCAGGTTTCATGAGTCTGCACTTGTAGCTGAGAAAGCTGGGGGAGAAACAATCATTTTTCTTCAGTAGTGTAGCCATTGGCAAGTTGCCCATTCTTCAGCAATAATCCCACATATATGCTCATGGAAGCAACACTAATTAAGCTTATTGGTTTATAAAAAGAAGACAGGGAAGGAGAGGGGAGACTTAAGAAGAATGATTTCAGAGAAGGAGGAGCAGGATAAGAGAAGAAAATGAAATGAATGAATAGGAGTACTTTAAAAATAGCATTTTAAGATCTTTAGAAGGAAGTGTAATTTAAATTTTAACTAAGAAAATAATTTTTTAAAACAAAATATCAAAGATAACAAAGTACAAGGACTTCTCCTTGTAAGGTGCCTCAGAACTTAAAAATTACTCACAATAAATGATAATGTTGAAAAGATGTAACATATAAAAATGCTAGTGATTTCTACAAATGAATCATCAAAATTCAACCATCATAGATACAGTTGGATGTCTTAGTTACTTTTCTTGTCACTGTGGTAAAATACTCTGACACAAAGAATTCAAGGGAAAAAAGGTTTATCTTGGCCAACAGTTGAAGGGTACAGTTGTCCTTCAGTCTGGAAGAGTTTGAAGTAACTAGTCATATTGTATCAATCAGGAAGGAACGATAGATAGATAGATAGACAGATCGATTGATAGAGAGATAGATAGGTAGGTACATAGGTAGGTAGACAGATAGAAATAATACCATTAACTCAATTTAATTTCTGTTTTATACAGTCCAGTATCCCACTCCAGGGAATGGTTCCATTCATAGAGAGAAGATCTTCCCACTTCAACTGACCTGATCAATATAATTCTCCACAGGATGCCAGAGGTTAACCTAACTTAAATAACCTCTCACAGGTATGCCAGAGACTTTTCTCCTAGGTGATTCTAGATCCCATGAAATGGACAACACTATCTACTATAGTGGGAAGTTCATAAAAAACAAACTGTTATGAACAACAAAATATATAACTAATACTTTCTCTGAGAAATATAAAGTGTAGGAGTGAGGATAAGATTGCATACTTGAGGGCTGGAGAGGTGGCTCAGGGATTAAGCCTCCGCCTTGCAGGCGGAAGGTCCTGAGTTCGGATCCCAGATCCCACGTATAGATGCCAGGCGGAAGCGGGGGTGGCCTGCGCTTCTGGTCCTGGTAGGGCGGAGCCTGTGAATCCCGGGGCAGAAGGAGGTGGAGGCGTCCATGGTGGTTCACAAATTCGTCCGTGGTTCTACACACACACATACACACATGTGCGCGCACATACATACACACACACATGCACAATTGAATAAAAATAATAATAATAATAAAAAAATTAAAAAAAAAAGATTGCATACTTGATCTGGTACACATGGAAGTTTGGGAATACTGTTTCAGCAAAAATTTAACAACTCTAATCTGTTTAAGAGAATATGATTGACATGAATACATTGAAAACACTTCAATAATATGCTGCAAATTGAAAATGTGTATACCTTCCAACCAAGCAAATTTGAATTTTAAATATGAACTTTATGAAACCTCAGTAGTCTGACAAGAAAACATACATAAAGCCTATTAATGCAAAATAAAGGGGCTGGGTTAGGTAAAATATCTTAATTCATATTTTAAAAGAGTGGTAACACTTCAGCATTCAGAATACGTTTTTATTTATCTCAAAATTTTATTGTGTACATGATGTATGTGAATGTGGGTACACATGTTTTAGCACATGTATAGAGATCAGAGGACTTTGTGGAGTCAGTTCTCTTTTTACACTTTCATGTCAATTCAATGGGGATCAAATTCAGTTCCTTATTCAGGCTTGTGAGCCGAACACTTTGACCCAGTTAGCATCTGGCCATTTCCAGAACACTTTTCATATTGCACTAACATTAAACCAGGCTGTACTTTGGAAAAAATTGTCATTTGGACCCATATTAATAGCTTCTCAGTGAACGAATTAGTTATTAAAAGAAGCCGAGCTATCTCCAAAACATTTAATTGAAATTTAATAGACAGGTTGATAAAATTTAATAGTAAGCTTTACAGGTGCAATTGTTCAATATATGAAACTAGAAAAAAATTTGAAGATCCTCTGCCCCTCCTGCCCAACCAGGAGAGGATGATAGCACCTGGTCCTCCTTCCCAGGTAAGTCCCACCAGCTCCCAAGTCACCTGCTCGTCCCAGCTCCTCCTACCAGCAAGCCTGGGCAACACCCAGGCTGCCCCGGGCTTGGGTGGGCCACTAGGCCATGCCCCAGGTCCCAGGTGAAGAGCTCTGACATCGCCATCAGCCCCCTCTGCCCTCCGGCCTTCCCAGAACCCTCGCTGGCGGTGCAGAGAGGACACTGCTCCTCAGAATTCAACAGAGTTCAAAGGAAACTCAAGCAAAGCTCTAGGGGACAAAGACCATACATCTGAAGTCCTCTAAAATCATCCTATCACATGGGAGAGATTCTTCACATCCAGCCCAAAGATAAGTAAACCCCCACTTTACCATCCTGCTCCTTTCAATTATTAATCACTGTAGATTAACTTTTCCATATAGCCACCCCCAAAACATATACAACTTCAGGGATTATACCACTCACCCTCATATATCACCAAAGAACTAAATTGTAAAAGTGCATTACCATACTAATATTCATCCCCTGTCTACTAAACCTGACTTTATTGATATACTAACAGTGTAATAGCTTCATCTAGGAAATAACAATAACAACAGACAAATGTACCCAACTCCAAGGCAAACACTAGTAATAACTGCTTGAGAGTAGTAATACCAACTAAATCAGTTCACTCAAAAACACACAGAAACTGAAAGGTCTTAAGAGACAAAACAACAATGCCCAAATCAAAGCACAGATCCATGAGAAACAAAACCCAAGAAGAAAAATCTCCCACCGAAAGAATTAACCCAATAATGATGGATTCCAACCAGAACAAACTCACAGAAAATAGCCAAGAAAGCCTGACCCAAGATAACGACTTTCTTTTTTTTTTAATTTTTTTTTATTATTTATTCAACTGTGTGCATGTGCATATGTATGTGCGGCGCGCGCGTGTGTGTGTGTGTGTGTATGTGTAGAATTCGCGAACCACCATGGACGCCTCCACCTCCTCTCTGCCCCGGGATTCACAGGCTCTGCCCTACCAGGACCAGAAGCGTAGGCCGCCCCCGCTTCCGCCTGGCGTCTATACGTGGGATCTGGGATCCGAACTCAGGACCTTCCGCCTGCAAGGCGGAGGCTTAACCCCTGAGCCACCTCTCCAGCCCCCCAAGATAACGACTTTCAAAGCATGATCATTACCATGATCAATACTATGAAAGAGGAAATCCGGGAAGAGTTAAATAACTGGATCAACCACTTTGAACAGGAACACAACAGATACTTGGAGGAGATGAGAAAAGCAGTTCAAGAAACAAAAACAGACATAGAGCAGTTAAAACAGTCTTAGGCAGAGTTTAAAATTGAACTAAAAGACAAGTTATCTTCAACCCAGAACTCAACAGAGAGTCTTACCAGCAGAACTAACAAGGCAGAAAATAGAATTTCAGATCTTGAAGACAAGTGGAGTATTAACCAGCTCAATGGAAGAGGTTGTTAAAGCCAAAAAGATACATGAGAGGAATATTAAGAGTTATGGGACACCCTGAAGAAGCCTAACATGTGGATTCATGGAATATCAGAGCAAGAATCCCAATATACCACACCTGAGGAAATTTTTCAAATTATCATAAATGAAAACTAACCTCATCTAAAGAATGAGAGGCCCATCCAAATACAAGAGGCATTCTGTACCCCAAACAGATATGACCAAAATAGAAACTTGCCACGGTAAATAATAGTCAAAACATTCCACATAGAAGACAAAGAAAAGGTGCTGAGAGCCTCAAGGGAAAAAAAAAACAAGTCACTTTTAAAGGTAAATCTATAAAAGTAACAAATGACTTCTCAACGGAAACAGTAAAAGCAAGAAGAGCTTGGAGAGATGTACCTCAAGTATTAAATGAGCAAAAATGTCAACCCAGGCTGATATACCCAGCAAAACTATCTGTCATGATTGAGGGAGAAAGAAAAGTTTTCCAGCATAAAGACAACTTGAAGGGATACATGTCTACCAAACCAGGCCTTCAAAAAAATGCTAGAAATGATACTCAAGCTTGAAGAAAAAAATCATGCATATCCAGAAGGACAGAAGGGAAGTATAACACCACTAAAACCTAAAAGCCAAATAATACACTTACAAAAGCCACTAAACATAAAAAATGTCCAGAATTAAAAATAATTTCTCCATTATAACACTAAATGTCAATGGAATTAACTCACCAATCAAGAGACACAGATTACAAACTTGGATTAAAAAACACAACCCATCTGCCTTCAGGAAACTCACCTCACCACAAAAGATAGGGACATCCTAAAAATAAAAGGCTGGTCCAAAATTCTGCAAGCTAATGGAAAGAAACAGGCAGAGGTAGCCATTATGCTGTCAGACAATGTGGACCTCAAACCAAAAAAAAATCATAAGAGACATAGATGGATACTACATTTTAGTCACAGGTACAACTCACCAGGAAGACGTCACAATACTGAACATATATGCACCTAATACGGGCCCTTCCACATTCATTAAGCAAACCCTACAGCATCTAAAGTGAGAAATCAACCCCAAAACAATAATTCTTGGGGATTTCAACACCGCCCTCTCAACATGGGATAGATCAACAGGTCAAAAACTTAACAGAGACTCTTTGGAACTTAAATGCTTACTGAAATGGACCTTATAGATCTCTATCAAACTTTTCATCCACGTACCAGAGAATATACATTTTTCTCAGCAGCACACGGAACTTTCTCCAAAATAGATCACATATTGGACACAAAATGAATCTCCACATATACAGGAAAGTTGAAATTCTAGCCTGTATCCTATCAGACCACCATGGTATAAAAGCTTGATATCCACCACATAACAAACAACAGAAAATACACTAACTCCTAGAAACTAAACACTGTGATGCTGAATGAGAATTGGATTCAGGAAGAAATTACGAAGGAAATTGAAGATTTCCTGGATGTGAATGATAATGAAAATACATCTTATCAAAATCTTTGGGACACAATGAAAGTCATCCTCGGAGGTAAGTTCATAACTCTTAATGCCTATATCAAAAAAATGGAAATGTCAGAAATAAATAACTTAACAATGCAGCTTAAAGCTTTAGAAACACTAGAGCAATCTGATCCCCAAAGCAGTAGAAGCGAGGAGAGTAGCAAAATAAGGGGAGAAATATCCGAAATTGAGATTAGGAAAACAATACAGCGAATCAACCAGTCGCAAAGGTGGTTCGTAGAAAAAAATCAGTAAGAAATTGATACACCCCTAGCTAAGTTAACCAAAAGCAAGAGAGAGAGAAAACCCAAATTAACAAAATTAGAAATGAAAATGGAGTTATCATTACTGATACCCAAGAAATTCAGAGTATTATAACATCATATTTCAAAAACTCATACTCTGTGAAATTTGACAACACAAAAGAAATGGATGAATTCCTGAGTAAAAACAACTCACCTAAATTGAATCAGGAAGTTGTGAATTATTTAAATAGTCCTGTAACATATGAGGAAATCAATGAGGTAATCTTGAATCTTCCCACCAAAATGTCCTGGACCAGATGGATTCAGCATAGAGTTCTACGAGACATTTAAGGAACAAATAACACCAATATTCCTTAAACTGTTCCATCAAATAGCAAAGGAAAGAACACTACCAAATTCTTCCCATGAAGCTAATATTATCTTAATCCCAAAACCTAATAAAGATACACTTTTAAAAAAGGAAACTAGGGGAGTGGTCAGAACATGAAAGGAAGTAAGGAGACGATGCAGGAAGAGCATTGCTGGCCACCGTAATAAGCCCATCAGACTGACTCACTCGCATGGGCTGGAATGATGCATGATCAGCAAATGCCACACCCCCCAACCCACAGATCAGGAGGAAGCAAAGAAAGTGAGTCTCTCAAGAAATATGAAGGCTTAGGAAGAAAAGAGGTCTGGAAATGGCTGGAGGGGCAGGTGAAAACTCTGGAAGACGAGATTAGGCAAATGTATAGAGCTTAAAGAAAGGATTTCCTGAGACTCCTAAGCACATCAACTCTCCACAACTTGATTTAACCAATAAGTAATACAGAATTCTCACTTGTAGGATTTAATTCTCAGTACCTGTCAGAACTAAATACGTTCCCCACAAATGAAGATTTCTTCCAAAAATCTAATGTCTCAAGTTCAGGGCCCAATGAGCCATTTGGTGCAATGAATTGAATACACACTGATAAAGACTAGTGTGTGTGCTTCTTAGGCTCTAGACACTCTGATTTCCTGAAGGTGATTATGTTGGGGGGGAAAAACTATGGTAAATCCAAGCCTCACATTAAGCACGATGTCCAGTCAAATGGAAAATAATCTCTGTCTGGAGCCAGGTAGCGTTGGCACCACCATCAAATAATCTACTTTTCCCAGAGCAGATAAAATCCATTTTAAAAAATGGTAAGAATTCATTATCTGGGCATTGTTGTCATTTGTCTTAGTTTTCTCCATTCCCCTGTCCAAAGTACAGAAACTTCATTAGGAAAACACAGCACAGCCTACTGAAAAGTGTTTGGAGTTTAAAGGAAATTAAACTAGAGAAACATATTTTAAAAAAAAAAAAGAAGAAAACCCTAAAGAAAGAAATAGCCGAAGACACCAGAAGGTGGAAAGACCTCCCTTGTTCCTGGATTGGCAGAATCAACATCGTGAAAATGACCATCCTACCAAAGGCAATATACAGATTCAATGCTATACCAATCAAAATCCCAAAGCAATTCTTCAAAGAAGTTGACCAAACAATCTCAAAGTTCATATGGAGGCACAAAAGACCCAGGATAGCAAAAACAATCCTGAGTAACAAAAACACAGCTGGAGGTATAACCATACCAAACCTTAGTCTATACTACAAATCCATAGTTGTAAAGACAGCCTGGTATTGGCTCCAAAATAGACACACAGATCAATGGATAAGGATTGAAGACCCAGATATAAACCCACAAAGTTACAGCCATTTGGTCTTTGACAAAGGGGCCCAAAGAATCCAATGGAAAAAGAACAGCATCTTCAACAAATGGTGCTGGCAAAACTGGATCTCCACATGCAGAAGATTAAAGCTGGACCCGTACTTGTCACCATGTACAAGACTTAATTCCAAATGGATCAAGGACCTTGATATCAGGCCAGAGACTATAAAAACCATAGTTGAAAGGATAGGGAACTCCCTCGAGCTGATTGGGCTAGGTCAACAGTTCCTAAACAGACATCCAATGGCACAGTCACTGCTACCAACTCTCAACAGTTGGGATCTTGTGAAATTAAAGAGCTTCTGTTCAGATAAAGAGATTGTAACGCGAGCTCAAAGGCAACCTACAGAATGGGAGAAAATCTTCACTAACCACATATCTGATAGAGCTCTATTGTCCAGAGTGCACAAAGAACTTAGAAAACTAAACACCAAGGAAACCAATGGCCCAATTAAAAAATGGGCCATGGAACTTAAAAGAAACTTTACCAGGGATGAAATTAAAATGTCTAACAAATATCTGAAAAAATGCTCCACTTCTTTAGCCATCAGGGAAATGCAAATCAAAACTTCCCTGAGATATCATCTCACCCCGGTCAGGATGGCAAAAATCCACAATACTAACAACGACAAATGCTGGAGAGGATGTGGAGAGAGGGGAACTTCTCCTACATTGCTGGTGGGAATGCAGGCTCATACAGCCACTCTGGCGAGCCGTCTGGAGATTCTTAAAGAAATTAAAGATTGAAATGCCATATGACCCTGCTATTCCACTTTTGGGAATAACCCCCCATACAGCAGAGGTTCGCCTCGATAGCACAAGCACGACCATGTTCATAGCAGCACTGTTTACAATAGCAAAGTCATGGAATCAGCCCAAATGTCCAACAGTTGACGAGTGGATAAGGAAACAGTGGTACATCTATACAATGGAGTACTACTCAGCCATCAAAAATGATGAATTACTGGAATTTGCTGGGAAATGGATGTCATTAGAAACAATTGTATTAAGTGAAGTATCCCAGACCCAGAAAATTAAGCGCCGTATGTACTCCCTAATAGGTGGCTCCTAGTACCAAACCCACCCAGCCCACCTAGAGACAGGAATTCCAAGGATTATGAACAGGAGGGATGGGGTAGGAGGGCCACACCAGAAACAAGGAGAGAAGGGACCATGTTACAGCAGGGAAAATAGGCCTCCACCAAGGACCCAAATAAGTAATGAGACATCTGATTAAGTTCACAGACTCTTGTTCCTGATCATTTACTACTGAGGGGGAGTGATCTCACCAGAAGAGGAGGGCATATAGTCTGGCAGATAAAAAGTAACAATTTTGCAAATGGGTGATAGACCCCTCCCTCACTGTGGTTTCCCACTTTTATTACATCTACCTTGAATGTGCTTTATCACAAGACTCTAACAGCTTTTTGTCTCTGGCCAGGGGGTAGCATACAATGCCCACCAGGATGGAGTGAAGGGCATTGCAGGAGCAGCAAAACTGCAAAAGAAAATCAACAAACCACAATCCAGAACTTCAGAGACTCTATATCAACCACCTAGAACTAGGCCAGCTTAGTCTCTCCCCATCTTGAAGCTCAGGGAAATTTGCGGAAGAGGGGGCGGTAAGAGTGTAAGAGCATAAGGATGGGAGGAGCAATGATATGTAAGATACTCTATACTAGTTAGGGCTGAAGCAATCATAATTGGACTTTGCATGCCCTGCGCATTGTCCAACACACTGTTGACCTCACAAAGTCTAGCACCTGCTAAAGGCACCAAGATCCTTGGAGGCAAAGAATTGGCAGCCACAGCAGTGTTCCTATACCTAAGGGGAACACGGGAAAGGGTTCGGCAAAGGCCACTGGGTCCTTGTACGTCATCGGAGAGGAGGGCCCAGAGGAAAATCAGTCATGCACAAGAAAGGACTCTCTGGGAATTGGGGTGGGAAGGCACTGGGGGATGGGAAGGGAGAGGGGTGGGGAGGGGGAGCAGGGGGTACGGGGGGAGGAGGAGGGAGGGAGGGAACTGGTGTACCTAATAAGTTTGTATGAGCTGAAATAAAAAAAAATAAAAAAAAAAAGAAAAGAAAAACTACCGTCTAATAACTAGTCCTGGAAATGACAAGGAAACCCAAAACCCTCGCCGAAGAAAAACATGTACAAATAGAATTACAAAGTGGTGATCTTTTCCATTGTCACATAACCTCTCCTGTCACACCTTACAATATAATCTTCACCATAAATGGAGGCAGCAAGCAATGAGAGATAACAGGAGGTGAGTTTATTTTCTATAGCCTCTTAACGCCTGCTCTGTTGGAAAAATAGCACTTCTGACAGGGCTTCGAGATTCAATTTGGAGAGGCTAATATGGATGTGGAGAAGCCCGTGAAACTGTTTTGTCTGTTTCTTCCAGCACATCTCTTTTTTTTTCCCTGAGTACGGACAGACTTGAAAAGTAAAGAGTCTCACAATGATGAAGAAGGAACAATCTAGTTTGGGATAGAATGATGTCTTCAGCTGAAAAGATCATCTCACTCGAAGGCACCATGAAAGGTTTCCCATGTGTAAGACTTTTCAGGGACTCTTGGTGGGCTGGGAGCAGAGATACATAGAGAACAAAGTTTGGAAGAAGCAAATATTGTTACCTCACTGCATAAGTGAGAGCCTCAATGTTGATAGGAATGAATAAAGTATCCAAAGTCTCTTGATAAAAAAAAAAGGAAACTATAAGCCAATCTCTTTGACAACATAGATGCAAAGATTCTTAATAAAGTCTTAGCATTCAAAAACATATCAAAAAGATCATCCATGGAGATCAAGTAGGTTTTATCCCAGGCACACAGGATTGGTTCAACATTCACAAATCAATAAATGTAATTCATCATATAAACCAATCCAAAATTCAAGACCACATGATACTCTTGATAGATGCAGAAAAAGCTTTTGACAAGATCCAACAGCCTTTTATGATCAAAACCCTAGAGACAGTTGAAATGCAAGGAACCTTTATCAATATAATAAAATCTGTATACAACAAGTCAACAGCAAGGATTATACTCAATGGGGAAAAACTTGAAGCATTCCCGCTTTGATCAGGAACTAGACAAGGCTGTTCACTCTCACCACTTCTATTCAATATTGTACTTGAAGTCTTAGCTGAAACCATAAGAAAACAAAGGGAGATAAAAGGGATTCAAATCGGCAAGGAAGAAGTCAAGTTATCTCTATTTGCAGATGACATGATTGTATACCTAAATGATCCTAAAAACTCCACCAGGAAACTCCTGGAACTAATACAGAAGTTCCACAGCGTGGCAGGATACAAAATAAATGTACAAAAATCAGTGGCCTTCCTATATGCCCAGAATGAAAGAAGTGAAAAAGCCCTGAGAGAAACAATCCCATTTACTATAGCCCCTAAAAAATGAAATACCTTGGTATAAACCTAATCAAGGAAAAGACCTTTACAATGAAAACTTTATTTTTTAATTTTTTATTAGAAGATACATATAATATATGGAAAATGATCTGTGTATTTTTCTCAGTCAAGTTCACCCAACTCATATTATTTTCCATCGTGCACACATTCCGTCCTGTGATTCTTCCTTTCATTTATTTATTTATTTATTTATTTATTTATTTATTTATTTATTTATTTATCTATCTATCTATCTATCTATCTATTTATTTATTTTATTTCCACTTATACAAACTTAACAATGAAAACTTTAAAACCCTAAAGAAGGAAATTACAGAAGACACAGAAGGTGGAAAGACCTCCCATGTTCCTGGATTGCAGAATCAATATCATAAAAATGACCATCCTACCAAAGGCAATATACAGATTCAATGCTATACCAATTAAAATCCCAAAGCAGTTCTTCAAAGAAGTTGACCAAACAATCTCAAAATTCATATGGAGACACAAAAGACCCAGGATAGCAAAAACAATCCTAAGTAACAAAAACACTGCTGGAGATATCACCATACCAAACCTTAGTCTATACTACAAATCCATAGTTATAAAAACAGCCTGGTACTGGCTCCAAAATAGACACACAGATCAATGGATAAGGGTTGAAGACCCAGATATAAGCCCACACAATTACAGCCATTTGATGTTTGACAAAGGGGCCCAAAAAATCCAGTGGGAAAAGAACAGCATTTTCAACAAATGGTGCTGGCCAGACTGGATGTCCACATGCAGATTAAAACTCGTCCAGTATTTGTCACCATGTAGATGACTTAATTCCAAATGGATCAAGGACCTTGATATAAGGCCAGAGACTATAAAAACCTTAGTTGAAAGGGTAGGGAACTCCCCGGAGCTGATTGGACTAGGCCAACAGTTCCTAAATGGACTAGGGCAACAGTTCCTAATCGGAAATCCAATAGCACAGTCACTACAACCAACACTCAACAGATGGGATCTTATGAAATTAAAGATCTTCTGTTCAGATAAAGAGATTGTAACTCACGCACAAAGGCAACCCACAGAATGGGAGAAAATCTTCATTAACCCCATATCTGATAGAGCTCTATTATCCAGAATGCACAAAGAATGTAGAAAACTAAACACCAAGGAAACAAATTGCCCAATTAAAAAATGACATTGGAACTTAGAAGAAACTTTACTCGGGATGAAATTGAAATGTCTAACAAATATCTTTAAAAATGCTTCACATCCTTAGCCATCATGGAAATGCAAATCAAAACCTCCCTGAGATTTCATCTCACCTCGGTCAGGATGACAAAAATCCACAATTCAACACCACCAAATGCTGGAGAGGATGTATCGAGAAGGGAACTCTCCTACATTGCTGGTGGGAATGCAGGCTTATACAACCACTCTGGCGAGCAGTCTGGCGATTCTTAAAAAAGTTAAAGATTGAAATGCCATATGACCCTGCTACTCCACTTTTGGGAATAATACCCCATACAGCAAAAAACCTTAATAGCACAAGCACGACCATGTTCATAGCAGTAGTGTTTACAATCGCATAGTCATGGAATGAACCCAAATGTTCAACAGTTGACGAGTGGATAAGGAAAATGTGGTACATTTATACAATGGAATACTACTCAGCCATCAAAAATGATGGATTAATGAAATTTGCTGGGAAATGGATGGAATTAGAATTATATTGAGTGAAGTATCCCAAACACAGAAAATTAAGTGCTGTATGTACTCCCTAATAGGTGGATCCCAGTACTAAACCCACTTAGAGATACACTCAAAGATAAATCTCTGTAATACCTACAGTAATTGCAAAGATCATAAACAGGAGGGAAGGGGAAGGAGTGCCCCACCACAAACAAGGAGAGAGGGGATCATGCTACAGCAGAGAAAAAAGGCACCATTAAGGACTGCAAGTAAGTAATGAGACATCTGGTTAAGCTCACAGACTTTCCTTCCTGGTCACTTGCAACTGATGGGGTATGATCTCACCAGAAAGGGAGGGCATACAGTCTGCCAGATAGAAGGTAACTATCTTGTAAATGGGAGACTGACTGCCCCCACCCCACTGTGATCTCCCTACTCTTTTTCCATCTACCTTAGAATCTTCTCTTATAATTAGACTATTTTAGCAGCCTTTTATCTTTGTCTAGGGGGTGACATCCAATACCCATCAGGGTGGAGCTAAGGGTGGTGCAGGAGCAGCAAAACTGAAAAAAAAATTAACAAACCATAATTCAGAACATCAGAGACTCTACATCAACCACCTGGTACCAGACCACCCTAATCTGTGCCCATCCTAAAGCTCAGGGAAATTTGTGGAAGAGGGGGCAGTAAGACTGTAAAAGCCTAAAAATGGGGAGAAGTAACAATATGCAAGATACTCCACACAAGTTAGGGCTGAAGTAATCATAATAGGACCTTGCATGACCTGCGCAATGACCAACATATCATTGACCCCTCAAAGTGTTGCATGGATCACAGGCACTAGGATCCTTAAAGGCAAAGGTTTGAGAGCCACAATAGTATTCCTATACTAAAGGGGAACACAAAAAAGAGCTCTAGGCAATGCCACTGAGTCCTTACACCTCATCAGAGAGGAGGACCCAGAGGGAAGTTTGACATGCACAGTCAAGGATGCTCCAGTAAGGGGTGGGAGGGGGCACTGGGAGAAAGGGAGGGAGGGGGGAAAAGAAATAGGAAAAGGGGGAAGGGAGCAAGGGGATCCAGGAAAGGGTGGAGGGAGGGAAGGGAATGGGGTACCTATCAACTTTGTATGAGTGGAATATATAAAAAAATTTTTGAAGGCAATCTTGATTTTCAACAAATTCTTTGACACCTTGTATTTTCATTTTTTGGACTAAAACATTAATCACAGAATATTGTTTTATTTCATATATCTTTAATGTTGTCATATATAGTCCATTAGTTTGTTGATTTTCTTTTTAATATTTATTTTATTTTTTAGCATTGCAAACATGAATTTATGATATTTTCACCCCTTAGTCCCTAATCCAATTTCTCCTCCCTTTCCCTTACAACCCTTCATCTCCTCTGCCAGACTTCCTCCTATTTACAAGTATTTTCGTTTTTATAGCTTTTTGTGTTTCATCTGTTTTGCATTTGATGACATATGCCTGACATGATTCATGTTCCAGTATGTATTATAGTTCAGTGGGCATACCATTTACAACAGCATATTCCTTTTGTTTCATATTAGCATTAGCTCTCATCAGTCTCTCAGTGAGGTGTTGAACTTTTTTTTTTAATTCATAAAATAGCTTGTTCCACAGAGTACATTAGTAGTTTCAGCACAGTCCAAAAGTCCAAAGCCTAAACCCTCCTGTAAATCAAAAGACAAGTTACATACTTGCAACATAAAATGGCACAGAGTAAACATTCACATTCTAAAAAGGAATAATGAGGACATATCAAAAAAAGATCTGTTTGTAACAAAACTGAAAACCATCAAGACAAACTCCAAATTCTATAGCTTCAAATCCAGTATACGAACCTCTTGCTGAATCATCTCAGTTACAAAGGGCTTCAGTTCTACCCTTATAACACAGTTACCCTCAGAGCACATCACTGTATTGGGTTGGCTCCTCCCATCCATTGTCTTGGTCTGAATCGTCCATGATGCGTAGCTCTCCTTGGCAGATGTCCCACACTGGCTCTTGCATCTCTAACTCTAACATATTTACTTCTCAATGGCAAAATAAGTTTTAACTCCACAATACAAAATGTTTTTCTTGTGTCTCTGCAGAATTCCCAATACTGACATTCACTGACTGCACCCACTCCCTGAAACTTTGGAGGAGGAGTTCACATCTTCCTCATTCTTGCATTTTTAATCCCTCTAAAACTAGTACCATATGGATGACTTTGTCAAGTTCTGACATAACCTCTAGGTGGAGACTGTACCCCTTGAATCATAGCTGGCTCAATTTCTCTGTACTGATGCTGGGAAGAATCTGTCTTAGACCTTTGCATTAGAGGAGGAAGAGGCAATTCCCTTGGGTCTCTGACCTTTAACTCTTTGCTTCCAAAAGATTTCACATTCTTATCAGTGGGGGTGGGAGCCTTCCTTGAAAACTTTGCCCTCTTCTATCATCCAACTAAAAAGTAGGCTTAGCCCAGTAATGAAACTAATCTTTTTAACACTAACTACAATTTTTCTTTTTTTCTTTTTAATACATTTTTTATTATTTTTCAGCTCATACAAACTAATAGGTACACCAGTTCCCTCCCTCCCTCCTCCTCCCCTCCCCCCCAACCCCCTGCTCTCCCTCCCTTCACCCCTCCCGCCCCATCCTCCCGTGCCTCCCGCCCCAATTCCCAGAGTCCTTTCTTGTGCGATGTTGAACTTTTTGAGAACTTTCCCCTTCCATAGTGAGTTTGTTGATTTTTGCTTTCTTAATAATCACTTGGCATCTAGTTCACAAGAATCACCCTGCAAAATTGTACTGATCAAGGTACTGCTATTATTTCATGGTACAATAAAGCAATTATAGGAAACAAAATATTTTGTATAGACAATGTGTTTGAATTTATGGGAGACTTTCTTACTTTATAAGTTTATTTATATAATTTAATACATGAATATAAAATAAAAGAATTAATTGTAGAACAAATAATATAAAAGAAATAAAACAATTGATTGTAGAACAAATGGGAAAGATTAAATTTCCAGAAGATATCTTAATGAAATTATGTTTAAATATTTTTGGTGGAAGAAAATACTGAAAGTATTGGAAAATCAATAATCACTGATTTAAATATATGCAAGTAAACATTATGAGTTGAATGTGACCTTGGATAAATTAAGAATGTCCTTAGGAACTCATTTTTTTTAATGAATTAAAGGATAGTAGAAATATATGATGTTAAAATTTTATTTAGTTCTAATTTCTGTGTACTAACAGGATGAGAATACAATTCCCAGGAGGTATTCAGGAGAGATGGGATTACTACAGAACTGGGGCTGGGTGCTCCTGCTGCTAGAGCCTAGCAGCTGTTGAAGGAAGGGACCTTACCATAGAGGGGGAAAATGAAGAGGGGGAGGGAGAGAAGGAAGAGAAGGAAGAGAGCACAGGTAGTGGAGGCAGTGGCAGCAGTGGTAGTAGCAGCAGCAAGAGCAGCAGCGGCAGCATCATCAACAGCAGCAGCAGCAGCATCAACAGCAGCATCGATAGCAGTAGCAGCAGCAGCATCAATAGGCCATAGCAACAGCAGCAGGAGCAACAGCAGCAGGAGCAGCAGCAGCAGGAGCAGCAGCAGCAGGAGCAGCAGCAGCAGCAGCAGCAGCAGAAGAAGAAGAAAAAGAAGAAGAAGAAGAAGAAGTGTTCAGGCCATCACTGTGATAGGGGATCTGGAGATTCACTGACTATGATGGCCTTTTGACATTAGTGAGAAAACGATTGTTAGGACAGGCTACTGGTCAATTAATGAGAAAAATATTTTTGAGATGTCATTCTATTCCCCAATATAAATCTCTGATTCATTAAGTTTTAACAGAGGAATAAAAGTAAGGAGAACAGACTATATTCTGGTCAAAAGAGAGGTACTGCTCTGCTTTGCTCCACACTCATCCCACTGGAGATCGTATATAGGTATCTCCTTCGTAATCTACACTTAGGGACACACAGCTATCGTCTCCGAAATCTCACAGACCACTTGCTGTTACTTGTCTGCTAAATTCTCATGCAGACCTGTAGGGGTCTGGTGAGAAGAGGAAGGAAGAGGAAAGAGATTTTGAGTGCTGTGTTTTGTCTTAGTAGTGGATATCTTATACTCGGGTCTTGAGCACAGTTCCCCCGTTGCCTCAAAAGGCACGTGCTTTGCCCACAGCTGCGCACTTGTCTTCAACAGCTCCTGCAGCACACGTGACTTCTTTTTTTTTTTTTTTTCTGATACAGTGGGAATCAAAACTAGGCTCTCTGATGTGTTAGGTAAGCGCTCTACAACTGAGCCACATCCCCAGGACACACTTGTGACTTTCGAAGCACAGCAATGCTGCTCTTTCTGTAGAAGCTGCACCTTGAGCATACACATGCGCACCGAGGACCATAGACTGCCTGCCCCTTGTCAGGCGCGTGCACGCCGTTGCACGTGCTCAGCTGCACCTGCGCAACCGCACCTGCGTGCTCATGTTTACCAGATTGCTTAGCAACCGTATGCCTATCTTATCCACGGTTGACTGTGAACCATGGAGCTTCCTTGTGGGGACGTGGTGGCCAGACTTGAGTGGCTTCTGACAAAGATAACGTTGGGCTCTGAAGGGGAGGGCTTGCTGTTATAACGCAGTATTGGCTTGCTATAGGAATGGTGGCATTGACTTACAATAACGTCAATACTGGATTATTATAATAACGTTGGCATTGGGTTGGGAAAGGGAGGAGGGAGGCTTGTCATAATAACGTTAATGTTGTGGGAGATCTTTTGTAGTAACCTTGATATAGGGGTGGGTAGTGCGGACTTCTTGTCTTAGTAACGCTACTCTAACGTGGCACCGAGATGGGAGGCGGACATTGTAGAGGCAGAGATGAGGGCCAGGTGAGGTCGGGATTCTCCACCATGCTCTGTTGCTGCTGTTGTGAAAGAAACGTAGACAAGACACCCCTGGGCTTCTGTGATAAGCGGAACAAGAGAACCCCGTGGAGTCCGAATCAAGATCCTGACTATTTAAACATGTCATTCTTCCCTGACAATGACCTACACATGGCGGTGTGTGCAGGAGACATACCGTTTGTTAGGCTATACTTCAATCTGGAGAAATTCCAAGTTAATCACAGAGACAAGGCAAACAGGTAAGAGGACTTTCAAACAGGGAACAGGGGCTGGGAGGAAGGCCAGGTGGGACAAGCCATCTTCTCTGCCTGGATAGGGCCTGGGTGGGCAGAGACTATTGGTGCATTCAGCCTCCTGTTTTCACACCTGGGAAGGATCCTGTTTGCCTTGAAAAAAAAAACCGCTATTGCCAAGTCTAGCAATGTTGACCAAAATCAACCACTTACAGGCTTAAATCCTGGGATTCCTTTGGCTTAAAATTTCTTGAAAATCTGTGTCAAGATTATGATGTCTGAATTTTGATACTGTACATTGTATTAGCTCTCATGTTCATAACATGTTCATAACATGTTCATAACATGTTCATAACATGTTCATAACATGAGAACTCCCAGAATCCTGTTGTATATACCTTATACATCTTAATGTAATACATCATGGATTGTGTGTATATGTTGAGATTCATCACTTGGTATACTAAGAATGTTTAAAAATGAATGAAGATTATAGTTGTAAAGTATTATGGACAGTAACTATTTTAAGTCAGTTTAAGCCCATTACAAGGCAAAACTTAGGATTCTTGAAACTTGGAGTCTAGGGCAGGAGGATTATGAGTTTGTGGCCATTCTGGCAACAAAAGAGACCCTATCTTGCTTTAGAAAAAAGTTCTTAGAGTCATTGAAATGCAAATGATATGAGTTATATCACACACACACAACCCTTAAAAATAGGTATTTTGTATCAGTCCACCTATTTGAAGTGGTACATATGTTGAGTAATAGAATAATGATTGCACATGCTGAGTAGCATTATGACAAGTACTTTTCTAAGTCCTTTGTGCTCACTCTAAATGAAGCATTACACTATTCTGTCAGATCACGACTCTTTTTGGCCCTTATTTTGTGGATATGGAAATGAGGTCTAGATCAGCCAAGTCAGAACTTTAGATAACAGAACTTAGACTAGAATTCAAACCTGCGGTGGTTGGTTGAAGTAAGCTGAAGTAAGTCACTGGGCCAGGAATCAGGGTTCTAGCTCATTGCTGATTCTGGTCCCTTCTGTGTTTTCCTATTGTTCCCACAATGCCACTGCTGTGAGCAGGTCTTGCTGTTATGCCTTCTCTGACATGATGGATTGTGCTTTACCAACTATGAGCTAAAATAAACCCTGCCTAAAATTGTTTCTTTTGTGTATTCTGTCACAGTGGTGAGAAATACAGCTCAGATAATTGGTACTGAATATGGGTTACTGCTATGATAAACATAACCATTTGGTTGTAGGCCTAAAGAAGTGGTTTGTATAGTGAATGTGAAAGAATTTGGAGGTATGGACTAATGAAGCTCTGAAATGCTCAAGCAGAGTCTAAAGTTCCACTCTGGTGAATTGCAAAATGCCAAAGTGCCAACAGAAAGACAGAAAAACCTGTATTCAGGAGATTTCTCAGCAACCAAGGACTCCCTGAGATTTGGCCTAGAAATCGTTTAGATTGAATCTGTTAAAGAATCTGCCTGTGAAGTGAAGTTGAATGTAAAAGAAATGGTCAAATGTGTTTTGTGGAGGAAATCTCATCAGTGAATAGATATTGTCCTGTCTTTGTTTAGAAGACAGAGGGAACACATGCCATTTACAGTTTGCAATTGCATGAATAATTATGTATGTTGAAATAATGCCATTTAAAGGTCCCTTTTATTTCCACAGGAATGCATTGCATTTTGCATGTTTCTATGGCCACCTGGCAATGGTGGATTATCTATGGAGGCGTGGCTGTGACATTAATGCCACTGATAATGACAATATAACACCATTGATGAAGGTAGACTTAGCCATCAATTTCAACAGTTTTGGCATAAATGTTTAGAATAAATGTTAATTTGCCTCAGTTATCACCCTTTGGTGAAACCTGTAGAATGTGTGTTACAAATTCCTGAACAGACAATATATTTCTTGCTATAATATCCACAGGCAGTACAAAGCTGGCAAGATGATATTGTGTCTTTTCTTCTTGAAAATAATGCAAGTCCATGTGTGTCAGACATCAATGGTAACACTGCTCTGCACTATGCTGTCTATGCTGATAGCCCAGCAAATGTTGCAAAACTGCTTGAATATGGAGCAGAGATTGAAGCAAGAACAAAGGTGCATTTCCTTTATTGTGTGTGTGTGTGTGTGTGTGTGTGTGTGTGTGTGTGTGTGTGTATCAGAGGGCACTGTGGAAGCCCAAGAGTGACTTTGGGAATCATCCAAGATTGTTCTACCTCCTTTTTGCTTTGCTCTGGGGTTTTCAAGGCTTTACCTTCCAGGGCTGAAAGTGCGGCCACTATAATTTTTGCCTGATATTTTTACATAGAATCTGGGACCTGAACACAGGTCCTTTTACTTATGAAGCACAAAGTTTAACCCCTGAGCCCAGTATTTTTATTTTTAAAAGTTGTTCATTTATTTAATTGTGTGTGTGTGTGAGAGAGAGAGGGGGGTTGTTTTTGGGGATCAAACAATCAAATTCAGGTCACCGGCTTTGTGAGCAGGTGCCTTCTCTGCTGAGCTATTTCATTTCTTCATTTTATGATAGAAGAAAACCCATAGACCATTTTTTTCATTTATTTTTCTGCTCATACAAACGTAATAGGAACCCCTGTCCCCTCCCTCCCTCCACCCCTACCTGGACCTCTCTGATTCCTCCCCCCTTTGCCCCTTTCTTCCAGTGCCCTCTCCTCCCATCTCTGAAGCATCCTTTAATGTGTATATCAAACTTTCCTCTGGGTCCTCCTCTCTGATAAGGTGTTAAGGACTCAGTGGCAATTCCTAGAACTCTTTCTTGTGTTCCCCTTAAGTATAGGAATACTATTGTGACTGTTAATCCCTTCCTTCTAAGGATCCTAGTGCCTTTAGTCCATGCTAGAATTTGAGGGGTCAATGATATGTTCCATAGACCATTTTTTTGTTGTCTATTTCATTGAAATTTAATTAGTTTTTCCCTCCAATCATACAAGCTCAATAAGTACCCTGGTCCTCCCCCTCCCTCCACCCCCTCCAACCCTCTCGTATCCCTGGCACTCTTCCCCCCCTCCCTCCCCCCTCCCCCTCCACCCCTCCCTCCCCCCTCCCAGCCCCTCCCCTCCCCCTCCCCCCCTCCCACCCCCTCCCCCCTCCCCCCTCCCCCACCCCCTCCCTCCCCCTCCCCCCTCCCCCTCCCTCCCCCCTCCCCCCTCCCCCCCCCCTCCCCCCCCCCCTCCCCCCCTCCCCCCCCCCCCTCCCCCCTCCCCCCCCCCCTCCCTCCACCCCCTCCCCCCTCCACCCCTCCCTCCTCCCTCCCCCCTCCTCCTCCCCCCTCCCTCCCTCCCCCCTCCCTCCCCCCTCCCTTCCCCTCCCTTTCTTTTTAAAAATTATTTTATTATTTATTCAATTGTGCGTGTGTGCGTGTATGTGTAGAACCACGGGCGAATTCGGGAACCACCATGGACCGCCACGACCTCCTCCTTGTTTACTCTGCCCAGGGATTCACAGGCTCCGCCCTACCAGGACCAGAAACGCAGGCCACCCCTGCTTCTGCCCGGCTTCTATACGTGGGGTCTAGGATCCGAACTCAGGACCTTCCGCCTGCAAGGCAGAGGCTTAACCCCTGAGCCACCTCTCCAGCCCCCACCTCCCTCCCTTTCCCCCAGTGCCTGTAGGCAAGGAAGCAACATTTCAGAGAAGGACCTGGGAAAGTCCCATCGAGTTAGAGGAAAAAAGAGCTTTATATCTACTCTTATATGTCTCTTTTATGTCTCAACCTGGTATCTGCAAACTCTCCTACATGTTTATGTTCCTAGGATATTCATGAGTTGCTTTTTATTTTTTCAGGAAAACCTCACACCACTGTTGCTTGCCCTCAAAGAAAACAGACTGAGAACAGCAAAATTTTTAGTAAAGATGGGAGCAAGTGTGCATGTTTTTGATACCCTGGGGAGGTATGCCATTTTACTTACAAACTTTGGTGTTGCTATGAAATAAAAACAATCATGAAAGTTAGCAATACTACATTTATAGGAATAATAATATTAACTTGTGGACACATACTAAAATTTAACATGCTTTGTAGATTAGGTAAGAAAGCAACTGTGAAAATGAGAAGATTTAATAGAGTGTATATTCTCAACTTTTCTAATTTGTAATCCAATTTTTAGATAAATGATTTTATATTAGCAAAAGTGTATTCTTTTTTTACTTTTTTATTGGGAATTTTTCAAACTTTATTTTATTTTACTTTTTTTTTTTTTTAAAACCAGGGTCAATGTATATTATAATAATAATAGAAAGGCTAACCTCAAGAGTATATGAGAATATAAACATTTGTGTTTCTATTAACAGAATTTTAAAATACATAAACCCAAAACTAATAAAAATAAAAGAGAAAAAAGACAAGCCAGCAGTTTACATTTTTCTCACACAGACATTATCATCGTATAAACTGGAGCTTGACTATCAACTAGTTTAAGATAATTAACATTTACAGAATTCTTTACCTATTTGAGCAAACTGCATGTGTTTGGATAATATTTTCAATCATAAAACAAGTCTAATAAAGTAAAAAGAATTCAAGTTCTTTAAAAATATTTTTTTATTTTTTAGATTAAAAAATTTTTTTCCTAGTTACACAAACTCAACGAGTAGGTATCCTCACCACCCTCCTTTGCACTTCCTTTTCCCTTTCTCTCTCCCTCCTTTCTCCCTTCTCTCCCCCTTTCTTCTCTCCCTTTCCCCTTTTCTCCTTCTCTTTTCCTTTTCTCCCTCTCTCCCCTCTCTTGATATATAGCACCTACTCCCTCCCACCTTCCTGTCTATCTTCTTATATGGACCCCAGAATTTCCTCTGAGTCATCTGCTCTAATGTGGGTTCAGGCCTCTGTGGCAGACCAGGGGCCCCCTCCTTGGGTCACCCACTAATATGCTACTTCCCTATACCTGTCTAACCCCTTGCCTCAAAGGAGCCTACTTCCTGAAGTCATCTCCCCTGAGATTCTTGCTAGTCTTTGTGGGGGGGCATGTTGATGTGTCAGCCATTGTGCAGGTGTGGTAAGGTCACAGCTCATTGTGCCGAGTTCCTGGCTGTGGCAACCCTGTCTTGAATGGTGTGTCTTGTCTAGCAGTGGATCTCTCCATCTTTAGGATCTTATAGTCTTACCATCCCATCTTCCATTAGGTTCCCTGAACTTTAGGGTGAGGAGACATTGGGCTGGCCTTTGTCGGTATTCTGCATTATGTTTGGCTGTTGTTTTCAATTTGCCGTTCTTGCACAAGTCTGTATCCTGTCTGGGTACTGAGATCCTCTCCTATCCAAAGATAAAAAAACTGTAAAAGGTCTTTATATAGGAAGAGGCTTAAAGAAGAGGGAAGAATAGGAATAGGACACAGTAGTGAGTGGGATTATCAACCAACTGCCAACTAATGACTAACCCCACCTGCTCAATGATGAGGGACACAACCAGCACTTCAAACCTGTGAGAGTGGACAATATCATGTCTTGCTACTTATAGATCTTTCTTTTTTATTTAAAGTCTTTTAAAATTTATTTATTTATTTTCCCAATCATACAAATTTGATAGGTACCTTGGTTCCCTCCCTCCCTCCACCCCTCCCCGGTTTCCCTTGGTCCCGCCCCCCCCTTTCCCTTTTTTTCACCCCCCTCCCTCCCTTTCTCCCAGTGTCCCCTCCCCCCCAATCCCTGGAACATCCCTTTAGTGTGAATGTCAAACTTCCCTCTGGGTCCTCCACTCTGATGAGCTGTAAGGACTCAGTAGCATTGCCTAGAGCCCTTTCTTGTGCTCCCCTTTAGTATGGGAACACTATTGTGACTGTTAATCTCTTGCCTCTAAGGATCCTAGTGCCTGTGATCCATGCTAGACTTTGGGGGGCCATTGATATGTCAGTCATTGTGCAGGTCATGCAAAGTCCTATTATGGTTTCTGTGGCCCTAACTTGTGTGGGGTATACTTCTAGATCTTTCTTGATAGTAGCCTAATTTATCTCTTGAACTATATTCCTTTATCCATTCTCCTGGGATCTTCTTTCCTGTGCTCATGTAGTTATAGTTTTTTTTGTGGTTATAATGAGTATTATAGAGATTTTCCCTTGAGTATGTCATTATGAGGGCTTGGAAGTAGGTTCCACTTATAAGGGAGAACATGCAACATGTGAGTTTCTGTGCTTGTGATACTTTGCTAAGTATAACTTCTTCCAATTTCATTAATTCATTTTTTTGATGGTTGAGCAGTATTCCATTGTGTTATGTACCACATTTTTATTATCCACTCATCAACCGTTGGGCATTTAGGTTGAATCCATGACTTTGCTTTGTGAATATTGCTGCAATGAAAATGGATATACTTGTGTCACTAAAGTAAAATGATATTTTTTTAAGGAATATTTCCAGTAGTGGTATAGCAGGTCATAGGGCATTTAAATTCTTAACTTTTTTAGAAACTTCCATACTGATTTCCAGAATAGTCGTACAAGCCTGCATTCCCACCAGCAATGTATAAAGGTTCCCTTCTCCCTGCATCCTCTCTAGCATTTATTATTGTCTGTATTTTGGATTTTCACCATTGTACTGAGTGTGAGATGCCTCAGGGTAGTTTTGATTTGCATTTCCCTGATGACTAGGGAGGTGGAACATTTTAAGGACATTGTAGAACATGTCAGTTTTGTCCTTGGAAAAGTTTCTTTTAAGTTTCGTGGTCCATTTTTCTTTTTTAAGTTTAATTCATTTTATTATTTTTTCTTCTTATAGTTCAAAGATTAAATATCCTTACCACCTTTGTTCCCTCTCTATTCCTTCCCTCCAACCATGCCTTCTTTCCCTCCTTCTTCTCTTTATCCTCCCTTCCCTCTTCTTCCTTTGTGGATCAAGCCTGCTCCCTCCTGCATTCTTAACCATCAGCTTGTGTGGGTCCCAGGGTCCTTTCTGAATCATCTGCTTTAGTGGAGGTTCAGGCCTCTGGGGCAGACCAAGAGCCCTACTTTGGGCTGACCACTGATGTAGGTAGACCCTACCCTTGTCCAACCCCTCACCCCTAAGGATCCTACTGCTTGAAATTATTTCTCCTAAGATCCACGGTATTCTATGGGGGTATGTCAACCTTTTTGCAGGTCTAGTAAGGTTAAGTCTCATTGTAGTGAGTTTTTGACTGAAGCCAGCCTTGTGTTATTCATTCATTTATTTTTTTCATAGTTTTACAAACATATTGAGTACTCTTCCCTACTTCCCTCCCTCCACCCTCCCTACCATCACCCTCATTTCCCTTCATCAATCAATCCTACTCCTTCCCACCTCCTGCCTGGCCATTTCTATGGACCCCAGGGTTCCCTCTTGTTTGTCTATTCTTGAGGTCCTTCAGGCCTTTGTGGTATACCAAGTTTACCCTCCTTGGGCCACTCCACTGATAGGTGCATTTCCCATCTAGCTTTAGACCCCAAGGTTTCCACTGTATGTTCTTATCTCTCTTGAGTTCATTGATAGTCTATGGGGACATGCTGGCATGTCAGTCATTATGCAGGTGTGGTAAGGACAAGTCTCACTTCAGTGAGTTCCTGGATGCAGCAATCCTGCCTTTGAATGGAATGTCTTGTCCATTGATGGACCTTTCCATCTTTAGTTTCTTACAGTTTTACTGCCTTCTCTTCCACAAGGTTCCCTAAGTCTTAGGATGAGAAGAGATTAGTCTGACCTGATTCTGGGTGAGCATTTGCCACTGGACAAAGTTGGAAATGTTTGAAGGTTTTCACTTTGTGGATTACCAATACCGTTCTTCAGAGTTTAGTTGGCCAACTGGAAAACAGTGGCACCGAGAGAGTAATGAATTGTTTGGGCCCAGTTTCTGATGAGGGGAACAAGGACTTTGTTGAAGTTGAATTTGAACACGATGGACTGGTTTGCTTGATAGTGGAGAGCTGTGTTGGTGGCTGTGACGCTCTGGATATGCAAAGGGAAGCCAGCAGAATAGCTGGTGAAAGATGTGAAAACCACTGTGTGGCGAGTTTGTGGTTTGAAAACCCAGATTCCTTCAGGGGCCGAAAGCCCAAGTTAAAGCTATTTCTTGCCCTTTGCAAGTTTGGCTACCTAGAAAAGTGGCTTTTCCAGAGTCAGCTTGTTAAAGTTGGTACAGATGTGGCTCAAATGAACCAAGCTACGTTTCAACCTTGCTTTGGAATCTGGCAGTGTCCCCCAGGTGATACCGGTTTTGGTTTACTACTGAGGGGTTCATGGAGAGCAGCAAAAGCTTGGCACCAGGTGGCAGGCATAGAGTTCCTGAAAGAGATGGTGAAGAGTATAGCTGCAGAGATGAACCCAAAGTGTTCTTGGAGATGCCAGAACTGCAGGATGAATGCTGAGGACGACTGCGAGTGGAGATTCAGCCTGGTTCAAGGAACTCTGCTTTTACAACTTCGAGCTATACACAGGGACTGGGAATTCTTGGAATCTTTGAGCCACCTTGCAACAGAAGATGGACATTGAAGTACAGGATGTGGTAATTTGGTGAACTTTGGTCTTAACTTGATGTTTTCTCATTGTTACAGTGATTCTATTGGAAATATTCACAGATTTTATTTGGCATATTTAAAGAAAGACTTTTAGTTCTAAAATTTTAATAATGAAATTTTAATGAGAATATTTTAAATTTGTTTGTGAAATGTATTTATATTTTTAAGATAACTTTTAACATCTGTGGGGACAAGGAAAGGTTACAGTTTAAAAGTGTTATTGTTTTTGTGTCGAGTTGACAAGGGGTGGAGTGTCATAGTTAGGCATAGGTGTCAACTTGACAGTTGAGGGTTTGAGCTCTGGGCACATTTGTAGAGAATTAGTAATTGAGTTGAGCCCAGAGCAAACCTGAAAGAGAATGTCTAGCTGATGGGGAAGGCCAGCCTATGGTGGGTGGGATTAGGCCCTGGATAAATCACAGAGAGCTGGTTGAGAGAGTTGGCATCCTTCTGTTCACTTGGCCAGACATGCTGGTTTGGCAAGTAAGGATTGTCCCTCTCTCAGCCATTATGAGGTGATGGTGTGGCCAGTTCCCTTGGCCTTGGTGTTGGTGCATGCTCTCCCTTCAAGCTGGACTGAGAACTGTAACCAGTAATCATAAGAAAATAAATCTCTCGTTCCCTTAAGCCATTTGGTGGTCAGTCGTTTATCAGCAACAATTCAGGTGAACTGCACCAAGCACTTTGTAAACTATTCATCAAGAAGCAAGATCCCAAACCAGTCCCAGGTGACAATTTTTGTCCATATCCTGTGATCCATGTATGTTGCACCTTTAGTGATAGGATCTTACTGTCAGTTTCTGGAGGGCAACCAAGAGAAATGACAAAAATCTATATTGTTTGGAAGGCCTCTGATTTTCTGATGGGGTACCACATTTCTGTTAATTCTAATATTGCTTAATTGTCTCTGGGTTCTAGTTGGAGCAACCCAGTATAATATTTGCTTTGTTCCATCTTCCATTCTTTGTGCTCCTCTGTACAGTGACTGTCCATTCTTATTCTTTTATTATTTTTAAACTAATATTTTTTGACATATTTATCTTAGAGGGGATTCCTATCTGAGTACATTGGGGTTTTTCTATTATTATCTCAGTTCCTCCAATACTCCACCTCCTCATCCCCCCTAAGTGTTTTTTTCCCACTATTTCCTTGCCACCCTATTTATTTATTTTTGTGTGTGCATGTGTGCATATGTGCATATGTGTATGTCTGTGTGTATTAGAGGATACTGGGTGTGTCCATGAAGAGAACCAGGGGTGGTTTTGGGAATCATCCTGGATTTCTCTACCTCTTTTATGCTTTATTTGGGAATTTCCCAGGGTCTGCCTTCCAGAGTTGGAGGTTCATGCCACTGCCATTTCCATTTGGTGTTTTTTAAGTGAGATCTGGGATCCAAATTCTTCTCCCCCGCCTACTTTTTTGTTTCCTTGATTATCTTTTTCATTTCATTTGGCTGTTTATTATTTTCTTGTGTGTGTGTGTGTGTGTGTGTGTGTGTGTGTGTTCATGTAGTTAGTCATCTACTCTTGGAGTTCTTCTAGTCTCTTTTGGAGTTCCTCTTGCATTTCCTTGATCATATAAATAATATACTCTTGTAATACATTATCTTGAGTATTGTTTTCCTGGACAGAAGTTGTTCTGGTTGGAATCTATTGTTAAGGTTTTTTCTCTTTGTAGGAAACATGTTATCCTGGTAGTTCATGTATTTTGTGGTTTTATGATGATATAACTGGAAGAGAACAATCACAGGCCCTGCCTTGTTTGAGTTAGTCTTCTCTTGAGCTTGCAGCAGCACTTGGTCTCCATGATGTCTGAAGTGACTTAGGTCTCATCTAGTTTCTGCCAGCCAGCCATGCCTTTTTAACTTTGAAGGACTGTATCTCCCCTCTGGAACCTTAAGCTAAATAAATCCACCTTTCTCCACTATTTCCTTGCCACCCTATTTATTTATTTTTGTGTGTGCATGTGTGCATATGTGTATGTCTGTGTGTATTAGAGGATACTGGGTGTATCCATGAAGAGAACCAAGGGTGGTTCTGGGAATCATCCTGGATTTCTCTACCTCTTTTATGCTTTATTTGGGAATTTCCCAGGGCCTGCCTTCCAGAGTTGGAGGTTCAGGCCACTTCCATTTCCATTTAGTGTTTTTTAAGTGATCCACTTGAGTTTGAGTCTTGTCTCATAACAACAGATAAGAGTAATGGTTACTGGATGTATAGTTCATCACAATAGGGAAAACACAACTGAGTGTCTGCATGATAATAGCAGTGCAAGGAGCATTCTGTGCAAGAATTCCTGTGTGCATGATGTCTCCAGCACCTGGGGTCTCCACTGTAACTTACACTTTTCATCCACAGCTCAACATCAGCTTACTTAGGATCCATATGTGGGAAGTTGTACCCTGATATGCAATGCCTGGCTTCACTTTTTAAAAAAATCTTGATTGGAATGTTGTTGCAAGTCTGGACCTCCATAATCCACTAACTCCAAGATACAGATATGAAAAAAACAGTACCACATGAGTGATGTAATCCCTTGTTTCCATCTGGAACTACAACCAGTTTCCCATGCACCATTGCCGCAGTTGCTGCCCATGTTTATGTGGCTAAACCAAGGAAAGCACATTTCTAAGTGGCTCTGAGAGACCAGTGTGCCCTGGAGACACTGTTTTTGGTCATTCTAACATGATTTCAGTTTTCCACACTGATATTTTGTATGTTTAGGTAGGCATCTTTAACAATGTCCTTTCTTTTTAATGATGTTACTATCTTTAATAACTCTGCTACATTGTAGCCACTTTCACTTTTCTGTCCTCAATTGCAAATTCACTCATTGCTCTTTCCTTGCCAAATTTCATGCTTTTGTAGCCTTCTGATCCATTTTTCCTCTCAGTTTTCACTATCTATGTGGTATGCCAAAATCAAAATCTGTGCTGTCTTGAAATTTTTGCCAACTGATTAATTAGCCTATTGATTTTGCATTTGGTCTCAGTTAAAATGTCTGGACATACCAAACATAGGCATTTTCTTTGCCACGTTGTAGCATAAGTACTCTGCTCAATTTCCAATAGAATCAGTTTTCTTCTCATTAACATAATCTATACTATCCACATTTATATTGGTGTGTATTCTTCTGAACTTTGACCAGAATGGCCCAATGACTTTTTTTTTTTTGGCCCAATGACTTTCGATTGCTATGTTCTTGTACTTTACCATTCTTCTGTCTTACTTCTGCAAACCATGTTTAGGACCAGATTGGGTGCATTCAGGGTTGTATGGCTATAGATTGCAAACAATTTTCAAGGCCTATCACCATATGATTGGATTTACTACAGTGGAGGTCTCACTTTTCACTACCAATTTTCTTTGTTAGCTACTTTTCTCATCACTATGACAAAAGTAATTGATAGAAACAATATAATGAAGAAAAGATTTATTTTGATTCACAGTTTCTGAAGGTATATATACTCATTATAGTGGGGCTTTCTTTAAAAGATATTTAAGGAATTTTAAGGAGCTTTCTTGGAAGAATATTTTTTAACCAGTGCAGATGTTAAGCTTTTACTTTTTTTTCTAATTTTTGATGTTCTTATTTTTATTTTTCATGGACAAAAGGAAGAAAATAGTTTTAATGGGCCACACTTCAATGATGATAAATAATAGGTGATAGAAGACTTTGCTCACACTATAGTTCATTTAATTCCTAGTTTAGCCCATTCTTACTTAGGTAGGTGGCCTTAAGAAGATTACTCTTAGTTAAGTGATCTTTGATAGCAAAGACAGAAGAATACACTTGCAGTGTGCCCAACACACTAGTACAATTAACTGTAAATATTTTGACTATCTTTGTCATCATAATTAATATTATTTTATGTTGTTACTAATAGTAATGAGTCATGGAAATAATTTACTTGAGCTTTACCTGACTATAAACTATAGTATATTGTATTAAATTATATTAGACCATGGGAAAAATGGAGAAACATTTATTTGTAGCTTAACAAATTTGAGCTTAATTTTCCTTGACACACTATTTGTCCATTCAAGGACAATTGAGTAGGGAGTCTTAATAGGTAATACTTCACCGAGAGACAAGGCTTCCTTTTTGTTATCTCCTTTAGGCTTTTAGATAATCTGTGATGAATACTTGATTTTCCAAGATATTTGGTAAAATGCAGCCAAGTATATTATATATCTATATCTCTCTCTACATACATATTGAAGTTTTCATATATAAACAGAATGAGTGTGTATTTGTCTCCCACCCCTCCTTTCTCACCCCCTCTCACTGTCCCTTCTGTTCACCAATCCAGTCATATCACTTCTGCTCTCATGTCCCTCTGAAAGTGTGGAAAACAGGTCTCCATTTTGGGGTTGGCATGAGTCTGGGTTTCTGTGCTAGTGCTAGTGGCCCTCTAGTGGATAGACCTATAGGTGGGGATGTTGTCCAGCACCTGCCTTCATAATTCTTTTGAGATATTGTTTTTTTGAGATCCTGGGTTGTCCATGGGTGAATGTGATGTCAGCCTTTGTGTAGATTAGTGGGAGCTAGATCTCAATGTAGTGAGCTCCTGGATGCAGCAGCCCTGTTGTGACTGGAATGTCATGGCAAGTGGTACACCTCCCCATCTTTAAGCACTTGTAATCTTACCACCCCATCTTCTGCTAGGTTCTCTGAGCTTCACAATGGGGAGTGATTTTGATGGCCTGATTAGGGGTGAGCATTCCAGAGTCACCTATGCTTTACATTCTGTTCAGTTTTGGTTTTCTGCACATCTAATCTTCCATTGCAATAGGTTGCATCTTGGTTGACTGCTGAGAGTTTTTTTTTTTTTAATCTAGGGGTATGATAAGAAATGTTTAGCAGGTAGTTTCTTATCAAGAATTTATAGTTAACACTAATACTTTTGTTCCTGCATAGTGTCTATTTTCTCCCCTTCCACTGTTACAGGTTTACATGACCAGGCATGTGTTCATAGAAAGGGGGGCTTAGAACCATTCAGAGAGTAATTGGTTACCTGAGGGAATTTCATATCAGCATTGGATTCTTCTTGCTAGAGGTTGTTTCTTTCACTATTCATAGCTGGGTGGGGCTGCTGATCTCCCTTTTTCCCCAATCACTCTCCCTCCCCACCTCTTGCTATAGCATATTCTCTTTCTTCCATCTCTTTAAAAACTTTCCTTCTATAATTGCCTTATTAATCTACTTGCTTATTTGTTTCCACTTTTTTAGACTCTTCCTTTGTTCTCTTTCTTATTTTCCTTTCTAGTTTGTGGGTATTATAGAATTTTCCACTTGAATGTAACATTCTGAGGGTTTGATGTTAGCATTCACTTATAAGGGAGAACATATGGTATCTGTCTTTTTGTGCCTGGGATATCTTATTGAATATAATTTCTTTCAATTACAGTCATTTACCAGGAAATTTCATTAATTCATTTTTCTTTTCTACCGAATAGTATTTTGTTGTGCATGTATACCACATTTTCATTTTCTGCTCATCTACTATTGGACATCTAAGCTGATTCCATTTCTTTGCTATTGTGAATAGGGCTGCAACAAACATAGATGTACAAGTGTTTCTGTAATAAAATATAATATTCTTTGGGAATATCCCCAGGAGTGGTATAGCTGGATCATATTGTAGTTTGATTTTCAAGAATGTTTAAATAATCTATAAAATATTTAACAGTGAGGTTTTTCTCTTTGTTTCTTTTCTTTTCTTTCTTTCTTTTTTCTTAGAAATACTCTTATGTACGCAGTGAAATGTGATTCACCAATACTAGTCTCATTTATTCTTCAACAAGGTGTTGACTTCACTTTTAAAGATTCGTTCGGGTGGACCGCGTTGCGATATGCAGTGGAAGGTCATTGCAATGTGTGAGTGTTACTTAAATTCCAATTAAGATTAAACTCAGATTCAAAATGTTATATTGGGCTAGATTTCTTTGTTTAATTTATGCAGTTTTTTATTCATTAATTATTTTTTCCATTCATACAAACTTAATAGGTACCCTGGTCACCTCCCTCCTTCCACCCCTCCCCAGACCCCTTGCTCCCTTCCCCCCTTTTCCCTTCCTTCCCCCCTCCCTCCCTTTCTTCTATTGCCCTTTCTCCCTCCCCCCACATCCCTGGAGCATCCTTTAGTGTAAATGTCAAGCTTCCCTCTGGGTCCTCTACTCTAATGAAGTGTAAGGACTCAGTAGCATTGCCTAGAGCCCTTTCTTGTGTTCCCGTTTAGTATGGGAATACTATTGTGACTGTTAATCCCTTGCCTCTAAGGATTGTAATGCTTGTAGACTTTGGTGGGGAGGAGTCATTGCGCAGGTCATGCAAAGTCTTATTATGGTTACTTCGGCCCTAATTTGTGTAGAGTATCTTGCATATCGTTGTTCTTCCCCATCTTTAGGCTCTTAAATCTTACTGCCCTCTATTCCACATATTTCCCAATTTATGCAGTTTTTGAAAGACAATGAGTTAATCCACTTCATTAATCAAAACTAGGAGTGGATATAGGGTCTATATCCAAAGACATTCAATTTTTTAATGATAAGGGGATTAAGCTCATGCATTATATAAGTATTTTGGATCTCCAATTCCTCCAATTCCTCTCCCAGGACCTTTTTTTTTTTTTTTTTGTAATTCCAAGCCAAATACATTGACAAGGATACTAGCATCCACAAATAATAAGAGAATATGTGGTGCTTCTTTTTCTCTGTCTAAGATATTTTGTCCATGTTAAATTTTCCAGTTCTCTCCCAGGACTTTTAAAGATAATTATGCTTTCCTCTATGCTCCATTTTATCCCAACTATAACTCCTGTGACTAGATGCAAATAGTGTCACATTCTAGCCATTTTTTGAGGTGTAAAATGATCAACTTCTCCCTGAGTACTCAAGTCTTTAAAAAAAGAAGCAGTTACTTAAGTTTAAGGGTATTCACCCTCTTTCACAAGTCAGAGAGGGGAATGACCCCGTGACTGTGATATTGCTATTAAAAGGGATCCTGTAGTAGAGTTATGATGAACATTTGTTACCAGGTTGTCCTTACTCATTCATATCCCTGAGTTTTGAAACAATAATTACTTACACCATTTCAACAATATTTTTAGGTCATATGCTCATATGTTTTTAAGTTCAGCTAATATTACCAAATCACTTTGATTTTTATATTTGGGCCTCCTAGCTTTACCTGCACACATTGCCACCAAATTGACCCTTCCCATCTATTCAAAACATTAGAGGAAGTCCTCCTGTTAGCTTGGACTTTTATGATGAAGTATTTAGGACTTTTGTCTTTATTCCATGAAACATGAGTTATGAACATTCCAAAATATTAAAGAAGTTCAAATAATGTTGCCAGAGGAAATCACGGATTCTTTACTTCTTTAATATTGCATCTGTTTCTAAACACTTTGTAACCTGAGGAACAGCTTTTCTGATTGTGGAAGATGCTAAATAATCTTGTCAGGGAATACTTCAACTTTTTATTGGTTACATGAATGAGTTTTTTCACATCAATGCAAATATCTAAAGTTGTTGGAATCTGTTCTTCAACTTTTAAGGATACTTTCAAATTTTGCCACATAAGGAAGCCATTAAACAAAAGTCTGTGTGTGTGTGTGTGTGTGTGTGTGTGTGTGTGTGTGTGTGTGTGTGTATGTGTGCTTGTGGAATCAATCCCAAGGGTTACACTGGGAATCATGCTGTATTACTTTACCTCTTTATTGCTTTGCTTTGGGATTTCCCAGACTCCACTTCCCTGAGCCAGAATTTCAGAAAACCCACCATTTCTGCTTGGCATTTTTTTGGTGGAATCTGGGGATCTTAATTCAACCACTGTGCTATCTCCCCAATCCTTGAGCAGAATTCTCTCATTTCAGAATATATTGCATAATAGAGCTAAGTCCCATGATATCTTACCAGTATGTATGTATAAGAGAAGATTTTGTTTTCCAAGTGAGTTGGAGATAAACCTGGAAATTAAAATCAATGTAATAATTTGTTGGTTCAGACTTTGGTTAGATAATGAAGAAATATTTAGATTAGGGAATTTATTAGTTTTCTGCTCATGTTGTGATTAACTAGTTCAATAATAATAAGCAATATGGGATGGAGAGATGGCTGAGGGGTTATGACTCTGCCTTACAAGCAGAAAGTCCTGAGTTCAGATCCCAAGTTAAAAACATCAGGCACAAATGGCATTGGCCGCCACTTCTTGTTGCTGAATCCCAGCTGGGCCAGCTAGGGAAAACAGGGGAAGGCAGGAGCCTCCGGGCTTGAGATGAGAGTGAGCCGGTGCAGGGTCATCACCCAGAGCCCGGCAATCAGGTGAGAAGCAAGTGGATGAGTTTATTGCAAATTCATTTATTAAGGAGGTGTTTGGGCTTATATAGGGTCGGGGGGGACAGCCACCAATCATTTAACTGTTTACTAGGTGTCCATTGCAGGGGCAGGTTAGATGGCTGCTTCCCATTGGTTGTTCATCCCTCTGTCTGCATGGTTCTCATTGGGACATGTCTGGGGCATGTCTGTATGTGTCCAGGCTTGTCCTGAATTCAGGAGCCAGGCTAGGGCTTCCCTGAATCAATAGTGCCACATTCTCACCCTTTTATTTATTTATAAATTTTTTCAGTGGGGACCATGATAGCTGGGGCAACCCCGAGCCTCTTCAGCTGCATGGAATATAGGTGACTGTTCCTGTCTTTGGTTGGACACCACCCTCATGTGGAGCCTTGCCTGTCATTGACTACCAGTCATGAGACCATCGCAGAGAAGGAATCATAGTCCCAAAAGGGAACTCAAGTATGGCAGAAAAAAAGGTTTTCATCAGGGCAGGGGCAGGCGGAGAGGCTGTAGATGGCACAGGCACAGAAATGATCCAGAAGAGCTGGCAAGACATAAATTAGAACCTAACAATTGTAAATTATTAAGGCATAGCTTCAATGGAGGACAGCCAGGCTTCCAATGGGCCTTTGGTGGCCTTAGGAATGTCCGAAGCCTGAATGGATGCCCCAAGGACCTGTGTAAAGCAAGTTTGTGTTGTAAATGCTGAGATCTTACCACTTCCATTTGCATCTGAATAGGACAATTAGCACTAAAAGGGCAACTCCAAAAATTAACCAAATTACTAAATTTACGGGTGAAAAGAAGGCAGGTGTCCTGTCCCATAATTGTTTTCCAAAGGCCGCAGCAGTAATTAATTTTTAATATGTCAAAGAATAGTTTTAAAAATTTCAGGTGCCAATAATATTAGTGGGTGGGACTAAGTTCATGAGGGAGACCAGTATTGTCTGAAGCAGAAAGGAGCTAAGACTAAAGCTTCCTCCCAAAATCTTCTAAGGTATATCGAGGGTCACATGAGGTAAGAGTGAGCCTCCAGGCAGGTTTGTCATTGCACTTTCCCTCTGTCAAGCACTGAGTTTAACTTTAGGCAAGCTTTTAGGATATTAAACTTTCCATTGATACATGTCTAATTTTAACTCTATAGTGCAAACTTTCTTAGGGCCTTTAAACTGCAGGCTTTTGTTACATGCTATCCGATCCACCATTTTCTGGAATATATGATTTCCTCTCTCTAGGATCTTTGGTGTGTCTTAAACCAGAACCACGTGGATAACTTTATAACAGCATTATTATTAAGCATGTAGGGAATTTCAGTAGTTACTTTGCTAAACCTGTCATTTTCCTGATCTTAACAGTTCTAGTTAAATCAGAGGTTGACAAAAGCCTAGGAGGGAAGTTGAGCACTAAAATTTTGTGCTCCTTAGTCTATTAACATAGAAACAAAGAGTCTTCTCATTTGCATGTTAAACCCAAGATTTTCATGAGATGCTATTACCAGCCTAGCGTTTTGGGCTTTCATTGGATATTAGCCACAAACTCCTTTTTTCATCAGTAGGAAGTTAAAAGCCTCAAGCCTTGTTACTGGTCCCCAGCAGAGGGGCTTGACCCCTGGGCCTGGGGGTTCAGGGGGCAATCTTTCCTCCAGTGGAGATTCCCATAATCAGTACATGGGCCACGTGGAGGCTGTTTGTGCTCAGGACACATTTAAAGCATTTTTTTTCTTTTCCTGTGGGGAAGGGAATTTCAGGTTTGTCAGCTTGGGCGTGCCTGCTAGTATTTTATCTGTCCCCTTAGGCAGATGGATCATCAGAGAAACTCTTTAAGTAACTTAGGCCAAAATTTTGTAAGGAAAAGGGAAACATGAACCTGAGTTGACCCAAATGCACTTAGAATTTCCTGAAAACAGATTATGCTGGGTCTGGCATTGATCCTTCTTTGTTTCAAGGGAATGGGGTCTGACTAAGGTGGGAGCTTGAAATTCCTATTCCACCTTAGTAGGAATAGACATGGGAGCATGGCATTAGAAATCAGATTTGTCCCCAAGAAAGGGAGCTCATACATACCAAGAGAAGGAAGAAATTCCAATGAATTTTTTAGAAGACAATTATATTTTCCTGGTTGCTAGATTTGATGGGATAAAATTCTATAAAAGAAATCAGAGGAATGAGCAAGTTTGATTAAACAATATCATAGTGGCTTTGTTATTTTGGGAATACATGGAAAAACCTTTAAGAACACAATGGCATTTTCATTTGTAGTCCTATTAAAGATCAAAACCAAACAAGATAATTTTTCCTGAAAGAAAACTTACAGTTTATCAGAAAAGCAATTGTGATCAATGTAAAACATAACTAGTTAAGGCCTTAGATGTTATTAAAATTATTTGTTTTAATTTTTAACTATGTATACATGTATTTAAAAATGGTATGCCAAAATTTTTATATTAGTGCACAATAGAAATGAAAAAAATTGAAGTGACCACAGATTTTTTATGTTGAAACACAAGATATGCAGCATGTAAACACAGAACATATAAACATACAAGCATATGAACAACATTTTACCAGCAACTGTACAATTTACCAGCAACTGTCTTAAAATTACCCTTGAAAGCTTTATCAAAGGTGGATTAACATTTAGGAAAACCTTATTTAAAACAAGACCTCATATTAGTTAAGTCTATACCATATTATTTAAAACAAGACCTCATATTATCTTAGCTTAGTTATAAAAAAAGTCTAGCAAGGAAAAGCACTCTCATCCATAGGTCTGGTTCCCACATATTCTCTGGGGAGATTCAAGGTACTAAAACTGTAGCCTCATTCAAAAATTCTTCTAGGCCAGCGGTCTTAACCTTGAGGACTCTAGTCTCTAGGAGAGATTTTAAGACACGTATTTGGGGCTTCTTACAGTGTGAGGGGAGGTTGCCCATTTTTCTAAAGAACAGAGATGGGACCAAAAGAGGAACAGATGAGACAAGGAATGTATCAGACCCAAATGTCTTGTGATTGGTGGGGGACTTCTGGGGTTCGCTACTCTCCCTGGGCTGTATGCATATATGGTGTCTCTGGGTCAGGCCGATTCAATGTAATCAAGCCTGGGCTAGTTCTGAGGAGATCAATCTCTCATGTGAACTTGCCAGGATGAGCCTTGGTTTAGAGGGGCTCATGATTATCAGGAAGAGGGGCTTGCTGAACGAGCGATTTGGTTCCTAACCTTAAGTAGGGCTCTTTGACCATTTGCAAATCAAACGAGTGATTGTGTTTCTAACCTTCTGAGCACAAAGATGGACAAACAAGAAAAGGGGCCATAAGCACATGGAACAAAATCAAAGGAGCCAAACTCACTGAACTTACCAGAAAGTGTGTCTCATCTATACCAAAGGCAGCCACACGTTTGGGTGCCAGATGACACCTCTGGGAGTCAGCAGCAGATGGATGAGTTTGCTGCAGACTCATTTATTAAGGAGGTGTTTGGGCTTATATAGGGTCAGGGGTCCAATCAGGTGCTGCCATCTCTCTGCTCAGGTGTGTGTGGGGGAAGCCACCAATCATTTAACTGTTTACTAGGTGTCCATTGCAGGGGCAGGTTAGATGACCTCTTTCTATTTGTTGTTCATCCCTCCGCCTGCATGGTTCTCTATTGGGACATGTGCAGGACTTGTCTGTACATGTCCAGGCTTGTCCACAGCCAGGAGCCGGGCTAGGGCCTCCCTGAATTGATAGTGCCACACTTCTGGCCCTTGGCAGAAGCCTGGGAAATCCCAGAGCGAAGCACAAAGGAGGTAGAAGCAATCCAGAATGTCCTCCACAGGAACACACAGTTCCCTCTGATACACACACACACACACACACACACACACACACACACACACACACAAAATAGCAATAATTTTATGCCATTTAAGGAATTATGTGTTAGCACAAGTTTTAATTTTAAGTTTTTAAGTAGCTGATATTATATATATTGCAAGTCACTAATTACAGAAAAACTAGTAACCAAGTGTGGCACTTAACATTAACTAAAAGCTGCAAAGTTTGACTACTAATTCCTGTGAAGAAACATAAATTTGGTTTTATTTTGCTTTCCAAACAAGTCTCTAATACAGAAAAAATTATTCTATTGATTATTTTCCTGTGTATTTTCCCTATCTCTCTCTCTGAGATATATATATATATATAAAGGCACTGTGTGTGCCTATGGGGGTCCAAGACTAACTTAATCATTCGATTGCTTTACCTCCTTATTGGTTTGCTCTGGGTTTTCCAAGCTCTGCCTTCCAGGACTGGAAGTGCAGGCTGCCACCATTTTCACTCTGTTGTTTTTTTTAAACTTTGATACATTTTCCTATTTATTTTATTTGAATAAGCTGTATTGTCCTGAATATTGTTTTTTAAAATAAATTTTATTGTTTCTGTTTTTTCAAGCATAATGAGTAGTTGTCCTTTCCCCCTCCTTCCCATCTTCTTTTCTCTCTCACCCTTCCCTCCCTTCATCAATCCATCCCACTCCTTCCCACCTTCTTGTCTGTTTCATTCTGTGGGCCCCAGAATTCCCTTTGGATTTTCTCCTCTAGTGGGGCTCATGTCTCTGTGGGAGTCTAAGTGGCCCTTTCTTGGGTAGACCCACTTATAGGGGTACACCCCTTTACTTGTCTAGTCCTAGACTCTAAGGTTCTCACTATATGTAATTATTTCTCCTGAGATTCTTATTAGTCTATGGGAGAATGTTGATAGGCTAGGCACTGTGCAGGTCTGGTGAGGATAAACATCATTGCAGTAAATTCCTGGATACAACAGTCCTGCCTTGTGTGGAATTTCTTGGCCAGCAATGGACCTTCCCATCTTTAGGCTCTTACAGTTCGATGCCCCATTCCTGAGCCTTTGGATGGGAAAAAATATGGTTGGCCTGATTCTGGCTGAGCATTTCAGTGTCCCTGGTACTCTGCATTCTGGCTGGTTGTGGCTTTCTGTTTCACTGCTTGTCCACTGAGCTCGAATGCCTCTTGTTTGGGTGTCGAGATCTTTTCTTTTGTAAAGATAAAAGGACAAGTGTTTGTGATTAGTATTGAGACATGTGATCTTGTACACTGTTAGTTTTCACTCCATCCATTGTTGGCTAGACTGGTTTGTAGTGCTGGGTGTATATTTTCTGTCATGGAGTGGGGAGTGTTACAGTTTAGTAGGCAGGTGGTTGGTTAACTGGAGGCTAATCCCACCCTCTGCTGTGTCCTATTCCTATTCTTCCCTTTCCTTTAAGATGTTTCTTACATAAAAGCCTTTTAAAACTGTTTACCATTGTTCTTTTGTTTCTGCTCTTCTGGGGTCTTCTTACACCCCTGCTCCCAGCTGTCGTCCTTTGCATTTGTGGGTGTTGTAAGAATTTCTGTTTGATTCCATAGAACTGAGATTTTATATTAGGGTCCCCATATAAGGGAGAAAATCTTTTTTTCTGTGTCTCGGATATGTCACTCATTATGATTTCTTTCAGTTTCATCCATTTACTAGGGAATTTCATTAGTTCATCTTTCCTGAAGGCTGAATAGTATTCCATTGTATATATATACATTTTCATTAACCATTCATCAACTGTTAGACATCTAGTTTGGTTCAATTTCTTTGGTATTAGTCATTTATTGGATGTGTGTTAGGGAAGATGCTTTCCTATTCTGTAGGTGGCCTTTTTGCTCAATTTACAATCTCTTTTGCTGAGAAAAAGCTTTTTAATTTCATGTAGTCCTACTTGTTTAGTGTTGGACTTATTCTCTGTGCCTTTGGTTCCTATTAGGGAAATGTTGGCTGAGGCCAAGCAATTTGAAGATTTCCCTATTTTTTTATTCCAGTAATTTTATAACCTCTGGCCCAACATTGAGGTCTTTGATTCATTTGGAGTTGATTTTCATGCAGGGAGACAAATAAGGGTCCAGTTTCATTCTTCTGCATGTAGATATCCAATTTTGCCAACACCATTTGTTGAAGAGGCTGATCTTTTCCAATCGATTTTTTTTACACCTATGTCAAAGATCAGTTTTCTATAGCTAAATGTACTTATATTTGGGTCTGATTTTAATTCATTGGTTTGTATGTCTTTTTCAGAGCCATACCATGCTTGTTCTTTATTACTATGACTTTATAATATAGTTTAAAGTCTTATATAGTGATGCCACTCTCAGAGATTTTATTACTCAGGATTTTTTTTCCCTGGGTCTTTTATGTTTCTATATGAAATTTGAGATTGTTTCACCAATTTTTGTGAATAATTAATTGATATTTAATTGACTCTGTATAATGCTTTTGGTAGCATGATCATTTTAACAATGCTAACTGTTGATCCAGGAGCATGGGAGGTCTTCTCATCTTATAATGTCTTATGTAATCCCATTTTTTAGGGTTTTAAAGTTTACATTATATAGATCTTTCACATCCTTGGTTAGGTTTATTTCAGGATATTTCTTTTTTTAGGGATAATGGTAAATGGTATTGTTTCTCTCAGGTCTTTCTTGCTTTGTTTATCCTTGGTGTATATAGAAAGCCACTTTTTTTAAAACTATTTTTTATTATTATTTCAGCTCATACAGAAAGCCGCTTATTTTTAAACATTAATTTTGTATCCTGCCACTCTGCTGAACTTATTTATTAGTTCCAGCAGTTTTCTGACAGAATCTTTAGGGTCCTTGAGGTACAGGATCATATCATCTGTAAATAGAGATAATTTGATTTCTTTTCCAGTTTGTTTCTCTTTTATGTCCCTCTTTTGTCTTAATCTTGCTAAGACTTCAAGTGCAATAATGAATAAGAAGTGGCTCACTTGTCTAGTTCCTGATCTGAGAGGGCTTGGTTACAGTTTTTCAGCATTTAGGATGATTTGTGCTGTAGGCTTGTTGTATACCTTTATTATGTTGATAAATGTTCCTTCCAATCTTATTTTCTCCAGGGTCTCTTTTATAAAGGGGTGTTGAATTTTGTCAAAAGCTTTTTCAGCATCAATTGAGAAAATCATATAGATTTTGTCTTTGTTTGTTTATATGGTGAATTATATTTATAGATTTACATATATTGAACCAACCTTGTATTTCTGGAATAAATCCAACCTGATCATATTGGATGATTTTTTTGGCACATTTTTGAATCCGGTTTGCTAGAATTTTGTTGAGAATCTTTGTGCCTTTGTTCATCAGTGACATTGGTGTATGGGTTTTTTTTTTTTTTGTGTGTGTGTGTCTTTATTTGGTTTTGGTATCAGTGTGAAGTTGGCTTCATAGAAGGAATTTGAAAGTGTTCATTCCTTTTTATTTTGTGGAATAATTTAAGGTGTACTGGTGCTAATTGTTCTTTGAATATCTGGTAGAGTTCTGCTCTGAATCTTTCTGGTCCTGCTTCAATTTTATCTCTTGTTATAGGAGTATTTAAATAGTTCAATTCTTTATGGTTTATTCTGCATGTGTTTAAAAATTCATCAATTTCTTTGTGATTCTTGTAGTTGGTGATGTATAAATTTTATAGTATGACCTTATGCTTTTCTGAATTTCCTTGACATCTGTTGTGATATTTCTATTTTCATCTCTAATATTATTAATTTGGGTTTTCCCTCTTTTGGTTTCAATTAATTTGGCTAAGGGTTTGTCAATCTTTCTAAGTTTTTCAAAGAACTAACTTTTGTTTGATTGGTTCTTTGTAATTTTTTTGTCTCAATTTCTGTATTTTCTCCTCTGATCCTGCTACTATCTGCACATCTATGCCTTTTGATATTTTCTCCTTTGATTCTTGTTTCTCTAAAGTTTTAAATTGTATTGTTAGGTTGTTCCCTTGTGATGTTTCTATTTTTTTGCACATAGGTATTGAGTGTTAAATCTTCCTCTTAGAACTGCCTTCATCGTATCCCAGAGGTTTTGATGCAATGTATTTCCATTGTCATTGAATTGAAGAATTTTCTATTTCCATTTTACTTCTGTTCAGACCCAATCTTCATTCACTAGCATATCGTTAAGCTTTCAAGAGCTTGTGTTTTTTCTGGTGATTTCCTTGTTATGGATGTCCATCTTTATATTGGATAGTGTACAGGTGGTGATTTTGATTTTCTTATATTTGTGGAGACTTGCTTTGTGGACAAGTATATGGTATATTTTGGAGAAAGTTCCATGCGTTGCTGAAAAGAACGTATATTCTTTGGTGTTAGGATGGAATGTTTGGTAGATGTCTGTCAGGTTCATTTGGTTTATGTTTTGGTTTATTTCCAGTGTGTCTCTGTTTAGTTTATGGTATGGTGACCTGTATATTGGTGACAGTGGGGTGTTAAAATCCTCCTACTATTGTTATGTTTGCATTGATTTATTGTTTTATGTGTTATAGTGTTTGTTTAATGAATGTGGGCGAGCCTATGTTTAGAACATGTATGTTTAGAATTGTGAGTTCTTGTTGTATTACTTCTTTGATGAGAATGTAGTTTCCTTCTATATCTTGTGACTTGTTTGATTTGACCTCTATTTTGTCAGATATTAGGATGGCTACTCCTGCTTGTTTCTTAGTTGCATTTTCTTGGAGTTTCTTAGGCGTTTTTTGACCCTTAGATTATTATACCTTTTTAAAAGTGAGGTGTACTTTTTTGAGGCAACATATTGATGCATTATGACTTTTAATCTATGCTGTTAGTTTATTTGTCTTGATTGTGGAGTTGATGATTCCATTTATGTTTAAAGTTATAACTGAGAAGCTTTTGTTGACTCCCACTATTTTTTGAGTTGTGTGTGTGTGTGTGTGTGTGTGTGTGTGTGTGTGTGTGTGTTGTCAGTTCCCTGTCTGGTAGTTGTATTGCATTATTTTTCCCTTTTATTATCTTGAGTTTGTTGATCAATTTTGTCTGTTTTGAATTTTTTTCTAGTATTTTCTGCAAGCAGGTTTGATAGATAAGAACTTTAGTTTATTTTTGTTGGGAAATTTTTCTCTTTCTCCTTCAAGCATGAACACAAGCATTTATCTGGATATAATAGCCTGGGTTGGCATTTGTGATCTTCCATGACTTGAAGAATTCCATTCTAAGCTCTTCAGGCTTTTACTATTTCTGTTGAATAATAGCTGTTATTCTAATAGACTTGCCTTTAAATATAACTTTATTTTTCTCTCTGGCAGCTCTCTGAATAATCATTTTGTTCTGTATCTGAGATGTTGTTGCTATTATTTGCCTTGTTGTGCTTCTATTTTGGTCATATCTGGATGGTGTGTGATATGTATTTTGGACTTGGAGGTGGTGTTCTTTCCTTAGATGTGGGAAGTTCTCATTTACAATGGATTGAAAGATTTGAGATGGAGTTTTTTCTTGAGTTTCTTGTTCTGGGATTCCATGAATGCTCAGGTTTTCATTGTATCCCACGATTCTTGACTATTTCCTTCATTTTTTTTAAAAAAAGATTTTTCATCTTGTTCTGTCAGCTTCTCTTCCATGTCTGATATTTTATCCTGTGCTTAATCTATTCTGCATGTGATACTCTCTGTTAGATATTCAATTCCAGTTAGTTTCTCTTTGAATTCCAGCTGAATTTCAGTTCCTTGTTTTTTCACTTGTTCTAAACTTGTTTCCTCTTTTTCCTTATTTCCTCTATTTCCTTTTTCATCTCAGATATTTTAAAATTTCCCCTGTTAATATAGGATCACATGCTTACTCATTTCCTCTGTGAGTTCTTCATGTTCTTTTTGTAGTTCTTCAGGAAGCTTCCTCAGTTCCATGCTTCATGCAGCTCTCTCCTGACACGGGGATCCCTTCCTGTGGCTGGGCAGGGCTTCTCCTGGTTCTGCATCCTCTGTGCAGGGGTCCCTTCCTGGGGATTTGGACCACCCTGTGTTTTTTATGTAGGATCTGGGTTCTGAACTCAGGTCCTTCTGCTTATGAGGCTTAACCCCCAAACCATCTCTTCATATTTTTATATTATTAAAACTTCGTGGCATCTGGTAGTAAAGCACTAAAGTGCATTTTTTCAATAAGCTTAAACTTCTGATTCCAAGAGAAACAAACCACTTGTCCAAGCTGTTAACGTGGAAAAAAGACTATGCCTATAAACTTGGCATTTCTATTATGTTGAACTAGTCTTTTATTGTTCCTGTGTTGAAGTGTGTTTCACCCCTCATGATTTCTTTTTTCTTCCATGCTTATACAATGACATGATTCACAAAATGGCAAAATATTCTGGTGTACTTCTAATATTGTCTGGAATACTCCTAAGAGTTTAATGCCAATATTTATGTGATAATTGTATGTCCTATTTTCTTGTATATGGTAGGAGGACAATGCTTTTGAATCATGAACAAAACAGACTCCAAACATTACAAAACCAATATCTAGGTAAGTCTTTTCATAGCACTATTCTTGGCAATTCTTAAAAAGTTGAAGTAAAGAAGTTCAGAATTAAAAAGATAAATTTTAACAACAAAGTATAAATTGCAGTTATTTTTATTTAAGTTCAGAATTTTTAAGAAATTAAGTATTTGAAATTTTTGATCTTTAAAAAATTTCTGAGAAAAATGTTGGTTTATTATTACCTTTGGCTCTTGAAATCCTTTAAAATTTATCTATCTATCTATCTATCTATCTATCTATCTATCTATCTATCTCTATCATCTATTAATTATGTGTGTGTGTGTGTATGTGTGTGCATGTATGTGTGAAAGGGCTGAAAGGGCATTGTGTGTCTCTGTGGAATAATCCTGGATTGCTTCTACCTCCTTTTTGCTTTGCTCTGGAGTTTTTCAGGTTCTGCTCACTGGGGCCAGAAGAATAGATTGCAGCCTGGTGTTTTTGCATAGGACCTGGGATCTGAATTTAGGACCTTCTAGTTGTGAGGCAGTCTTTTTTTTTTTTCCACTCATACAAATTTAACAGGTACACCGGTCCCCTCCCTCTTTCCAACTTCCCACCGCCCTGTGCCCTCCTCCCCTCCCTCCTTCTCCTCCCTTCCCATCCCCCAGTGCCTCCCCCTCCCATCCCCAGAGCATCCTTTAATGTGCATGCCAAACTTTCCTCTGGGTCCTCCTCTCCGATGAGGTGCAAGGACCCAGTGGCATTTCCCAGAACCCTTTCCTGCGTTCCCCTTAAGCATAGGAATACTACTGTGGCTGTCAATCCCTTGCCTCCAAGGATCCTAGTGGTGAGGCAGAGTCTTAATCCTTGAACTATCTCTCCATCTCTTGGCTCTTGAAATCTTACATGTCCTTATATACACAAGAAAAAGTAAACTTAGAATGTTTTATGTACCTGTTGTGGGCACACTATAACAAATTAGATATATAATACATTTATTTTATTTAATGTTTCCAAGAACATATTACATTGAGGACTGACAAGATAGTTTAGTGGGTAAAGAGACTGCAAGTCTGGTGATCTGAGTTTGGTTCTCAGAATGCCACACAGTAGAAGAAGCAAACTGACTTCTAAATGCTGTCTTCTGACCTCTACCTATTTGCCATGGTATGCATAGTCTGCTTCTGTCTCTCTTCCCTCTCTCCCTCTTAAATAAATATCAAAAATAATATATTGCATTCAGTGAACATTATTATATTGTTTAATGCTATGAAATGTGCAAATATATCATTTTATTACTCTGTTTCCTATGCATTTAGTTAAAGCATTTTCTGTATTTTTAAGCTATTTGGTTTATGATGTGACACTTATACCTTTTTGTTGATGTTTAATAATCTCAATTTCCAGTAATTACTGCATGCTATAATACATGCTATCAATAACTTGGGTAATTAATATATTACAATTAGAAATCAGTATCTGACCAAGTGGTGCATCTCCAACCCCAATTTTTCTTTCTGATCTTCTTTAGCACAAGACATGATGGTGATTTACATATTGAAAATGTCTTAATTCCACAGAGATTTACTATCTAATGAGAATGGTTTAGAGAAATGACACTTTATTGTAACAGCAGTAGTTAGATAATGCTTCTTCTTAGCAATGGAAGGTGACAATTTGCAGCACTGTCTAAAACTGTCTCTACAATATCTTCTTATGACACTGTTTAATAACATTAGAGATGAAGCAAAATGATCTTTTGATTGACAAGTATAAATTAGTTTATATATATATTTAAATTTTATTACTACTATTACTACTATTGCTGCTTGTACTAAGTTATGGTGCTGAATATTGAACTTTGGGTCTTCCAGATGCTAGGCACTCATCCTTTTGTCTTCAGTTCCATCCTGTGTTTTTCACACTTTACACTGTTTTCACATTCACTGGAAGTGAAAAATCACCCACTTGTTTCAGCCATCTCTTGCTACATACTGGAAGATTGGCGGGTATAATAGATACATCAATAATTTCATATTACATAGTCCATCATCTCTGGAAACTTACTCCTCACTTCTCAGTGCTTATTTTCTATAACTATGGATTAGGGTGGATATACTCATAAAAGCATGATCTTTCCAGTTTTGCATATCACAGGGGGTAAAATAGCAGGTGAATCCCAACATTGTTTACACCAAAGGGAAGCATGAGAGACTAACTGAGAAAACTTACTGATCTCTTCAGGAAGAGGATTATCCAAACAAGCAGCAGCACAATGGTCTGTCATGAGCACTGTTGCATGGATAGCTTGAGAACTTTTGAAAAGATCCTTGTCTCTAGTCTCTTTCTGTATTTTGCTATGCTGCAAACCATAGTGTGTAGATGTCAAACTTCATCTTACAGAATGTTTAATTCTCATCTGAACTGTTTTGACCAAAATCTGAAAAGGATATGTTGTACTGTAAGAAAGTAAGATATTTTCTCAGATTTATTCCTATTGTCATTAATCCAGTAAATCAAAAAGCTTGTTTAATAATGTAAGTTTCTGATAAAGAAACGTTTTCTGTGATGACATGATTTTGTGTTACTCTGATAAAATATTCAGTTTGTATTATGGTCATAATACATTGCAGTTTACTTTTAGGTATCAAATACTTAATTTGATTAATAAAGTAGGGAAAATATTCTTAACATATTAAATGCTTGCCAATGGTATAGTTTGTATTCATAGTGGAATATTCACAGGCAGAAGTGCCATGACCCACATGGCATTGCTCTGTAGGGGGTAACACAAGAATAAAGAAGAAAACAAGACACATACAGAAAGGTTGGGATTGGCTTAGGTGGAGGTACAACATCCCAGATCAGCCCAAGCAAGATTATTATATAGGCAAGCTAATAATAGCATAACCTCAGCAGATATGAAGAATAGAGATGTTGTGATTTTCTTGCAGCATACAAAGTATTCTGTAAAAAAGTCACATTTACACAAACAATGCTTATCTAAGGAATAAGGCAGACAAAGTCATTGTCATAGCTAGGCACAAGTGTCAACTTGACTGTTGAGGGTTTGAGCTCTGGGCACATTTGTAGAGAATTAATGGTTGAGTTAAGCCCAGAGCAAACTTGCAGGAGATTACTTAGCGGATGGGGAAGGCCCAGCCTATGGTGGGGAGGACTAGGCCCTGAACAGATAAATAAAATACTGTGATCCAGTTTAGGAAGTTGGCATCCTTTTGTATACTTGGCCAGACATGCTGGTCTGGCAAGTAAGGATCATCCCTCTTTCAGCCATTATGTAGAGATAGTATGGCCAGTTCCCTTGGCCTGGTGTTGGTGCATGCTCTCCTGTCAAACTGGACTGAGAACTGTAACCAGAAAATCATAAGAGAAAAATAAATTCCTTGTTCTCTTAAGCCATTTGATGGTGATTTGTCAGCAATCATGCAGATGGACTGCAACAGTTATGGCCTCAGCCACATCCTGACTCTGGCCTTGCTGGTTCAGAATCTGTTATGACATGATCTTGCTCATGTCAGTTTTCCATCATGGTCATACCCATTCTAAAATGTTTCTCTTAAAATCCTTCTTCATTGTAGCCATCCTCTACACATAAGTATTATATTTTATGTAGTTTATAGTTTTCTAGTAACTACTACCTAAGATAAAGTTTACCCTTTTCTTTGACAGCACAAGGAAGCTCTGAAAACAAATCTTCAAATAGGTAGGATTCTTACATTTGAAAACATTGAATGCTGACTGCGTATAGAATGCAATAGAAAGAAACCACTATTTGTTACATAACCTATTCTGTTCTTGATTTCATATAATGAGCTTAATACATATTCCTTTTTATACTTATAGCAGCAGTTGGGCAAAGTATTTGCCTTATCGTCTTAGCTGAATTTCTTATTATTGTGATAAATGTCCCAAGAAAAGCTACTTAAGGGAGAATGGATTTATTCTGTTTCATAAATCAAAGGTAGAATCCATTACTGTGGGGATTTGGTAAGTAGTTTGAAGCAGCAGTCTACATAGTATCCATAGTGAGAAAGCAGAGAGAAATGATTTTAGTGTTCTACTTACTTTTTCATTTAATTAATTTTTTGGAGTAGTTTCACTCACTATTTAGATGGGTGAGATGGTGCACTATTTCTGCACCAGTTGAAACAATCATGATGAGCATCATAAACTTTCTTATAGACTAACTTTTGTCCTGACAGTCCCTCATAGGTGTGCCAGAGTCTAATCTCCTAGGTGCCAAGACGGCAATCAGCACCATGACAACCAATATGAATTACTTCTTGTATTTGAGCAATCATCTTTCAGAGTATGATTAATTGCTCCATGAAATCATAATTAACAAGTGGCCATCCTTTGATTTACATGTCAGATTATGAAGTAGTGCATTCTCTTACTGCTCTGCATAGGCTGAGATGATCCCGTATAGCATTGAAGTCAAACTTTAGGTCCATATATGATCAGATAAAAAAATCAATTTTAGTTTTACTTTAAATCTTATTGACAGTTTTCCCAAGGAGTCTAGCTAAACTCCATGAGATTTTCCTAATATTTTGAGAATATTTGAATTTTAAGCAGTACCTCTTATTTCTAGCAACAGTTTTAGGGAAAACCTCACTGAAGGGTAACTATAGGATCACGTGTCTTACATAGCAAGATGGGAGACATTCCTGACAAGGATGCTTCGAAGACTGCAAGTGTAAAACAGCTGCATGCTGGATTTGTTATCTTTTGTGTTTGTTATCTGCTTTCTGATTTTATGAGCTTGGTTTTTATTTAAACAACAGTCCTGGCCTAGTAACCTGGAGTTTTCCATTTGTCTAGTCTTCTTCCCCTTTCTCTATAACTCTAGCACTTTCTTGATTTTCACTGTATGTTCTGCACTTCTGTTTCTTCCTTTTTTCTTCTGTTTTCACTTCTATCAGTCACCTAATCCTTTTTGTCTATAGAGAAACAAAATTACAAGGTTTTTAGGATGTTAAGAAATCTTGGAAACAAATAAAGATGATCTCCAGTACATCAACCTGTATTTACAATACAGAGCAAGTGACAGCAGGAAGAAATGGAAATATAGATGTAAAGTGGCTTCTTGGATATAATAAATAATATAAATGAAATTTAAACCTGTGTTCATAAATTCTAATGCCACTTTCCTTCCTTGCTTATTAGTGTGTAGGTGAATGTTTTAATAATAGAACAGAGGACTAACTCTAATAACTCCATTGTAAGAGGATAAGAATGAAGGAATTGAATGATCCCAGTGGAAGAGACCAAGAGCAGACTTACCAGGGAAGGAAAATTTGGAAAGAACAGCACTAGTCATGGTGGAAATAAGGATTCTAGAGCAGACATCAGAATAATGGCTTTTATGAGACAATTTTGATAAAAATAATATGTAAAATAAAGACAGAGGATATTGAAGGTCCTCTGTACAGGCATAGTAGTATCAGTGACTCATGGAAGAACTGTGTTACTTGTTACCTTTTGTTTGTTCAACTGTACAAATGAGAGATGGAGGATACACATCAGGATTTCTTCTGAAAGTTGTTAAAGTAGTTTTGCCACCATGAAGAGTCTCTGCAGCTGACAGGAACACTCTCTCTCTCTCTGTTTTGAAAATATTCAATATCTGCCTTTTATTTTAGAAATGTCAGTGGACTAGAAATGGAAAAATATTTTTATAACTTAACTTCAAAACCAGCACCATAATGATGCGGGAAGTAGTATTTGCTTTCCCTCTAAAAGAAAAAAAAATGGTAATGCCATCTCCTTTTACCCAACAAAATTAAGAAAACTATTGAGTGGTAATAATCCAAAAAAATTGAAAGTTCACCATTAGTGAATGATGTGATTGGATAGGTTAAAAAAATAGAGAAAACCAGGGGAGAAAACCATCAAGAATGCTACAAAAATAAAAATAGAATTATTGAACAGTGAAAACTAATAAAAGAAATCTATAATGTATATATGAACAGACATTAGTATAAGCTGGTGCATATTTATAATAACAAAGAGTAGCTAGAAAACTTTAAGGAATGTACATATATCTATGAAGACATAGGAATTTTTACTAAATTCCTAGTGAAAAATGAATAATCATAAAAGCATTGTGCCACTTCTGATAAATTAATCAATAAATAGAATGCAATTCAAATGAAAGTATCAGTGGTTTTGTGGCAATTAATCAGCTAATTGTGCAATTAATGTGGTTCACCTCTCTTTACAGAGGTGCTTTAGAGACTCCCAAGCACTAGTGACTGGATATTTTTGAGCCACAAGGTTTCCCCCTCAACTCCACTCTACTTTACTCTAATTTATATTAACCATGGAGAAGGGTTAGGACTGGCCAGCCAAGAAGTCACAAATCTTCAGTTGAGTAATGGTAACAGAGCTAGGATGAGGGTGAGTGGTTAAGCCTACATTTGCCCCTTGCTAGGGCCAGGGAAATAGAAAACTACTACTCTTGGTCCTTGAGCCCATTCTTGTTTCAGGATCTCTCTCTTCTCTCTCTCTCTCTCTTTCTCTCTCTTTATGTCTTTCTAGCTCAAAGATTTAAAGTTTGATGCTGTGGAATTTTATAGGCGAGGAACTAGGTAAGAGGTGATGTAGGAAGGAAGATACTTAAGAGTTGATAGAGTAAAAGCAAAATGTAGTATTTGCATTCTTAAGTATATGTTTTTCTTAGAGTCACTTCTCTTAATTGTCTGAGTACTCATGAAAGTTTTTAGGTGCTTGACAGTTTATGTGGACATGGATGAGGCAGACCAATGAGGCAAAACAGATTCTTTAAATTTTATTGTTTGAAGACTAGAAAGAGTGTTACTAATAACAAAGCATGAACTTGTTCTTTGGCTTGTGAAGTTATCTTTCAGACATTTTCAACATTTCAGGGCACTTCCTGTACTGTATTTTTGCAAAGACAAGCAGTAAGTTCTTCAATAGAGAGGGAGCAACTTATACTTCTGCCTTGTTTTAGGCTATCAGGTTGTTTAATTTTGTCACTAAAAGGTCTGTGAACCCTTCACTAGATTTTTAGCATAAATTTTTAGCACAGGCAGCATTTGAAGGCAAATGATTCTTAGGTTCTGACAGTATATTGGCTGCAAATATTTCATATGAAACTATAAATGAATCACACTAAATATTTGTTAGACTGGGATACGTGTAATTGAAAAGAGGGAATTAAGGATTTTAAAAATTCAAGGCAAATTATAACAATGTAAGAAAAGAACCATTTGTAAATTTGCAGATAGATGATCTTTGATGCATTTAAAAAACAGAATTATGCACTCACATTTTGTTGTATACTTTTGCTTTAAAGGTCTTCCAACAATCCTGGTGCTGAAAATGCCTCACCTACAGCAAAAGACAATCCCTTTGATTTTAATATGATGGTAGAGTACTTCTTTTGGAAACTAATGTTCTAATTCTGAATTTTTGTTTATTGTGATCTCTACGTATTTATGCAGAAATTTTATAAATTTCATAAAATCATAAAAAATTGCAATATTGACAGTGAGAATTACCAAAATGAATAAATGAATAAGTACCTTGAAGTTAGAGGTGGTGACAAATAGAAAAATACAGTAAAAGAAAATTTTGTTGAGCTCAGTTTTTTTAAAATTTAGGGAATTTGAAATTTATTCAAGGATTATTTAGATCAAAGTATGTTAAATTAATGTGATTTTTGAAAAGAGACTTTATTTAATTGTGTGTGTGTATCAGAGGGCACTGTGTGTCTCTATGGAGGACCAAGGATGACTTTGGGAATCATCCTCGATTGCTTCTACCTCCTTTTTGCTTCGCTCTGGGATTTCCCAGGCACTGCCCAATGCAGGCCGTCTCTGTTTCTGCTTGGTATTTCTATGTGAGACCTGGCATTCTAACTCAGGACTTTCTGCTTTCTAGACAGTCTTAACCCCTGAGCCACCTCTCCAGCCCCAAGTTAATGTGATCTTTAAACTTCTCGAGGAGTCTATTTATAATTCATACTTTTTACTAAGTATTAATGATTATAGTTCTATATTATAGTGATCAGAGAATCCCTCTGGTAACTTCAGCTTCAAATCTATGCAACATGTACTTTCCCATAAAAGTTTATCCTTATTGCCGTTTTCTGTAAATGTCATTATTGCAGTATCATATAGTTTTTTTTGGAAATGTTTTATTCTGTACTTGGTTTTGTGTATAAAAGAAAGTGGTATCAGAAGCTTAGGAAATTTAGAAACTCAAAGTCTATTTCTCAATGAAAAATTTTAAAATTTTTTTAATACTTTTTGTTTTCTAAATTTTTAATTGACATTTTATATTTCCATTCATTCAATAAAATTTAAATAATTTTGACACAAATTCTAGCACGTGTTATTTAAATTAAAAAAGTAGTAAAGGGGGGATGAAGGGAAGCAGGAATGAGTATTACTCAATATTCCTGTAAAACTAGAAAAATAAAAATAAATATTTTATTTTATTTATTTATTTTTTTAAATTTATTTTTTCCACTCATACAAACTTGATAGATTCCCCATTCCCCTCCCTCCGTCCACCTCTCCCTGGAGCCCCTTGCTCCCTCCTCCATTTTCCCCTTCCTTTCCGCCCTCCCTCCCTTTCTCCCAGTGCCCCCTTCCCCCCTCCCCCCAATCCCTAGAGCATCCTTTAGTGTGCATGTCAAACTTCCCTCTGGGTCCTCCTCTCTGATGAGGTGTAAGGATTCAGTAGCATTGCCTAGAGCTCTTATATGTGTTCCCCTTTAGTATAGAAACACTTTTGTGGCTGTTAATCTCTTGCCTCTAAGGATCTTACAGTCTGTGATCCATACTAGACTTTGGGGAGGTCAATGACATGTTAGTCATTGAGCAGGTCATGCAAAGACCTATTATGATTACTTCGGCCCTAACGCATGTGGAGTATCTTGTATATCGTTGCTCCTCCCCATCTTTAGGCTCTTACAATCTTACCCCCCCATCTGCAAATTTCCCTGAGCTTTGGGATGGGAAGAGATTAGGCTGGCTTGGTTCCTGGTGATTAATATAGGGTCTCTGATATTCTAAATTATGGTTACTCTTTTTTTTTTTCTTCTTCCAGTTTTGCTGTTCCTGCACTGCCGTTGGCTCCATCCTGATGGGTATTGGATGTCATCTCCTAGCCAGAGATAAGAGTAGATTCAAAGGTAGATGGAATAAGAGTAGGAGACTGTGGAGGGGGAAGGGGATCAGCCTCCCATATGCAAAATGGTTACCTTCTATCTGCCAGACCGTATGCCCTCCCTTTCTGGTGAGAAAGTTGCAAGTGACCAGGTAGGAAAGTCTGTGAGCTAAACTAGATGTCTCATTACTTACTTGCAGTCCTTGATGGTGGCCTATTTTCTCTGCTGTAGCATGATCCCCTCTCTCCTTGTTTCTGGCGAGTCCCTCCTTCCTCTTCCCTCCTATTTATAATCTTTGCAATTACTGTATGTATTACAGAGATTTATCTTTGAGTGTGTCACTAAGTGGGTTTGGTACTAGGATCCATCTATTAGGAAGTACATATGGCACTTAATTTTCTGTGTCTGGGATACTTCACTCAATATAATTGTTTCTAATTCCATCCATTTCCTAGCAAATTTCATTAATCCATCATTTTTGATGGCGGAGTAGTATTCCATTGTATAAATGTACTACTTTTTCCTTATCCACTTGTCAACAGTTGGACATTTGGGTTGATTCCATGACTTTGGTATTGTAAACAGTGCTGCTATGAAGATGGTCATACTTGTGCTATTGAGGTGCATTTTTGCTGTATGGGGGATTATTCCCAAAAGTGGAATAGCAGTGTCATATGGCATTTCAATCTTTAACTTTTTCAACAACCACCAGATGGCTTACCAGAGTGGTCATATATGCTTGCTTTTCCACCAGCAGTGTAGGAGAGTTTCCTTCTTGCCACATCCTCTCCAGCATTTGGTGTTGTTTGTATTGTGGATTTTTGCCATACTGACCGGGATGAGATGATATCTCAGGGAGGTTTTAATTTGCATTTCCCTGATGGCTAAGGATGTGGAACATTTTTTAAGATATTTGTTAGACATTTCAATTTCGTCCCTGGTAAAGTTTCTTTTAAGTTCCAAGGCTCATTTTTTAATTGGGCCATTTGTTTTCTTGGTGTTTAGTTTTTTAAGTTCTTTGTGCACTCTGGATAATAGAGCTCTATCAGATATGTGGTTAGTGAAGATTTTCTCCCATTCTGTGGGTTGCCTTTGTGCTTAGAGTTACAATCTCTTTATCAGAACAGAAGTTCTTTAATTTCATAAGATCCCATCTGTTGAGTGTTGGATGTATTGACTGTGCAATTGCATTTCCGACTAGGAACTATAGGCCTAGTCCAATCAGTTTGAGGGAGTTCCCGACCCTTTCAACTAAGGTTTTTATAGTCTCTGGCCTTATATTGAGGTCTTTGATCCATTTGAAATTAAGTCTTGTATATGGTGACAAATACAGGCCAAGTTTTAATCTTCTGCATGTGGAGATCTAGTTTTGCCAGCACCATTTGTTGAAGATACTGCTCTTTTTCCATTGGATTTTTTGGGTCCTTTTGTCAAAGATCAAATGGCTGTAATTGTGTGGGCTTACATCTGGGTCTTCAACCCTTATCCATTGATCTGTGTGTCTATTTTCGAGCCAGTACCAGGCTATTTTTGTAACTATGGATTTGTAGTATAGACTAAAGTTTGGTATGGTGATAACCTCCAGCAGTGTTTTTGTTACTCAGGATTGTTTTTGCTATCCTGGGTCTTTTGTGCCTCTATATGAATTTTGAGATTGTTTAATCAACCTCTTTAAAGAATTGCTTTGGGATTTTGATTGGTATAGCATTGAATCTGTATATTGCCTTTGGTAGGATGGTCATTTTTATGATATTGATTCTGCCAATCCAGGAACATGGGAGGTCTTTCCACCTTCTGGTGTCTTCTGCAATTTCTTTCTTGAGGGTTTGAAAGTTTCCATTGTAAAGGTCTCTTACTTCCTTGGTTAGGTTTATACCAAGGTGTTTCATTTTTTTAAGGGCTATAGTAAATGGGAATGTTTCTCTCAGGGCTTTTTCACTTCTTTCATTCTGGGCATATAGGAAGGCCACTGATTTTCATAATTTATTTTGTATCCTGCCACCTTGCTTAACTCCTGTATTAGTTCCAAGGGCTTCCTGGTGGAGTTTTTAGGATCACTCAGGTATATGATCATGTCATCTGCAAATAGAGATAACTTGACTTCTTCCTTGCCGATTTGAATCCCTTTTGTCTCCCTTTGTTTTCTTATGGCTTCAGCTAAGACTTCCAGTACAATATTGAAAAGAAGTGTTGAGAGTGGACAACCTTGTCTATTTCCTGATTGAAGCGGTAGTGCTTCAAGTTTTTCCTCATTGAGTATAATCCTTGGTGTTGGCTTGTTGTATACAGCTTTTATTATGTTGACAAAGGTTCCTTTCATTCCAACTGTCTCTAGAGTTTTGATAAAAAAGGCTATTGCATCTTGTCAAAAGCTTTTCCTGTATCTATTGAGAGCATCATGTAGTCTTGAATTTTGGAGTGGTTTATATGGTGAATTACATTTATTAATCTGCATATGTTGAACCAACTTTGTGTGCCTGGGATAAAGCCTACTTGATCTCTGTGGATGATCCTTTTGATATGTTTTTGAATCCAATTTGCTAAGACTTTGTTGAGAATCTTTGTATCTGTGTTCATCAAAGACATTGGCCTATAGTTTTCTTTTTTAAGTGTATCTTTATTAGGTTTTGGGATTAAGATGATATTAGCTTCATAGAAAGAATTTGGTAGTGTTTTTTCCTTTGCTATTTGATGGAACAGTTTAAGGAGTATTGATCTTATTAGCTCCTTAAATGTCTGGTAGAACTATGTGCTGAATCCATCTGGTCCAGGACATTTTTTAGTGGGAACATTCAAGATTACTTCATCAATTTCCTCATATGTTATAGGACATTTAAATAATTCAGAACTTCCTGATTCAATTTAGGTAAGTTGTGCTTACTTAGGAATTCATCTATTTCTTTTGTGTTGTCAAATTTCACAGAGTATAAGTTTTTGAAATAATGATGTTATAATACTCTGAATTTCTTGGGTATCAGTAGTGATAACTCCATGTTCATTTCTAATTTTGTTAATTTGGGTTTTCTGTCTCTTGCTTTTGGTTAATTTAGCTAGGGGTGCATCAATCTTATTGAGTTTTTCAAAAAACCAGCTTTTTGACTGGTTGATTCTCTGTATTGTTTTCCTTATGTCAATTTCGGATATTTCTCCCCTGATTTTGCTAATCTTTCTTCTACTGCTTTTGGGATTGGATTGCTCTAGTTTCTCTAGAGCTTTAAGCTGCATTGTTAAGTTATTTACTTGTAATGTTTCTATTTTTTGATGTAGGCATTTAGAACTATGAACTTACCTTTTAGGACAGCTTTCATTGTGTCCCAAAGATTTTTTTTTATTATTATTAATTATTCAACTGTGCGCATGTGCATGTGTATGTGCACGTGTCTGTGTGTGTGTGTGTCTGTGTATGTGTAGAACCACGGACGAATTCGCGGACCACCATGGACACCTCCACCTCCTTCTGCCCCGGGATTCACAGGCTCCGCCCTACCAGGACCAGAAGCACAGGCCGCCCCCACTTCCGCCTGGCGTCTATATGTGGGATCTGGGATGCGAACTCAGGACCTTCTGCTTGCAAGGCGGAGGCTTAACCCCTGAGCCACCTCTCCAGCCCATGTCCCAAAGATTTTGATAAGTTGTATTTTCATTATCATTCATTTCCAGGAAATCTTGAATTTCCATTGTAATTTATTCCTGAATCCAATTCTCATTCAGTATCATAGTGTTTAGTTTCCAGGAGTTAGTGTGTTTTCTGCTGTTTGTTGTGTTGTGGATGTCAAGCTTTATACCATGGTGGTCTGATAGGGTACAGGCTAGAATTTCAACTTTCCTGTATATATGGAGATTCATTTTGTGGCCCAATATGTGATCTATTTTGGAGAAAGTTCCATGTGCTGCTGAGAAAAATGTGTATTCTTTGGTGCATTGATGACAAATTTGATTGAGATCAGTAAGGTCCATTTCAGTAAAGGTTTGATTAAGTTTCAATGTTTCTCTGGTTAAGCTCACAGACTTTCTTCCTGGTCACTTGCAACTGATGGGGTATTGTCTCACCAAAGGGAGTGCATAGAGTCTGGGAGATAGAAGGTAATCATCCTGCAAATGGGAGACTGATCCCCTTCACAGTGGTCTCCTACTCTTATTCCATCTACCTTTGAATCTACTCTTATAATAATACTCTATTTTAACAGCCTTTTATCTCTGGCTAGGAGGCGATATCCAATACCCATCAGGATGGAGCCAAGAGTGGTGCAGGAATAGCAAAACTGAAAAAAAAAATCAACAGACCATAATTTGGAAAATCAGAGACTCTACGTCAACCACCTGGAACCAGACCAGCCTAATCTCCCCCTGTCCTAAAGATCAGAGAAATTTGCCGAAGAGAGAGTGGTAAGATTGTAAGAGCCTAAAGATGGGGAGGAGCAATGATATGCAAGATACTCCATACAAGTTAGGCAGAAGTAATCATAATAGGACTTTGCATGACCTACGTAATAACCAACATATCATTGAACCCCTAAAGTCTAGCATGGATCACAGGCACTATGATCCTTAAAGGCAAAGGATTAACAGCCACAATAGTGTTCCTGTACTAAAGGGGAGCACAAAAAAGAGCTCTAGACAATGCTACCCTTTCAAATAGTGTTTTTTTTAATAGTCTCTGGGCTAATATTAAAGTTCTTGATTGATTTGGAGTTGATTTTTGTGCATAGTGATAAGTATGGGTCTAGTTTTAATCTTTTGCATGTGGTATCCAGTTTTTCCAGTACCATTTGTTGATGTTATTCTTTTTCCATTGAATTTTTGGCCACTTTGTCAAAGATCAGATGGCTGTAATTGTGTGGACTTATGTCTAGGTCTTTAACTCTTATCCATTGATTTATGTGTCTATTTTGGAGCCAGTACCATTCTGTTTTTATTACTATGGATTTGTAGTATAGATTAAGTTTTAGTATGGTGATACCTCCAGCAGCGTTTTTGTTGTTCAGAATTGTTTTTGTTGTCCTAGGCCTTTTGTGCTTCCATATGAATTTTGAGATTATTTGGTCAATTTCTATAAAGATTTCTTTGGAATTTTGATTGGTATATCATTGAATCTGTATCTTGCTTTTGGTAGGATGGTCATTTTTATGATGTTGGTTCTACTGATCCAGAAGCATGGAATGTTCCACCTTCTGGTATCTTCTGCAATTTTTTTCTTTAGGGTTTAATTTTCATTGTTTAAGGGGCTATGGTAAATAGGATTGTTTAGAGATTCAGAGAATTATAAAGTCATATTTCAAAAACTTATACTCCATGAAATTTGATAACCAGAAAGAAATTGATGAATTCTTGAGTAAGCCAACTTACCTAGATTGAATCAGGAAATACTGACTTATTTAAATTGTCCTATATCAAATGAGGAAATTGATAAAGTAACTTTGAATCTTCCCACCAAAAAGTGTCCTGGACCAGATGGATTCAGCACAGAATTCTACCAGACAGTTAAAGAACACTAACACCCCTATTCCTTAAACTATTCCATAAAATAGCAAAGGAAGAAATACTTCCAAATTCTTTCTACAAAACTAATATACTAATCCCAAAACCTAATAAAGATACAATTAAAAAAGAAAACTATAGGCCAATCTCTTTGTTGAACACAGATGCAAAAATTTGCCCCCAAAATCTTAGCAAATTGGATTCAAAAACATATCAAAAAGATTATTCACTCTTCTCAGGTAGGATTTATCCCAGGCACACAAGGTTGGTTTGACACACGCAAATCAAAAATGTCATTCATCATATTAACAAATCCAAAGTACGAAGCCACTTGATGCTCTCAATAGATGCAGGAAAAGCTTTTCAAAAGACACAACATCCTTTTATGATCAAAACCCTAGAGATAATTGAAATAGAAGGAATTTTTATCAACATAATGAAAGTTGTATACCAGCCAACACAAGGATTATACTCAATGGGGAAAATCTTTTTTTTAAACATTTATTATTATTATTTCTGCTCATATAAACTTAATAGGTATACCACTTCCCTCTCTCCATTCTCCTCCCCCTGAATCCCCTGCTTCCCATCCCCTCACCCCTCCGAACTAGACAAGGCTGTCCACTCTCAGCACTTCTATTAAATATTGTACTTGAAGTCTTATCTGGAGCCATAAGACAAGAGAGGAAGACAAAAGCGATTCAAATGAGAAAAGAAGAAGTCAAGATATTTGTATTTGCAGATAACATTATTTTATACCTGAGAGATCCTCAAAAGTCTACCAGAAAACTCCTAGAACTAATTAATAAGTTCAGCAGAGTGGCAGGTTACAAAATAAATGTGCAAAAATCAGTGGCCTTCCTATACACAAAGGATGAAAAAAGTGAGAAAGTCCTAAGGGTTGTGGCTTTTTATCCAAGTTGTTAGACTATGTCTTTTGATTGGGAAATTGATTCCACTGATATATTAAGATTGTAATTGAGAAGTTTTTTTGATTTCTGTCATTTTTAGTGTTTATAGGATTTTTGTGTTGGCAGTTCCCTGCCTGGTAGTTGTATTGGCATTATTTTTCCCTTTTATCTTCTTGAATGTGTTGACCAATTTTTGTCTGTCTTGAGAATTTTTTTCTAGTATCTTCTGCAGGTCCTGTTTGGTAGAAAAGAAGGACTCTAGCTTATTTTTGTCAGGAAATATTTTTCTTTCTCCTTCAAGCATGACTGATAGTTTTGCTGGTTATAGAAGCCCGGGTTGTCATTTGTCATCTTTTATGACTTGAAGAATGCTTTTGAAGCTCTTCAGGTTTTTATTGTTTCCATTGAGAAGTCATATGTTACTGTAATAGGCTTGCCTTTAAATGAGACTTGTTATTTCTCTCTCGTGGCTTGCAGAACATTCTCTTTGTCTTGTTTCTGAGATGTTGTTACTATTGTCTTCCTATGGTTCTATTTTGGTCATATCTGGATAGTGCGTGACATGTATTTGTATTGGATGTGGCACTCTTTCCTTAGATATGGGAAGTTTTCATTTATGATGGACTGAAAGATTTGAGCCTGGAGTTTTTTTCTTGAGTTTCTTGTTTTGGGATATCATGATTGCATAGGTTTAACTTCTTAATGGTATCCCAATGTCCCTTTCATGCTTTTTTTTTTTTTTTAACTTTTCAGCTCCTTTAAGTGAAGAGTCCTATTTTATCAGCTTATCTTCTAGATCTAATATTCTGTTTTGCTTGATCTATTCTGGTGTGATACTCTCTTTTGGGTTTTCTATTTAATTTAGTTTAGCTTTTAATTCCAACTTAATTCACTTTGGCATTTTTTCACCTATTCTAACCTGTTCTTTTTTCATCTCAGATAATTTCTTCATTATTTTCCTTTTCATACAAGGTCATACACTTACTCATTTCTTCTCAGAGTTTTTCATGTTCCTTTAGCAATTTTTATGCTCCTTTCTTTTTTAAATTCTTTTTTATTATGCTCCTTTCTTTTTTTTAATTATTTTTTATTATTGTTACTTTTTTTTTCCACTCATACCAACTTAATAGGAACCCTGGTCCCCTCCTTCCCTCCACCCCTCCCTAGACACCCTTGCTCCCTCCCCCCTTTTGTCCTTCCTTTCCCCCCTCCCTCCCTTTCTCCCAGTGCCTTCCTCTTCTCCCCCAATCCCTGGAGCATCCTTTAGTGTGAATGTCAAACTTCCCTTTGGGTCCTCCACTCTAATGAAGTGTAAGGACTCAGTAGCATTATCTAGAGCCCTTTCTTGTGTTCCCCTTTAGTATGGCAATACTATTGTGACTGTTAATCCCTTGGTTGTAAGGATCTAAGCGCCTATGATCCATGCTAGACTTTGGGGGGTCATTGATATGTGCAGGTCATGCAAAGTCCTATTATGATTGCTTCGGACCTAACTTGTGTGTAGTATCTTGCATATTGTTGCTCCTCCTCATCTTTAGACTTACAATCTTACCGCTCCCTCTTGGGCAAATTTCCCTGAGCTTTAGGATGGGGAGAGATTAGGCCGGCCTGGTTCCAGGTGATTGATGTAGGGTCTCTGATGTTCTGAATTATGGTTTGTTGTTTTTTTCAGTTTTGCTGTTCCTGCACCACTCTTGGCTCCATCCTGATGGGTATTGGATGTCACCTCCTGAGGAGCATTGTGTCCTCCCTGGACCATGAGCACCCCAGGCAGAAAGTCTTATGTACTTTTTGTTTTTCTTCTTAAAGTTTGTTGATAATGTCAAAAACATTTTTTTTGAAAGACATTATCCTCAGTGATGTTTTGTTGACTGGTATCCATGAGACTGTTTTGATAGTATGAATGTTGGTTCTTAGTGTATTTTGTGGTTTTATGATATGATTTGGGCATTTTATGTTATGTCCGTGTCTACTTTCTTTATTGATTGTTTTTGACACTACTTAATCAGATGAGATTATTTGACTGTCTCAAGGATTTGGATCCTGGTTGCTGGCTCCAGTGGGCCTGCCTTATGGAGGTTTCCTGTGCCTCTCATCTGAATCCGAACCTGGGGCCTGGATTGATGACTCAGGTGATTGGGTTGTCAGCTAGTTCTCTGCTGTCTCTAGGTTCCTCTTAAGTGGCTGGGGGCTTGAGACCCTGGTGGCTGGCTCTCGTGGGTTGGCCATCTACTGCTTCCTTGTGCTTCTCACCTGGCTAGTAGTCTGGGGCTCAGGAAAGTTGTCTTGAAGAATGCCATGAATATTACATCAGAAAATACATAATTAAACATTGCAGAATAAAATAGCTATTAATAGTAATTATTTTTTAAAACTTTTGCTATTGCTGTGGTAAGATGCTGACATTTGAGGAAGAAAGGATTCATTTTGGCTGTTGGTTTCAGGTGATACAGACCATCATGTCAAGAAAGGAATGTCAGTGGGAGTGTGAGGTAGCTGGTTGCATGATCTAGTCAGGAAGTAGATAGTGAAAAATGTAAGTGCTCAGTTCACTTTTGCCTTGTGACCTTTTCATTCTATCTGGGTTCCAACCTCTTTAATTAAGCCTCTCTGGAAAGTCTCACTGACACACCAGAAATGTTTATTCCAACTGATTCCAAGTCAGTCAAGCACAATGAAGATTATGCCTTAAAGTGATATTCTATAAATATAACATCTGTCATGGTTTGAAATGTGTCCCCCACAGTCTTATGTGTTTGGCAAGGTCATAGCACCTTGAGAGGTGAAGCCTCCCTGGAGGAAAGCAGTCACAAGGGGTGGGCCTTAAAGTGGATTAGCCCCACCCTACTTCTAAGAGAAGTCTGCCTTTGCTGCAAGCAGTCTGCAGCTCTTAGCTTCCAAGATGTCTGCAGTGACTTAGCCTCCTTCAGCTTTGCCAGCCAGCCATGCCGCCTCTGCTTTGAGAGACTGTCCCTTCCTTCTGGAACCTTAAGCTGAATAAACCTCCCTTTCTCCCTTAAGTTGATCAACTTTGAGTGTTCTCTCACAGCAATAGTTAAGAGTAACTGTTAACAGAAATTGGTAGTGGGTAGTGGGGTATTGCTGTGAGATTAAGAACAGCTAGTACCACAACATGCAGTTGTTTGTGAAGCTGAGAGAAGTTGGTACTCAGCAGTAGAGCCAATGCTGTGTTGTGGCTAGTGTGCCTTTGGAACTATTTGTTGGGAGAAATATGGAGAACTTTGGGACTTTGTGCTGGGAAAGTCTTTATATCTTGGTGAGGGGGCCAAATGGGCCTTTCTTGTGAGAGCTGAGGAGAGGAGAGCAATGCTGTGAGAGACATAGGCATGGAAGCCCAGCTTGTGATGGTCCAGAAGGGAATAGAGAATGCATTTGCAACTGGATAAGTGACACATGGAGCCATGTGCTGACCGAGAGTTTAGTGAAGTTTTGCCTTTGTCCTGAAAGCTTGCCTGAAGTTTAGCTGGAGTGCTTGGTGGAGAAAATTTCAAAGCAATGTAGTCTTGACAATGTGATATGGCTACTTTTAGTTGTCTTCAGAGTTATGGAAAAGAGCAAAGAATCAGGAAGAAGCAAAAACTATAAGATCTGATGATGAAAAATATAATGCCAAACTTAAAGAGTTGAATCAGGAAGAAGCAGAGAACAAAATGGCTGTTCAAGAGATTAGCTCCATTTGTAAATCAAAGCCTGCTCTTAATTTGAATAATAGGAGAGGCCCTAGCTTGAGAGCAAGATCCTCAGGGAAGGCTCCCACTCATAAGAATGCAAATCCTTTCTGAAGACTAAAGGGTGGAGTTCCAAAGCAAGAGTTGGTTTCTCTTACCAAGCAACTGCCCAGAAGTGAAAGAGATGGTCAACATATAGAAGCAGAATCAGCTGTGATTCAAAGGGGCCAGTCTTGGCAAAGTCGTCCATGTGGTTCTGGTTTTAGAGGCATCAAGGATGCAAGAGGGAGGAGATGGTGGAGTCCTCCTTCAAGATTTTGAAAAATAATGGAAGCCAGACAGCATGTGGCAGAAAGTCTGCAGTTTAGAGGCCCGAGAAGGGCAGTTTGTGCTGTGGAGTTAAAGCCTGGTTTGTCATTGAGAAGTAAAGATTCCAGAGACGACATGGGACACCTGCCAAGGAGAGCTGTATACCCTGGGAGCAGTCAGCTCAAGAGAGCAACATGTTCTATGGGCAGCTGCATTGGAGGGGTGGAACCAAAGCCCTTTGGAACTGAGATGATTTCAATGAGAGGCTCACCTTTTGGACTTAGAACTACAAGATTTGGAGTTTGTCCTGCTGGTTTTCAGTCTTGTTATGGACCAATCTTTCCTGGATATGCCCCCATTCCTTCCTATTGGAATGTGAATGTTTATTCTGTGCCATTGTATGTTGGAAGTATGTAACTTGTATTTTGATTTTACAGGAGTCTTTGGACTTTGGTCTTTTGGACTATGTTGGGACTACTGTTGTAATTTATGAAGACTTTTAAAGTTAGACTGAGTATGGTTTGAATAATGAGATGGCAATGAGCCTGTGGGTGCCAGGGGTGGATTGTCATGGTTTGAAATGTGTCCCCCACAGTCTCATGTGTTTGTGTTTAGCAAGGTCATGGCACCTTGAGAAGTGGAGCCTCGCTGAAGGAAAGCAGTCACAAGAGGTGGGCCTTGAAGTGGATTAGCCCCACCCTACCTCTAGGAGAAGTCTGCCTTTGCTGCAAGCAGTCTGCAGCTCTTAGCTTCCAAGATGTCTGCAGAGACTTAGCCTCCTCCAGCTTTGCCCAGTCAGCCATGCCGCCTCTGCTTTGAGGGACTGTTCCCTCCCTCTGGGGAGCTGAATAAACCTCCCTTTCTCCCTTAAGTTGATTAACTTTGAGTGTTCTCTCACAGCAATAGTTAAAAGTAACTGTTACAACATCCATTATATTCCTTTACATATCTTATATTTTTCCAGTGGTGGGGATAAAACTCAAAGCTTCACACATAATAGAAAAGCACACTACCAATGTGCAATATCCCTAGCCCTTGACAAGATTCTTAACCTGTGCACATTAGTTCTGAAATAAATGATAGTCTGCAATAATTTCAACAAAAGTAGAAAAGTATTTGATTTTGTAGCAATTTGTGTTCAACATTCCTAGAATATCTTATGTAATGGAATACTTATGTACACATCTAACAAAATCACATTGTGAGTTTTCTTTCCCTAAAAGAAACCATTATAAACTCACAAGGACAGATTACTGGCAGAATATATAAAATTATCTCTGGAAGATGGTTTTCTGCTTTTAAACATATCTTCATATTAGGGAAATTTCATTTTTTGTCTATGAACAATGCTGTTAGCTTTAGTTTTCATAGATATAGTTTCATGTGCTATCATTTTGGGGTTACTATTTTTCTTTTCACAGTGCTGGAGGTTGATCCCAGTGCCTTAATCATACAGGTCAAATATACCACTCAGTTATGTACATAATCATAATACTCACAGTTATTAAAAGTAATTCATAAGATGTTTTATCTTTAACATTAGGGAATACTGCTGATTAAGTTTTAGGCTTTTTTTCTTTATTTCTTTTGTGAATATTGCATCCAGATTGACAAACTTTTGAACTTAATTTGAAGGCATGTATTTTCAGCTAGCACAATGAGAGTTTTATGTTTACACTCAGGTTTTTCTCTGAATTTTAGCTACCATTCTATGTGGTATAAATACAAAGTTATATTACAAATACATTTTTCATACAGGAATAGAAAAATGGTGACTTTTAAGATAGTGTTCACAGGGCTGGAGAGATGACTCAATGTGTTAAGTGCTTGACACATAAACTTGAGAACTTGAATTTGAATCCCCTAAATAAATCAGGATTCATTAGCTCTTCTCTTTAATCCTAGTGCATCTACAGTGAGATGGGAGATAGAGGAAGGAGAATCTCTAGAAGCTCAAGGGCATGTAGCCTGGTGCACACAGTGGTAAATAACAGAAGAGACCTTGGCCCAAGCAATGTGAAAGGCGAAGACATCCAAGGTTGTCATCTCACCTCCCTGTGTACACTCTGGTGTACATATACCTACAGACATACATACACATCACCCCTTCCCCACAACAAACAATGTCTTACACTACCTTTTTACATACTTGTTTTTAAAATGCATACTTCTATAATTGGAAGAATTATTTTTCACCATTGAAAATTACAAAGGAGTGCTTAGAGCATATAATACATGTAATAAATAAATAAATAAATCTATGCATCCCTTCTTACAATTGGTGATTTTTGGGAAATTCTTAATTAGCAAAGGGATGTTTTCTCTATCTAATATATACAATCTTTTAAACTTAACATTTAGGAAATATTTCCTTATTATTCCTTTCTCAACCATTTTCCCCATCTGTAATTTTTATGCAAGTTTTTTGCAAGTTTTTATAAGTCCTTGTTAACCTAAATGAAGTCAATTCTGAAATATTTGAAATGAACTTAATGCAACATACTCTTCATCTTCTTCTACAATCATTTTATAGAATACTATCTATTATAAAAAGGAATTAATTTCTTATAAAAAGTATTTGAACTTTTTATTATTTATTATAGTAAGGCTAAAAGTACTTATTTAAATGTGCATCTTAAAAGTTATCTTTGCTTTGGTGTGAAATAAAAGTGAATATTGTGAATCTGATTCATTTGTTGAAATATGTACATGAGGATTTTGTCCACAGATGCCTTTCTTTTCTACTTTTATGCTTTGTATTGAAAGACCAAAGACAGTCTTGTGCATGTGAGGTTATCTATTGAGGTTTTCTGATTTTAATACAGTCTTCTTTTTTAGTTTCAATTGCTTTCAAAGCACAAAACTCAGGTATCTTTTTGTGCAAACTTTATGCTACTCATTGTGGTTGTCAATTTCAACAGGATAACTTTGAAAATAGTCCAGAGGCAAGTGTTCCTGACTTATTTGGGGCTGAAGATGGAAGAGGTAAAAATATAACAGACAGGTAGAAAGTAGTTATATTTTACTTAAAAAATCATTAGTCAAAATGTTTATTTCAAGTATAAACACTGACATAGTAAGCAAGTGAAATTACCAGTTAAATGCACAAAAATTAAAAGGGAAGGGAAGTGCTAATATATTTCCTTTAATATCTACATCTAGCACATATTAAGCCAAGCACTGTCAATACTGGAACTGAAATATGAGCAGCTTTTAAAGCTATAGTTATGCAGGTGGAAAGTTAGCAAGTTATGATGAGGAAAGCAGTGTAGAGCAAGAATATGTTTTCTTCTTGCTGAGATAGAGCACTGAGGAAAGCTTAAATTTCCTACAAAGTTCACCTGTCCTAGTGAGATGAGCATAGCATCAGTGAGGCTGTTCCTGTCACGGTGATTGCTTGTCCGTGTCTGGGTGGACCATGGAGCGGAGGGCTTTCCTTTCCTCCCCTCCCCTCCCCTCCCCTCCCCTCCCCTCCCCTCCCCTCCCCTCCCCTCCCCTCCCCTCCCCTCCCTCCCTTCCCCTCCTCTCCCCTTTCTCTCCCCTCTCTCCTCTTTCTCTCCCCTCTCTCTCCCCTCCCCTCTCTCTCCTCTCCTCTCCTTTTTTTTGTTCATTTTGGAACTCCATGCCAGAAAAATTTAAATGTAAAAAATCTGATGAGGATGGTGTATCTGGTCAGGGATCATAGATTTCTAAGGTTTCAGGCAATGTCCATGTATCACATCACCCTGGGGGTAGCAGTGTGGTACATCTAGATAAATTCAGATTAAACACCATTGGCTATGTAAATACAGATTAAGTGCTACTGGACAATAAATCAAGATATTGGAATATAAAAGTAAGACATGAAAATTTCTTATACTTTTGAGCATTCGTCTATGCAAAGAAAAATAGAAATTATGAACACAATAAGCAGTACTTCAAAAAAATGTGTGATAGCAATAATCCTCAGAAACAGTACATGAAAAGGACCCACATAGAGAGATTATTATAAAAAAAAGAGAAGCATTATTTACCAGAAAGGAAGGAAGGTATGAAAACATTGACCTAAGAGCTTTTCCTTTAATAATGAAAGAACTTGAGAGAACTTACCTTAGAATTAGGGATAGCTTCAGTATTATTTGCATTTGAGCCAAAGACAACCTGATTATTGTTATGATGATTATTGACAGGTTAAAGGAATGCTGGAATTGGGGGAAATCTCTGTGTCATCACATCTACCTTCCTCCTCTTCCTTCTCCTCTTCTTCTTCCTCCTCCTCTTCTTCCTTCTTTTCTTCCTCCTTCTCCTCCTCCTCGTTTGCATGGGTGCTTGGGACTTAAACTTGGGTCCTCATTCTTGTATGGCACTTTATATGCTGGGTCAACTCCTCAGCTCAAATGCTTTCTAAATTACAGAGGAAACTGAAGACTATTATAGTCATTCATGGTATAACTATATGAATTATTCTGCTGTCTCACATTAACCACATATGTTATTGTAACAAAAATAAGCTTTAACATTCACCTCTTAGGATCATGATTTGCTTCTCTGATTGGAAATCATATTTCATTAAACCAACAGGTAGTTGGACCATAACAATATTTCTGAAAAATTAATGAAACACCATTGGCTATGTAAATACAGATATTTTCTCCAGTGTATTTCTGTCATGGTACTGCCTATATTATCAATAATAATCCAGGAACTTAAGTAATATTCTTAAATATTTTGTTCTTTTCTAATTCTTTATGAGTGTATGATTTGAGTTGTAATGTAACACTGAATATATTACATTTTGCTTTTTAGTATGGGCCATGAAATGTCCACGTTTGCAGGTAATTAATTATTTTTTATTTTTATTTACTGAATTTAATGTTATGAATTATAAAATACTTTTTAATTAACCTGTTTCAAAATGCATCCAGAATATTACCGAGATGAAAGATTCTGTCCCAGCTACTGAAGCAAAAGTGCAAAACGTACAACCATGCAAATCAGGTGAATGTTACACAAATTACTCTGAAAAGATGTACTATGGGGTACTTAAAACACATGGCCTTTCCACTACCTACTTTTTTTTTTAATTTAGAGAATACTTTATTAGTTCCTGTAATCCAACCCATGTAGATAAGACCTTACATATTTATTACAGTGTATTACCTTATACAAATGGAAAAATATGTTTAATGTTTGTAGACTATATGGCTGTTCATCTCTGTACAATGTCAACTCAACACAGTAAACTGGGATCCTTTTTTCTTAAAGTTGACAGCACAGCTAAAGTTTCCAAAAATTCAAATTATATGTATGCGTATATATTTATATAAAAGATCAATAATAGCAGTATGCTACACATCAATAGCAGCAAAGCTTTTCAAGTTTCTGCAATCTTCACTACCTACTTTTACACCACACCCCAATGTTGTTAGCATTTGACATCAATTAATTCAAATCCAAATTATAAGGATCAAAATTATAAATTATTCAAAACTACAAGAACATACTTTCAAAGGCGAGGTTCAGCTTGTATGTTTCAACTTTTATGTCTCTTAAACTTCCTGTTGATGACTAGTGCAGATTGACTGGTACTGAAGAATTGAGATCATGCAGACTCACTAAGACCGGCAGAGTCTAGGCGTCACTGTTCCAGTATAGCTTAGCTTTCTTTCTTTCTTTCTTTCTTTCTTTCTTTCTTTCTTTCTTTCTTTCTTTCTTTCTTTCTTTCTTTCTTTCTTTCTTTCTTTCTTTCTTTCTTTCTTTCTTTCTTTCTTTCTTTCTCTTCTCTCTCTCTCTCTCTCTCTCTCTTCTCTCTTTCTTTCTTTCTTTCTTTCTTTCTTTCTTTCTTTCTTTCTTTCTTTCTTTCTTCCTTCCTTCTTCCCTCCCTCCCTTCTCTCTCTCTCTCTCTCTCTCTCTCTCTCTCTCTCTCTCTCTCTGTCTCTCTCTCTCCTGCAGAAACAAAGCAAGGCATATGGGAATTTACTTATCACTATAGTCTGGAAATTGCTAGATTTGCTTAGGGTCAGAAAATAGTAACAGATTTCCCTAGAAGTGCTCTGAAACACTTAAAGGCAGTTATTAACTCTTTCCCAGCATTCTGAGAATGGGTGCAGACATTCCTTTTTTGAGTCTTCATGTCAGCTTAAAGAAGCCTATTAAAGCATTATTATTCAAGGGGATTATAATTTCCTTATTCATAATTCTGTAATTTATAGAGTTTTTTTAAGATTAATTATTTACCTTGTGAGATTTTCTCAAAGATTAAAATTGCTTATGGGCTGCAGAGATGATTCAGGAGTTAAGACTTTACCTTGAAAGGAGAAGGTCCTTAGTTTGGATCCCAGGTCCACATTAAAAAAAACGGCGGTAGACTGCACTTCTGACCCTGGCGGATGGAGCCTGAGAAATCTGAGTTAAGCAAAAAGGAGGTAGAAGCAATCCAGAGTGATTCCTGAAGTTACTTTAGGTTCTTCTAAAGGGCATAGTGCCCTCTAACACACACCACACACACACACACACACACACACACACAAGCACATACACACACACACACAAGTGCACACACACACACACACATACACACACACACACACACACTAAAAAAAAAGCAACCCCCCCCAAAAAAATAAAAGTGCTTAATGGATGTCTAAAGATGTGATGCTCTTCTATACTGAATTTGGAGGCTGAAGAGTTAGGTTAACTTAACTCAGTGCTTCTCAGACATCCTGGATACATTACTAGGTACTATATTTTTTCAAAAGAAAATAGTTTTAATTTTCCACTCTCTTCATCTAAAGTATGTTTTAGATTATGTACCTGTTAAGCCTGTGATGTTAATCAGATAAAACCTGATCTATAACCAGAAAACATATGACATAATATTACCTAACAACCTGCATATCAAACTTAACACATTTTCTCCTTATTGCCTTTCATTTTCATCCTTTGTTTTTGTTCATATTATACTCCTTGCTGCTTATATGGAAATCACTGAATTTCAGATGCTAAGACACATTCTACAGATGACGTGTTCTCTGTACCCTGCTCTTCTTTGTTGATTAGTATAGAGCAAATGAGATGAACTCGGATGAGATGAAACAAGTTTCAACAACATACAAGATGCAAAATAGAAATTCTACAAAGTAAAAGCAGCTAAAACAGCTGTGCAGCTTCTTTTACAACTTATGTGACACCTGTTGTTGAGTTGTTGAGTTATGGATAGAGTCAAGTTCTATAAGAATCAAGATTACACACTTTTCACGAACAACAACAACTTTGTGTTGCACACTGATGAGTGCATGTCCTAGATATTTACAGGCCAATACCTTTAGGCCTGTATCATCTGTTATGTTACACTGTTGTCTTTTATTAGTTGCTATTTTTCTATTTATTGACATACTTCTTACACTTACCATAGTCAGAGTGCTCTAACAGCAAATGTAAACAGTAGACAGTAAAAATGTGTGTGAGCCATTATTCACACTTAATGCTAAACATCTCAAAGTGGCCTGAAAGCCTCTCCTAAAATAATTTCCATCTCTAACCTCTTTCTTGTATGTGCTCTGTTCTTTGTGACTAATAAACCTTTCATCAGCTCCATATAATAATCACTAAATTTTCAGAAGTGGATGTATAAAATAATCTTTATTTTACTGTCTTGTTATTGAACTTTATGATCTTGCTTATTCCTGAACTCCATGTGGCAAAATCACCCCATAAGTGTTAGAGCCAACATTTCCTCTAGGAAAGACATTGTTGACATTCCTTTAAAACCAGGAATGAGTACCTAGCAGTAATAAAACAAATAATAAATAAAAGAAATGGTACTTCATAAGCAAAGATGATTCAAGCTATCATGCTATTTTTTTCCAGAGAAGAAAGGAAGTATATAAATAAGTTTGAGTGTTAAAAATACCTGAAAAAATCACTAAAATACTGAAGTAGACCTAAGCAAAACAGCATATATTTCTCCAGAAAATGAGCACTACAATCTTACAATAATTCATACTGTAGACTGAATCCTTAAATAGCAAAAAAAAAAGGCTGGGTAGTGCTTACTGCATAAGCAAGAGAATGTGAGTTCAGATCCCTAGCACCCATGTTAAAAAGTCAAGTATTGCAGCAAATGCAGCAATCTCTGAACTCAAGATAGATACAGGAGGATCCTGAGGACTTGCTGGACAGTTGGTCTAGTGAATTGGGGAGACACGTGTTCCATGGTAGTCTGTGCATTAAAAATGAAGGCAGAGAAAAATATGGAAGGTACCTGACAGCATCTTCTGGTCTCCACACATGCACACTTATGCATATGCATACGTGTGCACATGAGCGCACACACACAGAAATAGAGAAAAGTATTCTTTATAATAGTTGTTGAATGCATTTCATATGTAACAGATACATGTTAATAGAAAAGCTTGCTAAAAGGTCACAATAATTTTGATGAAGAAAATGGTTTGTTTCAAATTTTTAAATTCTCTGATGCTTTCATTTACAAATACAATGAATTTACTGTTTTCATCCCCTAATACCCACCTTCATTACCCCCGCAACCCTACACATTTTCTTCCCTGCCAGTCTTCCTCCTGCTCTTATGACCTGTGTATGTGATCAATTGGGCCTCATCCAGGATGTCTGACTAATTGCTGGGGCATGAACTGCCCACCAGGAGGCCAACTGTTTAATAAAGAAGTTCTCCCTCTCCTGTCTAGCATCAGTTCTATAACATCTGTCAGAGTAGGGCCATATCTTCCTGGGATCCTCCCTCTTCCATGGTGGAAAGCTGATAGGTCAACACTATGGAGGACTAGTGGAAGTAGATATAGTTGCATTATGCAGATGGATATGGAAGAACTGATATGGACAGAGACTACAGTTTGGCAGTATTTCTCACCATCCTTACCTTTACACTCTGTCTTCCACAAGTCCCCTGAACCATGAACTAGGAGGTGGTTTAGATGTCCTGGTAAAGTTTTCTCTGCTCACAGTCTCTTTTACTTTGTATTATGGCCAGTTGTGGTTCTCAGCATTATTCACCCTCCATTGCAAGAAGATATTCTATGGATAAGTGCCAAGTGTTTCTCTGATCAGAAAGGTTTGCTGTAAAATGTTCATAATTAACTTTAAGAGGTTTCTTCCCACCTAGGGAGGTCTCTGGTCTCCCTTTCTACAGTTTACAGTACCAATTATATTGCCTGCCATAAAATGTGATTTCATGCTGTCAGATAGCAATTGCTACCTCCATATCTTACATGCCATTATTGTACCACTGGATGCTTCTTGAAAGAATTGTTTTTGTAGCTTAAAGCTTTCATAGCTGGGTGAGGCCATTAATATCTATTCCTGCATGTTTTTTCCTGTGTCCTGTGATTGTTATGTGTTATCTTCAGAAATAGGATCTTATTACGAGGTTCTGGAGCAATGGGCATAGCAATGGCAAGTGCCCATTTTTAGGGGTCTTTGAGACTTTTCTATCCAACAGTTCTCTTTTTTTCTCCCACATTTTTTTTCCTAATCATACAAACTCAATAGGTACCCCCCATCTTCTCCCTCCCTCTTTCCCTCCCCAGTTGTCTCCCCTTGCACTCTCTCCCCTCTCCCCTTCCTTTCACTCTCCACCATCCTTCCCTCCCTCTCTCCCAGTGCTTACCCTTCCTCTCTCCCATCCCCTGGAGCATCCTTTTGTGTGAGTGCCAAACAGCCTTCTAAGTCCTCCACCCTAGTGAGGGTTCAGGACTCAATGGTATAGCCTGGAGCCCCTTCTTGGGTTCCCTATTAGTATGGGAACTCTATTATGACTATCCAACAGTTCTTTATTCTCTGAAATTTTCATACAAACAGAAATGTGTCATTGTGCCCCTCCTTTATTACCTTCCTCCTTTTCTATTCCCCTTCTAGTTCCCCCTAGCCATCTCCCTTCTGCTTCCATGTCCCTTTGCATGTGTGGTCCATTGAATCCGATTCAGGATGCCTGCACCAGCAAGTGCTCAGCCATCTGTGGTGGTACAAGCAAACCTACGAGTAGAGGGAGAAGCTCCCTTTCTTTTGTCCAGCATTTGTCCCAAAGATTCTCCTGGGTGGCGCTGTATCGCTTGAAACCCTCGCTCATGCATGAGGGAATGTTGACTTGCTAGTGGAGGTAGACTCACTGCAGTAAGGTCCTAGGTGCAGTAGGATCTGTCCTGACTGGAGTGTCTTGGCAGGCAGTACTACTCCCCACCCATGGGATCCTATAATCTTACTGCTCCGTGTTCCAGAAGGTTACCTGAACCTTGGGATGGGTGGTGATTTTGATGGCCTTTTTAGGGCTGAACACTGTAGAATCACTTATACTCTGCAATCTGCCTAGATGAGGTTCTCTGCATTTATATACCTTCCACTGAAAAAAAGATACTTGAGTATCTTTGAGCACAGAGAGCTTTTCTTATCTAAAGGCATAATGAGAAGAGTTTAGATGGTAATTTACTATTTATAGTCAATACTATGATATCTGTTCCCGCCCTGGGACTATGTTTTCCCTTTCTACTGGTATTTGGATGTGTTTACAGTAACAAGTATATATTCCATGCCAATAAATGTGACTTCAAAACAATTCAGAGAGCAGTTGGTTACTCCAGTACATTCCATACCACTCTTGCTCCATTAAACTTCTTTTGCCAGAGTTCTTGAAATATCATAGCTGGGTGGGGCTGCTGATCTGTTTTTATTCCCCTTCTATGTCCTATCCCCTTATTTCCCTCCTTTTTAAAACTTTCTGTCCAGGGCTGGGTAGATGGCTCAGGGGATAAGACTCTGCCTCACAGGCAGAAGGTTTGGATCCTAGGTCCCATGTAAAAATGGAAATGGCAGTGATCTGCACTTCCAGCCCTGGTGGGCCAAACCTGTGAAATCCCAGAGCAAAGCAAAAAAGGAGGTAGAAGCAATTCAAGATGATTCCCGAAGTTCACCCTTGGTCCCTCTGATACACAGTGCCCTCTGATACAAACACCTCTCCCCCCACACACAATAAATAAAGTTTAAAACAACAACAAAAAGACCTTTCTGTCCAGAATTATCCTTTTCATCTTCTTACCTCCTGTGTTCTTTTGTTTCCACCTTTTTTTTTATTTCCTATTAGCAATCTGACATTGAACAATTGCTTTATTGATATCAGTTTTTAAAATTTTTTTTATTTTTGTTTCCACCTTTTAAGGATCATCTCTCAAGCTTACCCCAGCTTATGTTACTGTATAGTCTGAGATTGTTATAGGAGTTTCCATTTGAGTATTAAATTCTGAAGGTTCAATGCTTATCAGAGACATTATGCAGCATCTGTCTTTTTGTTTTGAATAGCTCAGTATTATTTCTTCCAATTCTGTCCATTTACCCTCAAATGCCATCAACTAATTTTTCTTGGTAGCTGAATAGTATTCCACTATGTATATGTACCACGTTTTTAGTGCTGCCATTTCTATGCTATTGTGAGTAGAGCTACAATGAATATGGATGTACAAGGGTTCTAGTAATAAGATGGATGAAAGGGTCTACGATCTAGTTTTAGTTGATCAGATTAAGATTAAGGGTCAGGTTCCAATGGTAAAATTTGACTTAAGTATCAGAACAGCTTTGACAGGATAAGAAGGGGGTGGGTACAATACCTAGGAGTTGCAGAGGGGTTAGAGTTTAGAAAAAGTTGACAGCTTTTAGAGTTTATTAAAGATATGCAAGATTGTAGTTGCCAAGTTATAATGACAGAGAATGTGATGGGTCTAGGATGGATTTAAGGATTTATAAGGTGTGGGTAAAGTATATGATAATTTCTGAAGAGCTGGCTGGGTAAACTATAATGACTGTCCACATCACAATAGAGTTAGTTTTGAATTAACTATAGAATTTTCTATAGCTTTTTATAGTTTGGTTATTTTTTTAATTATTATTATTTATTCAATTGTGCATGTGTGTGTGTATGTATGTGTGTGTGTGTGTGTGTGTGTGTGTGTGTGTGTATGTGTGTGTGTATGTGTGTGTGTGTAGAACCACGGACAAATTCGGGAACCACCATGGACACCTCTACCTCCTCCTTGTTTACTCTGCCCCAGGATTCACAGGCTCTGCCCTACCAGGACCAGAAACGCAGGTCGCCCCCGCTTCTGCCCGGTGTCTATACGTGGGGTCTAGGATCCGAACTCAGGACCTTCTGCCTGCAAAGCAAAGGCTTAACCCCTGAGCCACCTCTCCAGCCCCTAGTTGGTTATTTTTAATCAACCTGTATGGTTATTTGGTTATTTTTAACCAAACTATAGGGTTTGAGTTTTGGAATGGTTGGAATGGTTTTATGTAGAAGGGATAAGGATGGATAAAGTATCTGGAAGTGTAGGGTTAGGATTTTGTTACAATCTGTGGACTCTAGTGATTGTTTAAATTATGTAGGCTAGTTGATTGACCTGTTATATTGGCTGTGGGTGGGAGGAGTGGTGAGGTATTAAGAATCAGAAAACACACGTATATGGGAAAATGGGTAAAATGCATGAAGGTCTTACCATGAGCGAAAGTTGCCTGAGTATAAATAGGAAATAAAATGGGTTGCTTATCTTGTCGTTTGGTGTATGATTGTCTTGTGTTGAATGGTGAGATTCTTGAGTCCTCAGTTGGTGAAGGGCAGTCAGTTTTTGTGACATCTGGCAAGCTACTGGATTTCTTTCTATCTTTAGCGGTGAGGGGTGGTTGCAAAAGCAGCCGGGGCCCAGCCTGAACTTTGGGGGCGCTTGCCAGGAGGAAAGAGGAGCTGTGGGATGGTGAGGGAAGGGTTCTGATCTGGCCATAGAAGGAGTGCAGAACTCTTGGATCCAACAGTTCTTTCGAAGATATATTCCTGGTACTGGGAAATGTATTGAATCACCTGTGGCTTCTTTTAGGGCAACTCAGGACAATTTCTGATTTCTTGATAAAAAATGTTTAGCAAGCTATTTAATAATTGCTGTTATGGGGAAGAAAATAGTGGACAGTCTGGATTTAGTTGTTCCCATGTATTTTGAAGTATGGCTTCTGAAAAGTTGTTAATTTATGTTGAGTAGATGCACATCTGGATGTATCTTTCAGACGTTTGCCTGTCTGGAACCTGCTAATATGCAGGGTCTGTCCAATGACATCCTAATATGTTATATAATTACAAGTTTTTTATTATAAATTAAATACTCAACTAAAATTAATTTTAATTTCAATTCTTAATGGGGAAAATTAAACAATTTTATTATCTCCTAACTACTTCTCTTAACTAGTTTTGTGTGACAAACTTATTTTATTATTGTTATCCATAGTTTATTTTAATGAAAGATATTAATTTACTCTTAGAACCAGACATAGAAGTGATCTCATTGGATGAGGAAATTTCTTGCAACAAGAAAAAAAACCCACAGCAGGTTCGTAAGTTTTTATTTATTTAAATGAATTTATATGTTTTTATAGCTTACTGCCTCCTGCTTCTCTCTCCCATCCCACCCCATACTTCTCCTTTCCAGCCTGTCTTCCTCCTGTTCCCACATTCCCTGCATTGGCTAATGCATGGCTACTACTGGGGACATGAATGGCCCACTAGTGAGAAAACCATAAAGAGCTCACCCTCTCTTGTCTTGCACCATCCCCAAAGAGTCTCTCAGGGTAGCACCATATATCTTGAGATCCTCTCTCTTCCATGGCAAAATGTTGAATAGGTCAGCTAATGTAGAGGTTCTAGTGGAAGAAGACATTGCTTCATTGAGCTCTTGGATGTGGTAACCTTTATATTAACACAGTCTACTGTCTGGCCATACTTTTCACCCTCAGTCTCTTACATTCTTGCCACCTCTATTTCATAAGCTTCCCTGAATCATGGGATGATTTAGATGTCTTGTTTAGCTCCAGCTGATCACAGTTGCTTTTACTTTGCACTTGACCTATTTTGGTTCCCTATATTGCACATCCTTAATTGAAGAAAGATACTTCTTGGTTGAGTGCTGAGCGATTCTCTGATGAAAGAGTATAATGATAAGTGCTTAGATTGTAGCTTATTGTCAAATGTTTACAGTTAACGCTAAGATTTTTTTCCTCCTAGAGTCTATGATCTCCTCTTCCATAATATTTTGCTTGGTTTACAGTAACAGATTTGTGTTCCCTGATGTGAAATGGTCTTTACTGCCAAATAGAAAGCAGTGGCTACCTGAGTATGTTTTTAAGCACCTTCTTTCCCCTGTGTTTTTATTTCCCCTCTTTTGGGGTCATCTACATCTTCCCACCCCCTAGCTTATGATCCTTCCTGGATTATGCTTATTATAACAGTTTCTCTGTAAGTATGTCATTCTGAAGATTCCACATAAAAGGGAGAACATGAGATATTTGTCTTTCTACACTTAAGATACCTCACTCAATATTATATTTCCAATTCTATTTACTTACCAGCAAATTTCACTTTTATTGACACTTGAATAATATTCCATTGTGAACATTTTTATTATCATTTCATCTAGTGTTGGACTTCTAAGCTAATTTCATTTCTTTGCTATTGTGAGTAGAACTGCAATGAATATGGTTATGCAAATGCCTCTGTAATATGATGTAGACTCCTTTGGGAATATTTCTAGAAATGGTATAGCTAAGTCATGCTGAATTCAATTTTTAGCTTTTAGAGGTGCCTTCATACTGATTTCCAAAGAGCCTGTACAAGTTTGCACTCCCACCAAAAATGAGTAAAGGGTCCCCTTTCCCCACATCTTCACCAACATTTGTTATTTGTGTTTTTGATCTTAGCCATTTTGACTGGAGTAAAATGATATTTCAGAATGCATTTCCTGATACTTATGGAGGTCGAACACTTTCTGAGATATTTGTTAGACATTTGAGTTTCATCTTGTAAAAAAAAAGGTTCTTTTTAGTTCAAAAGCCTATGTTTTAAATTGGGTTGTTCACTTTCTTAATGTTTAATTTTTTTGAGTTGTTTGTATACTTTGAATACTAATATTCTGTCAGCCATATGGCTACCAAAATTTTTCTCTTTTCGGTGTGTTGTCTTTTTGCTTGATTAATGATTTATTTTGCAGAACCTAAGCTTTTTAATTTTATGAGATCCTACTTGTTGATCATTTCCTGTGCAAATGGGGTTATATTCAGAAAACCTTTACCTGGGCTGATAAGTTCTAGAGTACTCCCTAAGTTTTCTTCTAAGAGTTTCAGTTTTTCTGGTGTTAACATTGTAGTCTTTGATTCACTTGGATCATGCAGGATAAGAGATAAGAATCTAATTTCATTTGCTACATGTAGACATCCAATTTCCCCAGCACCATTTGTTCAAAATGCTGTCCTTTCTCCACTGTGCAATTTTGGCATTCTTCTCAAATATCAGATAACTGTTGGTGTATGAGCTTATATCTGGGTTCTCAATCCTAATCAGTTGATCACTGTATCTGCTTTTCTGCCAGTACCATGCTATTTTTATTATTATGGCTCTGTAGTATAGTGTCATAGTTAGGTATAGTTGTCAAGTGACAATTGATGGCTTGAATTCTGAACACAACTGTGAAGAATTAGTAGTCGAGTTAAACCCTGAGTATGCCTGCAGGAGATTGTCTAGTTAATGGGGGAGGCCCAACCCCTGATAAATGGGACTAATCTGTGGGCAGGTGAGTAAGATAGAGAAAGTTGGCATTCTTTAGTATACTTTGCTGGACATGCTGGTCTGGAAGGTGAGGATTGTCTCTCTCTTACAGTCCTGTTGATATAGTATGGCTAGTTCTCTTGGCCCCCTAGTGTTGGTATGAGTTCTCCTGCTGAAATCAAGAATTGTAAGAGAGAATAAAAACATATTTTACCCCTTAAACTTTTTGGTTGCGAATATATTGGCATGATGCAGAGTAACTTCAACATAATTTGGTACAAGATAAGTGGGGGTATTTCTGGTTATATGGCTATGTGGACTTTGTGGATTTTGAACATTTTTTTTAATTATACACTTTATTTTTGTCTAATCATACAAGCTCAATAAATACCTCCCTCCTCTTTCCCTCTCCCCTCCTCTCCCCCATCTTCCCCCATTTCACACTCCCCTTTCCCCCCTCCTTCTCCCCTTCCTCCCTTTCTCCCCCTCAACTGGTGCCTATTTCTTCCTCCCTTCCATTCCCCAGAGCATCCATTTATGTGGGCGCTGAACCTCCCTCTGAGCCATCTACCCTAGCGAGGTTTCAGAACTCAGTGGCATAACTTGAGGCCCCTTCTTGGGGTTCCCGCTAACATGGAAACTCTACTATGACTGTTTTACCCCTTGCTTCTAAGGATCCTACTGCCTGAAGCCTTCTCCCCTGTGATCCATGCTAAACTTTGGGGGTGGGTTGACATATCAGCCATTGTGTAGGTCAGGCAAAGTCCAATAACATTGTGACTATGTCCTGGATGCTACAGCCCTGACTTGTGTGGAGTATCTTGCATATCGTTTGTCGTCCTCATCTTTAGGCTCTTACAATCTTGCTGCCCCCTCTTCTGCGAGGTTCCCTGGGCTTTATGATGGGGAGAGATTTGGTTGGTTGGTTCCAAATAATGTAGGGTGTCATAGTTAGGCACAGGTATCAGCTTGATGAAAATTCTTTTGCAGTTAGCCTGCATGGTTGCTCATAATGATCCTCAAACGGCTTAAGAGAACAAGGGGTTTATTCTCTCTTACGATTTTCTGGTTACAGTTCTCAGTCTAGCTAGATGGGAGAGCATGCACCAACACCAGGGCTGAGGGAACTGGCCACACCACCACATAACGGCTGAGAGATAGACAATCCTTACTTGTCAGACCAGCATGTCTGGCCAAGTGTACAGAAGGATGCCAACTTCCTCAAACGGCTCTCAGTATTTTATTCATTTGTTCAGGGCCTAGTCCCACCTACCATAGACTGGGTCTTCCCCATCAGCTAGACAATCTCTTACAGGTTTTCTCTGGTCTTAACTCAACCCCATTAATTTTCTACAAATGTGCCCAGAGCTCAAACCCTCAACAATCAAGTTGACACCTGTGCCTAACTATGACATAGGGTCTTTGGTGTGATTTTGAACATTTTTTTTAGAAGAATGTGGAAATGTTTGAAGACATAAAGACTCTGTGCTATGGAAATGTTTGAACGGAGTTTAGTGGGTCATTTGGAAAATAGAAATACATAGAGAGTTATTGATTTTTTGGGTCCAGATTATGACAAAGGGAACAAAGACTTTTGTGAAATTGAAGTTAAAGATGATGGACTGCTCTGCTAGGTAGAGGAGAGCTTCATTGGTAGCCTTGAAGTTTGGATGAGAAAAGGACTGACAGCAGAATAAGTGTGGCTATTAGAGAAATAATTACCATTGAAAAAAAAAACTTAGTGGTTTGTACTAGGATGGATGAATATCACTATATGGATGTTTCATGTTTTGAAAACCTAGACTCCTTTAGGGGATAAAGGACCAAGTTGAGGCAGTTTCTTGCCTTTAAAATGTTTTGGCTACCCATAAAAGGGCTTTAAGATCAGTACCCAAGTTTTATTTGTAGTTCAAGTGGACGAAGGTATATTTCAACTTTGCCACAGAACTGATCATCTTTATCCAGGTTGTGATTTTTTTTGTTTGTTTGTTTGTTTGCTTTTTGTACAAGCATGGTATGTGCCTGTGGAGGCCAAGGGTGACTGTGGAATCATTCTGGATCATTCTACCTCTTTATTGCATTGCTCTGGGGTTGTCCAGGCTCTGTCTTCCAGTGATGGAAGTGCAGGCTGCCACCAGTACTATTTAGAATATTTACATTTGATCTGGGATCCAAACTCAGTTCTTTTTGTTTAGAAGACAGAAGCTTAACTTCTGGGCCATCTCTGTAGCTTCTGGTTGTACTGGGTTTGATGGAAGATTGAGATATTCATAGAGAGTGGCAGAAACTTGTTGCTCAGTGTCAGATTTGAAGTTCCTGCAAAGGAAGGTCAAATTTTTAGCTGTAGAATGTTGACATTACAGAACAATGGGTCCTGTGCTTAGGATGACTTCAAGTGTGTATTTGACCTGGTTCAGAGAAAGCTGCTTTAGCAACTTTGAGCTGTAAAGATGGACTAGTATCTTCGAGCTAACCTGACTACATGAGAAGCAACAGAAAATGGACATTGAATTATAGGATGTTGTCATAGTTAAGCACAGGTGTCAACTTGACTCTTGAGGGTTTGAGCTCTGGGCACAGTTGTAGAGAGTTGATGGTTGAGTTAAGCCCAGAGCAAACCTGAAGGAGATTGTCTAGCTGCTGGGGAAGACCCAGCCCATGGTGGGTGGGATTAGGCCCTGGATAAATCACAGAGAGCTGGGAGAGAGTTGGCATCCTTCTGTATACTTGGCCAGACATGCTGGTCTGGCAAGTAAGGATTGTCCATCTCTCAGCCGTTATGGTGGCCAGTTCCCTCGGCCCTGGTGTTGGTGTGTGCTCTCCCGTCAAGCTGGACTGAGAACTGTAACCGGACTATCGTAAGAAAGTAAACTCCTTGTTCCCTTAAGCTGTGTGATGGTCATTTATCAGCAACCATGCAGGCGGACTGCAACAGATGTGTTGTTTACTTTTCCAGGCTTTGTTTTTTAATTGTGAATTGGCGTTTTCTTATTGTGTCATAATGCTTCTATCTTGATGTTCACTCTGTGCTGAAGTATTTTGAAGTATTTAACTTGCTTTAATTTGATAGGATCTTACAGTCATGAGATTCTGAATCTTTAAAATTTTAGGATTGAGCTATTAATAACTAACATTTTTTCCTTTTTTATTTTTTCTACTTTTACAAATATATTGAGCATTCATCCCAGCTTTTCTCCCTCCCATCTCCCTCCCATCTTTCCTTTACCTTCTGTCTATGTGCTTCTATGGACCCCAGGGTTTACTTTGGCTTGTCTCCTCCTGTGGGGTGTCAGGCCACCATAGTATATCAAGTTACCTCTTTTTAGGTCATCCTACTGATATGTGCATTTCCCTTCACTCATCCAGCTTTAGACCCAAAGGTTTCCACTCTGTTTCCATTCCATGGGTGTAATAAAGCTACCTAGAGAGCAGTTTGATGTACTATCTTCCTACCTATAGGTTTATTGGCTGCCTTCCCATTTTCTTCCCTTTTTTTAGGTTTTTGTTCTAATTTACAGTAATTGGGATATGTACCATTCTGACAAGCAGGTCTTAAATCCAATCAGAAACTTGTTGGTTGTTTCCTTGATATTCCTGCACTATTACACTGGTGATCACCTGTTGCCATGATGATTTATATCATCCTGTTGATGGAGCTTGTGAGTATTTCTCTTCCTCTAGCAGCTTCTGCAGTATTTCTTGGTACTGTGTAAGCTATCCAGTAAGGAGAAAGTCTTCAGATCAGTTCCAGTTGATATGTTTTGCCCATCTTTTCTGATCTATGTATGTTGTATCTTCAGAAATAGGGTCTTACTGACAGATTTTGGAGAGCAACCAAGAGCAATAGCAAAAACCTGTAATGTGTGTTGGCCTTTAAGACCTCTATGACTAACATTTTATTAGGAAGTACCATATTACTGTTACTTCCAGTATAATTTTGTCTCTGGGTTCTAAGTGGATTAGTTCAATATTAATGTCTGAACATTTTAAAATTAGTCTACAATAACTTTTAAACTTGGACTTCTAGAATAAAATTGAATGTATTGTAAGAGAAATGTCACACTTGCAGGAGCAAAGATTGAAAAATTGCAGTTTAAAATGGTGTGTTTTGGGGTCAAGTTCACGAGGAATGAAGTATCATTGTGGGATACAAGTGTCATCTTGACAAATGAAGACTTGAACTCTGGGCAGTTGTGAAGAATTAGTAATTGAGTTAAACTCTGAGAAAGCCTGAAGCAAATTGTCTAATTTATGGAATAAACCCAGCTTATGATGAGTTGGGCTAGTCCCTGGGCAGAGCTGGTTAAAGAGGTTGGCATTCTTCGGTATACTTGGAGAGACATATTCGTATGGAAAGTGAAGATAGTGCCTCTCTCAGAAGTGTATATGTCGTGGACAGTTTCCTTTGTTCCCTGTGTTGGTATTAGCTCTTCTGCCAAACTAGATTAAGAATGGTAACCAGACATAAACCAGAATAAAATCTCTTGTTCCCATAAGCTGTTTTGTCATGAATTTATTGGCAATAATGCAAAGAAACTGAGACAATTTGAAATTGAGTATTATTATTTCTCCAGGAATGTTTTTGCTCAGGATTGTTTTGGCTATCAGGAGCCTTTTGTGCTTTCATAGGAATTTTATGATTTTTTAAAAATTTCTTTTAAGAATTGCATTCATATTTTGATTGGAATTGTGTTGAATTTGTATATTTTGATAAAATGGACATTTTTACAATATTAAGCCTTCTGATTCATGGGTATGGAAGGTTTATCCAACTTTGGTATCTTCCTCAATTTATTTCTTCAGTGTTTTAAAGTTGTTATTGTGTAAATCCTTCATTTTCTTTAAGTTTATTGCAAGGAATATCAATTTTTTAGAGGTATGGTAAATGGGATTGTTTCTTTCATTTCCTTCTCATTTTGTTCATATTTGGTGTGTAGAAAAGTTGCTTATCTTTGAATATTAATTTTGTAACCTTCCACTGTGATGGAGATGTTTATTAGTTCCAGGAGATTCCTGGTGGAACTTTTAGAGTTTCTGTGGTATGGAATCATACTATCTGGACTTGGGATATGGCTCAGGGTTTAAAGCTTTTGTCTTAAAAGCAAAAGAAGATGAATTTGAATCCCCAGATCCCACATTAAAATGCTGGATAGGGGCTAGAGAGATGGCTCAGGGATTAAGACTCTGTCTAGCAAGCAGAAGGTCCTGAGTTCGGATCTCAGGTCACACGTAAAAATGCCAGGCGGAAATTGCAAGCGGCTTGCACCTCTGGCTCTGGAGAGCAGAGCCTGTGAAATCCCAGAGCAAAGCAAGGGGGAGGTAGAAGCACTTCAGGATGATTCCTGAAGTCACCCTTGGTCCTTCAAAGGAACACACAGTGCCCTCTGACACACACACACACACACACACACACACAAATTTAAAAAATGGACAGATACAGCATTGGCTTATAATTCTGGCCTCGAGGAGTAGAGTCTGGGAAACCCCAGAGCAAAATAGAAGGAGGTAGAGCAGTAGAGGATGATTTCTGATATTACCCTTGGACCTGTACAGGCACATGCACTCAAGTTCCCTGGCACACATGTATCAAAGAAACCTGTCATCTGCAAAGAGAGATGCATGACCTTATCCTTTCCTATTTATAGTCTTTTTACTTTTCTTGTTTTATTGTTATTCCTAAGATTTCAGGGATAATACTTTTTTTCAAGTATATTAAGTAGGAATGTATGGTAGAGGAGAAGAAAATTGTGATGGAAAGATATCGGGGATGGGGATGGGGATTGAAGTGTGAAAATATTATAAATTAACTTTGTTGGATGACTTGAAGCTCACAGTTGGCCATTACTCTTACTTAAAATTCTATTAAATATGTTGTGTCCAATGTATTGACCCATGAAGCTGCTCTGGGGCCGAGAAATATGAAACACAGAAAAAAGAACACACAGAGGTAGAAATATAGAAAACAGTTGGCCAGGACAGGTGAGAAATCCCACTGCCTGCCAGAGAGAGAGAGCCGTAAGAAGACACCGCCCAGTCCAGCCAGACTTCATTTATAAATAGGGGACTGGAAATCTGTATGCAAATCCAGGTGTGGGACTTCTGATTTGTAGGAAGGGGAGTTAGGATTATGGGAAAATTTTTCTCACTTCTAGTGTGTTCTTCGATTCTTAGCCTGAGAGCCAGAGAATTAAATTTTTCCAGATATTCGGTATGGACCAAAGACAGTTTAATACATGAGACATTTCAGGTCCAACCAGAAATCCCTGTGATATCAGGCAGTGGCATTCAGAAATAGGGACTACAGAAAGTACCAGTAAGTTTGACATCAGTGGGTTCCTGAATTTCTATTTTTCCATGAAAGTCTGTAATTACAATTTCCCTGTCATGCTATCAAGGAATGAGAACTCCTTTTTTCCAGCAGGTGGCATCCCCAACAGCACTTTCCACTAGTTTGACTCTCTACAGTTCACTATATTCATGTATGAGACATAAAAAGAATAATAATAAAAAAGAAAACAGACAGAAAATATCAAAGAGGATGGTGAGAATGGACAGCCTTTTCTGGTACCTGATCTGAGTAAGTGGGAATGCATCAAGCTTTTCAAAATTTAGGACTTTTGCTATGTTGTCATATAGTGTTTATTAATTAATATATGACCCTTACATCCCTATTGAGTCCAGGGATTTTATCATGAAGGGCTGTTGCATTTTGTCAAAAGTTTTTTCTGTATCTATTGAAAGCACCATGTGTTTTCTGACTGTGTGTCTGTTTATATGCTTAATCACATTTATTAATTTCCATTTGTTAAACTAGTTTTGTGTTTCTCTGATAAATTCTACAGGTTATGGTGAATTATCTTTTTGATATTTTTTGATTCCATTGCAAGTATTTGAGGATTTTTGCATCTGTGTTCACTAGTGAGACTGGCCTATTATTGTCTTCTTTTTCTATTGTGTCTTTATTTGATTTTGGAATAAGGGTAATGCCATCTTCACAGTGTTCCTTCCTTTTATATTTTATGAAATAACTTGAGGAATAATGGTGTTAGTTCCTACCTGAATATCTAGTGGAATTCTGCATTGAATTAAATAGGTCCTTTACTTTTTTTGCTTGGGAGATTTGTAATTAGTTTTAATTTCAATACTTGTTGTGGATATATTTAAATCTTTCAGTTCATCTTGATTCAAATTTGGTAAATTGTTTTTAAAAATTCATTCATTTCTTCTTGATTACCCAATTTTGTGGGACATGAATTTTGAAGTATGTCTTATGATTCTCTAAAGTTCTTCATATCTGTCGTGATTCCTCCCTTTTCATCTCTAATTCTATAGCTTTGGTGTTCTCTCTTTTGACTTTGGTTAATTTGGCTAGAAAATTATTAATCTTATTTATCTTTTCAAAAAATCAACTCTTTGTTCCATTGATTTTTTTGTCTTTTTTATTTCCATTTTGCTAATTTTGTCCCTGATCATATTAATTTTGCACATCTACTGCCTTTTGAATTGGCTTATTTTTGCTTTTCCAAGGTTTTATGTTGCATTATGAAGTTAACTATTGGTGATGCTTCTGTTTTTTTTTCAATGTAGACATGGAGTGATATAAACTTTGCCTTTATCATTCCCCATAGATTCTGGTATGTTTCGTTACCATTTTCATTTGAATTCTAGGAGATTTAAGTTTCCTTTTTGATTTCTTCCATGACCCATTCTTCATTCAAATAACATGTTATTTAGTTTTTAAGCATTTGTTTTTTTCTTATTTTCCTTGCAATAGATGTTTATCTTTATTCTTTGGTGATATAATCCAGATAGAATACAGAATATGATTTATATTACACTTGTTTTGTGTCCTACTTGCATCTATTTTGGAGAAAGTTCCATGTGCTGATGAAAAGAATTTGTATTCCCTGGTTTTGTCCACTTTGTTTATGTTTTCATTTAATTCCATTGTGTCTCTGCTCAGTTTTTGACCTATTGACCTATCTATTGATGAGGTCGGGAATTGAAATCCCTTACTTATGTCATATTTGGGTTGATTTGTTACTTTATGTCCAATAGTGTTTAATGAATTTGAGTGAACTTGTATTTTGTGCATATATGTTCACAAATGTAAAATCTTTTTGATGGATTCTTTCTTTAACTAGTGTGCAATGCCCTTCTTTATCTTTTATGATTTGCTTATGTGGTAAGTCTATTTTATCAGATATTAAAATGCAATTCTTGTTTTTTCCTGGTTCTACTTGTTTGAATTACCTTTGACTATCATTTCACCCTTAGATAATGTCTATCTTTCATGGGAAGGTGTGTTTCTTGTAGGTAGCAAATTGATGGGTTGTGATTTTTAATCCCTGCTGTTAGTGTATATTTCTTTAAAACTTTTTATTTTGTTTTTAAATTTTTAAAATTTTTTCTAGTTTTATAAGCATATTGAGTACCCTGCCTCCCTTCCTCCCCTCCCTTCCATACCTTCCCTTCCTGTCATCAATCCCTCCTACTTCCTCCTACCTTCCTCCCTGTCTGTTTCTATGGACCCCAGGGTTCTCTTGGGTGTGTTTACTCTTGTGGGGGTTCAGGCCTCTGTGGCATATCAAGCTGCCTCTCTTCAAGCCACTCCACTGATAGTGGCATTTCCCTTCACTCATCCATCTTTAGACCCCAAGGTTTCCATTGTATGTTTTTATCTTTCTTGGGTTCTAGGTAGTCTATGGGGATACAGCGGTATCTTAGTCATTATGCAGTTGTGGTAAGGACAAATTTCACTGTAGTGCCTAAATATAGCAGTCTGTCTTGAGTGGAATGTCTTGTCCAAGGGTGAACCTTCCCATCTTTATGCTCTTACAATCTCACTGCTCCTCCTTCTTCAAGGTTCCCAAAGCCTTAGACTGGGAAGAATTTAGTTTAGCCTATATTTCAAAATTGAGTTCATTGATGGTTAAGGTTATTGCTAAGAGATATTTATCGATTTGTGTCATTTTATTATTTTATATCTATATTCGTGGTCCTTTGCTTAGTCCTGACATTATTTTTTCCCCTGAATCCTCTTGTTTATGTTTATTCTTTCCTTCTGTTTTGAGTATATATCTTCTGTCTTCTGTAGTCCTGGTTTGGTACTTATATAGGTCTTCTGCATGCTTTTATCATAGAAACATTTATTTTCCTTTAATTATGACAGACAGTTTTTCTGGATATAGTAGCCTGGATTGGTATTTGTGTTCATTCATAACTTAAAGTATGTCTCTCCACAGTCTTCCAGCTTTTATTATTTCTATTGAAAAGTCAGGTGCTGTTTTGATAGACTTGTCTTTACATGTAGTATTTTGATTGCTATGTGTAGTATTTGGTGTCTATATGCCTCTTGTACTTGGATGGGCTTCACTTCTCTTAGTGGGTAATTGTTATTTATAAAATTAGGGAATGTGGATTCTCTGGATTTAAATGTTTGACTTTTCATGGTGTCCTAAGGTAGGAATAGTTATATTTACCAGATTATTATTATAGTTAGGGAAGAGATATGTATATGGAAATAAGGAAGGATGTAAGAGCTTATAGGATTGGGTATATGGGTTGTGTGTGAGATGTATGTGTACTTATGAGTGTGGAGAAAAAGGGATCACATCCTAAATTCAAGTTGAGTTCTATGTCTTGATAGGTGAGGATTATGTTTTGTAATAGAATAGTTTGAGGAAAGAAGATGAAGTGGCTATGGTAGTTGGGAATAAAGGACTAGGGTTTGTTAGGATCTACAGATTTTAGAGTTTTTTAAAACAACGAAGGCATTGTTGAGTTATATAAGCAGCAGAGAGGATATAGGCGCAGAGAAATGGAGAAAATTTTAAAATCAGCAGGGTGGATATATGTGGAGTAAGTGAAATATATAACAAGTTATTTGGGGTGAGTAAAGAAGCAAAGATAGCACTCCAAAGTCTGTCAGAAACACAAACATCTCGAGACCCATTCCAGAGTAAAGATTACGTGAGTAAGAGTAGGAAATATAAAAGGGGACTTATTTTGTAGCCTGTTGGTACAACTGCCCTACATTGGAAAATGAAGTTCTCAGGAGCCTCTCTTGGGGGTAAGCAGCTAGCAGCTGTTAGTTTTTGTGGGGTCTGGTTTCTGGATCTTTGTTGGCATGCCAGTGGTGTTGATCTTAGCTATAGAGTCCAGGTACTTTCTCTGTGTTTCAGGACTTCTTTCTGGCACTTGCATTTGTGATGTTAGCTTACTGCCTTGTAGGTTGAGTTTGCTGTGGATTCCCATTGTGTTTGCTGCTGCTGTTGAAGTTTTAGCTACTGGCACCACTGCCATTGTTCTGTGGTCTTCACTGTGTGGGGGGAAGCAGCTAGTTTAGTACAGTGGTTTGTGTTTTGGGAGATGAAAGTGTGTTGCTTGTGATGAGAGATCTTTACAATTTGAATAGCAGATGGGGAGAGGGGATGCGGCTTCTGGGGCTGGGCTGGGGACTGAACACTGGTATGCAAAGAGGCTTGATGGTCTTGGAAAGAGAGGAAGAGGTTAAAGGTAGAGATGGGTTGGAGCTGTGGTGCCTGTGATGACTTCTGGCACCAACATGAAAAAGGGGAAAGGAAGAAGTGGGGCAGGGGAAGAGCTGTAGAGCCTACTGTGTCTTGATAGCCTCAGCACATAGGGTGAAAAGGGAAGCAGGGATGTAAACTTGAATTTCCAACTTAACAGTGTTTTAAGAATCTGACGCAGGTAAAAAAAATTCAGAGTACATTTAAAGCGAATAAAATATACTTAAATTTAAAAGCCTTTACATTTAAGCAATTAGAAATCTTAGAATCTTCAGTAACTCATGGATAACCTTATTCATGTAAATGTGGTGATAGAGTCACTGATTAGATGTTGTACTTCATTTTTCTTATTTTTAGTTTTTTGCCTTTTTAAATTTTTTGAATGTTGTATACATGAATATAATGACTATGATAGTTTTAATCCTTAGTTCCAAATGCTGTCCCCTTCATTTTCCCCTTGCAACCCTTCATGTTGCAACCAGACTCCCACCTATTTTCATATCTTTTCACTTTTTTGGTCCACTGTGTTTTATCTCATCTGTGATGACTTATGCCTGATTTGATTCATGCTCCAGCAAGCATCCCATATCAGTGGATACCTTCTTCATTTGCTTTCCCATTAACATTAGTTCTCATCAGTCTCTCAGAGAAATGTGGAGTTTTTTGAGATCTTTTTGAGGTTATGGTGAGATGTTGATAAGATAGTTCCTATACAATTCTTCTGTAACTATACATATCTACCATGAAATCATATATCACTGCTATGTCATATACAGGATATATTATGCATGGACCCTTATCTTCCTACTTCAGGCTCTTACAGTCTTGCTGCACTTTCTTTTGAGATGTTTCCCAAGCTTTGGGGTAGAGGTTTTATATGTCTTTTTAGGGACAAGCAATCCACAGGCACTTTTTCCCCCTGAATTTTGACAAGTTGTACTTTTCAGTAATAAACACCTTCTGTTGTAGATGAAGTTTTCTAGGTTGAGTGCTGAGTGCTCTTCCAATCTCAGCTGTGGGGACTGTATAATTGTGCTTCATTTTTTTTTCAGTTTCACCAGATATAATTTCTTTTTAAAATTTTTTTAAACATTTTTTATTATCTCCTCTCATACAAACTTAATAGGTACATGAGTTCCCTCCCTCCTTTCTCGTCCCCCCACCCCTCTGCTTGCCCTCCCCTCACCCTTCCCTCCCCACGCCCCAGTGCCTCCCCTCCCCCATCCCCGGAGAATCCTTTAATGTGCATGCCTGACTGTCCTCTGGATCCTCCTCTCCGATGACATACAAGGACCCAGCGGCATTTCTCTGAACCCTTTCCTGTGTTCCCCTTAAGCATAGGAACACTATTTTAGCTGTCAATCCCTTGCCTCCAAGGATCTTGGTGCTTTTAGCAAATGTTAGACTTTGTGGGGACAATAGTGTGTTGGACATTGCGCAGGGCATGTAAAGTCCAATTATGATTGCTTTGGCCCTAAATTGTGTGGAGTATCTTAATTGTGCTTCATTTTTATAACTTCTTTATGTGATAAGCACTTGAAGTTAGGCTTGAATATCATGACTCATTATTTGAAGTTATAAATACGGTAAATGTGAAGGCATTGAATTGGATTATGTGACTAGTGACTCAAAGTGATCGATTACAGAAACCAACAAGCCATGCAACAATGAAATATTTAAATTTTCTTGTGACCTCTATTAATTTCTGGTTTCTATTTGTGGAGAGAATATGAGAATATGGTCAAATTATTGATATCATTAACTTTAAAATGTTCTTCCAGATTGGGGCACTTAATTTTAAGTTTAAAAACAGAACTTTACTTTTCATCATTTAAGTGAAGTAATCAGCAGCATTCATTGTCTTTAATAGACTTATAGAAAAACTGTGATTAATGTAACTAGTTCACATAGATGCATAATATTATATAGATTTTTGTTTGCAAAAATATTCATGGACATTTATTTTACTTTTAAGTTTTATCCACAAATTTATGTGTTTTCATTGTCTATTACCTACCCCACCCCACACATAATCCAATCCTTCCTATTCACCTCTCCCACCAATTTTCCTCCCTCTTCCATGTCTCTCTACACATGAGAGCAATTAGGTTGCCTCTAAGACTAGTTAGTGCTTGGGCACCATCAGGCATGAATTGCCCACTAGTAGCTAAACTAGAATATAGAGGTTCCTTTCGCTTTTGTATAGTACAAGTCCCATACAATCCCTCAAGGTAGCATAAAGTCTGATTGTATCTTTTCTGTTCCTTTGCAAAGTGTTGTTAGGCCAGCTACTGTAGAGGTCTAGTGGAAGAACACAGTATTGCATTGAGTTCTTGGGTATGGCAGCCCTGATATAAACAGACACTACTGTCTGACATTACCCCTCCCCATCCTCCAGCTCTTACATTCTTACTGCCCCCTCTTCCATAAGATTCCCTAAGCTTTGGGATGGAAGAGATTTAGATGATTAGTGGACACATCTTAAGAGATATTGCTAAACAAAATTTGAGACTTCCTGAGATGTTTTAAGTGCTTAGACCTTGAGAAGATTTCTTTTTTTTAACTTTTTTTTATATTAATACATTTTTTATTATTATTTCAGCTCATACAAACTTAATAGGTATACCAGTTCCCTCCCCCCCTCCTCTTCCCCCCCGAACCCCCTGTTCCTTCTCCCCACCCCCCTCCCTTCCCATCCCCCAGTGCCTCCCGCCCCAATTCCCAGAGAGTCCTTTCTTGTGCATGCCTGATTTTCCTCTGGGCCCTCCTCTCCGATGACATACAAGGACCCAGTGGCCTTTCCCTGAACCCTTTCCCGTGTTCCCCTTAAGCATAGGAACACTGCTGAGGCTGCCAATCCCTTGCCTCCAAGGATCTTGGTGCCTTTAGCAGATGCTAGACTTTGTGGGGTCAATAGTGTGTTGGACAATGCGCAGGGCATGTAAAGTCCAATTATGATTGCTTCGGCCCTAACTTGTATGGAGTATCTTATATATCATTGCTCCTCCCATCCTTTTGCTCTTACACTCTTACTGCCCCCTCTTCCACAAATTTCCCTGAGCTTCAGGATGGGGAGAGATTAAACTGGCCTAGTTCTAGGTGGTTGATATAGAGTCAACCTTGAGAAGATTTCTGTTGTGCTAAACATTTGAACACTGAATATACCAGATGACCACCTGTGCTACTATAACAAGACTGAAAATCTGCAATTATAAAAGCCTGTGAGTCTCTAAAGCACTTCAGAGGAAGAAAGCAGAGAATCCTAAGGTGGGGAACATTGAGGGCGATTTTAGTTACCATGGAAAATGGAATGAGAATTAAACTTGTATTTAGAGATCTGACTGAGTGTGGTAGAAAGGCTACAGACCAGAAGTTAGAACATTCGGTGAGGTGAAAAGTACAGAAGAGAGTGAGAGAGAAAAGAGAGAGAGAAAGAGAATAGACAAAGGAGAGAAGAGAGAGTCAAAGAAAGGAAAGAAAAAAGAGAGAAAAGAGAAAGAGATAGAGGTAGGTAAATAGATATATCATTTCTATATTTCACTTGATATTTAGCTTCTTGGAGTTAGATCAGGAAACAGAACTGAGAAAAACATTTCTAGATAAGGTTGTTGTTTTAAGATAGAAAAAGGTATGCAAATAAATGGAAGGTAATTTGGACATTGTCAAATGTGTGTGGTGATTTCAGTAATAGGGTCTTATTGTTAGAATATTCTTTAAATGTAAATTCAGTTATAAAAAAGTTTTGACTTAAGAGTGTCTTAAAAATATTCTATTTATTGTGCTTTCATTTTCATGAGAAAGAAACAGATCAAAATTGAATCTTTTGGTTAATCATTTATAATTACAAACTGCATACAGAAATTGTTCCTGTGTTATATTCATTGTAAACGTGTTTGTTCAGAGTGATGCAAAATGTGTATATCATTTTATCAGTTTTTATCGTCAAAGTAAAATTTCGGTTAGGGAAGAAATAGTATCATGTAATGAAACCCCTGTCTTATAAGAAGGTCTCCCTTCAGAATAATGACATTGTTGCTAGGCTAACAGCAAAGTTTTAGCTTATTTCAGTGAAAGAAATAAGTGAATACTATCAAAATACTATTCATTGATTTCATTGATCATATAATAGGACTAAAAAGAGATAGTTTATAGAGATGTATGATGGTTTCTAAATTCCTGTTGTGTAAAACTTTTCCTGGAGAGGTGTCACACAAATCTCTATTCATCTCAGACAGGAATTCAAAAAGATCAACATGTGATCACACCAAAGTCTAACTTGGAAAACCAGTGAGTTTATTTGGCTTATTTAGAGGAGGAGGGGTGGGGTTTATTTTCAGGAGCAGGGACAACTCGGAGATAGAGACATTAGCAGAAAATCCTCCTTAACATGGATGAGACTTGTGGTAGCTGCAACTCTGGAGTTCCCTGACAAATTTGCCCATGGTAATGTTTCCTCTAGACTTCTGGATTGCTCAGAGATTCCTTCTTATTGCTGGGCTGATCTGGGATGTCTTCTCTCCCAGCAGTTGTTTATTACTATTCTTCATCTTCGGAAGGGCCTACAAACCCCTAATCATGTTAACTTCAGAAACTTCCTGAGACCAAGGAGTTGCTTACTTTCTAGGCATTACTCCAGGATGGAATCCTTTAAATTGCACACAACATCATCTTTCCTTAGAGTTGGGCAAAGTCCAAGATGCACAGAGGAAAAATGTCATGCAAGATTACTAAGATGTCAATTGAAATATTTTAGGACTATACTAATTTGTACTTTATCCTTAATAAAAATGCTGTAAATATTTACCATTGGATTAATTTGTTAGTGGATATGTATTATGTGGTACACAATTAAATGATAAATATTACCATATTAAGTTATATGTTCTAGTGACAGGACAGAGAAATATACCTTTTCTTACAGTCCTGTATTCATGGATATGTGAGGACTAATAGGCAATTGTTTGGCTTTTAAAATATGTTCTTAGTAGGAAATCCAGATATCTATTTTAAAAATAAAAAGATTAAACCATCTTTAGTAAATATTGGCATGATTTTTCACAGAGTATCTCTGAACATTTTTCACAGGTTGCTGTGTGTCAATTATCTGGGATTGAAGGTGAAAAGGAAGAAAATATTCAAAGTCGAAAAGCAAAAGGTAATAAGTTGAAAGTTGATGTAGGACTGGAGAGATGGCTCAGGGGCTAAGATTCTGCCTCACAAGCAAAAGGACTTGAGTTCAGGTCCTGAACCTTACGTAAAAATGCCAGGCAGAAAGGATGGCAGCCTGCTTTCCTCTGGAAGGTGGAGCGTGGGAAATCCCAGAGTAAAGCAAAAAGGAGGTAGAAGCAATCCAGGATAATTCCCAAGTCACCCTTGGGCCTCCACAGGCACACATAGTGCCTTCTGACACACAGATGCACACACACACACATACACACTCACACACATATACAGTGCAAAAGAAAAAGGCGATATAATAGAACTGGAGATGATTCAGGGGCTAGAGCCTTTGCCTTGCAAGTAAAAGGACCTGAGTTTAGATCCTCAGACCTTACATAAACATAATGGTCAGAAATGGCATTGGCAACCTGTACTTCTGGCCCTGGAAGTGGAGCCTGGGAAACCACAAAACAAAGCAGTAAGGAGATAGAGTAATTCAATATGATTCCTGATGTCACCCATGGGCCTCCACAGACACACAGAAAATGTTCTCTAGTACACACACACACACACACACACACACCAAAAAAGAAAAAATGATGCAATTGAAATAATATATGAAGTGTACATACTAAATTATTCTACTAGTTGAAGAAAATTACTGGGTAAATAAACAACAAAGTAAAAGATGTCATGATAACTTAGCAGCAGGTTGAATGGGCATTGAAGTAGGCAAGTTAAATTTTTAATTTCGACATCTCAGGATGTTAGCAAATAGGGAAGAGGTGAGCATAAATTAGAATTTAAATAATAAAGACCTCACCTTCCTGACTCTTCTGACAGTGTCCTTCCTCCACTGCCCAGGTCAGAGTTTCCTTGATCCCTGGCACATGTCTGTCCATATGATGTGAAAGATGCCCACCCTCCTGCTGCCTGTGGCCATTGCAGTTCTCTCTTTCCTTCTGTAAGCTGTTATTCCTGTCTACATTCTCTCCGTATAGATGGCCATGGCCCACATAGGTCTCTGTTCTAAGAAAGACTTCTATATAATGGACCTCTTGTTTTCTCTTTTTCTAACATAATGTCGTTAAGACTCAGGACAGGTGTTAGAAGTGAGGCAACATTCTTGACTTAAATTCTCTCCCTGTCCTCTTTCCTTTCATTTTGTCCAGCCTAATTTCTCTCTGTTTCTGTCTCTCTTTCATCCTGTTGAAGAAATTCTTCACTGCTTCCACACCAGTGAGCCAAATGCTACAACACCTCTTGCATGGCACCTAGAAATAAAAAACTCAACTCTCCCTGAGTCTATTCCCAGGGATAGACTGAAGAAGTGTTGGCCCTGAATCATATTTGGGGGATGACTATTTTGGTTTCTGAGTTACTTGTCCTTATTTGGAGGTTCTCTGCAACCTTGTGTAGATCAGGGACACTTAATCTTGACAGATGTTCTGAGGCACTGCTCAACCTTCCCCTTATGGGCTCCCAAAATTTGGCCTAAAAAAGGTACATTCAACATCCGAATTCTTATAATCTCATAAATCAGAATAGCAAAGGTCAGACTATCTATTTTCACTCTATTGTGTTTCTAAGTAAGCTCTGCTGACTTCTAGACCCCTTCCGGGCTCTTGCTGTCATTTTACCAAGGAAAAAGTTTAAAATCGCCCTTACTTTCCTTCCTCTCTGAAATACTTTGTGACTGCAGTTTCCCTCTTCCTCCCCTGTCCCTTCAGCTAAACAAAAAACTGGGAAACTGCTCCTTGACAAAGCTGCTCTCAGGCTTCTACTGGAGACATCCTTGAGGGTGAGATGGGAGAACTTAAAGGAAAAAGATAAAACTGCCTGTTCTGCACACCCAACACCAAATGAAAAGAGCAACATCTTTAAATTAAGTTAATAGCCCAGTTTCTGCCCAGTTTCTGCAATACAATATAATTTCTTGAGTTCTCATTTGCTTTTTGAGAGATATGAGAGCTTTAAGGTCTATTTGTATTTTGTATATTGTGAGAGTCACTAAAGATGGCAACACCCATGTGTCTGCTTGAGTTTCCTATTGCCCCTGATCCCTGGGAGAAGTCACCATACCATGCTGCCAGCATTCATTCATATACCCCAATTCTCATCCCTCTGTAAGTCCAATGCTCATGGTTCTTTTGATTTCAAGATATTATTTCACGAGTCTACTGAGTTATAAAGGAAACGTAACAGTTTTCCTGTCACTATGTGTGCTTTTTCTTATTTTATAATGTTTTGCTATCTATCTAGATGTACATCTTCTGGACCTGACAGAACATAAGGTTAAAATATGAAGATATGGCTAGCACGCCTTCAGTGAGGTTTGTTGTACAATTTATAAAAGCCTTGTAACTTAAAAATTCATGCAGAAGTAATCTTAATTTATTATTTTATGGTATGAATATTTATGTATTAATAAAAATTATATATGTTTATGAAACATCACAATCTTTACCTCAAAATGGTAAGAGATGGTTTATTTTGGAGCCAAATATGAGTGACCATAACCCAAGAATATAGATTCTAGTTTCCTCAAATTCCATGTACTTCATTATAGTAATTTTTTTAAGATTTTGAGATTACAGAACAAAGGACATCATAAATAAAGACATTTTAAAAATACATTGGTGGACACATCAGGAAGGTGGGTTATAGCAAAGTGGGGAAATCTCTATTATTGGTTACTGATGTTATCAGATAAGTTTCTTAGCCTTTTGGTTGGTGGAAACAAGTAGTCTGGTTATACATTCCAAAGAATTTACCTAATAGTCACCAGGTTGTTAGATTGCTGATAAATGAAAGGTTGCATATAAATTACCATCAAATGACTTAAGGGAACAAGGGGGTTATCTCTTAGGATGGTCAGTTATAGTTCTTAGTCCAGTTGACAAGAGAGCAGCCACACCTTCTCCACATAATGGCTGAGAGAGAGACGATCCTTACTTGCCAGACCAGCATGTCTAGCCAAGTGTACACAAGGATGACAACTCTCTCAACCAGTTTCTTCCATCTTATTTCCATGCTCAGGGACAAGTCCCACCCACCATGGGCTGGCTTTTCCTATCGACAAGACAGTCTCTTGCAGGTTCACTCTGGGGTCAACTAAACCACCAATTCTTTACAAATGTGCCTAGAGCGTGAATCCTCAACCATCAAGTCGACACCTGTACCTAACTATGACACATGACTATTAAGGACACTAAAGATGGCTCTAGATAATCTGGCTGTGGACTTGAAACATTTCAGATGTCTCCATATCATTAAGGTTCCAGTCAGTCAATTGGCCTTGTAGGTGTGAAGAAACTTGCAACATAAACATCTTAATGATTTGACCACATCTCACAGCAGGATTTTTTCATGATCAGTTTATTAATTAAGCTGGGATAAGAAACAACTCTAAACATTTGGGAAATAAAACCTTTTTAAAAGGATTACGTGGTTTGTCTTCAACAAATGATGCTGGCAAAATTAGGATTTCTACAGGTAGAAGAATGAAACTGTACCCTTATTTGTATCCCTGCATGAAAATCAACTACAAATGAATCAAAGACCTCAATGTTAGACCAGTGACTATAAAACTCCTAGGAGAAAAAATAGGGAATAATCTCAAACTGATTGTACTTGGCTCATGTGTCCTTAATAGAACCCCAAACGGCATAGAAAAAAAGTCCAATGGACTTATATAAATAAATAATAAGCAAATGGGACTATATGAAATTAAAAAAGCATTTGCTCAGAAAAGAGTCTCTTAATCAAGCAAAAAGACAATCTATGAAATGGAAGAGTATCTTCACTAACCACATATTCCATAGAGGACTAATATCCAAAGTACACAAAGAACTCAAAAAATTAAATACTAAGGAAGTAAAGAACCCCATTGAAAATGGACTATGGAACTGAAAAGAAACTTTTTTTTAAACATTTTTATTATTATTTCCGTTCATACAAACTTAATAGGTACACCGGTTCCCTTCCTCCCTCCTCCTCCCCCCAGAGAAACTTTTTTTTTTTAACATTTTTTATTGTCTCCGCTCATACAAACTTAATAGGTACACCGGCTCCCTCCCTCCCTTCTCCTCCCCCCCCCACCCCTCTGCTCACCCTCCCCTTACCCCTCCCTCCCCACTCCCCAGTGCCTCCTCTCCCCCAATCCCCGGAGAATCCTTTAATGTGCATGCCTGACTGTCCTCTGGGTCCTCCTCTCCGATGACGTACAAGGACCCAGTGGCATTTCCCTGAACCCTTTCCCGTGTTCCACTTAAGCATAGGAACACTATTCTGGCTGTCAATCTCTTGCCTCCAAGATCTTGGTGCTTTTAGCAAATGCTAGACTTTGTGAGGTCAATAGTGTGTTGGACATTGCACAGGGCATGCAAAGTCCAATTATGATTGCTTCGGCCCTAACTTGTGTGGAGTATCTTGCATATCATTGCTCCTCCCATCCTTGTGCTCTTACACTCTTACCGCCTCCTCTTCCACAAATTTCCCTGAGCTTCAGGATGGGGAGAGATTAGGCTGGCCTAGTTCTAGGTGGTTGATATAGAGTCTCTCAAGTTCTGGATTATGGTTTGTTGATTTTCTTTTGCAGTTTTGCTGCTCCTGCAATGCCCTTCACTCCATCCTGATGGGTATTGGATGTCACCCCCTGGCCAGAGATAGAAAGCTGTTAAACTAGAGTCTTGTTATAAGAGTATATTCAAAGGTAGATGCAATAAAAGTAGGAAACCACAGTGAGGGAGGGGTCAATCACCGTGACATTTGTAAAATGGTTACTTATTATCTGCCAGACTATATGCCCTCCCCTTCTGGTGAGATCACACCCCCTCAGGTGTAAATGATCAGGAACGAAAAGTCTGTGAACTTAACCAGATGTCTCATTGCTTACTTGCAGTCCTTAATCAAAAATGATGAATTAATGGAATTTGCCGGGAAATGGATGTCATTAAAAACAATTATATTGAGTGAAGTATCCCAGACCCAGAAAATTAAGCGCCGTATGTACTCCCTAATAGGTGGCTCCTAGTACTAAACACACCCAGCCCACCTAGAGACACTCGATGATAAATCTCTGTAATACAGTAATTGCAAGGAGTATGAACAGGAGCGATGGGATAGGAGGGCCGCACCAGAAACACGAAGAAACTTTTTACAAGATGAAATTCAAATGTTTGGCAACCCCCCAAAATGTTCTACCTCCCTAGCCATTAGGGAAATGCAAATTAAAACCACCCTGAGGCATTATCTCACCCCAGTCAGAATGGCTAAGATCCAAAACACAAATAACAGCAAATGCCAGCATGGATGCTGGCAGAAGGGGACCCTCATACATTACTAGTAGAAATAAAAGCTCATTCAACCCCTGTGGAGATCAAGTTTGAGGTTCCTAAAAAAGTTAAAATTGAAATGCCATGTGACCCAGCTATGCCACTCCTTGAAATATTTCCAAAGAACACTGCGTCCTTGGACAAAGTCACATGTACAACTATGTATATAATAGCTCTTTTCGAAATTGCAAAGAAATGGAACCGACCTAGATGTCTAACAGTTGATGAATGGTTAATGAAAATGTGGTACACATATACAATGAAATACTGTTCTGCCATCAGGAAAAATGAACTAATGAAATTTGCCAGTAAATGAATGGAACTGGAAGAAATTGTATTGAGTGAAGTATCCCAGATGCAGAAAGACAGACACTATGTTCTCCCTTATAAGTGGATCCTAGCATTCAGTTTGATGTTATCAACAGACACTTACTCTACCCACAAACACAAAGGAATACAAGATGTGTGTGTGTGTGTGTGTGTGTGTGTGTGTGTGTGTGTGAAGATCCCCAAAGAGTGGAAACAAAAGAACATGGATAAACAGTTAAATAAGGCTTCTATGTAAGAAATGTCTTAAAGGTGAGGAAGATCAGGAATAAGGACACACAGTAGGTGTGAGATTAGCTTCTGGATAATGAGTCACCTGCTTACTAATACCTAAATTGTTCCCCACAATGACAGGGAACACATGCTTAATCATGTAAACCAGTCTAATTAACAGTGGATAAAGAGAAAATTGACACTAGATAGGATCAGATATCCCAATACTAACTATAAATACCCGATAGCAAACCATCATCCAAGCACCTTTTATGTCTTTAAGTAGGAAAAGATCTCAACGTCCAAACAAGACACAGTCGATTGTAACGGAAGACCAGTGAAACAGATAACAACAACCAACCAGAGTGTAAAGTATTGATGACCCCAAAGCCCTTAATTGAAGTCAGGCCAGCCAAACCTCTTCCCATCCTAAGGCTTTAAGAATTTTTTGAATTGTGCCAGTCATGATAGAGCTGCTGCATCCAGGATCTCACTTCAATGAAACCTACCCTCACCTGTCTTGCACAATGACTGACTTATTAACATTTCCCCATGGACCAGAAAGGAACTCAGCAGAAATAAGTACATGCAGTGAGAACCCTTGGGACAAGAGCTAGACAGGTAAAGGAAGTGCCCCTATTTGTGGTCTCACTAAGGAAGGGTTACTTAAACTGTCACAGAGGTCTGAGCCTCTACTACAGCAGAAAATGTGAAGGGAACCCAGCAGCCCACACAAGCAGATGGGCATGAGGGTGGTGGAAGGGAGAGAGATGGAATGGTAAAGGAAGTAAGGAGGAAGGGAGAGGAAGAAGTGAGGGTGGAAAGGGGAGGGAGGAACAACCACTCATTATGTTTGTATAAAGGGAGAATTCTTAATAGAAATAAAGCTTAGTGACCTGCACAGTGGCTGACATGTCAACAACCCACAAAATCTAGCATGGATCACAGGGGAGAAAGCTTCAGGCAGTAAGATCCTTACAGACAAGGGATTAAACAGTCATGATGGAGTTTCCATGCTAACAGGGAGCCCAAGAGGGGGACCCAAGCTATGCCACTGAGTCCTGAACCCTCACTAGGGTGGAAGACTCAGAGGGAGGTTTTGGCACCCACATAAATGTATGCTCTAGGAGATGGGAGGGAGGAAGGGGTAGCATCATGAAAGAGGGAGGGAGGGAGGTGGTGAAAGGAAAGAGAGAGAAGGGGAAAGTGCAATGGGGAATGAGAGGGGGGAACGGGGAAGGAGAGAACGGGGGTACCTATTGAGCTTGTATGATAAGGAAAAAATGTGGGAGAAAAATATAAGGCTTAGAAGGTTTACAGGCTATCATCTGTTTTATATCATAACTATATTCATAACTATAATGTCTCTTTCATAAGCTATTTTTCAATGTATTTAAAGTAGTCAGTGCTATCTAAACACCATATACCCATAGATTATAGAAACTCTCAGCACTCCACCAAGAAGCATCCTTTTGTGATGGAAGATGTCTAATGATGAGAACCACAGTTGACAAAGCTGTAGATAATATGTGACAGTAGCGTGGTCAGTTCTAACAGAACATCAAAATGACTCCTCATTTCAAGGTTAAAGAATCTTGTGGAAGAAGGGGTGATAAGAATGTCAGAACCTGAGAATGGGAAGAGGTGCTGTAGGACAATACCATTTGATTAGGATGGGGATATTGTATCCAAGAATTCACTGGTCTTGACAAAAAGAGATTAGACTTCTACAATCTTTATGACCTTTATCATCCAGAGGAAACCATAGTCAAAAGCATACATGGTTCACTAGCTCTATGGATGACTTGACAGGAGCTCCAAATGGTATTCATAATTAGCCTATTAAAATCTTCTTTTGCTCTCTGATAACTTTCCCTTATCCTGTAACTTACCTTATCAAAATATCTCCCATATTTTCCCATGACCTCTTTTTTTTTTTTTTACAATAAATTTTTTCCAAAAAAGGACTGGAGAGATGGCTCAGGGATTAAGATCCCACCTCAAAAATAGAAGGTCCTGAGTTCTGATCCAATCGCAGGTCTCACTTAAAAAACCATTGCAGCCTGCACTTCTGGACTTGGTGGAAAATCCCAGAGTGAAACAGAAGGAGGTAGAAGCAACCCAAGATGATTCCCAAAGTCACCCCTGGTCCTCCACAGGGACACACAGGACCCTCTGATACACACACACACACACACACACACACACACACTCTCTAAATAAATAAATAAACAAATAAATAAATAATAATAAAGTAGTTTGACATTCACACTAAAGGATGCTCCAGGGATTGGGGGGGGGGAGAAGAGGGAGGCACTGGGAGAAAGGGAAGAAAGGGGGTGAAAGGAAAGGGAAAAGAGGGGAGGGAGCAAGGGGGACTGGGAAGGAGTGGAGGGAGGGAGGGGACTGAGGTACCTATTAAGTTTGTATGAGTGGGTAAAAAAACAAAATAAATAAAATTTTTTTCCTGAATTCAAAACTCTTTAAAACCTCCAGAATTATATTTATAGTTACTGCTGTTTAATACCTTTTTTTTATTCTCTTATCTCTAGGTCCTTGTTTGCTTGCCAACTCAGTGTACCCAGTGTATGATCAGCATATTATCTGGATGATGCACTTCTGAGATATTAATCCAGACGCTAGCCTCTGCTTCAGAGACCAACAATCAACCTAGGAGTATTGGATGAAGAGAAGCAGAGACCTAATCTTTCCTTGCCGCTTAACCCCTGTTCAGCTCAGAAGTAGCCAGAGACTTGAATTCTGAACTTATCTTCCCTTGGGCCTCAACCTCTCCTATCTCTCTATTATAAAGTAATATATATATATGTATATATATATTAACATTCAAAAACAAAAGACTGGACTGTTGACCCTGTAGCTGCATCTCAAAGAAACGAGACCTTACTCGCCTGGGGCCTCTAGCTTTTCTCCATCCCTCTCTGTCCAGGTCTGGTTGACCCTTGGCATGTATATCTGTGTCACATAATACAAAACTTCCACAACATTGGAAAGGCTATAAAAGCTAGATACTCCCTTGGCCCAGGGATTTCTGCAGAGATTTCTCCCACCCCCTAATGCTGCTGTCTTTGGCTATGACATGTGTCTCTTCCTACCTTAAGCTAACATTCCTGTTTGAATATTCTCTCACATTAAGGCCAGGTCTGAGATGTCATAGCATATATTCTAATAAAAACTTCTATTGTTATGGAACTTTGCCTTTTCTTTCTCTTAACAAAATGTATTCAGAACAGGTAGTAAGTTAAGGAAAACAAGTCAGATATTTAGTGGAGGGTAGGATAATGAAATTTCTTTTAAAAGGAAACTCAGGTTATTAGAAATGTAGGATGAATATAAAGTGAGCTAATATTTTATTATCAAATACTTTTATCATTAAATTCCAATAGTGATTTGCAGCTACTGTATTGGACAGAAAAGAGTCAGCGGTATTTCTACCAGCATGGAAAATTTTATAGTGCTAGATGCAGTCTGAAGGATACTGCACCATAACCTGCCCCTGACCTGACTTCTTTGCTTTCAAGTTGGGGGCCTGCTTGACATAACTGATTAAGAAAATAAGCAAGATTGTATGGAGTGTTGATCTATACCACGCTGTCTTGAGAACAAGCCACTCCTTTCAGCATCAGGACTGATGCTGGCAATGGAAGGATGGGGTTCCCAGCTGGGGCCTCTTGTTGAGCACATTAAAGCAAAGAATGGTCACTTAGTAGCTGTATTTAAGATAATAGGCATATGCATGTATGTTTGTGTACACACATCTATCCCTGTGCACCATATGTAGCAGCCTTCATTGTTGCCGATAAAATCATAACAAAGCAGCTTAAAGGGAACAAGAGGTTTATCCTCTTTTTCTGTATGGTTGAACTGTCTGGTGCAATTCCTTTTCCAGTTTGGCAGGACAGCCCACACCATTATCAAGGGGTTGAGGGAACTGGCCACATAATATCCACATAATGGTTGAGAGAGGGATGACCCTTGCTGGCCCAGCATATCTTTTTTTTTTATTTTTTTTTATTAAAAATTTAATTATACATTTTAAAATTTTTTACCAGTTCCCTCCCTCCCCTCTCCTCCCCCTCCCCTTCCCCCAGTGCCTCCCCCCCAATTCCCAGAGAGTCCTTTATTGTGTACGCCTAACTCTCCACTGGGTCCTCCTCTCCGATGACATATAAGGACCCAGTGGCATTTCCATAAGCCCTTTCTCTTGTTCCCTTTAAGCATAAGATCACTACTATGGCTGTCAATCCCTTGCCTCCAGGGGTCTCGGTGCCCTTAACAGATGCTAGACTTTATGAGGGCAACAGTGCGCTGGACATTGCGCAGGGCATGCAAAGTCCCATTATGATTGCTTTGGCCCCAACTATTGTTGAGAATATTGCAAATCGTTGCTCCTCCCATCCTTTTGCTCTTACAATCTTACCGCCCCCTCTTCCGCAAATGTCCCTGAGCTCCAGGATGGGGAGAGATTAGGCTGGCCTAGTTCTATGTGATTGATATAGAGTCTCTGAAGTTCTGGATTGTGGTTTGTTGATTTTCTTTTGCAGTTTTGCTGCTCCTGCAATTCCCTTCACTCCATTCTGCTGGGCACTGTATGTCACCCCTTACAGACCTTGATGGAGGCCTATTTTCTCTGCTGTAACATGGTCTCCTCTCTCCTTGTTTCTGGTGTAGCCCTCCTAACCCATCTCTCTTGTTCATAATCCTTGCAATTACTGTAACACATAGGTTTACTTTTGAGTGTCTCAATGTGGGCTGGGTGAGTTTGGTACTAGGAGCCACCTATTAGGGAGTACATACGGCGATTAATTTTCTGGGTTTGGGATACTTCACTTAATATAATTCTTTCTAATGACATCCATTTCCCAGCAAATTCCAGTAATTCATCATTTTTGATGGCTGAGTAGTACTCCATTGTATAGATGTACCACATTTTCCTTATCCACTCGTCAACTGTTGGACATTTAGGTTGATTCCATGACTTTGCTATTGTAAACAGTGCTGCTATGAACATGGTCGAGCTTGTGCTATCGAGGCGAACCTCTGCTGCATGGGGGGTTATTCCCAAAAGTGGGATAGCAGGGTCATACGGCATTTCAATCTTTAATTTCTTTAAGAATCTCCAGACGGCTCGCGAGAGTGGCTGTATGAGCCTGCATTCCCACCAACAATGTAGGAGAGTTCCCCTCTCTCCACATCCTCTCCAGCATTTGTCGTTGTTTGTATTGTGGATTTTTGCCATCCTGACCGGGGTGAGATGATAGTCTCAGGGAAGTTTTGATTTGCATTTCCCTGATGGCGAAGGAAGTGGAGCATTTTTTAAGATTATTGTTAGACATTTTAATTTCATCCCTGGTAAAGTTTCTTTGAAGTTCCAGGGCCCATTTTTTAATTGGGACAGTGTTTTCCTTGGAGTTTAATTTTCTAAGTTCTTTGTGCACTCTGGACAGTAGAGCTCTGTCAGATATGTGGTTAGTGAAGATTTTCTCCCATTCTGTGGGTTGCCTTTGAGCTCGTGTGACAATCTCTATCTGAACAGAAGCTCTTTAATTTCACCAGATCCCAACTGTTGAGAGTTGGTAGCAGTGACTGTGCCATTGGATGTCTGTTTAGGAAGTGTTGGCCTAGCCCAATCAGCTCGAGGGAGTTCCCTATCCTTTCAACTATGGTTTTTAAAGTCTCTGGCCTGATATTAAGGTCCTTGATCCATTTGGAATTAAGTCTTGTACATGGTGACAAGTACGGGTCCAGCTTTAATCTTCTGCATGTGGAGATCCAGTTTTGCCAGCACCATTTGTTGAAGATGCTGTTCTTTTTCCATTGGATTCTTTGGGCCCCTTTGTCAAAGACCAAATGGCTGTAACTTTGTGGGCTTATATCTGGGTCTTCAATCCTTATCCATTGATCTGTGTGTCTATTTTGGAGCCAGTACCAGGCTGTCTTTATAACTATGGATTTGTAGTATAGACTTAGGTTTGGTATGGTAATACCTCCAGCAGTGTTTTTGTTACTCAGGATTGTTTTTGCTATCCTGGGTCTTTTGTGCCTCCATATGAACTTTGAGATTGTTTGGTCAACTTCTTTGAAGAATTGCTTTGGGATTTTGATTGGTATAGCATTGAATCTGTATATTGCCTTTGGTAGGATGGTCATTTTTACAATGTTGATTCTGCCAATCCAGGAACAAGGGAGGTCTTTCCACCTTCTGGTGTCTTCTGCAATTTCTTTCTTTAGGGTTTTAAAGTTTTCATTGTAAAGGTCTTTTACCTCCTTAGTTAGGTTTATACCAAGGTATTTCATTTTTTTAGGGGTTATGGTAAATGGCATGATTTCTCTCAAGGCTTTTTCACTTCTTTCATTCTGGGCATATAGGAAGGCCTCTGATTTTTGCACATTTATTTTGTATCCTGCCACCCTGCTGAACTTCTCAATTAGTTCCAGGAGCTTCCTGGTGGAGTTTTTGGGATCACTCAGGTATAAGATCATGTCATCTGCAAATAGGGATAGCTTGATTTCTTCCTTGCCGATTTGAATCCCTCTTATGTCCCTTTCTTGTCTTATGGCTTCAGCTAAGACTTCAAGTACAATATTGAATAGAAGTGGTGAGAGTGGACAGCCTTGTCTAGTTCCTGATCGAAGTGGGAATGCTTCCAATTGTTCCCCATTGAGCATAATCCTTGCTGTGGGCTTGTTGTATACAGCTTTTATTATATTGATAAAGGTTCCTTCCATTCCTACTGTCTCTAGTGTTTTGATCATAAAAGGCTGTTGGATCTTGTCAAAAGCTTTTTCTGCATCTATCGAGAGTATCATGTGGTCTTGGACTTTGGACTGGTTTACATGATGAATTACATTTATTGATTTGCGTATGTTGAACCAACCTTGTGTGCCGGGGATGAAGCCTACTTGGTCCCCATGAATGATCTTTTTAATATGTTTTTGAATCCGATTTGCTAAGACTTTGTTGAGAATCTTTGCGTCTGTGTTCATCAGGGAGATCGGCCTATAGTTTTCTTTTTTAAGTGAATGTTTATTAGGTTTGGGATTAAAACGATATTAGCTTCATAGAAGGAATTTGGTAGTGTTCCTTCCTTTGCTATTTGATGGAACAGTTTAAGGAGTATTGGTGTTATTAACTCCTTAAATGTCTGGTAGAACTCTTTGCTGAATCCATCTGGTCCAGGACATTTTTTGGTGGGAAGATTTGAGATTACTTCCTCAATTTCCTTATATGTTATAGGACTATTTAAATAATTCACAACTTCCTGATTCAATTTAGGTAAATTGTGTTTACTTAGAAATTCATCCATCTCTTTTGTGTTGTCAAACTTCACAGAGTATAAGTTTTTGAAATATGATGTTATAATTCTCTGGATTTCTTGGGTATCAGTAGTGATAACTCCATGTTCATTTCTAATTTTGTTAATTTGGGTTTTCTCTCTCTTGCTTTTGGTTAGTTTAGCTAGGGGTGTATCAATCTTGTTGATTTTTTCAAAGAACCAGCTTTTTGATTGGTTGATTTTTTCTATCGTTTTCTTAGTCTCGATTTCAGATATTTCTCCCCTTATTTTGCTAATCTCTTCTCTTCTACTGCTTTTGGGATCAGATTGCTCTAGTTTCTCCAAAACTTTAAGCTGCATTGTTAAGTTGTTTATTTCTGATGTTTCCATTTTTTTGACGTGGGCATTAAGAGCTATGAACTTACCTCTTAGAACAGCTTTCATTGTGTCCCAGAGATTTTGGTAAGTTGTATTTTAGTTATCATTCACTTTCAGGAAATCTTGAATTTCCTTTTTAATTTCTTCCTGAATCCAGTTCTCATTCAGCATCACAGTGTTAAGTTTCCAGGAGTTAGTGTATTTTCTCTTGTTTGATGTGTTGTGGATGTCCAGCTTTAGGCCGTGGTGGTCTGATAGGGCACAGGTTAGAATTTCAACTTTCTTGTATATGTGCAGATTCATTTTGTGGCCCAATATGTGATCTATTTTGGAGAAAGTTCCGTGTGCTGCTGAGAAAAATGTGTATTCTTTGGTGCGTGGGTGAAAAGTTCGATAGAGATCTGTGAGGTCCATTTCTTTCAGGGTTTGATTAAGTTCCAAAGTGTCTCTGTTAAGCTTTTGACCTGTTGATCTATCCCATGTAGAGAGGGCGGTGTTGAAGTCCCCAAGAATTATCGTTTGGGGATTGATTTCTTGCTTTAGACGCTGTAGGGTTTTCTTAATGAATGTGGAGGGGCCCGTATTGGGTGCATATATGTTCAGTATTGTGAAATCTTCCTGGTGAATTGTACCTGTGACTAAAATGTAGTATCCATCCGTGTCTCTTATAATTTTTTTTGGTTTGAAATCCACTTTGTCTGATAGCATAATGGCTACCCCTGCCTGTTTTCTGCTTCCATTTGCTTGTAGAATTGTTGACCAGCCTTTTATTTTTAGAGCGTGCCTATCTTTTGTGGTGAGATGGGTTTCCTGCAGGCAACAGATTGATGGATTGTGATTTTTAATCCAAGTTTGTAATCTGTGTCTCTTGATCGGTGAATTAAGTCCATTAACATTTAGTGTTATAATGGAGAAACTATTGTTAATTCCAGACATTTATTATGTTTAGTAGCTTTTATAAGTATATTGCTTCGCTTTTAATGGTGTTATATTTGCCTTCTGTTCTCCTGGGTATGCCTGTTTTTTTCTTCATGCTTGAGTATCATTTCTAGCATTTTTTGAAGGCCTGGTTTGGTGGCCATGTATCCCTTAAAGTTGTCTTTATGCTGGAAAATTTTTCTTTCTCCCTCGATCATGACTGATAGTTTTGGAGGGTAAGTCAGCCTGGGTTGACATTTTTGCTCATTCAATACTTGAAGTATGTCTCTCCAAGCTCTTCTTGCTTTTACTGTTTCGACTGAGAAGTCATTTGTTATTTTAATAGGTTTGCCTTTAAAAGTGACTTGTTTTTTCTCCCTTGAAGCTCTCAGCACCAGTTCTTTATCTTGAATGTGGAGTGTTTTAACTATTATTTGCCGCGGTGTGCTTCTATTTTGGTCGTATCTGTTTGGGGTGCGGAATGCCTCTTGTATATGAATGGGCCTCTCTTTTTTTAGATGAGGAAAGTTTTCCTTGATGATCGTTTGAAAAATTTCCTCAGGGGTGGTATTCTGAGATTCTTGCTCCGGTATTCCATGAATACGCATGTTAGGCTTCTTCAGGGTGTCCCATATCTCTTGGATATTTCTCTCAAGTATCTTTTTGGCTTTAACAACCTCTTCCATTGAGCTGGTTAGTACTCCCACTTTATCTTCAAGGTCTGAAATTCTGTTTTCTGCTTCATTAGTTCTGTTGATAAGACTCTCTGTGGCGTTCTGAGTTGAAGATAACTTGTCTTTTAGCTCAGTTTTAAACTCTGCTTGAGTTTGTTTTAACTGCTCTATGCCACTTTTTGTTTCTTGCACTGTTTTTCTCAACTCCTCCAAGTGTCTGTTGTGTTCCTCTTCAAAGCGATTAATTCGATTATGTAATTCCTCCCGGATTTCCTTTTTCATAGTATTGAACATGGTAATGATCATATTTTGAAAGTCGTTATCCTGGGTCAGGCTTTCTTGGCCTTTTTCCGTGGGTTTGTTCTTGTTGGAGTCTAACATTATGGGATTAATTTCTTCAGTGGGAAATTTGTTTACTTGAGTGTTGCTTCTCATGGATTTGCACTTTGACTTTGGCATTGTCATTTTAACTCTTAAGATCTCTCAATTTCACTAAACTGAATTATTTGGCCTGGGGTACTGGTGGGCGGGGCCCGAACGGGGACTTACCTAGGGCGCGGGGTGAGGCCCGGGTGGACCGCGCTCGTGTCCCGACCGGTGGAGCGGGGTGGGGTGAAAAGGGACGATGGGCGCGTCTGCGTGGAGGTATTTAACCCGAGGGCAGCTGGGGCAGGGCCGGGCGCAGGGGGAGGTCCTCCTCGTCCCTCGGCCCCCGCTGGGCTCCGGCTGGATGGTGGGAGTCGGAGCCGGGTCCCTGTGGGCTGACCTGGGGTCCTAGAGCACGCGGTGAGGCCCGGCTGAATCTCGCGTACCTCTTTTTTTTTTTTAATAGGGAAAGAGAATTTTATTTTTAAGGATTTGTGCAGACAATGATGAATAAAAAACTTTATTTCAACTATAAAAAGGAGCTGACTTCATTTCACCCTGCTGCCCAGGGCTTTGAATCTGAGGCAATATTGTTCTCCTCGTTCCTCTATGCCTAAAAGACACCCTCAGAGGAACCATTTGTCATTTGAGGTCCAAATTCCATGACACATTAACCAAAGGAGTAGAATAAAACAAATTTTCATATCTTAATGTTAAACATATGGTCCAGCATATCTAACCAAGTGTAATGAAGGATGCTAACTCTCTTAACTAGTTCCCTTTATCTTATCTACCTAATCAGAAACTGGTCCTGCCCATCTTCATCATTAACTAGACAATCTCTTGCAGATTCCTTCTGGGCTTAACTACTAATTCTCTACAACTGTATGTATCAAACCCTCAACCATCAAGTTGATACCTTTATCTAACTATGTCACCATGTATTCATGTGTATGTAAGTATTTATGGAATGTTGAGGAGATTTTGTAATAAATGACCTTCAAGGTCCTATTTCTTTTCTTTTAAAAATTGTATTTGTTTCAGATTTTACATATGAATTGATGTCACTTTCACTCCTGATTACCCAATGTCAATCCCATTTCAAATTTTTTTCTTCCCCACAAGTCTTTCCTGCTCTTCTGTCCTGTGTATGCTGTTTATTAAGTTTCAAGGGTTAATGACACATATCAGTGTGCTTTGTTGGAACAAAAACAATATAGTAAGTCACACTATTGATGAGAGTGGCTCCCCTTCTCTATCCCCATACACATCAAACTTTTTCCTGAGGTCTTTCTCTTTCCACGGTGCAATGGGGATATGCAAATCTTGTGCAGGTCTCCCGGAAGTAGACACAGATATCATTGGTTCATGGATGCTGCAGCCTTGTTGTATCTGGAAGATACCACATGGTCTTACATCTTCCTGCCTTCAGGTTCTTGCATTCTCACCACCTCCTCTTCTGTGATGCTCCCTGAGCCTTGGGTTGCATGATGTCTTGTTTGTGACTGAGCAATATGCAGTCACCTATTCTTTGTACTTTGGTCATCTGTGATTTTCTGTATTTAGTAATTTCCTTTGAAAAATGATGCTTCTACATCCACAGTTGGGAGCTACTCTAATTTATAAATATAATGATAAAGGCTATAAGGCAGATTTTATTGTTAAAAAGTCATGTTTTTGTTTGTTCTTTGACAATTTTGTACATTTGTAATGAATCTCTATCATATCCCTCAATCCCTTTCACCTCCTACTCCCCCAACCCACCCCAAACATATTTTTTCTCCCACATTTTATTTTTTCCAACATACAAGCTCAATAAGTACCCCCATCCTCTCCCTCCCTTCCACCTCCCATCTCCTGGAGCATCCTTTTGTGTGAACGCTAAACCTCCCTCTGAGTCTTCCACCCTAGTGAAGGTTCAGGACTCAGTCGCATAGCTTGGAGCCCCTTCTTGGGCCTTCCTTAGTATGGGAACTCTATTAGGACTGCTTAATCTCTTGCCTCTAAGGATCCTACTGTCTGGAGCTTTCTCTTCTGTGATCCAGGCTAGACTTTGAGGGATTGTTGACCTATAAGCCATTGTGCAGTAAGGCAAAGTCCAACCCTGGCTGCTGAAATCCTAATTTGTGTGGAGTAGCTTGCATATCTTTGGTCCTCCCCATCTTTAGGCTCTTACAATCTTGCTGCCTCTCTTCTGCAAGGTTCCCTGAGCTTTAGGATGGGGAGAGATTTGGCTGGTCTGGTTCCAGGTGATTAATGTAAGGTCTTTGGTGTTCTGAATTATGGTTTGTTGTTGTTCTGTTTTGCTTTTGCTATAGCACCCTTGGTTGTGTCCTGATTGGTACTGAAGGTCACCTTCTACCAAAGATAAGACTTTAAATGAAGATCTTAATGTAAGAGGAGACTTGAAGATAGATGGAATAATAGGAGTAGGACACAGCAATGGCAGTGGTGGGGATCAGTGTCCCATTTGCCCAGATGGTTACCGCCTATCTGCCAATCTCTATATCCTACCTGATTGGTGAGATCAAACCTGTTCAGTAGCAAGTGACCAGAAAGGGAAGTGTGAGAGCGAGCTGCACCAGATGTCTCACTACTCACATGGAATACTTGACCATGGCCCTCCTTCCCCTTCCCTCCTATTTATAATCCTTTGAGATACAGAGATTCATTTTTGAGTATGTCATTAAGTGGGTTTGGAACTAGGATCCACTTATTAGGGAGTACATACAGTGTCTAACTTTCTGTGTCTGGGATACTTCACTCAATATAATTTTTCAAATTATTTATTTATTTCTGCTCATACAAACTTAATAGGTACACTGGTCCCCTCCCTCCCTTTGTCCCGCCCTGGACCCCCTTACTCCCTCCCCCCTTTTTTCCTTTCCTTTCCCCCCTCCCTTCCTATCTCCCAGTGCCTCCTCCCCCCCATCCCTGGAGCATCCTTTAATGTGTATGTCAAAATTTCCTCTGGGCCCTCCTCTCTGATGAAGTGTAAGGACTCAGTGGCATTTCCTAGAACTCTTTCTTGTGTTCCTTTTAAGTATAGAAACACTATTGTGGCTGTCAATCCCTAGCCTCTAAGGATCCTAATGCCTTTACTCCATGCTAGACTTTGATGGGTCAATAATGTGTTGGTCATTGCACAGGTCATGCAAAGTCCTATTACGATTGCATCGGACCTAACTTGTGTGGAGTATCTTGCATATCATTACTCCTCCCCATCCTTGTGCTCTTGCAATCTTACTGGCCCCTCTTCTGCAAATTACCTGAGCTTCAGGATGGGGAGAGATTAGGCTGGACTGGTTCCAGGTGGTTGATACAGAGTCTCTGATGTTCTGAATTATGGTTTGTTGATTTTTTTTTTCAGTTTTGCTGCTCCTGCACCACCCTTGGCTCCATCCTGATGGGTATTGGATGTCACCCTCTGGCCAGAGATAAAAAGCTGTTAAAATAGAGTCTTATTATAAGAGTAGATTCAAAGGTAGATGGAATAAAAGTAGGAGATTGCAGTGAGGGGGAGTCAGTCTCCCATTTGCAAAATGGTTACTTTCTATCTGCCAGACTATATTCCCTCTCCTTCTGGTGAGATCATACCCCATCAGTTGTAAATGATCAGGAAGGAAAGTCGGTGAACTTAACCAGATGTCTCATTACTTACTTGTAGTCCATGATGATGGCCTATTTTCTTTGCTGTAACATGATCCCCTCTCTCCTTGTTTCTGGTGGGGCCCTCCTTCCCCTTCTCTCCTGTTTATAATCTTTGCAATTACTGTAGGTATTACAGGGATTTATCTTTGAGTGTCTCTCTAAGTGGGTTTGGAACTAGGATCCACCTATTAGGGAGTACATACGGTGCTTGATTTTCTGTGTCTGGGATGCTTCACTCAATATAATTGTTTCTAATTCCATCCATTTCCCAGAAAATTTCATTAATTCATCATTTTTGATGGCTGAATAGTACTCCATTGTATAGATGTACCACATTTCCTTATGCACTTGTCAACTGTTGGACATTTGGGTTGATTCCATGACTTTGCTATTGTAAACAGTGCTGCTATGAACTTGGTCGTGCTTGTGCTATCAAGGTGAATTTTTGCTGTTTGGGGGGTTATTCTCAAAAGTGGAATAGCAGGGTCATATGGCATTTCAATCTTTAACTTCTTTAAGAATCTTCTTGATGGCTCGCCAGAGTGGTTGTATGAGCCTGCATTCTCATCAGTTCCCCTCTCTCCACATCCTCTCCAGCATTTGGTGTTGTTTGTATTGTGGATTTTTGCCATCCTGACCAGGGTGAGATGATATCTCAGGGAGGTTTTGATTTGCATTTCCCTGATGGCTAAGGATGTGGAACATTTTTAAAAATATTTGTTATACATTTTAATTTCATATGGAGGCACAAAAAATCCAGGATAGCAAAAACAATCCTGAGTAACGAAAACACTGCTGGAAGTATCACCATACCAAACCCAACTCTATACTACAAATCCATAGTTGTAAAAGCAGCCTGGTACTGGCTCCAAAATAGACACACGGATCTATGGATAAGGATTGAAGATTCAGACATAAGCCCACATAACTACAGACATTTGATCTTTGACAAAGGGGCCCAAAAAATCCAATGGAAAAAGAACAGCATCTTCAAAAAATGGTGCTGGCAAAACTGGATATCCACATGCAGAAGATTAAAACTGGACCCGTATTTGTCACCATGTACAAGAATTAATTCCAAATGGATCAAGGATCTCGATATAAGGCCAGAGACTATAAAAACCATAGTTGAAAGGGATAGGGAACTCCCTCGAGCTGATTGGACTAGGCCAACAGTTCCTAAACAGACATCCAATAGCACAGTCACTACAACCAACACTCAACAGATGGGATCTTGTGAAATTAAAGAGCTTCTGTTCAGATAAAGAGATTGTAACTGGAGCAAAAAGACAACCCACAGAATGGGAGAAAATCTTCACTAACTACATATCTGATAGAGCTCTACTGTCCAGAGTGCACAAAGAACTTAGAAAACTAAACTCCAAGGAAACAAATGGGACAATTAAAAAATGGGCCTTAGAACTTAAAAGAAACTTTACCAGGGACGAAATTAAAATGTCTAACAAATATCTTTAAAAATGCTCCACATCCCTTGGGGCTGGAGAGGTGGCTCAGGGTTTAAGCCTCTGCCTTGCAGGCAGAAAGTCGAATTCAGATCCTGGACCCCACGTATAGATGCTGGGCAGAAGCAGGGGCAGCCTGTGTTTCTGGTCCTGGTAGGGCAGAGCCTGTGAATCCTGGGACAGAGTAAAGAAGGAGGAGGTGGAGGTGGTCCATGGTGGTTCTACACACACATGCATACATACACACACATACACACACGCACACACACGCATACATGCACAATTGAATAAATAATAAATAATTTAAAAAATGCTCCACATCTCTAGCCATCAGGGAAATGCAAGTCAAAACAACCCTGAGATACCATTTCACCCAATCAGATTGGCAAAAATCCACAATACAAACACCACCAAATGCTGAAGACAATATGGAGAGAAGGAAACTCTCCTACATTACTGATGTGAAGACTTATACAACCACTCTGGTGATCAGTATGGCAATTTGTAAAAAAGTTAAAGATTGAAATGCCATGTGACCCTGCTATACTACTTCTGGGAATAACCCCCTATAATGCAAAAATTCACTACAGTGACATGAGCACAACCATGTTCATTGAAGCACTATTTGTAAAAGCAAAGTTATGGAATCAATCCAGATACCCAACAGTTAACAGTTAATGGATAAGGAAAATGTGGTACATTTATACAATGGAATACTACTCAGATATCAAAAAAGATGAATTAATGAAATTTTTCAGGAAATGGATGGAATTAGAATCAGATGTGTGGTTAGTGAAGATTTTCTCCCATTCTGTGGGTTGTCTTTTTTCTCAGTTTACACTCTCTTTATCTGAACAGAAGCTCTTTAATTTCATAAGATCCCATTTGTTGAGTGTTATTTCTAGTTTCTCTGCTATTGGATTTCTGTTTAGGAACTCTTGGCGTAGCCCAATTTGCTCTAGGGAGTTCCGACCCTTTCAACTAGGGTTTTTATAGTCTCTGACCTAATATTAAGGTCCTTGATCCACTTGGAATTGATTTTTGTGCATGAGGATAAGTATAGTCCAGTTTTAATCTTCTGCATGTAGACATCCAGTTTTTTTTTGTCTTTTTTTTTGAGCTTCTTTTTTTAATACATTTTTTATTATTATTTCTGCTCATACAAACTTAATAGGCACACCAGTTCCCTCCCACCCTCCCACCCTCCCACCCTCCTCCTCTTCCCGAACCCCCTGATCCCCCTCCCCTCAGCCCCTCCCTCCCCATCCTCCAGTGCCTCCTGCCCCAACTCCCAGAGAGTCCTTTATTGTGCATGCCTGACTCTACTCTGGGCCCTTCTCTCCGATGACCTACAAGGACCCAGTGGCATTTCCCTGAACCCTTTCCTGTGTTTCTCTTAAGCATAGGAACACTACTGTGGCTGTCAATCCCTTGCCTCCAAGGATCTTGGTGCCTTTAGCAGATGCTAGACTTTGTGAGGTCAATAGTGTGTTGGACATTGTGCCGGGCATGCAAAGTCCAATTATGATTGCTTCAGCCCTAACTTATGTGGAGTATCTTGCAAATCATTGCTTGTCCCATCCTTTTGCTCTTACACTCTTACCGCCCCCTCTTCTGCAAATGTCCCTGAGCTTCAGGATAGGGAGAGATTAGTCTGGCTTAATTCTAGGTGGTTGATATAGAGTCTCTGAAGTTCTGGATTGTGGTTTGTTGATTTTCTTTTGCAGTTTTGCTGCTCCTGCAATGCCCTTCACTCCATCCTGATGGGCACTGTATGTCACCCCTGGCCAGAGACAAAAAGCTGTTAAACTAGAGCCTTATTATAAGAGCACATTTAAGGGTAGATGTAATAAAAGTAGGAAACCTCAGTGAGTGAGGGGTCAATCACCTATTTGCAAAATGGTTACTTTTTAATCTGCTGGACTATATGCCCTCCCCTTCTGGTGAGTTCATACCCCCTTAGTTGTAAATGATCAGGAACGAATGTCTGTGAACTTAACAAGGTGTCACATTACTTTCTTGTAGTCCTTGATGGAGGCCTATTTTCTCTACTGTAACATAGTCACTTCTTTCCTTGTTTCTGGTGTGGCCCTCCAACCCCATCACTCCTGTTCATAATCCTTGCAATTACTGTAGGTAATACATAGATTTACCTATGAGTGTCTCAAGGTAGGCTGAGTGGGTTTGGTACAAGGAGCCACCTATTAGGGAGTAAATACAGTGCTTAATTTTCTGGGTCTGGGATACTTCACTTAATATAATTGTTTCTAATGACATCCATTTTCCGGCAAATTCCAGTAATTCATCATTTTTGATGGCTGAGTAGTACTCCATTGTATAGATATACCACATTTTCCTTATCCACTCGTCAACTGTTGGACATTTGGGTTGATTCCATGTCTTTGCTATTGTAAACAGTGCTGCTATGAACATGGTCATGCTTGTGCTATCGAAGAGAACCTCTGCTGTATGGGGGGTTATACCCAAAAGTGGAATCACAGGGTCATATAGCATTTCAATCTTTAATTTCTTTAAGAATCTCCAGACAGCTCGCCAGAGTGGCTGTATGAGCCTGCACTCCCACCAGCAATGTAGGAGAGTTTCCCTCTCTCCACATCCTCTCCAGCATTTATTGTTGTTTTTGCCATCCTGATCAGGACGAGATGATATCTCAGGGAAGTTTTGATTTGCATTTCCCTGATGGCTAAGGAAGTGGAGTATTTTTTAAGATATTTGTTAGACATTTTAATTTCATCCCTGGTAAAATTTCTTTTAAATTCCAGGGCCCATTTTTTTAATTGGGCCATTGGTTTCCTTGGAGTTTAGTTTTCTAAGTTCTTTGTGCACTCTGGACAGCAGAACTCTATCAGATGTGTGGTTAGTGAAGATTTTCTCCCATTCTGTGGGTTGCCTTTGAGCTCATGTTACAATCTCTTTATCTGAACAGAAGCTCTTTAATTTCACAAGTTCCCAACTGTTGAGAATTGGTAGCAGTGACTGTGCCATTGGATGTCTGTTTAGGAAGTGTTGGCCTAGCCCAATCAGCTCGAGGGAGTTCCCTATCCTTTCAACTATGGTTTTTAATAGTCTCTGGCTTATATCAAGGTCCTTGATCCATTTGGAGTTAAGTCTTGTACATGGTGACAAATATGGGTCCAGTTTTAATCTTCTGCATGTGGAGATCCAGTTTTGCCAGCACCATTTGTTGAAGATGCTGTTCTTTTTCCATTGGATTCTTTGGGCCCCTTTGTCAAAGACCAAATGGCTGTAATTTTGTGGGCTTATATCTGGGTCTTCAATCCTTATCCATTGATCTGTGTGTCTATTTTGGAGCCAGTACCAGGCTGTTTTTATAACTATGGATTTGTAATATAGACTAAGGTTCGGTATGGTAATACCTCCAGCAGTGTTTTTGTTACTCAGGATTGTCTTTGCTATCCTGGGTCTTTAGTGCCTCCATATGAATTTTGAGATTGTTTGATCAACTTCTTTAAAGAATTGCTTTGGGATTTTAATTGGTATAGCATTGAATTTGTATATTGCCTTTGGTAGGATGGTCATTTTTACAATGTTGATTCTTCCAATCCAGGAACATGGGAGGTCTTTCCACCTTCTGGTGTCTTCTGCAATTTCTTTCTTGAGGGTTTGAAAGTTTCCATTGTAAAGGTCTTTTACTTCCTTGGCTAGGTTTATACCAAGGTATTTCATTTTTTTAGGGGCTATAGTAAATGGGATTGTTTATCTCAAGACTTTTTCACTTCTTTCATTCTGGGCATATAGGAAGGCCTCTGATTTTTGCACATTTATTTTGTATCCTGCCACCCTGCTGAACTTCTCAATTAGTTCCAGGAGCTTCCTGGTGGAGTTTTTGGGATCACTCAGGTATAAGATCATGTCATCTGCAAATAGGGATAGCTTGATTTCTTCCTTGCCGATTTGAATCCCTCTTATGTCCCTTTCTTGTCTTATGGCTTCAGCTAAGACTTCATGTACAGTATTGAATAGAAGTGGTGAGAGTGGACAGCCTTGTCTAGTTCCTGATCGAAATGGGAATGCTTCCAATTGTTCCCCATTGAGCATAATCCTTGCTGTGGGCTTGTTGTATACAGCTTTTATTATATTGATAAAGGTTCCTTCTATTCCTCCTGTCTCTAGCGTTTTGATCATAAAAGGCTGTTGGATCTTGTCAAAAGCTTTTTCTGCATCTATTGAGAGTATCATGTGGTCTTGGACTTTGGACTGGTTTACATGATGAATTACATTTATTGATTTGATTATGTTGAACCAACCTTGTGTGCCGGGGATGAAGCCTACTTGGTCCCCGTGAATGATCTTTTTGATATGTTTTTGAATCTGATTTGCTAAGACTTTGTTGAGAATCTTTGCTTCTGTGTTCATCAGAGAGATCGGCCTATAGTTTTCTTTTTTAAGTGAGTCTTTATTAGGTTTAGGGATTAAAATGATATTAGCTTCATAGAAGGAATTTGGTAGTGTTCCTTTCTTTGCTATTTCATGGAACAATTTAAGGAGTATTGGTGTTATTAACTCCTTAAATGTCTGGTAGAACTCTGTGCTGAATCCATCTGGTCCAAGACATTTTTTGGTGGGAAGATTCAAGATTACTTCCTCAATTTCCTTATATGTTATAGGACTATTTAAATAATTCACAACTTCCTGATTCAATTTAGGTAGGTTGTGTTTACTTAGGAATTCATCCATCTCTTTTGTGATGTCAAACTTCACAGAGTGTAAGTTTTTGAAATATGATGTTATAATTCTCTGGATTTCTTGGGTATCAGTAGTGATAACTCCATGTTCATTTCTAATTTTATTAATTTGGATTTTCTCTCTCTTGCTTTTGGTTAATTTAGCTAGGGGTGTATCAATCTTATTGATTTTTTCAAAGAACCAGCTTTTTTCTATCGTTTTCTTAGTCTCGATTTCAAATATTTCTCCCCTTATTTTGCTAATCTCCTCTCTTCTACTACTTTTGGGATCAGATTGCTCTAGTTTCTCTAAAGCTTTAAGCTGCATCGTTAAGTTGTTTATTTCTGATGTTTCCATTTTTTTGATGTAGGCATTAAGAGCTATGAACTTACCTCTTAGGACAGCTTTCATTGTGTCCCAGAGATTTTGGTAAGTTGTATTTTCATTATCATTCACTTTCAGGAAATCTTGAATTTCCTTTTTAATTTCTTCCTGAATCCAGTTCTCATTCAGCATCATAGTGTTAAGTTTCCAGGAGTTAGTGTATTTTCTCTTGTTTGTTGTGTTGTTGATGTCCAGCTTTAGGCCGTGGTGGTCTGACAGAGCACAGGTTAGAATTTCAACTTTTTTGTATATGTGTAGATTCGTTTTGTGGCCCAATATGTGATCTATTTTGGAGAAAGTTCCGTGTGCTGCTGAGAAAAATGTGTATTCTTTGGTATGTGCGTGAAAAGTTCTATAGAGATCTGTAAGGTCCATTTCTTTCAGGGTTTGATTAAGTTCCAAAGTGTCTCTGTTAAGCTTTTGACCTGTTAATCTATCCCACGTTGAGAGGGCGGTGTTGAAGTCCCCAAGAATTATCGTTTTGGGGTTGATTTCTTGCTTTAGACGCTGTAGGGTTTTCTTAATGAATGTGGAGTGGGCCCGTATTGGGTGCATATATGTTCAGTATTGTGAAGTCTTCCTGGTGAATTGTACCTGTGACTAAAATGTAGTATCCATCCGTGTTTCTTACAATTTTCTTTGGTTTGAAGTCCACTTTGTCTGATAGCATAATGGCTACCCCTGCCTCTTTTCTGCTTCCATTTGCTTGTAGAATTGTTGACCAACCTTTTATTTTTAGAGCGTGCCTATCTTTTGTGGTGAGATGGGTTTCCTGCAGGCAGCAGATTGATGGATTGTGATTTTTAATCCAAGTTTGTAATCTGTGTCTCTTGATGGGTGAGTTAATTCCATTAACATTTAGTGTTATAATGGAGAAACTATTGTTAATTCCAGACATTTATTATGTTTAGTAGTTTTTATAAATATATTGCTTCGCTTTTAATGGTGTTATACTTGCCTTCTGTTCTCCTGGATATGCCTGTTTTTTTCTTCATGCTTGAGTATCATTTCTAGCATTTTTTGAAGGCCTGGTTTGGTGGCCATGTATCCCTTCAAGTTGTCTTTGTGCTGGAAAGTTTTTCTTTCTGCCTTGATCATGACTGATAGTTTTGCAGGGTAAATCAGCCTGAGTTGACATTTTTGTTCATTCAATACTTAAGGTATGTCTCTCCAATCTCTTCTTGCTTTTACTGTTTCGACTGAGAAGTCATTTGTTATTTTAATAGGTTTACCTTTAAAAGTGACTTGTTTTTTCTCCCTTGAAGCTCTCAGCACCAGTTCTTTATCTTGAATGTGGAGTGTTTTAACTGTTATTTGCCACGGCGTGCTTCTGTTTTGGTCGTATCTGTTTGGGGTGCGGAATGCCTCTTGTATATGGATGGCCTCTCTTTTTTTAGATGAGGAAAGTTTTCCTTGATGATCGGTTGAAAAATTTCCTCAGGGGTGGTATTGTGAGATTCTTGCTCTGGTATTCCATGAATACGCATGTTAGGCTTCTTCAGGGTGTCCCATATCTCTTGGATATTTCTCTCAAGTATCTTTTTGGCTTTAACAACCTCTTCCATCGAGCTGGTTAGTACTCCCACTTTATCTTCAAGATCTGAAATTCTGTTTTCTACTTCGTTAGTTCTGTTGATAAGAGTCTCTGTGGAGTTCTGGGTTGAAGATAACTTGTCTTGTAGCTCAGTTTTAAACTCTGCTTGAGTCTGTTTTAACTGCTCTATGCCAGTTTTTGTTTCTTGCACTGTTTTTCTCAACTCCTCCAAGTGTCTGTTGTGTTCCTCTTCAAAGCGATTGATTCGATTATGTAATTCCTCCCGGATTTCCTCTTTCATAGTATTGAACATGGTAATGATCATATTTTGAAAGTCGTTATCCTGGGTCAGGCTTTCTTCGCCTTTTTCCGCGGGTTTGTTCTTGTTGGAGTCTAACATTATGGGATTAATTCCTTCAGTGGGACATTTGTTTACTTGAGTGTTGCTTCTCATGGATTTGCACTTTGACTTTGCCATCGTCGTTTTAACTCTTTTTTTAAAAAAATTTATTATTATTATTATTTATTCAACTGTGTGCATGTGCGTGTGTATGTGCGCGTGCGCGTGTGTGTCTGTGTGTTTTAACTCTTAAGATCTTTTAATTTCACTAAACTGAATTATTTGGCCTGGGGTCCTGGGGGTGGGCAGGGACGGAGCTTACCTAGGTCGCGGATGAGGCCTGGCTGGACCGCGTGCACGTGTCCGGGCAGGCGGAGCGGATTGGGGAAGGGAGGTTGGGGGCGTCGGCGTGGAGCTATTTAACCCGAGGGGAGCTGGGGCGGCCCGGGCGCAGGGGGAGATCCTCCTCGTCCCTCAGCTCTGCGCGCGCCTCCTGCTGGATGGTGGGGTAGGAGCTGGATCCCTTGGGCTGACCTGGGGTTCTGGTGGGCGGGCATGGGCGGAGCTTACCTAGGTGGCAGGATGAGGCCAGGCCGGAGGACGGCAGGCTTTTCATTTTGAGATAATGTCTATCTTTCATGGTGCAGTATTATTCTTGGAAAAAGTAGATTGATGTGTTGTTTGAATTCATGTGGTTAGTCTATTCCAGAGTTGAACCTATTGAGTTTATGTCTATTATTGAGAAATTTTATTTATTTATGTCATTTTGTCAATTATGTGATATTTACATTTGCATCTTTTGCTTGGTGATTAGCCTAGCCTTATACTAGAATCTACTTGTGGGTATTTATTATTTTCTTCAGTCTCAAATATTCTAGTATCTTTTTAGTCCTAGTTTGGTGTTATATTGGTCTTCAACCTTTCTTTTTTTAGCTTTCTTTTTTATGTCAAAATTCAGCAGTTTCTTAAAATAAATTTATTAAATTAACATTTTTACATACATAACATTTTCCTTGCTTCCCTTATTCCCCTCTCTCTTCCTTCCTCCCTTCTCTCCCACTCCTATCCCATCCCACCCTTCTTCCCATCCCTACATGGGCCCAGTCTACTCCTTCCTATTCTCCTGTCCTTTGGTCCTATGGGTCCTGGAGTTCCTTCTGTATCATCTATTCTCGCGGGTGTTCAGGCCTCTATGGCAGACGGGAAGGCACTTCCTTGAGCGGTCTACTGATATGGTATTCCCCTACCTCTGTCTGACCCCTTACCCATAAGAACTCTGTTGCCTAAAACTATTTCTCTTGAGGTCCACATCAGTGTACTGGGGCATGTTGACATGTTCACCACTGTGAAAGTCTGATGAGATCAGGTTCCATTGCCATGAGTTCCTGCCTGTGGCTGCCCTATCTTGAGTGGAGTGACCTATTCAACAATGTCTTACAGTCTTACCACCCCCTCTTCCACCAAGTTCTGGACCGGGAGAGATTTGGCTGGCCTGGTTCCAGGTAACCATTGTAGGGTTGCTGGTGGTCTACATTCAGGTTGTTTGTTGTCCATTTAGGTATTCTTACACTGCACAGTGCCACATCCTATCTGGGTGTTGAAATCTTTTCCTATCCAACAATACAGAAGCTGTTAAAGAGAAGCCTTTATATAAGAAAAGGCTCGAAGGAGAGAGAGGATCAGGAGTAGGGAATAGTAATGGGTGAGGTCAACTTCTAGGACATCATCTGGCTGTCAACTAGTCACTAACTCTTCCCACCCATGACAGGGAACCCATGATCAGTGCTTCTAACCAATTGAAACACTATTGATCAGGAAGACAACTGACTGTAGATTGGATGAGTATCTGTCTAATTACAGGTCTTTCTTGACAGTGGCCTTATTTCTCTTTTGAACTTTGTTTCTTTGTCCTAATTCTCTTTTGGTCTTCTTTTTTTTCTCCCACATTTTATTTTTTTCCTAATCATACTAGTTCAATAGGTAACCCTTTCCTCTCTCTTCCCCTCTCCCCTCCCCTGTCATCCCTCCTTGCACTCTCTCCCCTTCTCCCCTTCCTGTCATACCTTTCTTCCCTCCCGCTCTCCCAGTGCTTCCCCCTTCCTCCTTCCCATCCCCTGGAGCATCCTTTTGTGTGAATGTCAAATTTCCCTCTGAGTCTTCTACCCTAATGAAGGTTCAGGACTCAGTGACACAGCCCAGAGTCCCTTCTTGGGCTCCCCTTTAGTATGGGAACTCTATTATGACTATTTAATCCCTTGCCTCTAAGGATCCTACTACTTGGAGCCTTCTCTACTGTGGTCCGTGCTAGCCTTTGGGGGTCGTTGACCTGCCAACCATTGTGCAGGTTAGGCAAAATCCAATCCTGGCTACAGCAGCCCTAACTTGTGTGGAGTATCTGCATATGGTTGGTCCTCCCCACCTTTAGGCTTTTAAAATCTTGTGGCCCCCTCTTCCACAAGGTTCCCTGAGCTTTAGGATGGGGAGAGATTTGGCTGATCTGGTTCTAGGTGAATAATGTAAGGTCTTTTGTGTTCTGAATTGTGGTTTGTTGTTGTTTTCAGTTTTGATTTTCTTTTACTGTCCTTGGCTGCATCCTCATTGGTATCGAAGGTCACTTCCTAAGCAAAGATAAAAGACTGTTTAAATGAAGATTTTACTATAAGAGGAGACTCAAAGGTAGATGGAAGAATAAGAGTAGGACACAGCAGTGGGGGACGGGGGTCAGTGTCCCATTTGCCCAGATGATTACTATCTATCTGCCCGTTCCTATACCCTCCCTAATTGGTGAGATCAAACCTGTTCAGTCCCAAGTGACCAGGAAGAGAAGTGAGAGTACCAGATGTCTTGCTACTTACATGTAATACTTGACTGTGGCCTATTTTCTCTACTGAAGTGTGATCCCCTATCTCTTTTTTTATTGAGGTCCTCTTTCCTCTTCCCTACTGTTTATAATCCTTTGCAATTACAGTGGGTATTACAGAGATTTATCTTTGAATATGTTATTCAGTGGCTTTGGAACTAGGATCCACTTATTAGAGTATAATGTCTAACTTTCTGTGTTTGGGATACTTCACTCAATATAATTTTTTCTAATTCCATACATTTCCTGGCAAATTCATTTATTCATCTTTTTTGATGGCTGAGTAGTATTCCATTGTATATATAAATGTACCACATTTTCCTTATCCATTCACCAACTGTTGGGCATTTGGGTTGATTCCATGACTTTGATATTGTAAATAGTGCTGCTTTGAATATGGTTGTGCTTATGTCACTTTAGTGAATTTATGCATTATGGAGGATTATTCCCAGAAGTGGTGTAGAAGGGTTACATGGCATTTCAATCTTTAACTTTTTTTTAATCTTTTTTTATTATTATTTATTCAATTGTGCACGTGTATGTGTGTGTGTGTGCGTGTATGTGTGCGTGCGTGTGTGTGTGTGTGTGTGTGTGTGTGTGTGTAGAACCACGGACGAATTCGGGAACCACCATGGACCGCCTCCACCTCCTCCTTGTTTTCTCTGCCCTGGGATTCACAGGCTCCACCCTACCAGGACCAGAAACGCAGGCCGCTCCCGCTTCTGCCCGGCATCTATACGTGGGGTCTAGGATCTGAACTCGGGAGCTTCTGCATGAAGGCAGAGGCTTAACCCCTGAGCCACCTTTCCAGCCCCCTCAATCTTTAACTCTTTTAGAAATCACCATACTGATTGCGAGAGTGGTTGTATAAGTCTGCATTCCCACAATCAATGTATGAGAGTTCCCTTCTCTCCATATCCTCCCCAGCATTTGGTGGTGTTTTTAATGTGGATTTTTGCCAACCTGTCTTTGATTTTTCTTTGCCCTACCTTCCTTTTTTTTTTCTATACAGCTTTGATAAACTCATTTATTAACTTTCATAGGAAATCTACATATTATTAAAAATTTTCTCCATAACCAGACATACCATCTGAAATATTTTAATTAACTTTATGAAGCTGAATATACATAAAAATATACTTGAGCCTGATAAATGTTTAAGTGCAGGTAAAAGTACTTGCTGTGAAGCCCAAGTTTGAATTTCTGTTTGGAATTCTTCATGGTTGCAAAGAGTAATAAAAAGATTTTCCCTTGTGTGTGTCATTATGAGGGTAGGAATTAGATTTCACTTATAAGGAAGAACATGTGAAATATCTGGTTTTCTGTGCTTGGGATTCTTCTCTCACTATGATTTCTTCCAGCTCCATTCATTTAGCAGTGTGATAGTTAGGCACAGGTGTCAACTTGACAGTTGATGGTTTGAGCTCTGGTCACATTTGTGGAGAATTAGTGGTTGAGTTGGGCAGAGCAAGCCTGCAGGAGATTGTCTAGCTGATAGGGAGGGCCCAGCCTATGGTGGGTGGGATTAGGCCCTGGAATAAAATATCCAGAGCTGGTTGAGGGAGTGGACATCCTTTTGTACACTTGGCCAGGCATGCTATTCTAGCAAGTAAGGATCGTCCCTCTCTCAGTTGTTGTGTAGAGATGGTGTGGCCAGTTCTCTTGGCCCTGGTGTTGGTGCATGCTCTCCCTTCAAGTTGGACTGAGAACTGTAACCATATTGTTGTAAGAAAATAAACCCCTTGTTCCCTTAAGCTGTTTGATAGTCATTTATCAGCAACCATGCAGGCGAACTGCAACAAGCAGTGAATTTAATTAATTCATATTCTGATGTCTCTGTAGTATCCCATCATGAATATGTGCCATGTTTTCATTATCCATTTGTCAATTGTCTGATATCTAGGTTGATTCCATAATTTTTGATATGAATAATGCTGCCATGAATATGGATGCATATATGTCTCTATAGTACAATGAAGTATTTTTGGGAATATTCTCAGCAGTGCTATATTAGGGTCATATGCATTTCAATTTTTAACATTTTTATGAACTGCTTTACTGATCACCATAGTGGTTGTACAAGTCTCATTCCCAACAGTGATGTATGAGGATTCCCTTTTCCTTACATCCTGTCCAGCATGTATTATTGCTTGTCTTTTGGATTTTTGCCATTCTAACCAGTGTGAGATGATATCTCAGGGTGGTTTTGATTTGCATTTCCCTGATGGCTAAGGATATGGAACATTTTAAAAGGTATTTGTTGGACATTTCAATTTCTTCCTGGGAAAAATTTCTTTGAAGAACCATGGCCAACTTTCTAATTGATTTTTGAGCTCTTTGTACACTCTAGATACTAGTCAGATGTGTGGTTATAGATTTTCTCCCATTCTTTGGGTTGTCTTTTTGTTTGGTTGAAAATATCTTTAGCTGAACAAAAGATCTTTAATTTCATGAGATCCCATTTGTTGAGAATTGGCTCTATTTCCTGAGGTATTGGGGTCTTGTTTAGAGAGTGTTGGCCTAGGCCAATCAGTTCAAGTGAATTACCTACTCTTTTTTCTAGGAGTTTTATAGTCTCTGTTCTCACGTTAAAATCTTTGGTCCATTTGTAGTTGATTTTTGTGCATGGAGATACGTAAGGTCCAGTTTCAATCTTCTGCATGTGGATATCCAGTTTTGCCAGCGCCATTTGTTGAAGACACTTTTTTTGCCATTGGTTTTTCTGACCACTTATGTTGGAAATCATATGACTATATGTCTAAAAGCTTATTTCTGGGTCTTCAATCCTGATCTATTGATCTATGTTTTGGAGTCAGTACCATGCTGTCTTTATTTACTATGGATTTATAGTATAGTTTAAGATCTGGCATGGTGATTCCCCCATCATAATTTTTATTACCCAGAATTAGATTAGCTGTGGTAGATCCTTTGTGTTTCCATAGAATTTTGATATCACTTTGTCAATGTCTGTAAAGAATTGCCTTGGAATTTTTATTAATATAGCATTGAATATGTATATTTCTCTTGGTATGATGGCCATTTTTATGATGTTAATTCTTCTAATCCAGGAGCATGGGAGGTCTTTCCACATTCTCATGTCTTCTGAAATTTCTTTCCTTAAGGTTTTAAAGTTTTCATTGTATAGGTCTCTCGCTTCTTTGGTTAGATTTATACTGATGTATTTAATTTTTTTAGGGGCTATGGTAAATGGAATTGTTTCTCTTAGACTTTCTCACTTTTTCCATCCTCGATATATAAGAAAGGCACTGATTTTTGAACATTAACTTTATAGCCTTCCATTCTGCTGTGTTTATGTATTAGTTCCAGGAGTTACCTGATAGATTTTTGGGGGTCTCTCAGGAAAAGGATCATGTTGTCTGCAAGTAGGGATAACTTGTCTTCTTTTCCTATATGTATCTCTTTTATTTCCTTCTTTTGTCTAGTATCTCTAGCTAAAACTTCCAGTTCCTGATAAAAGAGGGAATAATTCAAGTTTTTCACCATTTTGAATGATCCTTGCTATAGGCTTATTGTACATAGCCTGCATTGTATTGATGTATGTTCCTTCAATTCCAATTGTCTCCAGGACTTTGATTATAAAAGGGTGTGGCTCTTGTTAAAAGGTTTTTCTGCATCTATTGAGAGAATGATGTGATTTTGTTCCTAAATTTATTTATATGATTAATTACATTTATTTATTCATATGTTGAACCAACCTTATGTGCTTGGAATAAATCTTACTTGATCATAATGAATGATTTTTTGGATATATTTTTGAATCTTTTTTTTTGTTGAGGATCTTTGTATCTGTGTTCATTAATGAGATTGGGATATAGATTTCTTTTTAATTATACTTTTATTTGGTCCTGGGATTAGTGTCATATTAGCTTCATAGAAAGAATTAGGGAGAGTTCCTTCCTTTGTTATTTTATGGAATAATGTAATAAATAACAGTGTTTGTTGTTCAAATGTTTGGTAAAATTCTTCACTGAATCCATCTGGACCTCAACTTTTTTTTTGGTGGGATTTGTAATTCATCACCTGTTATAGGACTGTTTAAATAATTCAATTCATCCTGATTCAATTTTGGTAAGTTGTGCATATTAACAAATTCATCCATTTCTTTCTGGTTGTCAAACTTTATGTAGAGAATAAATTTTTGCAGTATGGCTTTTTGATTCTTTGAATTTCCTTGGTGTTAGTTATAATGATTCCATTTTCATCTCTTAGTTTATTAATTTGGGTTTTCTCCCTTTTGGCTATGGTCAGTTTGGCTAAGGTTTGTCGATCTTGTTGATTTTTTTCTTTTTTTATATTTATTTTTTATTTTCCCACTCATACAAACTTAATAGTTAACCCAGTCCCCTCCCTCCACCCCTCCCTGGACCCCCTTGCATCCTCCCCCTTGCATCCTCTCCCCTTTTCCCCTTCCTTTCACCCCCCTTCTCCCAGAACCCCCTTCTTCCCCTCCCAATCTCTGGAGCATTCTTTAGTGTGAATGTCAAACTTCTCTCTGGGTCCTCCACTCTAATGAGGTGTAAGGACTCAGTAGCATTGCCTAGAGCCCTTTCTTGTGCTTCCCTTTAATATGGGAACACTATTGCGGCTGTTAATCCCTTGCCTCTAAGGATCCTAGTGCCTGTGATCCATGCTAGACTTTGGGGGATCATCAATATGTCAGTCATTGTGCAGGTCATGCAAAGTTCTATTATGGTTACTTTGTCCTTACCTCGTGTGGAGTATCTTGTGTATTGTTACTCCTCTCCATCATTAGGCTCTTACAATCTTACCACCTCCTCTTCTGCAAATTTCCCTGAGCTTTAGGATGGGGGGAGATTTGGCTGGTCTGGTTTCAGGCGATTAATGTAGGATCTCTGATGTTCTGAATTTGGTTTGTTGTTATTTTCAGTTTTGCTGTTCCTGCACCCCTTGGCTCCATCCTGATTGGTATTGGATGTCACCTCCTAGCTAGAGATAAAAGGCTGTTAAAATAGAGTCTTACTATAAGAGTAGATTCAAAGATAGATGGAATAAGAGTAGGAGACCATGGTGGGGGGGGTGTCAGTCTACCATTAGCAGGATGGTTACCATCTATCTGTCAGATTCTATGCCCTCCCTGACTGGTGAGATCAAACCCCCTCAGTTGCAAGTGACCAGGAAGGAAAGTCTGTGAGCTTAATCAGATGTTTCACTACTTACTTGCAGTACTTGTTGGTGACCTATTTTCTCTGCTGTAGCCTGATCCCCTCTTCTCCTTGTTTCTGGGGGGACCTCCTTCTGCTTCCCTCCTGTTCATAATCTTTGCAATTACTATAGATATTACAGATATTTGTCTTTGAATATGTCACTAGTGTGTTTGGTACTAGAATCCACCTATCAGGGAATACATATGACACTTAACTTTCTGTGTCTGGAATACTTCGCTCAATATAATTTTTTCTGATTCCATCCATTTCCCGGCACATTTCATTAATTCATCTTTTTTTGATGGCTGAGTAGTATTCCATGGTATAGATGTACCATATTTTCGTTATCCACTCGTCAACTGTTGGACATTTGGGTAGATTCCATGACTTTGCTATTTTAAACAGTGCTGCTATGAATGGTAGTGCTTGTGCCATTGAAGTGAACTTTTGCTATATGGGGGATCATTCCCAAAAGTGGAATAGCCGGGTCATATGGCATTTCAATCTTTAACTTTTTAAAAAAGACTGATCACCAGTGTGACCCGAGCAAAAAGGGAATCCAATAGCACAGAAATCCAATGTTGTTGATTTTTTCAAGGAATCAGTTCTTTTTTTGATTCTTTGTATCATTTTCCTTATCTAACTTTCAGACATTTCTCCCCTGACTTTCCTAATTTCTGCTCATCTAGTGCTGTTGGGATTAGATTGTTCTTGTTTCTCTAAAGCTTTAAGTTGCATTGTTAAGTTGATTACTTATGATGTTTTAATTTTCTTGATATAAGCATTGAGTGCTACAAACTTTCTTCTCAGGACTTCCATCAACGTATCTCAAAAATTTGATACATTGTATTTTCATTTTTATTTATTTATTTATTTATTTATTTATTTATTTATTTATTTATTTATTTTTAAGTAGTGAAAGATTCCATTTATTTACACTTTGGACAGGGTACTGTGGCCAGCAGGTCAGCTGAAGAAGTAGGGGGATTCCTTCACCTGACCCAGGTCGAAAGTGCCTGTCTCAGGCATGGCCTGCAGCGTCTCTTGCAGCTTCTCCACCAGGGCGCGATCCACGAGGTTCAGGGACCTGGTGCTGGAACAGAACCGGGTCTCCAGGAATCTGGCCAGGTCTTGCAGGATGGGCTGGCTGTGCAGCTGCACAAACTGCTCCCGGCACACCTTGTTCATCACAGGAATGTCGGCCGCGTGGGTCCAGAAGCAGTCGTGAACGGACACGAAGGTCAGGCCCTTCCTGTAGCAGTGCAGGGCGGTCAGCATCATGTGTGAGGAGTCCAGCGAGTGGATGAAGTTGGGTGGAAAACCATTCTTTTGCTTCATTGTGTTGGGTTTCTGGCTTATGTCCGAGGAGTTGGTGCACGTGATGCTCTGCATTCCGCCCAGCACCTGGACCATAGTATCGCGGTGATAGGGCTGGATAACAGGCAGGCCTAAGGGTGTGACCCATTCCACTGGCCAGCCGGCCTTGGAGATGAGTTGGGCGCTCTGGGTCAGCCAGTGCTGGATGGCACGGGTGCTGGAGAACATCTCCTGAAGGATCTGGAAACTTAACAATATGATGCTGTATGAGAACTGGATTCAGGAAGAAATTAAAAAGGAAATTCAAGATTTCCTGAAAGTGAACGGTAATGAAAATACAACTTACCAAAATCTCTGGGACACAATGAAAGCTGTCCTAAGAGGTAAGTTCATAGCTCTTAATGCCTACATCAAAAAAATGGAAACATCAGAAATAAACAACTTAACGATGCAGCTTAAGGCTTTAGAGAAACTTGAGCAATCTGATCCCAAAAGTAGTAGAAGAGAGGAGATTAGCAAAATAAGGGGAGAAATATTTGAAATGGAGACTAAGAAAACGATAGAAAAAAGCTGGTTCCTTGAAAAAATCAATAAGATTGGTACACCCCTAGCTAAATTAACCAAAAGCAAGAGAGAGAAAACCCAAATTAACAAAATTAGAAATGAACATGGAGTTATCACTACTGATAACCAAGAAATTCAGAATATTATAACATCATATTTCAAAAACTTGTACTCTGTGAAGTTTGACAACACAAAAGAGATGGATGAATTTCTAAGGAAACACAACCTACCTAAATTGAATCAGGAAGTTGTGAATTATTTAAATAGTCCTATAACATAAAAGGAAATTGAAGAAGTAATCTCGAATCTTCCCACCAAAAAATGTCCTGGACCAGATGGATTCAGCACAGAGGTCTACCAGACATTTAAGGAGTTAATAATACCAATACTCCTTAAACTGTTCCATGAAATAGCAAAGGAAGGACCACTACCAAATTCCTTCTATGAAGCTAATATCGTCTTAATCACAAAACCTAATAAAGATTCACTTAAAAAAGAAAACTATAGGCCAATCTCTCTGATGAACACAGATGCAAAGATTCTCAACAAAGTCTTAGCAAATCGGACTCAAAAACATATAAAAAGATCATTCACAGGGACCAAGTAGGCGTCATCCCCGGCACACAAGGTTGGTTCAACATACGCAAATCAATAAATGTAATTCATCATGTAAACCAGTCCAAAGTCCAAGACCACATGATACTCTCGATAGATGCAGAAAAAGCCTTTGACAAGATCCAACAGCCTTTTATGATCAAAATGCTAGAGACTGTAGGAATGAAAGGAACCTTTATCAATATAATAAAAGCTGTATACAACAAGCCCACAGCAAGGATTATGCTCAATGGGGAACAATTGGAATCATTCCCACTTCGATCAGGAACTAGACAAGGCTGTCCACTCTCACCACTTCTATTCAATATTGTACATGAAGTCTTAGCTGAAGCCATAAGACAAGAAAGGGACATAAGAGGGATTCAAATCAGCAAGGAAGAAGTCAAGCTATCCCTATTTGCAGATGACATGATCTTATACCTTGTGATCCCAAAAACTCCACCAGGAAGCTCCTGGAACTAATTGAGAAGTTCAGCAGGGTGGCAGGATACAAAATAAATGTGCAAAAATCAGAGGCCTTCCTATATGCCCAGAATGAAAGAAGTGAAAAAGCCTTGAGAGAAACAATCCCATTTACTATAGCCCCTAAAAAAATGAAATACCTTGGTATAAACCTAACCAAGGAGTAAAAGACCTTTACAATGAAAACTTTAAAACCCTAAAGAAAGAAATTGCAGAAGACACCAGAAGGTGGAAAGACCTCCCATGTTCCTGGATTGGCAGAATCAACATCGTAAAAATGACCATCCTACCAAAGGCAATATACAGATTCAATGCTATACCAATTAAAATCCCAAAGCAATTCTTTAAAGAAGTTGACCAAACAATCTCAAAATTCATATGGAGGCACAAAAGACCCAGGATAGCAAAGACAATCCTGAGTAACAAAAACACTGCTGGAGGTATTACCATACCGAACCTTAGTCTATATTACAAATCCATAGTTATAAAAACAGCCTGGTACTGGCTGCAAAATAGACACACAGATCAATGGATAAGGGTTGAAGACCCATATATAAGCCCACAAAAATACAGCCATTTGATCTTTGACAAAGGGGCCCAAAGAATCCAATGGAAAAAGAACAGCATCTTGAACAAATGGTGCTGGCAAAACTGGATCTCACATGCAGAAGATTAAAGCTGGACCCATACTTGTCACCATGTACAAGACTTAATTCCAAATGGATCAAGGACCTTGATATAAGGCCAGAGACTATATAAACCATATTTGAAAGGATAGGGAACTCCCTGGAGCTGATTGGGCTAGGCCAACAGTTCCTAAACAGACATCTAATGGCACAGTCACTGCTACCAACTCTCAACAGTTGAGACCTTGTGAAATTAAAGAGCTTCTGTTCAGATAAAGAGATTGTAACACAAGCTCAAAGGCAACCCACACAATGGGGGAAAATCTTCACTAACCACACATCTGATAGAGCTCTACTGTCCAGCGTGCACAAAGAACTTAGAAAACTAAACTCCAAGGAAAACAATGGTTCGATTAAAAAATGGGCCCTGGAACTTAAAAGAAATTTTACCAGGGATGACATTAAAATGTCTAACAAATATCTTAAAAAATGCTCCACTTCTTTAGCCATCAGGGAAATGCAAATCAAAACTTCCCTGAGATACCATGTCACTCTGGTCAGGATGGCAAAAATCCACAATACAAACAACAACAAATGCTAGAGAGGATGTGGAGAGAGGGGAACTCTCCTACATTGCTGGTGGGAATGCAGGCTCACACAGCCACTCTGGCGAGCCATCTGGAGATTCTTAATGAAATTAAGATTGAAATGCCATATGACCCTGCAATTCCACTTTTGGGTATAACCCCCCATACAGCAGAGGTTCACCTCGATAGCACAAGCATGACCATGTTCATAGCAGCACTGTTTACAATAGCAAAGTCATGGAATCAACCCAAATGTACAACAGTTGACGAGTGGATAAGGAAACAGTGGTACATCTATACAATGGAGTACTACTCAGCCATCAAAAATGATGAATTACTGGAATTTGCTGGGAAATGGATGGCATTAGAAACAATTATATTAAGTATCCCAAGTCCAGAAAATTAAGCGCCGTATGTACTCCCTCATAGGTGGCTCCTAGTACCAAACTCACCCAGCCCACATTGAGACACTCAAAGGTAAACCTATGTGTTACAGTAATTGCAAGGATTATGAACAGGAGGGATGGGGTTGGAGGGCCACACCAGACACAAGGAGAGAGGGGACCATGTTACGGCAGAGAAAATAGGCCTCCATCAAGGAATGCAAGTAAGTAATGTGACACCTGGTTAAGTTCACAGATGTTCATTCCTGATCATGTACAACTGAGGGGGTATGATCTCACCAGAAGGGGAGGGCATATAGTCTGGCAGATAAAAAGTAATCATTTTGCAAATGTGTGATTGACCCCTCACTTACTGAGGTTTTCTACTTTTATTACATCTACCCTTGAATGTGCTATTATAACCAGACTCCAGTTTAACAGCTTTTTGTCTCTGGCCAGGGGGTGACATACAGTGCCCATCACGATGGAGTGAAGGGCATTGCAGGAGCAGCAAAACTGAAAAAGAAAATCAACAAACCCCAACAGAACTTCAGAGACTCTATATCAACCACATAGAACTAGGCCAGCTTAATCTCTCCCTATCCTGAAGCTCAGGGACATTTGTGGAAGAGGGGGCGGTAAGATTGTAAGAGCAAAAGAATGGGAGGAGCAATGATTTGCAATATTCTCCACACTAATTAGGGCCGAAGCAATTATAATAGGACTTTGCATGCCCTGCGCAATGTTCAACACACTATTGACCTCACAAAGTCTAGCATCAGCTAAAGACACCAAGATCCTTGGAGGCAAGGGATTGACAGCCACAGTAGTGTTCCTATGCTTAAGGGGAACATGAGAAAGGGTTCAGGGAAATGCCACTGGGTCCCTGTACGTCATGGGAGAGGAGGACCCAGAGGAGAGTTAGGCATACACAATAAAGGACTCTCTGGGAATTTGTGCGGGAGGCACTGGGGGATGGGGAGGGAGGGAAGGGGGAGCAGGGGGTTCTGGGGGAGGAGGAGGGAGGGAGGGAACTGGTCTACCTATTAAGTTTGTATGAGCAGAAATAATAAAAATGTATTAAAAAAGAAAAAAATTTGATACATTGTATTTTCATTTTTATTATTTATTTATTTATTTATTTATTTATTTATTTATTTATTTATTTATTTATTTATTTTTAAGTAGTGAAAGATTCCATTTATTTACACTTTGGACAGGGTACTGTGGCCAGCAGGTCAGCTGAAGAAGTAGGGGGATTCCTTCACCTGACCCAGGTCGAAAGTGCCTGTCTCAGGCATGGCCTGCAGCGTCTCTTGCAGCTTCTCCACCAGGGCGCGATCCACGAGGTTCAGGGACCTGGTGCTGGAACAGAACCGGGTCTCCAGGAATCTGGCCAGGTCTTGCAGGATGGGCTGGCTGTGCAGCTGCACAAACTGCTCCCGGCACACCTTGTTCATCACAGGAATGTCGGCCGCGTGGGTCCAGAAGCAGTCGTGAACGGACACGAAGGTCAGGCCCTTCCTGTAGCAGTGCAGGGCGGTCAGCATCATGTGTGAGGAGTCCAGCGAGTGGATGAAGTTGGGTGGAAAACCATTCTTCTGCTTCATTGTGTTGGGTTTCTGGCTTATGTCCGAGGAGTTGGTGCACGTGATGCTCTGCATTCCGCCCAGCACCTGGACCATAGCATCGCGGTGATAGGGCTGGATAACAGGCAGGCCTAAGGGTGTGACCCACTCCACTGGCCAGCCGGCCTTGGAGATGAGTTGGGCGCTCTGGGTCAGCCAGTGCTGGATGGCACGGGTGCTGGAGAACATCTTCTGAAGAGTCTGGAACACCTGTCGCACCAGATAGTGCGATGCCTCCCACAGGAACTCCTGGGGGAATTCTTGGATCTCGCTCAGGCGCTTCTCGATCTGCAGGCGGCCGCCGAAGCGGGTGACGCCGTACACCACAGTCATGACCGTCTGCTTTACCACCTTACGGTTGATGAAGCCCTGCAGTACCTGCGCCACCTCCAGCCCCTTCAGGGCGTCCTGCCGCCGGCACTCCTCCACCTGCGCTGCCACCTCACTGTACACGTCCTGCGGCAGATCGGAGGGCACCAGGTTGACCAAGGCGGCACCCACCTTGTCCCGGCCTAGGGCTGCGTAATGCTGCAGGCCGTTGCAGGAGCCATCCTGGTGAACTGGCAGGTGGGAGACGTAGGAGGACGGGTCCGGGGACCGAACGGCACGGGCCACCTCCATGCAGCAGGCTAAGGTCTGCCAGGGGTCGTCGGACTGCATCCACCACTTCCGGCCCAACATGGGCCGGTCTGCTGAGTCCAGTATGTCGTCCATGACCTCGTTGGCGAAGGCCAAGCGAGCCTGCAGCGAGTAGCGCTTCTTGAGCCCCGTGAGGTTGACCAGGTGGATCTTGAGCCAGTCGAGGCCGTGGGGTCCCAATGGGCGGCCCTCAGCGAACTCCAGCAGTGCCCGTGCCAGGTCACTGCCCAGGTGGTTGAGGTGTGGCGGGCAGGGGTAGGTGCGGCCGCGGAAGTCCATGTTGTGCGGCAGCCAGAAGACACGGTCGCGCAGGTGCTGTGCCAGGGACAGACGGTACAATGCCTCCCTGCGCAGGCCCTGCATCTCTCGAGCCAATTTCAGGCAGCGGGCCAGCTCCCGCTGCACCTCCGCCTTGCGTGATGGGGAGGTGCCCGGCGGCAGGTGGTGCTCAGGAGGCTTCGGCGCCTGCGAGGGGGGCGGCGGCACGCCCAGGCGCGCACAGCCCTTGTCCCAGAAGAGCTCCAGCACCAGGTCCAGCACTGGCCCGTTGATGCGCCAGGCACAGTTACCGAGCTGCGTAAGCGCGTCCAGCACGCCATGCAGCTGCCCAGGTGGGCAGCACTCCAGCAGGCGCTGGTGCTGTACAGTGCCCTCCATGGACCGCATGAGCTTGGTGGAGCTCAGCAGGTAGGCACCCATGTGGGGGGAAGTCCAAGGCAGGGGGGGACACAGCATGGGGACCTCAGTGGTCTCGAAGATCAGCGTGGGCTCTGCCGCGGTGGCCAACAGCTGCATGAGGGCAGGGTGTGGCTTCAGGATGCCAACCTGGCGGTAGTTGCGGAAGGAATAGACATGGTAGAGGACGGGGATGAGGTGGTGGGCAGTGGTCCCTGGCACCCCCAGGCTGCGTGGCATCTGCACCGTTTGCACCAGCAGCTCAGTCAGCTCCTTGCCCACGCGCAGCAGCACATGGAATGGCCAGGAGTCCTGAGGGGGTGCCTCCGCAGGGCCCAGCGCCTCCCAGTACTGCCGTGGCAAGCAGGGCAAAGACGCCACCTGCGTGTCGGAGGCCAGCAACTGCAGGTACTGCACGTAGCGCTCTCCCAGTTCCTGCACCTGGTTGGTGGTCTGCTTCTGCTGCACCAGCTGCCGGGTGAAGACCCGCAGGCCCAGCTTGTAGGCCAGTGAGATGAAGGGCTCGCCCTGGGCGGGCAGCTCCTGCAGGAACTGCATGAGGACCTGTACCAGCTGGTGCTCCTCCAATACACACAGGAAGGGGTAGAGCGTGGGGCGGCCGTCATAGGCCTCGTAGGCCGTGCTCGTCTTGGCACGCTGCACAGCCTGGAGCAGCGCCTCTTTCCACTGCTCACGCAGGCTCTCCAGGGTCTCCCGCGCCCTTAGGACCTTCCTGGTGATGGGCGGGGGCTTCTCCACTGACTGCACGTGGACACTGGTGTCCAGCTCCACGCGCAGCTGCTGGTGGAAGAGGTCCTTCAGGGCCTCCAGGGGCAGGTGCAGCTTTGGATAGGACACAGGCTCGTCCTTGGCGTAGACCTCCCTGAGCAGCACGGACATGTTAACTGGAGGGGAGGCCTGCGGCGGGGGACTGAAGGCAGGATATGCCCTGACCACGGCCCTCAGCAGCGCGGCCCGCTCCTCCTCACACAGAGGCAGCTCCGTGAACAGCTGCTGTGGCTGCAGCCCGTCCTGCACCATCTGCTCCACACACCTTCTGATGGTGGGGACGTCCTGGTCCCTCCGCCCCATGCACTGCAGCAGGCACGCGTAGGACAGTAAGTCGGGGGACAGGCCGGAGTCCCTCAGCATGAGGAACACATACACCAGCTGCTGGAAGGTGCCCTTGCGTGCCCAGCCCAGCATCACGGTGTTGTACATGACGAGGGTGAGCAGCTGTTGGCTCTGACGCCTGCCGTGGTGGGTGACCAGCATGTGGTGGGCAAGGGACAGGTGGCCGGTGACCAGGCAACACTGCAGGAAGGGCAAGAGCTGCTGCACGACTTTGGCGTCCGGGGTCTTGTTCTTGATGGTCTTCTTGTGGCCCGACACTCTCAGGGCTTCCTGCAGGACCCGGGCCAGCTGCTCTTCCTGGGGGACCTCCTGCTCCTCCAGCTGCAGGCAGCTGGCCAGCTGCTTCGTCCAGAGCCGAGGCGCCACGCGCAGGGGCCGTGCCTGCAGCATGGTGGCGCGTGCCCGCACCTTGGCCGCTACGTGCTCCTGGCACTTCTGCAGCTTCTGCTGCTCGGTCACCAGCTTCTGTGCCCAGCGGCCAGGCATGCGGCCGTAGAAGGGCAGAGCCGCCTGCAACGTGTCCAGACTCTCCTGGGACTGGCTCTCAGCCTGCAGTTGCCGCACCCGCGCCTCCAGCACCTCCAGGAGCTCCGCATGGCCCCAGTCCTTTCGGCTGCCAAACTCCTGGAGATTGGCTGATGAACTCCTTCTGAGAGCCCACAGGCCACCGAGGCTTCCTTCCTTGGCTGCGGGGCGGGGGCGACCTGAGCAGCGCAGCGCCCTGCGGAGCCCCGCCGCACCGGGTCCCCAGCGCAGCGCCATGCTGCCCGCCGCGCGCGCAACGCCTCCTGGGAAGTGTAGTTCCGGGACGGCCGGCAGCTGCGAAGGGCCGCAAGGGCCCTACGTGTGCCAGGAGAACTACAACTCCCACAAGGCACTGAGCGCGGTGACAGGCGGCCATGCGCCCAGAGGAGACTTTCTGATTGCTTCTTTCTCCGGAACCCAAGACAGCTGTTGCTGCGGCAATTTGGGTAAAGTTGAGGCTGCTGGGGGAAAATCGAGACTTCCCTTTTTCCTTGTGTCCCTTCTGCCGAGACAGAATTCAGACTGTTACGGATGCTAATCAAGTTTCACACCACACCACGCAACTCTGTTGCTGCTGTTCATTTATTGCTCATCTCATCTAAGCTCATTTTCATTTATTTCTAAGATTTTTTTTCCTTTTTGACTTTTGCCTGAACTCATTCCTCGTTCAGTATCATAGTATTTAATTTCCAAGAATGTGTGCATTTTTTGACATTTGCTTTGTTGTGGATATCTATTTTTATTTCATGGTATTCAGATAGGGTACAGAATATTATTTCACTTTTGCTACATATATGGAGATTTGCTTTGTGTTCCAATTTGTGGTCTATTTTGGAGGAGATTCCATGGGCTACTTAAAAATGTGTATTCCTTATTGTTGGGATGGAAGGTTCGATAGAGGGCAGGCAGTCAAGTCCATTTTGTTTATGGTTTAATTAAGCTCCAATGTGTCTCTTCATTTTTTGGCTTCTTGACCTATCCAATGTTGAGAGTGGGGTTAAAGTCCTCACTATTATTGTGTTTGGGTTGATTTATTGTTTTAAATGTTGTAATGTGTGTTTAGTGATATGGCTGAGTCTATATTAGGTGTCCATAAGTTCAGTTTTGTGAAGTCTTTCTGATGAATTGTTCCTTGACTAATATGTAGTACCCTTCTGTGTCCCTAATTCATTTTGGTTTGAAGTCTGTTTTGTCAGATATCAGAATTGCTACTCCTGCTTATTTCCTTTTTCCATTAGCTTGCAATACTTTTGACCAGCCTTTTTGTCTGAGAATTTGCCTGTATTTCATGGTGAAATGTGTTTTCTGAAGGCAGAGGATTACTGGGATGTGATATTTCATCCATGTAGTCTATGTTTTCTGATTGGAGAGTTAATTCCATTAACTTTCAGAGTTATAATTGAGCAATGCTTGTTAGTTCCTGTTATTTTCTGTGTTTTGTGTTTTGTTGTGTGTATTTCTTTGCTAGGAAGTTATGTTGATACTATTTTCCCTTCTGTCCTCTGGGATATGTTTGTCCTTTTCTTTGACCTTGAATATCTTTTTTTATTAATACATTTTTTATTATTATTTCAGCTCATACAAACTTAATAGGTACACCAGTTCCCTCCCTCCCTCCTCCCCCCCATCCCCTACTCTCCCTCCCCTCCCCCCTCCCCATCCCCCAGTGCCTCCCGCCCCAATTCCCAGAGAGTCCTTTCTTGTGCATGCCTGATTTTCCTCTGGGCCCTCCTCTCCAATGACGTACAAGGACCCAGTGGCCTTTCCCTGAACCTTTTCCCGTGTTCCCCTTAAGTATAGGAACATTGCTGTGGCTGCCAATCCCTTGCCTCCAAGGATCTTGGTGCCTTTAGCAGATGCTAGACTTTGTGAGGTCAATAGTGTGTTGGACAATGCGCAGGGCATGTAAAGTCCTGTTATGATTGCTTCAGCCCTAACTAGTATAGAGTATCTTATATATCATTGCTCCTCCCATCCTTTTGCTCTTACACTCTTACCGCCCCCTCTTCCGCAAATGTCCCTGAGCTTCAGGATGGGGAGAGATTAGTCTGGCCTAGTTCTAGGTGGTTGATATAGAGTCTCTGAAGTTCTGGATTGTGGTTTGTTGATTTTCTTTTGTAGTTTTGCTGCTCCTGCAATGTCCTTCACTCCATCCTGATGGGTATTATATGTCACCCCCTGGCCAGAGACAAAAAGCTGTTAAACTAGAGTCTTGTTATAAGAGTATATTCAAAGGTAGATGTAATAAAAGTAGGAAACCTCAGTGAGGGAGGGGGTCAGTCACCCATTTGCAAAATAGGTTACTTTTTATCTAACAGACTATATGCCCTCCTCTTCTGGTGAGATCATACCCCCTCAGTAGTAAATGATCAGTAACGAAAGTCTGTGAACTTAATCAGATGTTTCATTACTTATTTGAGTCCTTGATGGAGGCCTATTTTCTCTGCTGTTACATGGTCTCCTCTCTCCTTGTTTCTGGTGTGGCCCTCCTACCCCATCCCTCCTGTTCATAATCCTTGCAATTACTGTAGGTATTACAGAGATTTTTCTTTGAGTGTCTCAATGTGGGCTGGGTGGGTTTGGTACTAGGAGCCACGTATTAGGAAGTACATACGGCGTTTAATTTTCTGGGTCTGGGATACTTCACTTAATATAATTGTTTCTAATGACATCCATTTCCCGGCAAATTCCAGTAATTCATCATTTTTGATGGCTGAGTCGTACTCCATTGTATAGAGGTACCACAGTTTCCTTATCCACTCATCAACTGTTGGACATTTGGGTCGATTCCATGACTTTGCTATTGTAAACAGTGCTACTATGAACATGGTCGTGCTTGTGCTATCGAGGTGGACCTCTGCTGTATGGGGGGGTTATTTCCAAAAATGGAATTGCAGGGTCATATGGCATTTCAATCTTTAATTTCTTTAAGAATCTCCAGATGGCTCGCCAGAGTGGCTGTATGAGCCTGCATTCCCACCAGCAATGTAGGAGAGTTCCCTTCTCTCCACATCCTCTCCAGCATTTGTTGTTGTTTGTATTGTGGATTTTTGCCATCCTGACCGGGGTGAGATGATGTCCCAGAGAAGTTTTGATTTGCATTTCCCTGATGGCTAAAGAAGTGGAGCATTTTTTCAGATATTTGTTAGACATTTTAATTTCATCCCTGGTAAAGTCTCTTTTGAGTTCCAGGGCCTATTTTTTAATTGGGCCATTGGTTTCCTTGGTGTTGAGTTTTCTAAGTTCTTTGTGCACTCTGGACAGCAAAGCTCTATCAGATATGTGGTTAGTGAAGATTTTCTCCCATTCTGTGGGTTGCCTTTGAGCTTGTGTTACAATCTCTTTATCTGAACAGAAGCTCTTTAATTTGACCTTGAATATCTTTTCTAGCATCTTTTGTAGGGCAAGTTTAGTGTTCTGATGGTGGAAGATTTTTCTTTCACTCTCAATCATGACTGAAACTTTTGATGGGTATAGTAGTCTAGGTTGCCATTGTATTCATTCATGATTTGAAGTATATCTTTTCAAGCTCTTCTGGCTTTTACTGTTTTCATTGACTTGGTTTTTTCTCTTGATGCTCGCAACACATTTTCTTTGTCACATATGTATGTTGTTCATTTGTCATGTTGAACTTCTATTTTGGTCGTATCTGAATGGTGTATGATATGGCTTTTGTACTTGGATGGGGATGCCTTTCCTAAACTTGGAAAATTTTTATTAATGATAGTGTGAAAAATCTCTTCTGCAGTGTCTTTATGGGTTTCTTCTTCTGTTATTTCATGAATGTGCAAGTTTGGTTTTTTGGAGGAGTCCCATAACGCTTGAATGTTCCTCTTCAGTATTTTTTTTTTTTTTTTGCTTTTTCAATCTCTTTAATTGAACCAATTTGTTCTGCCATCTTGTCTTCTAGTTCTGATATTCTATTTTCTGCTTTGTTGGTTCTGCTGGTAAAATTTTCTGTTGAATTTTTGATTATAGCTAGCTTATTTTTCATTTCAAGCTTAATTTCTGTATTTTTTCAACTGTTCTATACATAGTTTTGTTTCTTTAACTGCCTCCTTAATTTTATCTTAGGTTCCTTTTGTGCTTCTGTTCATATTAGCTAAATGTAGTTATTTAACTCCTCTTGGATTTCCTCTTTCATTGTTTTCATCATGGTAAAGATTATGCTTTGAAAATCCTTGTCTTAGTTATTGAATACTTGACTAATATCTGAGGGATTATTCTGGTAGGGATCCATTGTTACGGGGTCACTGTTTTTTTGTGAGTACATTGTTGTCATGGTTTTTGTGTTTTCTTGTGGATTTATGGTACAACTTGGTTATTTTGTGTTTGATTTCTAAAATCTTTCTAGGTGAGTGTTTATGACTGTTATGAGTCAGAGAGAATTTCTGTATTTGAGCTATTATTGCTACTGTTTACCTTATTGTTTATCACAGTTAGTCACAGGTGTCAACTTGACAGTTGAGAGTTTGAACTCTGGGCACATTTGTAGATGGGGAAGGCCCAGCCTATGGTTGGTGGGACTATGCCTGAAGAGATGAACAGACTACACTGGTTGAGGAAGTTGGCATCCTTGTGCACACTTGGCCAGACATGCTGGTATGGCAAGTAAGGATCATCCCTCTCTCAGCTGTTATGTGGTGATGGTGTGGCCAGTTCCCTCAGCTCTCCCATCAAGCTGAATGGAGAACTGTAAGCCAGTAATCATAAGAGAAAATAAACCCCTTGTTCCCTTAAGCTGTTTGACAGTCATTTCTCAGCAACCATGCAGGCTGACTGAAACAGTGTTTAAGGTCTCAGTCTAGGTTTTCTTGCTGTTATTTCATGGGTAAGACAATATGCTACAAAAAAAGTGTGAATGGCTATTCTGGTTCTGGGAGTGGCAGAGTTTAGGTTTGGATTTGCCTGGATGTTTAGGATTAGGTGTCAAAGATTGTTATGTGTAGTTTCTTTTAAGTATTAGATCAACTTTATATTATGAAATAGAGTGGGTTTAGTAATAAGAGGGTAGAGATTTGAGTACTATAGCAATTATTATTTCCTTCCAGATTTATGAGGGTGAATAGTTGATGCCCTAAGAGTGGTTGTGTGGGTTTTTGGGTATATTGTGCATGGGTCTGAAACAAAGGTGACTGTTAAGTGAGATGATAAGGAAAGGGAAAAAGATTATTTATTTTTGGATTGGATGTGAAGATTCCCTTCTCTTCGACAGAAGGGGCTTTAGGGTCCTCAGTATCAAGGTGTTGGTGTTCTGTTCCTGGGTTTGTGGTGCCTGTGGGCTTTGTTAAAATTTTGGAGGTTCTATTATTGGTTGACTGAGGAGGGGTGTTGGTTAAAGCTGCTTTGTACTGGTTTCCATGAAAAGGGAAATCCAATCTGCCAAAACCTGATGGTGACCCATAGCCCAGAGGTGTGGACAAAGATGAGCCATGAATCTTGTGCTGAGTGCAGGCCCCAGCTCAAAATGTTCCTGATAGTTTTAGAAGGTTTATTTGCTCTTTTCAATACCTTCAACAAATAATGTTTTTAAATTTTTTTGTCATGTAATTCATACAATTAAATGTATTTAGTAGTATTATTTCTTATTTTTCATTTTGATTTCATCATATTTCATGTTTCTTTGCATGTTTTGTGATACTTTTTTCTAATATTTGGACATTCAAAGCTCAAAAAATAATCATGAGAGTCTCTACTGGTTGATTATGTACAAGAAAAATATTTTCATCAGTATTATTAGTTTGAGATGTTTGGAGATTCTCACTTTCTGAGGTTGTACCCTCTCTGGGAGTTTGGTGTAAGTCACATAGGTTGGTTACACAGTTTGGGTCTTTCAGTTTTTAGTTCTTAATATCAGTCTTACTGTGTCTCATTGTGGCGATGAAGTATTTTTAAGTATAAGCACTTGTATTCACTTCTAGGCTTTTTGTCCAGAAGCAGCTCATCTGTTACAGTTCTCAGTGAAGTTTCAATTCAGCAGAAACAGATACAAGTCCTTTTATAGACTATAAGCCAGGTGATTCAGTGGATCATAGTCCCTTCATTTTTGCTCCTTATGGAGAGGCTGCAGTTTGGGCAGTTTCTTTTCACCGAACCTTTCTTTGTGACTTAGGAAAGCAAGCACATGCAAATAACTTTTCAACCTAAAATGACACCATCATTCTTGGATGTTTGCTCATATTGTATGCTGCACAATGTTTTCACAAGTACAATTTACCATATTAATTGATGTCAAACCAGTGTCACCATTGAGGGAAGAAGGTCTGGGATGTCCTGTTAAACTTTTCTGTGAAATATTATAATTTTTAAATATTTAAGTGAAAAGGAAGCCTAGAGAATTTCAAGTACCTTTAAAACTCAGGATCTGAAATATTATATGTATCAAATGAATTTAAAACGGTGGAATGACCATAATCATACTAAAGTGATCCATGGCACCAAGAGAAGTTATACCAAATATCTGATAACATAGTAAAAGAAATGTCCACAATAGCAAGAAAATGGAATCCGCTAACATGCCCATCAACAGAGGACTGGATAATAAAAATATGGTCCAAATACACAATTCAGCCATCAGAAAGGATGAATTATGAAATTTGCTCATAAATAGATGGAACTGGAAAATTTAATATTGAGCAAGGTATCCACACACAGAAAGATAAGTACTGCATGTTCTCTCTTATATACCATGATAGTGTAGATATCCTTGTTAATGTATTTGGTTTAGAATTATTGTATGAGCCAGAAAATTTGAAAGGGACCAATGGATGGTAAAGTGGGAAGGAATAGATACAGTGAAACCTTTTAAAAGGGGAGATTTAAGAAACTATGGCAAGTAGGGTAAGGGAGGAAATAATTGGGAAAAATAACTAGGGGGAAGAGGGAATAGTGTATAGGAGGGACAGAGGAACTTATAGAAAAACCCTAAGGTTGTGGGAGATAACCCCATAGGAATCTCATATGCTAATAATAGGTAAAAAAAAAAAAAGACTTTTAAAGGCAGGAAGAAAAATAGGCGGCTCCTATGCAGAAAAGCACAAAGTAAGGAAAACAGGGCCAAAAAAAAAAAAAAAAAAAAAAAAAAAAAAAAAAAGCCCAGAGCTGATCTACTTAGAATTCAGTAACAATCAGAGATATACTGGCAGTAACAGGAGTATGGCACTTCCTGATGAAATGTTGGTCAGAGAGATCTCAAATGCCCCCAAAAGATATAGACTTTTGTGCCGCGTCCCTATCCAACTAATCTGGTGGAATATGTCTCAGTTTGGAAAAGGTGGATTCAAAGTAACATGTTTTGGGATAAGGGCATGGCTTTATTTAAGAGAAATAAGGAAAAATATGGGAATTGTCAGGCCTTGGTGTTTCTTCCCAGCTCAGGCCTATAGCCTGTCTCCTGAGGAAGGTCACAGTAATGCCCATGAACAGGGGCTGGACACCTAGATAATTCGGGTTTTGCCTCAGGCAGGAAGAATTCTGGGAATTAGGAGTGCCCTTCACCTGGGTTTTGTTTTTTTGGGACAATTCAAGTTTTGCCTCTGGCAGGAAGAATTCTTCTGGGATTAAGGAGTGCCCTTTCTTAGATTTTTTTGGAACTAGCTTCCTGCTCTCTGTTCTAGAGAAGCAGCCTGCTTTTTAAGTTTCAGTCAAATACTAAATAGAAATTTCATGTCTAGTCATTTACAATAAGTAGACTTGTTAGCCAGAATGTGTGCACTGATTTTAAGGAAATTAGAGAATAACTTCTAGAGTCTTAAAACATAAGTGGGTAAAATTCCCACCTACATACTAACTCAGAAATTCCAGAAGTATAAGACTATGCTATCAGTCCACCAGAACCTTAAAAGAAGCTGTGATACCCTCTTATCCTGGCCGAAGGCCAAGGAAGAGACCATCATGCCAGAAAGTCCAGATGCCAAGACTGCCCCTGGAGATGGTATTTGCAATCCAAACTGGGAGAATCCATGTCAGAAGCAAAGGGGGCCGTGTCTTTCCTACCCCAAACAGCACTCTTATGAGAAATCGCAGAGATGGACCATCTGAGTGCACTCCCACCAATGATCGCCTCCGCCCCAAAAGAGACACCCTCGGCATATGGGGCCTGACTGGACACCAGGTTTGGAATATGCATGGTTCACAGATGGGTCATCTAACTGATGGCAATACACTTATGGAATTCCTCAAAGGAAGACATAAGCAACCTTACTATTAAAGGAATAGAAGGATGCTATTATAGAAGTTATTCTTTTAATAATTATATTGCTTAAGTGTTTTCTTCAGTGTATACCTCAGTGCTCCATCGACAGAACCAGCTACAGCTTATGGGCCTTGAGTATCCAAGTCAAGGCCCCCTTAGAGATGTAGTTTAAGCTTGGATAGTAGAGACTACATAAGCTGCATACATCTTCCCAAGTTAGAACCTGCTGCCATGCCTGGTGCCTAGGTCGACCTGCCTGACTGAGAGAATCAACCTGGAGAGGACAACAGCAAAAGCTCATGCTGGGACTTATGGGGTGTTGGGGACTTCTATAGTTAATTGTAAAATATGTTCCTTGCTAAAATTAAAAGGAGATCATTCTGCCTCTGTGTATTTTAAAAAAGCAGTTAAAATGTGGGCTCAGCCCCATAGCTATCCAGTGAAGCATTACAGATTAGATAAGTTTGGAAGTACTGAGAGAATGTTTCTGTTAAGTGCCTTTGCCCTGAAGCATTGGGTTAGTTTCTTGAAAAAAAGGGTCCACCCTGAAGGTGATTTTGCTGATTATCTATTGTGTATGCAGCATTCTTTACCCCAAAATTTTCTGTATAAAAGTTGTCACAAAAGTTTCAATAAACGAGTTCAGGATTCACTTGGACGAGAGGGAGCCGCATGTGTTCTGTTCTCCACCTGGTCCTAGGGAGCCCTGGTCTCGAGGCCGTGACTCTGGTCTGTGGCACTTTTGCCATTGCTCTTGGTTGCTCTAAAAAAAAAAACCATCAATAAGACTCTATTACTGAAGATGCAACACAAGCAGACCACAGAATATGGGCAAAATACATCAAACAGAATGGTATGAGAACTTCCTCCTTGATGGATAGCTTACACAGTACCAAGAAATACTGTAGAAGCTACTGGGGGATAGAAATAATCATAGCCTTCATCAATTATGACGTCTGAAAGTTGCAAAAATCACTATGACAACAGGTGACCACCAGTGTAGTAGTGGCAAGAGTATAAAGGAGACAACCAACAGCTTTCTTTTTTTTTTAAAATATTTTTTATTATTATTTCCGCTCATACAAACTTAATAGGTACATTGGTTCCCTTCCTCCCTCCTTCTTCCCCCGACCCCCCTGGTCCCCCTCCCCTCACCCTTCCCTTTCCATCCCCCAGGGCCTCCCCCCCAATTCCCAGAGAGTCCTTTAATGTGCAGGCCAGAGTCTCCTCTAGGCTCTCCTCTCTGATGATGTACAAGGACCCAGTGGCATTGCCCTGAATCCTTTCCTGTGTTCCCTTAAGCATAGGAACACTACTATGGCTGTCAATTCCTTGCCTCCGTGGATCTTGGTGCCTTTAGCAAATGTTAGACTTTGTGGGGTCAGTAGTGTGTTGGACATTGCGCAGGGCATGAAAAGTCCAATTATGATTGCTTCAGCCCTAACTTGTGTGGAATATCTTGCATATCATTGCTCCTCCTATCCTTGTGCTCTTACAATCTTACCGCCCCTTCTTCTGCAAATTTCCCTGAGCTTCAGGATGGGGAGAGATTAGTCTGGCCTAGTTCTAGGTGGTTGATATAGAGACTCTGAAGATCTGGATTATGGTTTGTTGATTTTCTTTTGCAGTTTTGCTGCTCCTGCAATGTCCTTCACTCCATCCTGATGGGTATTGTATTTTACCCCCTGGCCAGAGATAAAAAACTGTTAAATTAGAGTCTTGTTATAAGAGTATATTCAAAGGTAGATGTAATAAAAGTAGGAAACCTCAGTGAGGGAGGGGTCAATTACTCATTTGCAAAATGGTTACTTCTCTGTGATATTATATGCCCTCCTCTTCTGGTGAGATCATACCCCCTCAGTTGTAAATGATCAGGAACGAAAGTCTGTGAACTTAACCAGATGTCTCATTACTTACTTGCATTCCTTGATGGAGGCCTATTTTCTCTGCTATAACATAGTCCCCTCTCTCCTTGTTTCTGGTGTGGCCCTGCTACCCCATCCCTCCTGTTCTAGGTGGGCTGGGTGGGTTTGGTACTAGGAGCCACCTATTAGGGAGTACATACGGCACTTAATTTTCTGGGTCTGGGATACTTCACTTAATATAATTGTTTCTAATAACATCCATTTCCCGGCAAATTCCAGTAATTCATCATTTTTGATGGCTGAGTAGTATTCCATTGTATAGATGTACCACATTTTCCTTATCCACTTGTCAACTGTTGTACATTTGGGTTGATTCATGACTTTGCTGTTTAAACAGTGCTGCTATGAACATGTTTGTGCTTCTGCTATCGAGGTGAATTTTTGCGGTATGTGGGGTTATTCCCAAAAGTGGAATCTCTGGGTCATATGGCATTTCAATCCTTAATTTCTTTAAGAATCTCCAGACGGCTCGCCAGAGGGATTGTATGAGCCTGCATTCCCACCAGCAATGTAGAAGAGTTCCCCTCTCTCCACATCCTCTCTAGCATTTGTTGTTGTTTGTATTGTGGATTTTTGCCATCCTGACCTGGGTGAGATGATATCTCAGGGAAGTTTTGATTTGCATTTCCCTGATGGCTAAGGAAGTGGAGCATTTTTAAAGATACTTGTTAGACATCTTAATTTCATCCCTGGTAAAGTTTCTTTTAAGTTCCGGGGCCCTTTTTTTAATTGCACCATTAGTTTCCTTGGTGTTTAGTTTTATAAGTTCTTTGTGCACTCTGGATAATAGAGCTCTATCAGACATGTGGTTAGTGAAGATTTTCTCCCATTCTGTGGGTTGCCTTTGCACTCGTGTTACGATCTCTTTTTTTTTTAATACATTTTTTATTATTTCCACTCATACAAACTTAATAAGTAGACCAGTTCCCTCCCTCCCTCCTCCTCCCCCCGAATCCTCTGCTACTCTTCCCTCCCTCCGCATCCCCCCGTGCTTCCCCCCCCAATTCCCAAAGAGTCCTTTATTGTGTATGCCTAACTCTCCTCTGGGTCCTCCTCTCCAATGACGTACAAGGACCCAGTGGCATTTCCCTGAACCCTTTCTCGTGTTCCTCTTAAGCATACGAGCACTACTGTGGCCATCAATCCCTTGCCTCCAAGGATCTTAGTGCCTTTAGCTGATGCTAGACTTTGTGAGGTCAATAGTGTGTTGGACATTGCGCAGGGCATGCAAAGTCCTATTATGATTGCTTCCGCCCTAACTAGCGTGGAGAATCTTGCAAATCATTGCTCCTCCCATCCTTTTGCTCTTACAATCTTACCACCCCCTCTTCCGCAAATGTCCCTGAGCTTCAGGATGGGGGGAGATTAGGCTGGCCTAGTTCTATGTGGTTGATATAGAGTGGTTGATCTCTGAAATTCTGGATTATGGTTTGTTGATTTTCTTTTTCAGTTTTGCTGCTCCTGCAATGCCCTTCACTCCATCGTGATGGGCACTGTATGTCACCCCCTGGTCAGAGACAAAAAGCTGTTAAACTGGAGTCTGGTTATAATAGCACATTCAAGGGTAGATGTAATAAAAATAGGAAACCTCAGTGAGGGAGTGGTCAGTCACCCATTTGCAAAATGATTACTTTTTATCTGCCAGACTATATGCCCTCCCCTTCTGGTGAGATCATACCCCCTCAGTTGTACATGATCAGGAATGAACATCTGTGAACTTAACCAGGTGTCACATTACTTACTTGCATTCCTTGATGGAGGCCTATTTTCTGTGCTGTAACATGGTCCCCTCTCTCCTTGTGTCTGGTGTGGCCCTCCAACCCCATCCCTCCTGTTCATAATCCTTGCAATTACTGTATTACATGGGTTTTCCTTTGAGTGTCTCAATGTGGGCTGGGTGAGTTTGGTACTAGGAGCCACCTATTAGGAAGTACATACCGCGCTTAACTTTCTGGGTTTGGGATACTTCACTTAATATAATTGTTTCTAATGACATCCATTTCCCAGCAAATTCCAGTAATTCATCATTTTTGATGGCTGAGTAGTACTCCATTGTATAGATGTACCACAGTTTTCTTATACACTTGTCAACTGTTGTACATTCCATGACTTTGCTTTGTAAACAGTGCTGCTATGAACATGGTCGTGCTTGTGCTATTGAGGTGAACCTCTGCTGCATGGGGAGTTATTCCCAAAAGTGGGATAGCAGGGTGATATGGCATTTCAATCCTTAATTTCTTTAAGAATCTCCAGACGGCTCGCCAGAATGGCTGTATGAGCCTGCATTCCCACGAGCAATGTAGGAGAGTTCCCCTCTCTCCACATCCTCTCCAGCATTTGTTGTTGTTTGTATTGTGGATTTTTACCATCCTGATCGGGGTGAGATGATATCTCAGGGAAGTTTTGATTTGCATTTCCCTGATGGCTAAGGAAGTGGAGCACTTTTTAAGATATTTATTAGACATTTTAATTTCATCCCTAGTAAAGTTTCTTTTAAGTTCCAGGGCCCATTTTTTAATTGGGCCATTGTTTTCCTTGGTGTTGAGTTTTCTAAGTTCTTTGTGCACTCTGGACAGTAGAGCTCTATAGAATTCCAATGCGCTATCCATTGCGCCACAGAGCCACCTTGTTATGATCTCTTTTTCTGAACAGAAGCTCTTTAATTTCACAAGATCCCAACTGTTGAGAGTTGGTAGCAGTGATTGTGCCATTGGATGTCTGTTTAGGAAATGTTGGCTTAGCCCAATCAGCTCGAGGGAGTTCCCTATCCTTTCAACTATGATTTTTATAGTCTCTGGCCTTATATCAAGGTCGTTGATCCATTTGGAGTTAATTCTTTTACAAGGTGACAAGTACGGGTCCAGCTTTAATCTTCTGCATGTGCATATCCAGTTTTGCCAGCATAATTTGTTGAAGATACTGTTCTTTTTCCATTGAATTTTTTGGGCCCCTTTGTCCAAGACCAAATGGCTGTAATTGTGTGGGCTTACATCTGGGTCTTCAACCCTTATCCATTGATCTGTGTGTCTATTTTGGAGCCAGTACCAGGCTGTTTTTATAACTATGGATTTGTAATATAGACTAAGGTTTGGTATGGTGATACCTCCAGCAAGTGTTTTTGTTACTCAGGATTGTCTTTGCTATCCTGGGTCTTTTGTGCCTCCATATGAATTTTGAGATTGTTTGGTCAACTTCTTTGAAGAAGTGCTTTGGGATTTTTATTGGTATAGCATTGAATTTGTATATTGTCTTTGGTTAGATGGTCATTTTTATGATGTTGATTCTGCCAATCCAGGAACATGGGAGGTCTTTCCACCTTCTGTTGTCTTCTGCAATTTCTTTCTTTAGGGTTTAAAGTTTTCATTGTAAAGGTCTTTTACTTCCTTGGTTAGATTTATACCAAAGTATTTCAATTTTTTAGGGGCTATAGTAAATGGGATTGTTTCTCTCAAGGCTTTTTCAGTTCTTTCATTCTGAGCTATAGGAAGGCCACTGACTTTTGTACATTTATTTTGTATCCTGCCACCCTTCTGAACTTCTCAATTAGTTCCAGGAGCTTCCTGGTGGAGTTTTTGGGATCACTAGGTATAAGATCATGTCATCTGCAAATAGGGATAGCTTGACTTCTTCCTTGCCGATTTGAATCCTTTTTATGTCCCTTTCTTGTCTTATGGCTTCAGCTAAGACTTCAAGTACAATATTGAATAGAAGTGGTGAGAGTGGACAGCCTTGTCTAGTTCCTGATCAAAGTGGGAATGCTTCCAGTTGTTCCCCATTGAGCATAATCCTTGCTGTGGGCTTGTTGTATACAGCTTTTATTGTATTGATAAAGGTTCCTTCCATTCCTCCTGTCTCTAGCGTTTTGATCATAAAAGGCTGTTGGATCTTGTCAAAAGCTTTTTCTGCATCTATCGAGAGTATCATGTGATCTTGGACTTTGGACTGGTTTATATGATGAATTACATTTATTGATTTGCGTATGTTGAACCAACCTTTTGTGCCAGGGATGAAGCCTACTTGGTCCCCGTGAATGATCTTTTTAATATGTTTTTGAATCCGATTTGCTAAGACTTTGTTGAGAATCTTTGCATCTGTGTTCATCAGAGAGATTGGCCTATAGTTTTCTTTTTTAAGTGTATCTTTATTAGATTTTGGGATTAAGACGATATTAACTTCATAGAAGGAATTTGGTAGTGTTCCTTCCTTTGCTATTTCATGGAACAATTCAAGGAGTATTGGTGTTATTAACTCCTTAAATATCTGGTAGAACTCTATGCTGTATCCATCTGGTCCAGGACATTTTTTGGTGGGAAGATTCGATATTACTTCCTCAATTTCCTTTTATGTTATAGGACTATTTAAATAATTCACAACTTCCTGATTCAATTCAGGTAGGTTGTGCTTACTTAGAAATTCATCCATCTCTTTTGTGTTGTCAAACTTCACAGAGTATAAGTTTTTGAAATATGATGTTACAATTCTCTGGATTTCTTGGGTATCAGTAGTGATAACTCCATGTTCATTTCTAATTTTGTTAATTTGGGTTTTTTCTCTTGTTTTTGGTTAATTTATCTCGGGGTGTATCAATCTTATTGATTTTTTCAAAGAACCAGCTTTTTGACTGGTTGATTTTTTTCTATCGTTTTCTTAGTCTCAATTTCAGATATTTCTCCCCTTATTTTGCTAATCTCCTCTCTTCTACTACTTTTGGGATCAGATTGCTCTAGTTTCTCTAAAGCTTTAAGGTGTGTTGTTAATTTTTTTATTTCTGATGTTTCCATTTTTTTGATGTAGGCATTAAGAGTTATGAACTTACCTCTTAGGATAGCTTTCATTGTGTCCCAGAGATTTTGGTAAGTTGTATTTTCATTACCGTTTACTTTCAGGAAATCTTGAATTTCTTTTTTAATTTCCTCCTGAATCCAGTTTTCATTCAGCATCATATTGTTAAGTTTCCAGGAGTTAGTGTATTTTCTCTTGTTTGTTGTGTTGTGGATGTCCAGCTTTAGGCCGTGGTGGTCTGATAGGGCACAGGTTAGAATTTCAACTTTTTTGTATATGTGTAGATTCATTTTGTGGCCTAATATGTGATCTTTTTTTGAGAACATTCCGTGTGCTGCTGAGAAATATGTGTATTCTTTGGTGCGTGGGTGAAAAGTTCGATAGAGATCTGTAAGGTCCATTTCTTTAAGGGTTTGATTAAGTTCCAAATTGTCTCTGTTAAGCTTTTGACCTGTTGATCTATCCCACGTTGAGAGGGTGGTGTTGAAATCCCCAGAAATTATCGTTTGAGGGTTGATTTCTTGCTTTAGACGCTGTAGGGTTTTCTTAATGAATGTGGAGGGGCCCGTACTGGGTGCATACATGTTCAGTATTGTGAAGTCTTCCTGGTGAATTGTACCTGTGACTAAAATGTAGTATCCATCTGTGTCTCTTACGATTTTCTTTGGTTTGAAGTCCATTTTGTCTGAAATCATCATTGCTACCCCTGCCTGTTTCTTGGTTCCATTAGCTTGCAAGATTTTGGACCAGCCTTTTATTCTTAGGACGTGCCTGTCTTTTGTGGTGAGATGAGTTTCCTGAAGACAGCAGATTGTTGGATTGTGGTTTTTAATCCAAGTTTGTAGTCTGTGTCTCTTAATCGGTGAGTTAATACCATTGACATTTAATGTTATAATGGAGAAATTGTATTTAATTCTGGACATTTTTTATGTTTAGTGGATTTTGTAAGCGTATTGTTTGATATTTATGTTTTGGTGGTATTATACTTTCCTTCTGTCCTCCTGGATACACTTGTTCTTTTCTTCAAGCTTGAGTATCATTTCTAGCATTTTTTGAAGGCCTGGTTTGGTGGACATGTATCCCTTCAAGTTGTCTTTGTGCTGGAAAACTTTTCTTTCTCCCTCAATTATGACAGATAGTTTCACTGGGTATATCAGTCTGGGTTGGCATTTTTGCTCATTTAATACTTGAAGTACGTCTCTCCATGCTCTTCTTGCTTTTACTGTTTCCATTGAATAGTCATTTGTTATTCTAATAGGTTTACCTTTAAAAGTGACTTGCTTTTTTTCTCTTGAAGCTCTCAGCACCTTTTCTTTGTCTTGAATGTGGATTGTTTTGAATGTGTTATTTGCCGTGGCGATTTTCTATTTTAGTCATATCTGTTTGGAGTGCGAAATGCCTCTTGTATTTCGATAGGCCTCTCACTCTTTAGTTGTGGGAAGTTTTCATTTATGATGAATTGAAATATTTCCTCAGGTGCGGTATTTTGGGATTCTTGTTCTGGTATTCCATGAATGTGCATGTTAGGCTTCTTCAGGGTGTCCCATATCTCTTGAATGTTCCTCTCAAGTATCTTTTTGGCTTTAACTATCTCTTCCATTGATCTGGTTAATTCTCCCACTTTGTCTTCAAGATCTGAAATCTATTTTCTGCTTCATTTGTTCTGCTGATAGGTTCTCTGTTGAGTTTTGGGTTGAAGATAACTTGTCTTTTAGTTCAATTTTAAACTCTGCCTGAGACTGTTTTAAGTGCTTTATGCCTATTTTTGTTTCTTGAACTGTTTTTCTGAACTCCTCCAAGTTCCTTTTGTGTTCCTGTTCAAAGTGGTTGATTCGGTTGTTTAACTCTTCTCGGATTTCCTCTTTCATAGTATTAATCAAGGTAATGATCATACTCTGAAAGTCATTATGTTGGGTCTGGCTTTCTTGGCTATTTTCTGTGAATTTGTTCTGGCCGGAATCCATCATTATGGGGTTAATTCTTTCGGTGGGAGATTTGTCTTCTTGGGTTTTGTTTCTCATGGATCTGCACTTTGACTTGGGCATTGTTGTTTTGTTTCTTAGGACCTTTCAATTTCTGTGTGTTTTTCACTGAACTGATTTAGTTGGTATTATGCCAGTTATTACTAGTGCTTGCCTTGGATTAGGTATGTTTGTCTATTGTTATTGTAATTTCCTAGATGAGGCTATTAGGCTATTAGTACATCAATTAAGTCAGGTTAAGTAAACAAGGGGTGAATATTAATATGGTAGTGCACTTTTGCGATTTAGTATCTTGGTGATATGTGAGGGTGAGTGGTGCACTCCCTGGAGTTGTATATGTTTTTGGGGTGGCTGTATGGAGAAGTTGATCTACAGCAGTTGATACTAGAAAGGATCAGTAAGGTGAAAAAAAGGAGGTTTACTTATCTTTGGGCTGCATGTGAAGAATCTCTCCCCGTGATAGGGTGATTGTAGAGGACTCCAGATATATGGCCTTTGTCCCTTAGAGTTTTGCTTGAGTTTCCTTTGGACTCTATTGAATTCTGAGTAGCAGTGTGTCTTCCCTGTACCATGTGCGTAGGTTCCCAGTAGGAGGGAGAGCCAGAGGGACTGATGTTGATGGCAGAATTCTTCACCTGGGATCTGGGACTTGGCTTAGGGCCCACCCAAGCTCCAGGGATGGAGGAATGTGAGCAAGTCCTGTCTGGCAGAGGCACAGGCCGTAGGAAGAAAAGGTCTGTGGTCCCTGGTGGAGCTGTGGTCCCCTGAGGCCGCCTGGATGCCACTGGGAGACAGGGGCACCGGGTGGGGGGCTGGGCGGACTCACTCACCTGGGACCTGGGACCTGGCCCGTGGGTGGGAGGAGGCAAGGGGCTGGGGTCTGGGGTGGGGCCCAGGCAAAGCCGGAAGTTGCCGGGGTGCCGCTGGGAGACGGGGGCACCGGGTGGGGGGCTGGGCAGACTCACTCACCTGGGACCTGGGACCTGGCCCACGGGCGGGAGGAGGCAAGGGCCCAAAAGCTTTCTGATTGAACTCAAGACCTGCCTGTCAGAATGGAACACATTCCTGTTACTGTTACTAGAACAAGAACTTAAAAAAAAAAGAAGGAAATATATCAATAGGGAAAAATAGGCAATAAACCTATAAGTAGGATGGCAGGACACCAAACTGCTCTATAAATACCTACTATTATATTATAGAAATGAAGATCATTTAACACTCAACCTAGAAATCTTCTATAAGAGAGGTAGAGAATCTTTAACCCTGACAGGATGGTGCCTAGCCCAGTAGAAGAGCAGTGAAATGGACAACAATGGCCAGCCATAATTCAGAATACTCATGACCCAGCTATGCTCACCCAGAATCAGGCCATCTTTATCTCTCCCTACCCTAACGCTTAGAGAACTTGGTGGAAGAGGGGGTGGTAAGATTGTAAAAACCTAAAGATGGGAAGGTCTACCATTGTACAAAACACACCATTGAAGGCAGAACTGCTGCATCCCGGGAGCTCACTGCAGTGAGATTTGTTCTTACCAGACTGTATAATGACCAAAATACCAATATGTCCCCATAGATTATGAAGAACTGGAGAGAGATATGTACACACAGTGGAAACCTTAGGGACTAAAGCTGGATAAATGAATGGAAATGCTTCTATCATTGGGGTGGCCCCAAGAGGTGCAACTTGGTATGCCACAGAGGCCTGAACCCCCATAAGAGTAGACAAGCCAGAGAGAACCCTGGGGTTCAGAGAAGTGGTCAGGCAGTAGCGTGGGAGGGAGTATTTATTATTGTGTAACAAGCTGACCAAGGAGGGCTCCCAGTTTTGCTGTCCTTGACTAATGTAATGAAATATATTTTCATGCTCCATGTGTTATTAAAGTAGATCTTTAAAAATATTTTATTTATTTATTTATTTATTTATTTATTTATTTATTTATTTATTTATTTATTTATTGTGGTGTGTGTGCGTGCATGCATGTGTGTGTGCGCATGCGTGTATATGCATGTGCCCTTGTAGGGCACTGTGTCCCTATAGAGGACCAAAAGTGACTTCAGAAATCATTCTGGATTATTCTATCTCATTCTTGCTTTGATCTGGGATTTCCCAGGTTCTGCCCACCAGGACTGGAAGTACAGGCTGCAGCCATTCTGCTTGGAGTGTTTACATGGGACCTGGGATCTGAGCTCAGCTAGGATTTTCTGCTTACAAGGTAGAGTTTTAACCCCAAGCCATCTCTCCACCCCACCCATATGCTATTTAAACAGTAAAACTACAAAAACAACTTAAACTACAAAACTTCATAATTTTTTTCCAGTCACTTGTATAACATGTTTAAGACATGGTGACCCTCCCTTCCCACACAAAAGGGCTGATCTCCCTCTACTGACTTTCAATAAAGGTTGAAAAGTTGTAAATATTTAATGCCAACACAAAGAATAAATTTTATGAATATATATATTAATCATATGAGGGGCACAATATTGAAAACATAAAGGATGCCTACAAAATAGGATAATAGATGAAAAATGATTGGCAGCTCAAAAGACTAATCTTAAAAAATACACTATTAGCTTTGACAATCATAACAACACTTAAGGAAGTGATGAGTTCAATAAACCCAAGTGAAAGTTGGCATTGTTTTGAAATGTTTTCAATCTTATTTCAAAACAAACATAATAACACAAAACATATACAACACCCAATATGTGAATTTATGGTATATGTTAATGCCTTTTAATAGACATTTGAATGGAATTGAGATTTTGCTTTAAGTATTTTCTTTTTAACTTTTAAAACTTAATTATTTGTGTGTGTGTGTGTGTGTGTGTGTGTGTGTGTGTGTGTGTGTATGTGTGTCTGTCTGTCTGTCTGTCTGTCTGTCTATGGAGGCCCAAGAGTGTCTTCAGGAATCATTCTAGATTGCTTCTACTTCCTTTTTGTTTTGCTCTGGGATTTCCCAGTCTCTGCCTTCCAGAGCTGGAAATGCAAGCTGCCACAGTTTCTGCATGACTTTTTTTATTACTAATTTTAAAAAATCAGTTTATTTGTTTCTAAACAAACTGGGTTTATATCTTTGTCCTGATCACTTTACCACCCACTTCCCTTCTCTCCACTCTCTCCATCCTCACACCCTTTTGCCACCCTTCCCCTTCATCCATCCTGCTTTGTCCCTTCTTCTCCTTCCTATACCTGTGCTTATGTATCTCACAGGGCTCTCTTTGGGGTGCCTATATTAGTAAGGGTGTCAGATTTCTGTTGAACTTTATGTGGCTCCTCAGTGGCTAAAGTCATAAGTGGGAGGGTTCCTCTTCCCTTTTCCAGAACCTGTCCCTGAGACACGTTCTGAGAGCAGCTGTTTCTTCTATGATCCTTGTTAGTACTTGAGGGAAATGTTTGATATATTGGCCATTGAATAAATCATTGGTGGTGTGGTTCTCATTGCAGTGACCTTATGGGTACAGCGCCCTATCTTGGCTGGAGTGTGTTGATAAGGAATATTTCATCCCACATTTAGGCTTTTGCAATCTTACCATCCCCTCTTCCTTGAGGTTTCCTGAGCCTTGGTGTGGAATAAGATTGGGTTGGTTAGGGCTGAGTATTCCAGGTTTGCTGATATTCTGTACTCTGGCCTGATGTGTTTTTCTGCTCACTAGTCTTTCATTGTAATAGGGTGCAACTTGGCTAAGCTCTGAGAGATTTTCTTATCTAAAGGTTAAAAAAAGAATATTTACATGATTTTATACCATCAATCTTTTGTAGTTAACACTAAGATTCTGTTCCTGCCCATTTATTTCCCCTTCTTCTGTTATCTGGATAAGCTTATAGTATTAGGCATGATTTCCATGACATTAAGGGAATTAGAATCCACTCAGAGAGTAATTGCTTTCTCATGGCTCTTATTGGTCCCACAGATTCTTCTTTCCAGAGTTGTCATGGTTTATAGTGTTCACTACTAGGTCAGGCCCTTGAGCTCTCTTTTTCTCCTGAACTACTTGACTTTTTTTCTCCCTTACTCCTTATTAAGACCTATCATCTTAGTTCCATTCCCTTATGGGTTTTTTTCTTCCCTAGTGGCTTTATTTATCTATTTATCTGTATTCCTTTGTCTTCACTCTCTTAGGGTCTTCTTTTCTTAACACCTGAAGATATTATATGTTGCAGTTATAAAGGATATTATAGAAAGTTACCCTTGAGTATATAATTTCAAGGGCTTAGCATTAGGTTTCATTTATAAAGAAGAACATGTGACATTGAGTCTTTCTGTGTCTGTCATAATTTTTTCCAATTCCATCCATTTGCCAGCAAATTTCATTTATTCATTTTTCTTGATAGCTAAATAGTATTCCATTGTGTTGCTGTATCACATTTTCATTATCAATTCATCTATTGTTGGGCATGTAGACTAGTCCATGATATTGCTATTGTGAACAGAGCTGCAATGAACATGGATGTACATCTGTTTCAATAGTAAGATGAAGCACTCTTTGGGAATATTTTCAAAAGTGGTAACTGGGTCATATAGCATTTCAATTTTTACTTTTTTTAAGAACCACCTATACCATCTCCAGAGTGGTTGTACAAGTTTGCATTCCCACCAGCAATGTATGAGGGTTCCTTTCTCCTCAAATCTTCTCTGGGATTTGTTGTAGTATGTGTTTTGGATTTTAGCCATTCTAGCCAGGGTGAACTGTCATCTCAGATGTGGTTTTTGTTTGCATTTTTCTAATGGCTAGGGAAGTGGAACATTGTTTAAGGCATTTGTTAGACATTTTATTTTCATCCTGGGAAAAGTTTAAGTTATGCAGCCCATTTTCTAATTGTGCTGTTTAGCTCCTTGGTAGTTAATTTTCTGAGTTCTTTATGTATTCTGGATATTAGTCCTTTATCAGATGTGTGGTTAGTGAAAGTTTTTCTCCCATTCTGTGGGTTGTCTTTTTGCTCAGCTAACAACAATATCTTTTGCTGAACAGAAGCTCTGTAATTTCATGAAATTCCACTTGTTGAGTGTTGGTCCTATTTCCTGTGCAATTGGGGTCTTGTTCAGAAAATGTTGGTCTAGGCCAATCAGTTTGAGGGAATTCTCTACTGTTTCTTCTAAGGATTGTATAGTCTCCGGTCAAATATTAAGGTCCTTGATTCATTTGGACTCTTATTTGCATGCAGGGTGGCAGGTAAGTGTCCGGTTTCAATCTTCTGCATGTGGATATACAGTTTTGCCAGCACAGTTTACTGAAGATGCTGTCCTTTGTCCAATGGTTTTTCTGGGCACTTATGCAAAAAATCAGTGGACTATAGCTATTTGTGTTTCCATGTGAATTTTGAGATTGTTTTGTCAATTTCTGTGAAGAATTAAGTTAAAATTTTGATTGATATTGGATTGAATCTGTACATTGATTTTGGTAGAATGATCATTTTTACAACCCTAATTCTATTGATTCAGGAGTATGGGAGGTCTTTCCACCTTTGGGTGTCTTCTGAAATTTCTTTCTTTAGGGTTTTAAATGTTTGTTGTATAGATCTCTTACATCCTTGGTTAGATTTATGCTAAGGTGTTTGTTTTATTTTTTAAAAAGCTATGATAAATGGAACTGTTTCTCTTAGAACTTTAACTTTTTTCATCCATGATGTATAAGGAAGTCAGTGATTTTTGAACATTAATTTTGTAGCATGTCACTATACTTATTAATTAGTTCTAGGAGTTTCACAGTGGAGTTTTTGGGGTCTCTTAAGCATAGAATCATGTTATCTGCACATAAAGATACCTTGACTTCTTCTTTGCTTATTTATATCTCTTTTATTTCCCTCTCTTGTCATATGGCTCTAACTAAAACTGAGCACAATACTGAATAGAAGTAGTGCTTAGTTCCTGATTGAGGTGGGAATGCTTCAAAGTTTTCATCATTTAGAATGATCCTTTTATAGGCTTGTTGTATATGGCTTTCATTATGTTAATATAAATTCCTTCTATCAATATTGTCCCAAGCTTATAAAAAAACCCAAAGATTATGGGAAGCAACCCCAAAGGAACATCCTATGCTAATAATATGTCAAAAATGTCTTTTAAAGAAAGAATTAAGAAAAAGCAGTCCCTAGTGAGAAGAACATAGAGTGAGGAAAACAAAGGGGAAAAAAGCTTTGAGCTAATCCACTCAGAACCCAGGGACAAAATTATACTAGCAGTAACAGTAATGTGGCATTTCCCAATAAAATGTTAGTCAGAGAGGTCTTAAAGATGCCAAAATATTATAGGCTTTTGCCATGGTTCTTGGTTGCTCTCTAAAAACTGCCAGTTAAGACACTATTACTGAAGATGCAGCACAAATGGACTATAGAACGTGGGCAAAATATACCAACTGGAACTGGTCTGTGGACTTTCTCCTTGCTGGATAGTTTACATAGTACGAAGGAATACTGTAGAAGCTTCTGGGGGAGAGAAACAAACACAAGCTCCATCACCAGTATGAGATCCGTAAGTTGCAATGTAAATCACCATGGCAACAGGTGATCACCAGTGTAATAGTGGCATGAGCATCAAAGAAACAACCAACAGCTTTCTTTTTTTTTTTTTATTTCAGCTCATACAAACTTATTAGGTACACCAGTTCCCTCCCTCCCTCCTCCTCCCCCCGTACCCCCTGCTCCCCATCCCCACCCCTCTCCCTCCCCATCTCCCAGTGCCTCCCACCCCAATTCCCAGAGAGTCCTTTCTTGTGCATGTCTGATTTTCCTCTGGGCCCTCCTCTCCGATGACATACAAGGACCCAGTGGCCTTTCCCGAACCCTTTCCCGTGTTCCCCTTAGGTATAGGAACACTGCTGTGGCTGCCAATCCTTTGCCTCCAAGGATCTTGGTGCCTTTAGCAGATGCTAGACTTTGTGAGGTCAACAGTGTGTTGGACAATGCGCAGGGCATGCAAAGTCCAATTATGATTGCTTCAGCCCTAACTAGTATAGAGTATCTTACATATCATTGCTCCTCCCATCCTTATGCTCTTACACTCTTACCGCCCCCTCTTCCGCAAATTTCCCTGAGCTTCAAGATGGGGAGAGACTAAGCTGGCCTAGTTCTAGGTGGTTGATATAGAGTCTCTGAAGTTCTGGATTGTGGTTTGTTGATTTTCTTTTGCAGTTTTGCTGCTCCTGCAATGCCCTTCACTCCATCCTGGTGGGCATTGTATGTTACCCCCTGGCCAGAGACAAAAAGCTGTTAGAGTCTTGTGATAAAAGCACATTCAAAGGTAGATGTAATAAAAGTGGGAAACCACAGTGAGGGAGGGGTCTATCACCCATTTGCAAAATTGTTACTTTTTATCTGCCAGACTATATGCCCTCCTCTTCTGGTGAGATCACTCCCCCTCAGTAGTAAATGATCAGGAACAAAAGTCTGTGAACTTAATCAGATGTCTCATTACTTATTTGGGTCTTTGGTGGAGGCCTATTTTCCCTGCTGTAACATGGTCCCTTCTCTCCTTCTTTCTGGTGTGGCCCTCCTACCCCATCCCTCCTGTTCATAATCCTTGGAATTACTGTCTCTAGGTGGGCTGGGTGGGTATGGTACTAGGAGCCACCTATTAGGGAGTACATACGGCGCTTAATTTTCTGGGTCTGGGATACTTCACTTAATACAATTGTTTCTAATGACATCCATTTCCCGGCAAATTCCAGTAATTCATCATTTTTGATGGCTGAGTAGTACTCCATTGTATAGAGGTACCACAGTTTCCTTATCCACTCGTCAACTGTTGGACATTTGGGCTGATTCCATGACTTTGCTATTGTAAACAGTGCTGCTATGAACATGGTCGTGCTTGTGCTATCGAGGTGAACCTCTGCTGCATGGGGGGTTATTCCCAAAAGTGGAATAGCAGGGTCATATGGCATTTCAATCTTTAATTTCTTTAAGAATCTCCAGACGGCTCGCCAGAGTGGCTGTATGAGCCTGCATTCCCACCAGCAATGTAGGAGAGTTCCCCTCTCTCCACATCCTCTCCAGCATTTGTCGTTGTTAGTATTGTGGATTTTTGCCATCCTGACCGGGGTGAGATGATATCTCAGGGAAGTTTTGATTTGCATTTCCCTGATGGCTAAGGAAGTGGAGCATTTTTTAAGATATTTGTTAGACATTTTAATTTCATCTCTGGTAAAGTTTCTTTTAAGTTCCAGGGCCCATTTTTTAATTGGGCCATTGGTTTCCTTGGTGTTTAGTTTTCTAAGTTCTTTGTGCACTCTGGACAGTAGAGCTCTGTCAGATATGTGGTTAGTGAAGATTTTCTCCCATTCTGTGGGTTGCCTTTGAGCTCGCATTACAATCTCTTTATCTGAACAGAAGCTCTTTAATTTCACAAGATCCCAACTGTTGAGAGTTGGTAGCAGTGACTGTGCCATTGGATGTCTGTTTAGGAACTGGTGGCCTAGCCCAATCAGCTCGAGGGAGTTCCCTATCCTTTCAACTATGGTTTTTATAGTCTCTGGCCTGATATCAAGGTCCTTGATCCATTTGGAATTAAGTCTTGTACATGGTGACAAGTACGGGTCCAGCTTTAATCTTCTGCATGTGTAGATCCAGTTTTGCCAGCACCATTTGTTGAAGATGCTGTTCTTTTTCCATTGGATTCTTTGGGCCTCTTTGTCAAAGACCAAATGGCTGTAACTTTGTGGGCTTATATCTGGGTCTTCAATCCTTATCCATTGATCTGTGTGTCTATTTTGGAGCCAGTACCAGGCTGTCTTTACAACTATGGATTTGTAGTATAGACTAAGGTTTGGTATGGTGATACCTCCAGCAGTGTTTTTGTTACTCAGGAGTGTTTTTGCTATCCTGGGTCTTTTGTGCCTCCATATGAACTTTGAGATTGTTTGGTCAACTTCTTTGAAGAATTGCTTTGGGATTTTGATTGGTATAGCATTGAATCTGTAGATTGCCTTTGGTAGGATGGTCATTTTCATGATGTTGATTCTGCCAATCCAGGAACAAGGGAGGTCTTTCCACCTTATGGTGTCTTCTGCTATTTCTTTCTTTAGGGTTTTAAAGTTTTCATTGTAAAGGTCTTTTACCTCCTTAGTTAGGTTTATACCAAGGTATTTCATTTTTTTAGGGGCTATAATAAATGGTATTGTTTCTCTCAAGGCTTTTTCACTTCTTTCATTCTGGGCATATAGGAAGGCCTCTGATTTTTGCACATTTATTTTGTATCCTGCCACCCTGCTGAACTTCTCAATTAGTTCCAGGAGCTTCCTGGTGGAGTTTTTGGGATCACTCAGGTATAAGATCATGTCATCTGCAAATAGGGATAGCTTGACTTCTTCCTTGCCGATTTGAATCCCTTTTATGTCCCTTTCTTGTCTTATGGCTTCAGCTAAGACTTCAAGTACAATATTGAATAGAAGTGGTGAGAGTGGACAGCCTTGTCTAGTTCCTGATCGAAGTGGGAATGCTTCCAATTGTTCCCCATTGAGCATAATCCTTGCTGTGGGCTTGTTGTATATAGCTTTTATTATATTGATAAAGGTTCCTTCCATTCCTACTGTCTCTAGCGTTTTGATCATAAAAGGCTGTTGGATCTTGTCAAAAGCTTTTTCTGCATCTATCGAGAGTATCATGTGGTCTTGGACTTTGGACTGGTTTACATGATGAATTACATTTATTGATTTGCGTATGTTGAACCAACCTTGTGTGCCGGGGTGAAGCCTACTTGGTCCCCATGAATGATCTTTTTAATATGTTTTTGAATCCGATTTGCTAAGACTTTGTTGAGAATCTTTGCGTCTGTGTTCATCAGAGAGATCGGCCTATAGTTTTCTTTTTTAAGTGAATCTTTATTAGGTTTTGGGATTAAAACGATATTAGCTTCATAGAAGGAATTTGGTAGTGTTCCTTCCTTTGCTATTTGATGGAACAGTTTAAGGAGTATTGGTGTTATTAACTCCTTAAATGTCTGGTAGAACTCTGTGCTGAATCCATCTGGTCCAGGACATTTTTTGGTGGGAAGATTCGAGATTACTTCCTCAATTTCCTTATATGTTATAGGACTATTTAAATAATTCACAACTTCCTGATTCAATTTAGGTAAGTTGTGTTTACTTAGAAATTCATCCATCTCTTTTGTGTTGTCAAACTTCACAGAGTATAAGTTTTTGAAATATGATGTTATAAGTCTCTGGATTTCTTGGGTATCAGTAGTGATAACTCCATGTTCCTTTCTAATTTTGTTAATTTGGGTTTTCTCTCTCTTGCTTTTGGTTAGTTTCGCTAGGGGTGTATCAATCTTATTGATTTTTTCAAAGAACCAGCTTTTTGACTGGTTGATTTTTTCTATCGTTTTCTTAATCTCGATTTCAGATATTTCTCCCCTTATTTTGCTAATCTCCTCTCTTCTACTACTTTTGGGATCAGATTGCTCTAGCTTCTCTAAAGCTTTAAGCTGCATTGTTAAGTTGTTTATTTCTGATGTTTCCATTTTTTTGACGTAGGCAGGAAGAGCTATGAACTTACCTCTTAGAACAGCTTTCATTGTGTCCCAGAGATTTTGGTAAGTTGTATTTTCGTTATCATTCACTTTCAGGAAATCTTGAATTTCCTTTTTAATTTCTTCCTGAATCCAGTTCTCATTCAGCATCATAGTGTTAAGTTTCCAGGAGTTAGTGTATTTTCTCTTGTTTGGTGTGTTGTGGATGTCCAGCTTTAGGCCGTGATGGTCTGATAGGGCACAGGTTAGAATTTCAACTTTCTTGTATATGTGTAGATTCATTTTGTGGCCCAATATGTGATCTATTTTGGAGAAAGTTCCGTGTGCTGCTGAGAAAAATGTGTATTCTTTGGTGTGTGGGTGAAAAGTTCGATAGAGATCTGTAAGGTCCATTTCTTTCAGGGTTTGATTAAGTTCCAAAGTGTCTCTGTTAAGCTTTTGACCTGTTGATCTATCCCATGTTGACAGGGCGGTGTTGAAGTCCCCAAGAATTATCGTTTGGGGATTGATTTCTTGCTTTAGACGCTGTAGGGTTTTTTTAATGAATGTGGAGGGGCCCGTATTGGGTGCATATATGTTCAGTATTGTGAGGTCTTCCTGGTGAATTGTGCCTGTGACTAAAATGTAGTATCCATCCGTGTCTCTTATAATTTTCTTTGGTTTGAAATCCACTTTGTCTGATAGCATAATGGCTACCCCTGCCTGTTTTCTGCTTCCATTAGCTTGTAGAATTGTTGACCAGCCTTTTATTTTTAGAGCGTGCCTATCTTTTGTGGTGAGATGGGTTTCCTGCAGGCAGCAGATTGATGGATTGTGATTTTTAATCCATGTTTGTAATCTGTGTCTCTTGATCGGTGAATTAATTCCATTAACATTTAGTGTTATAATGGAGAAACTATTGTTAATTCCAGACATTTATTATGTTTAGTAGCTTTTATAAGTATATTGCTTCTTTTTTAATGATGTTATACTTGCCTTCTGTTCTCCTGGATATGCCTGTTTTTTTCTTCACGCTTGAGTATCATTTCTAGCATTTTTTGAAGGCCTGGTTTGGTGGACATGTATCCCTTAAAGTTGTCTTTGTGCTGGAAAATTTTTCTTTCTCCCTCGATCATGACTGATAGTTTTGCAGGGTAAATCAGCCTGGGTTGACATTTTTGCTCATTCAATACTTGAAGTATGTCTCTCCAAGCTCTTCTTGCTTTTACTGTTTCGACTGAGAAGTCATTTGTTATTTTAATAGGTTTACCTTTAAAAGTGACTTGTTTTTTCTCCCTTGAAGCTCTCAGCACCAGTTCTTTATCTTGAATGTGGAGTGTTTTAACTATTATTTGCCGCGGCGTGCTTCTATTTTGTTCGTATCTGTTTGGGGTGCGGAATGCCTCTTGTATATGGATGGGCCTCTCTTTTTTTAGATGAGGAAAGTTTTCCTTGATGATCGTTTGAAAAATTTCCTCAGGGGTGGTATTTTGAGATTCTTGCTCTGGTATTCCATGAATACGCATGTTAGGCTTCTTCAGGGTGTCCCATATCTCTTGGATATTTCTCTCAAGTATCTTTTTGGCTTTAACAACCTCTTCCATTGAGCTGGTTAGTACTCCCACTTTATCTTCAAGGTCTGAAATTCTGTTTTCTGCTTCGTTAGTTCTGTTGGTAAGACTCTCTGTGGCGTTCTGGGTTGAAGATAACTTGTCTTTTAGCTCAGTTTTAAACTCTGCTTGAGTTTGTTTTAACTGCTCTATGCCACTTTTTGTTTCTTGCACTGTTTTTCTCAACTCCTCCAGATGTCTGTTGTGTTCCTCTTCAAAGCGATTGATTCGATTATGTAATTCCTCCCTGATTTCCTCTTTCATAGTATTGAACATGGTAATGATCATATTTTGAAAGTCTTTATCCTGGGTGGGGCTTTCTTGGCCTTTTTCCGCGGGTTTGTTCTTGTTGGAGTCTAACATTATGGGATTAATTTCTTCAGTGGGAAATTTGTTTACTTGATTGTTGATTCTCATGGATTTGCACTTTGACTTTGGCATTGTCATTTTAACTCTTAAGATCTCTCAATTTCACTAAACTGAATTATTTGGCCTGGGGTCCTGGTGGGCGGGGCGGGCGGAGACTTACCTAGGTAGTGGGGTGAGGCCCGGCTGAACCGAGCGCGCATCCCGACCGGTGGAGCCGGGTGGGGTGCAAAGGGGGAATGGGGGCGATGGCGTGGAGCTATTTAACCCGAGGGCAGCTGGGGCGGGGTCGGGCGCAGGGGGAGGTCCTCCTCGTCCCTCCGCCCTGTGCACAGGGCTCTGGCTTGATGGTGGGAGTCGGAGCCGGGTCCCTGTGGGCCGACCTGGGGTCCTGGTGGGCGGTGCGCGGGGCGGGGACTCACCAGCTAGGGCACGGGGTTGAGGCCCGGCTGGACTGCGTGAGCGTCCGGACCGGCGGAGCAGGGTGGGTGCAAAGGAACCAACAGCTTTCTGATTGGGCTCAAAACCCGCTTATCAGAATAGTCTTCATCTCTGTTACTATAAAGTAGAACAAGAACCTAAAAAAGGAAAGGAAATAGATCAGTAGGGAAGACAGCCAATAAACCTGTAGATAGGAAGACAGTACATCAAACTGCTCTGTGGGGAGCTCTTATTATACCCATAGAATGGGAACTTACAGTGGAAACCTTTGGGTCTAAAATTGGATGAATAAAGGGAAATGCACATATCAGTGGGGTGGCCTGAAAAGAGTTAACTTGTTATACTATGGAGGCCTGAGCCCCCACAGGAATAGACAAGCCAGAGTGAACTCTGAGGTCCATAAAAGCACACAGGCAGAAGGGTGGGAGGGAGTGTGAGGGAATGGTGAAGGGAAGGGAGAGGACAGGAGGGTGTGAAGCTGGATGAATACTCAATACACTTGTAAAAATAGAAAAAAATAAATAAAAATGGGAAAAATATTGTCCCCAGGGCTTTTATCATGAAGGGATGCTGAATTTTGTCAAAAGCCTTTTCTGTATCTGTTGAGAGAATCATGTGGCTTTGGTTCTTGCATTTGTTTATGTGATGAGTTACCTTTATTGATTTCTGTATGTTGAACTAACTTTGTGGTTCTGGAATGAATTCTACTTAGTCATAGTGAATGATCTTGATATGTTTTTGAATCCAGTTTGCTAAATTTTTTTTGAGGATCTTTGCATCTATGTTCATCAATGACATTGACCTATAGTTTTCTGTTTTTTAATATTTTTATTTGGTTTTAGGATCAGTGTAATATAAGCTTCATAAAACTAGTTTGGAAGTGTTTCTTGCTTTGATATATTGTGGATTAGCTTAAAGATTAATGTTGATAGTTGTTCTTTAAATGTCTGGTAGAATTCTGCACTGAATCCATCTGTCCTGGTCTTTTTTTTGTGGGAAGATTCGTAATTACTTCTTTAACTTCATCTTTAGATATTTAAATAATTCAATTCATCCTGATTCAATTTTGGTAAATTGTATATACTTAGGATTTCCTTGGAAGAAGTTGTAATAACTCCATTTTCATCTCTAATTTTATTAATTTGGGTTTCTCTCTTTGGTTTTGGTTAATTGATAAATCACTTTTGCTGATCTTTTTCAAAGAATTAGCTGTTTCGTTAGTTGTGTAGTTTTCTTTATCTCAATTTTCAGACATTTCTCCACTGCTTTTCCTAATATCTGTGTGTGTACTTTTTTGGGATTGGTTGTTCTTGTTTCTCTAAAGCTTTAAGCTTCATTGTTCAGTTATTTACCTGTGATGTTTCTAGTTTTTTGATGTAGGCATTGAGTACTGTAAACTTCCCTCTTAGGACAGACTTCTTTGTGTCCCAGAGATTTTGATATGCTGTGTTTCATTGTCATTCACTTCTAGGAATTTTTGAATTTCCATTTGACTTCTGCGTATACACATTTCTCACTCAATATCATGGTGTTTAATTTCCAAGAATTTGTGTATTTTCTGTCATTTGCTTCTTAGTGGATGTATAGTTTCATTCTGTGATGATCAGATAAAATACAGAGTGTGATTCCATCTTTTCTGTATATGTGGAAGCATGATTTGTGGCCCAAAATATGGTCTATTTTGGTGAAAGTTCCATGGATCAATGAAAAGAATGTGTATTCCTTGGTGTTTGATGGAAGGTTCAGTGTAGGTTAATTAGGTCCAATTGATTCAGCTCCATTGTGTCTCTGTTCAATTTTTGGCCTGTTGACCTATCTGTTGGTGAGAGTGGGGTGTTGAAATTACCTTATATTGTTGTGTTCATATTTATTTGTTGCTTTAGATGTTGTAGTGTTTGTTTAATGAATGTGGATGAACCTATATTTGGTGTATGTGTGTTTATAATTGTTCCTTTAACTAACTGTTAGTATCCTCTGTCTCTTATGATTTGTATTGGTTTGAAGCCTATTTTGTTGGATATTAGAATTGGTACTCTTGCTTGTTTTCTTGTTCCATTAGCTTATAGCACCTTTAACCAACCTTTCACTCAAGAGATTGTGCCCATCTTTCATGTTGTTTCCTGAAGACAGCAGATTGATGAGCTGTGATTTTTAATCCATGTTTTTAGTCTATTTCTCTTGACTTGGTAGTTAAAGCCATTGAATTTTAGGGTTATAATTGAGAAATACTTGTTGACTTCTGTCATTTTTTGAGTTTTGTGGTTTTTATATGTTTATTTGCTCAGTGATTATGTTGACATTGTTTTTCCTGTCTATAATCTTGGATATGTTTATCCTTCTCTTCACACTTGAATATTTTTTTCTAGCATTTTCTGTAAGTCTGATTTGGCGGTCATGTAGGACTTTAGTTGATCTTTATTTTTTCTTTCATCTTCAATCATAACTAATCATTGTGATGGCTAGCCTAGGTTGGCTTGTTCTCGTTCATAATTTGAAGTATATCTCTCCAAAGTCTTCTGGATTTTACTATTTCCATTGAAAGTCAGCTGTTATTGTAATAGGCTTACCTTTAAATGTGACTTAGTTTTTTCTCTCTTGAGTATCTCAAAACATTATCTTTTTCTTGCATTTTCAGTGTGTTGATTATTATTTGCCATAGTGTTTCTTTTTTGGTATATCTGATTGGTGTGCGATATCTCTCTTATACTTGGATGGAGATCTCTTCTCTTAGAGGTAGAATATTTTTATTTATACTAGTGTGAAAAAGTTTCTTCTGGTTTGATTTTTTTAGTGTTCTTGTTCTGGGATTCCATTAGTGCACAAGTTTGACTTCTTCAAGGTACCCCATAGCTCTTGGATATTCCTCTCAAATATTTTTCTTATACCTTGTTATCCTCTTTGATTGACCAATTTTGTTTTGCCATCTTGTGTTCTAGTTATGATTGTCTATTTTCTGTTTGTTAGTGAGACTCTCTGCTGAGTTTTTGATGGTACTTAGCTTGTTTTTAAGTTTAATCTCTGCGCGAGATTTTTTAACTGCTCTATGCTTAGTTTTCTAAATTCAACTGCCTTTTTCATTTCATTCAGGTGCCGGTTATTTTCTTGTTCATACTTGTTTATACAGCTATTCAACTCCTCTTGGAGTTTCAATTTGCATTGCTTTGATCATATTAATAATCAAACTTTGAAAAATCTATTTTGGTCATTGATTTCTTGGATAATATTCTTGTTGGAATCTATCATTATGGGGTCACTATGGGGTTTTTGATATATTTTATGGATTTACAGTGTGACTTGGGCATTTGGTGTTTAGTTTCAGGCTTCTTTCTTTGATGCATGTTTCTGACTCTTTTGAGTCTGATAGAATTGACACACTTGGACAATTGTTTTGACTATTTGCCTGGGTATAAAAGGGGTCAGTCCAGATAGAAGGTAATCACCCTGCAAATGGGAGACTGACACCCTCCTCACCACGATCTCCTACTCTTATTCCATCTACCTTTGAATCTACCCTTACAATAAGACTCTATTTTAACAGCCTTTTATCTTTGGCTAGGAGGTGACATCCAATATCCATCAGGATGAAGCCAAGGGTGATGCAGGAACAGCAAAACTGGAAGAAAAAAAACAATAAACCATAATTCAGAACATCAGAGACTCTACATTAATCACCAGGAACCAGGCCAGCCTACTCTCTCCCCATCCTAAAGCTTGATATGTGAGATACTCTACAAAATTTAGGGCCAAAATAATCATAATAGGACTTTGCATGACCTGCACAATGACCAACATGTCATTGATCCCCCAAAGTCTAGCATGGATCACAGGCACTAGGATCCTTAGGGATTAACAGCCACAATAGTGTTCCTATACTAAAGGGGAACACAATGGGGTACCTATCAAGTTTGTATGAGAGGAAAAAATACACTATAAATAAAAAAAATGAAAGGAGTCAGTCTAGGATTGCTTGGTGCTATTTTGTGGGTGAAGTTATTGTAGTGCCCTAGGAGTGTGTAAGCCCTGCTCTGGGTTAGGTTGGGCATGACAGTGTTTGGTTAATTATAGCTGAGAGGCTAAAGAGTGGTTGACAGCTTTTTTCATTTTAAAAACTGGCATTTTATTTTTTGAATTCACAACTACAGAATTTCTTTGGGAGATATGTAATTGACCCCTATGTCTACCCAGCACCTAGCACCTGACAGGGCTTAGCATGCTATTCTCTGTCATCACATCGCTCACTGCTTCACACTCCCTTTGTCCGCTTTCCATCAGGTAAATGTTGAGTTCCCTGCTCCCCACAAGCATCCATGGGTCTTTGACCTTTTTTCCTTACTGGTCACTTGCATCTGATGGGGTATGATCTCACCAGGAAGGGAGGACATAGAGTCTGGCAGATAGAAAGTAACCATCCTACAAATGGTCTCCTACTCTTATTCCATCTACCTTTGAATCTACTCTTATAATAAGACTCTATTTTAACAGTCTTTTATCTCTGGCCAGGGAGTGACATCCAATACCTATCAGGACGGAGCCAAGGGCATTGCAGAAGCAGCAAAACCGAAAAAAAAAAAATCAACAAACCATAATTCAGAACATCAGAGACTCTATATCAACCACCTCGAAGTAGGCCAGCCTAATCTCTCCCCATACTGAAGTTCAGGGAAATTTGTGGAAGAGGGGGCGGTAAGATTGTTAGAGCCTAAAGATAGGGAAGAGCAATGATATACAAGATACTCCACACAAGTTAGGGCCGAAGCAATCATAATAGAACTTTGCATGGCCCGCGCAATGTCCAACACATTATTGACCCCTCAAAGTCTAGCATGGACTAAAGGGACTAGAATCCTTGGAGGCTAGGGATTAACAGCCACAGTAGTGTTTTTATGCTTAAGGGGAACACAAAAGGGTTTTGGGAAATGCCGCTGGGTCCTTGCACCTCATTGGAGAGGAGTACCCAGAGGAGAGTTTAGCATGCACATTAAAGGATGCTCCGGGGATGGGGGGGGGGCAGGCATTGGTGGATGGGAAGGGAGGGGGGCGGGGGGAGCAATCATGATTAAAAAAAGATGGCATTTCATCATGATTACAGTATCGTGATCACCCATCTCCCAAAGAATCATAGCATGTTGAAGACTCCTCTGGGAATCAGATAGTAAGTAGAAACTAAATGTATTTTAAAAGTAATGACCCCATTTGCAACAGAAGAGTGTCTCATCATTCACAGCATCTCTTGAATTGAAAATAAAATAATGCATCTCTTAAAAAAAAAAGATTGTAAGAGCCTAAAGATGGGGAGGAGCAACGATATGCAAGATACTCCATACAAGTTAGGGCCAAAGTAATCATAATAGGACTTTGCATGATCTTTCAAATTTCAATATTTCTTTTCTTTTTACCTTTTCTCTTTTTGTTTATTTATTTATTTATTTATTAATTTTCCCCTCATACAAACTTTTTTTTTTTAATTTCCACTCATACAAACTTAACAGGTACACCAGTTCCCTCCCTCCTTCCACACCCCTGGACCCCCCTTCTCCCCCCCTTTGTTCCCTCCTTCCATCCCTCCCCATCCCCCAGTGCTTCCCCCACCATCCCTGGAGCATCCTTTAATGTGGATGCCAAACTCTCCCTCTGGGGCCTCCTCTCCGATGAGGTGCAAGGACCGAGTGACATTTCCCAGAACCCTTTCCTGTGTTCCCCTTAAGCATAAAAACACTACTGTGACTGTCAGTCCCTAGCCTCCAAGGATCCTAGTGCCTTTAGTCCATGCTAGGCTTTGAGGGGTCAATAGTGTGTTGGACATTGCGCGGGCCATGCAAAGTCCTATTATGATTGCTTCGGCCCTAACTTGTGTGGAGTATCTTGCATATCATTAGCACCTAGCACCTGACAGGGCTTAGCATGCTTTTCTCTATCATCACATCGCTCACTGCTTCACACTCCCTTTGTCCGCTTTCCATCAGGTAAATGTTGAGTTCCCTGCTCCCCACAAGCATCCATGGGTCTTTGGCCTTTTTTCCTTACTGGTCACTTGCATCTGATAGGGTATGCTCCCACCAGAAAGGGAGGACATAGAGTCTGGCAGATAGAAAGTAACCATCCTGCAAATGGTCTCCTACTCTTATTCCAATCTACTCTTATAATAAGACTCTATTTTAACAGCCTTTTATCTCTGGTCAGGGGGTGACATCTAATACCCATCAGGCTGGAGCCAAGGGCGGTGCAGGAGCAACAAAACTGAAAAAAAAAATCAACAAACCATAATTCGGAAAATCAGAGATTCTACATCAACCACTTGGAACCAGGCCAGCTGAATCTCTCCCCATCCTGAAGCTCAGGGAAATTTGTGGAAGAGGGGGCGGTAAGATTGTTAGAGCCTAAAGATAGGGAAGAGCAATGATATGCAAGATACTCCATACAAGTTAGGGCTGAAGTAATTAATCATAATAGGACTTTGCATGATATGTCAAATTTCAATATTTCTTTTCTTTTTACCTTTTCTCTTCTAATTTATTTATTTATTTATTTATTTATTTATTTATTTATTTATTTATTTATTTATATTTTTTCCGCTCATACACACTTTTTTTTGGTATACGGCTTTTATTATGTTGATAATGGTTCCTTCCATTCCAACTGACTCCAGGGTTTTGATCATAAAAGGCTGTTGTATCTTGCCAAAAGCTTTTTCTGTATCTATTTCTATTTCTCTCTCTTTTTTTATTTCTTCCACTCATAAAAAGTTGATAAGTACCCCATTCCCCTCCCTCCATCCCTCCCTGGATAACCGTGCTCCCTCCCCACCTTTTCCCTTTCCTTTCCCCCCTCCCTTCCTTTCTCCCAGTGGGGGGGGGGGCCCATTCCTGGAGCATCCTTTAGTGTGCATGTCAAACTTCCCTCTGGGTCCTCCTCTCTGATGAAGTGTAAGGACTCAGTGGCATTGCCTAGAGCTCTTTTTTTGTATGTGTTCCCCTTTGGTATAGGAACAGTATTGGGGCTGTTAATCCCTTGCCTCTAAGGATCGTAGTGCCTGTGTTCCATGCTAGACTCTGGGGGGTCAATGATATGTTGGCCATTACATAGGTCATGCAAAGTCCTATTATGATTACTTCAGTCCTAACTTGTATGGAGTATCTTGCATATCATTGCTTCTCCCCATCTTTAAGACTCTTACAATCTTAATTTTATTTATTTATTTATTATTTATTCCATTGTGCACGTGTGTGTGTGTGTGTGTGTGTCTGTGTGTGCATGCGCGTGCGTATGTGTGTGTGTGTGTAGAACCACGGACGAATTTGGGAACCACCATGGACACCTCCACCTCCTCCTTGTTTACTCTGGCCCGGGATTCACAGGCTCCTCCCTACAAGGACCAGAAACACAGGCTGCCCCAGCTTCTGCCCGGCTTCTATACGTGGGGTCTAGGATCTGAACTCAGGACCTTCTGCCTGCAAGGCAGAGGCTTAACCCCTGAGCCACCTCTCCAGCCCGGCTCTTACAATCTTACCTCCCCCTCTTCCACAAATTTCCCTGAGCTTTAGGATAGGGAGAGATTAGGCTGTCCTGGTTCCAGGTGGTTGATGTAGAGGCTCTGATTTTCCGAAGTATGGTTTGTTAATTTTTTTTTTTTCAGTTTTGCTGTTCCTGCACCCACCCTTGGCTCCATCCTGAGGGGTATTGGATGTCACTCCCTGGCCAGAGATAAAAGGCTGTTAAAGGAGAGTTTTAGTATAAGAGTAGATTCAAAGGTAGATGGAATAAGAGTAGGAGACCATTTGCAGGATGGTTACCTTCTATCTGCCAGACTCTATGCCCTCCCTTTCTGGTGGGATCATACCCCATCAGATGCAAGTGACCAGTAAGGAAAATCTGTAAGCCCCACCAGATGTCTCATTACTTAGTTACAGTCCATGATGGTGGACTATTTTCTCTGTCATAGCATGATCCCCTCTCTACTTGTTTCTGGCGAGAAACTTCTTCCACTTCCTTACCTGCTTATAATCTTTGCAATTACTGTAGGTATTACAGAGATTTATCTTTGAGTGTGTCACTAAGTGGGTTTGGTACTATGATCCACCTATTAGGGAGTACATACAGTGCTTAATTTTCTGTGCCTGGGATACTTCACTCAATATAATTGTTTCTAATTCCATCCATTTCCCAGCTAATTGCATTAATTCATCATTTTTGATGGCTGAGTAGTTTTCCATTGTATAAATGTACCACATTTTCCTTATCCACTCATCAACTGTTGGGCATTTGGATTGATTCCAAGACTTTGCTATTGTAAACAGTGCTGCTATGAGCATGGTCGTATTTTTGCTGAATGGGGGATTATTCCCAAAAGTGGAATCTCAGGGTCATATGGCATTTCAATCTTTAACTTTTTAAAGAATCGCCAGACAGCTTACTATTCCCACCCGCAATGTAGGAGAGTTCCCTTCTCTCCACATCTTCTCCAGCATTTGGTGTTGTTTGTATTTTGGATTTTTGCCATCCTGACCGGGGTGAGATGATATCTCAGGAAGGTTTTGATTTGCATTTCCCTGATGGCTAACAATGTGGAGCATTTTTAAAGATATTTGTTAGACATTTCAATTTCGTCCCTGTAAAGTTTCTTTTAGGTTCCAAGGCCCATTTTTTTTTTTTATTTCTACTCATACAGACTTAACAGGTCCACCCGTCCCCTCCCTCCCTCCAACCTCCCACCGCCCTGTGCCCCCCTCCCCTCCTTTTCCCTCCCCATCGCCCAGTGTCTCCCCCTTCCATCCCCGGAGCATCCTTAAATGTGCATGCCCAACTTTCCTCTGTGTCCTACTCTCCGATGAGGTGCAAGGACCCAGTGGCATTTCCCAGAACCCTTTCCTGTGTCCCACCTAAACATAAGAACACTACTGGATCCTAGTGTCTTTAGCCCATGCTAGACTTTGTGTGGGGACCATGTTACAGCAGAGAAAAGAGGCCTCCATCAAGGACTGCAAGTAAGTAATGAGACATCTGGTTAACTTCACAGACTTTCCTTCCTGATCATTTGCAAATGATGGAGTATGATCTCATCAGAAGGGGATGACATATAATCTGGCAGATAAAAAGTAGCCGGGAAATGGATGTCACTAGAAACAATTATATTGAGTGAAGTATCCCGGACCCAGAAAATTAAGTGCCGTATGTACTCCCTAATAGGTGGGGAGTACATACGGCATACATACCCAGCCCACCTAGAGACACTTGATGCTAAATCTCTGTAATACTGTAATTGCAAGGAGTATGAACAGGAGGGATGGGGTAGGAGGGCCACACCAGAAACAAGGAGAGAGGGGACCATGTTACAGCAGGGAAAATAGGCCTCCATCAAAGACTGCGAGTAAGCAATGAGACATCTGGTTAAGTTCACAGACTTTTCATTCCTGATCATTTACAACTGAGGGGGTGTGATCTCACCAGAAGGGGAGGGCATATAGCCTGGCAGATAATAAGTAACCATTTTGGAAATGGGCGATTGACCCCTCCCTCACTGGTTTCCTATTTTTATTACAATATACTCTTATAACAAGACTCTAGTTTAACAGCTTTTTATCTCTGGCCAGGGGGTGACATCCAATACCCATCAGGATGGAGTGAAGGGCATTGCAGGAGCAGCAAAGCCACAAAAGAAAATCAACAAACCATAATCCAGAACTTCAGAGACTCTATATCAACCACCTAGAACTAGGCCAGCCTAATCTCTCCCCATCCTGAAGCTCAGGAACATTTGCGGAAGAGGGGGCGGTAAGAGTGTAAGAGCGCAAGAATGGGAGGAACAATGATATGCAAGATACTCCACACAAGTTAGGGCCGAAGCAATCATAATTGGACTTTGCACGCCCTGCACAATGTCCAACACACTATTGACCCCACAAAGTCTAGCATTTGCTAAAAGCACCAAGATCCTTGGAGGCAAGGGATTGACAGCCAAAATAGTGTTCCTATGCTTAAGGGGAGCAAAGGAAAGGGTTCAGGGAAATGCTGCTGGGTCCTTGTATGTCATCAGAGAGGAGGACCCAGAGGAGAGTCTGGCATGCACATTAAAGGATTCTCCGGGGATTGGGGGAGGGGAGGCACTGGAGGGTCAGGAAGGAGGGGTCAGGGGAGAGTGAGTAGGGGGGTTGGGGGGGAGGAGGAGAGAGGGAGGGAACCGGTGTACCTATTAAGTTTGTATGAGTGGAGATAATAAAAAATGTTTTAAAAAAATAAAAACAAACGAGTTTTTTTTTTTAACGTAAATAAAGGTTTTAAAGTATGAAAAAGAAAAGTAACCATTTTGCAAATGGGTGACTGACCCCTTCTTCACTGAGGTTTCCTACTTTTATTACATCTACTCCAAGGCCCATTTTTTAATTGGGCCATTTGTTTCCTTGGTGTTTAGTTTTCTATATTCTTTGTGCACTCTGGATAATAGAGCTCTATCAGATGTATGGTTAGTGAATATTTTCTTCCATTCTGTGGGTTGCCTTTGTGCAGAGTTGCAATCTCTTTCTCTGAACAGAAGTTCTTTAATTTCATGAGATCCCATGTATTGAGCGTGTTGTATTGATTGTGCAATTGGATTTCTGACTAGGAACTGTTGGCCTAGTCCAATCAGCTCAAGGGAGTTCCCTACCCTTTCAACTAAGGTTTTTATAGTCTTTGGTCTTATATCAAGGTCCTTGATCCATTTGGAATTAAGTCTTGTACATGGTGACAAATATGGGTCGAGTTTTAATCTTCTGCATGTGTAGATCCAGTTTTGCCAGCACCATTTGTTGAAGATGCTGTTCTTTTTCCATTGGATTTTATGGGCCCTTTGTCAAAGATCAAATGGCTGTAATTGTGTGGGCTTATATCTGGGTCTTCAACCCTCTTCCATAGATCTGTGTGTCTATTTTGGAGCCAGTACCAGGCTGTTTTTATAACTATGGATTTGTAATATAGACTAAGGTTTGGTATGGTGATACCTCCAGCAGTGTTTTTGTTACTCAGGAGTGTTTTTGCTATCCTGGGTCTTTTGTTTCTCCATATGAATTTTGAGATTGTTTGATCAACCTCTTTAAAGAATTGCTTTGGGATTTTGATTGACCAACCTCTTTAAAGAATTGCTTTGGGATTTTGATTGGTATAGCATTGAATCTGTATATTGCCTTTGGTAGGATGGTCATTTTTATGATGTTGATTCTGCCAATCTAGGAACATGGGAGGTCTTTCCACTTTCTGGTGTCTTCTGCAATTTCTTTCTTTAGGGTTTTAAAGTTTTCATTGTAAAGGTCTTTTACCTCCTTGATTAGGTTTATATGAAGGTATTTCATTTTTTTAGGGACTATAGTAAATGGGATTGTTTCTCTCAGGGCTTTTTCACTTCTTTCATTCTGAGCATATAGGAAGGCCTCTGATTTTTGCATGTTTATCTTGCAACCTGCCACCCTGCTGAACTTCTCAATTAGTTCCAGGAGCTTCCTGGTGGAGTTTTTAGGATCACTCAGGTATATGATCATGTCATCTGCAAATGGAGATAACTTGACTTCTTCCTTGCTGATTTGAATCCCTTTTATGTCCCTTTCTTGTCTTATGGCTTCAGCTAAGACTTCAAGTACAATATTGAATAGAAGTGGTGAGAGTGGACAGCCTTGTCTAATTCCTGATCGAAGCAGGAATGCTTCAAGTTTTTCCCCATTGAGTATAATCCTTGCTGTTGGCTTCTTGTATATAACTTTTATTATATTGATAAAGGTTCCTTGCATTCCAACTGTCTCTAGGGTTTTGATCAAAAAAGACTGTTGGATCTTGTCAAAAGCTTTTTCTGCATCTATCGAGAGTATCATGTGGTCTTGAATTTTGGACTGGCTTATATGGTGAATTAAGTTTATTGATTTGTGTATCTTGAACCAACCTTGTGTGCCTGGGATAAAGCCTATTTGATCCCCATGAATGATCTTTTTGATATGTTTTTGAATCTGATTTGCTAAGACTTTGTTGAGAATCTTTGCATTTGTGTTCATCAGAGAGATTGGCCTATTGTTTTCTTTTTTAAGTGTATCTTTATTAAGTTTGGAGATTAAGAGAATATTAGCAGCATAGAAAGACTTTGGTAGTGTTCCTTCCTTTGCTATTTGATGGAACAGTTTAAGGAATATTGGTGTTATTAGCTCCTTAAATGTCTGGTAGAACTCTATGCTGAATCCATCTGGTCCAGGACATTTTTTGGTGGGAAGATTCGAGATTACTTCATTGATTTCCTCATGTGTTACAGGACTATTTAAAGAATTCAGAACTTCCTGATTCAATTTAGGTAGGTTGTGCTTACTTAGGAATTCATTCATCTCTTTTGTGTTGTCAAATTTCACAGAGTATAAGTTATATGATGTTATAAGAAATATGATGTTATAATATTCTGAATTTCTTGGTTATCAGTAGTGATAACTCCATTTTCATTTCTAATTTTGTTAATTTGGGTTTTCTCTCTCTTGCTTTTGGTTAATTTAGCTAAGGGTGTGTCAATCTTATTGATTTTTTCAAAGAACCAGCTTTTTTCTGGTTGATTCTCTGTATCATCCTAATCTCAATTTCAGATATTTCTCCCCTTATTTTGCTAATCTCCTCTCTTCTACTGCTTTTGGGATCAGATTGCTCTACTTTCTCTAAATCTTTAAGCTGCATTGTTAAGTTATTTATTTCTGATGTTTCCATTTTTTTGATGTAGGCATTAAGAGCTATGAATTTACCTCTTAGGACAGCTTTCTTTTTGTCCCAAAGATTTTGATAAGTTATATTTTCATTATCGTTCACTTTCAGGAAATCTTGAATTTCCTTTTTAATTTCTTCCTGAATCCAATTCCCATTCAGCATCATAGTGTTAAGTTTCCAGGAGTTAGTGTATTTTCTGTTGTTTGTTGTGTTGTGGATGTCAAGATTTAGACTATGGTGGTCTGATAGGGTAAAGGCTAGAATTTCAATTTTCCTGTATATGTGTAGATTCATTTTGTGGCCCAATATGTGATCTGTTTTGGAGGAAGTTCCATGTGCTGCTGAGAAAAATGTGTATTTATTTATTTATTTTTATTTTTTCCACTCATTCAAACTTAATAGGTATCCCTGTCCCCTTCCTCCCTCCATCGCTCCTTGGATCCTGTTGCTCCCTCCCCCTTTTCTTCTTCCTTTCCTTCCTCTCCCTTTCTCCCAATGCTCCCCCCATTCGTGGAGCATCCTTTAGTGTACAGGTCAAACTTCCTTCTGGGTCCTCCTCTCTGATGAGGTGTAAGGACTCAGTAACATTATCTAGAGCCTTTTCTTGTGTTCCCCTTCAGTAACACTATTGTGGCTGTTGATCCCTTGCCTTTAAGGATCCTAGTGTCTATGATCCATGCTAGACTTTAGGGTGGTCAATGATACGTTGGTCATTGCACAAGTCATGCAAAGTCCTATTAGGATTACTTCAGCCCTTACGTGTGGAGTCCTATTAGGATTACTTCAGCCCTTACGTGTGGAGTATCTTGCTTATCGGTGCTCCTCTTCATCTTTAGCCTCTTACTTACCACCCCCTCTTTTGCAAATTTCCCTGAGCTTTAGGATGGGGAGAGATGGTTTCAGGTGATTAATACAGGATCTCTGATGTTCTAAATTATGGTTTGCTGTTCCTGCACCAACGTTGGCTCCATCCTGATGGGTATTGGATAGGGCGACAGTTTTTGTTAGATGAGGTTTGGATTAAGTATGAGACCAGGTTTAAGAAGATAAAATAGTTTGTATGAGCAGAAATAATAATAAAAAATGTTAAAAAAAAGAAGATAAAATAGGGTAGGTATAATGGCCGGTGGTTGGAGTTGAGTGGGATATAGCAGCTTATAGATTGTTAGGAGTAAGAGAGGGTGAATGGTTAAGACCATGAGGGTGTTGTTTTATGGGGTTTGTGTACTTTAAACTGTGGTAGCTATCAATTGAGGTTAGAAGGACAATAAAATGGGATACTTGTTTTTGGGTTAGTTTGAAGATTCTTTTCTGTTGAGTGGTGAGATTCGTAGGGTCCTCAGTTGTATGGTGTCAGTTTGCTAGTTCCCAGCCTAAGGTTTCATTGACCTCTATAAATTTCTGAAGATTGTGTTTCTTTTAAAGCGTGTGTGGGCCAGACCATGTGCGCTGGGAGCCAGGTCTAAGTGTGAGCAAATAAAATCAATTTCAAGGGACATAAATGTCCGGGCCCACGAACCAGCACCAAACCGAACCTACAAACATGGGAATCTGAAGTGGGAGCGGAAGGAATTAAAAGTTTCAGGCTTGGGTCCCAGGGGGTCTTGGATGTCCCTTATCATCCAAGCCAACTTTATTGTAAAAGTACAGAGTTTTTATAATCAAGAAGCAGGGCGAAATTCTTCACAGGACTACGTAAAATGCATACATTTTGGTTAACCAAAAGAAGACAGGAGTGACACCCAATTGCCTTGGGGCAGACATATTGCCAGGTATGCTAAACATGCATGCCACCTTGTTGCTAGAAGGGAATGGACAACGGTCCTTGCATTAACATCTCTTTTGATAGGCAGGAAAGAACTGATAGGGAGGGAAAACAACCCAGCCAGTTTCTTAGAGAAACAAAAGCTTTCCAAACGACCTGGGAATTTTCTCAACTTCCAAGGAGGGAGCTGGACCTATCATTGTCTTGCAAACAAGAGGCAAACTCAACCACCCAAGGGAGGAGTCACTAATGTATCATCCAGAGTCACTAATGTATCATCACTAAGGTATCATCCAGAGCTCAGGCTTCTGGGCCTAGCAACCCCCACACATAAAGAAAGCAATGATTTGAATTACTAAATAGTCAAAGTCTAAGAATAAAGTACACAAAATTTCCTTAAAGATAAAATTTCCTTAAAGATAAAAATTTCCTTAAAGATACAAAATAGCATTCTGAAATGATGTGTCATATTCCAATGATTTATTTAAGAATTATCCACTTGGTGGCACCCTTCCCGTGCTTCAGAAATGAACCACTCCATGGGGGATGAAAGTCATTAGGGACTGACTTCTGTGAGGTTCATGATTCTTAGACAAGCATTCATACCATAGAATGCACCCACAGCAGACAATTGCCCTTGTCATCTTCATCTACATCATCTGTATCCTGGACACAAATGTCTCTACATATGTTGATGCTGTATTTTTCCCCTAATTTATGACTGGATGCCAAAAAACAAGCATTAACAACTTTAGCCCACATTTAAGTTAAACTGTATTTTTTCTATAATAAACATTTACATACTAGACATAACATCACTATTTGGGCACAATAAGTTATTTTATAAAAAACCACAATTCTTACTTTGGGAGTTTTGTGTTCCCTCTAAGAAAGCAAGGTGTGTTTTGTGTGTGTGTGTGTGTGTGTGTGTGTGTGTGTGTGTTTGTTTCTGTGTGTCTGCATATATATGTGTGTGTGTATGTATATCTGTATGTTGGGAGATTGACCCAGGTGTGCAAGGCTGCCTGAGGTTTTTATGTGGGATCTGGGATCTAAACGCAGGTCCTTCATCTTGAGAGGCAGAGTCTTAATCCCTGAACCATGCCTTCAACTTGGAATAGTGATTTTTTAATTTTTTTTAAAGACTCAAACTGCTATGACAACTATAAAATCCAATGCATGTTATACCCTTCTTTTTTTTTTTTTTTTTTTCTTTAGGGAAAGACTGTTTTCTAGACTTGTTGAAATTCAAAGCCATTACTCTTCCTTTAAAAATACAGTGTCCAGCATGGTAGCCTTGAAAATTGTCCCATGGATGGGATCATAAGAAAGCAAAGAGAAAAGAAACAAAATGGACACAAGTCTAGGAGAAAACAAAAATGGGTGGGAGAGGTGGGGGCTCCAAGGCTTCTGACTGGAGGGCAATGAGGCCTCTTTTGCCTGGACTACTTGTGTGAACTTTATTTATATGAGAAGATTAATTTTTTAGGGCAGGGCCAAGTAATAAAACTTTAGGACTATTGGCAAATCATATTGGGAAGAGACTGGCATATGAGACCATCCTTTGGTTGGAAAGGGAGATAGGAAAGATAAGAGAGTCTTCCCAGTTTCTGGTGAGAATCAGATAACCATCCTGATCAGTCAGGAGGATCAACATTTCTGATGTCCAGCATGGGAAAGAGAGAGAGTCTAAACAGGAGACATTTCAAATTCAACAGGAATCTCTAAGATTTCAGGCTATGGCCTTATTCCAATAGGACACCAGTAAAAACACCAGTGGACAAGACCAGTAAACTGTACTTTTGTTTTCCACGGGAAGCTCACAACTGTAGCTTCTTTCAACCTTCCATGCTTTTTTTTTTCTTTGTAAATTGAGTGAGTTTCTCTTATCTATTAGGGAACATTCTGCTGGTTGCCTCCCTATGAGATGCATGTATATGCAGGTCAGAAGGTAACTTGAGGATGTTGATCCTTGTCATCATTTAGGTTTTGGGATGGTACTCAGGTTTCCAAACTAATGTGGTTTTTCAGTTTTACAAATAATAATTACATCTCAGGTAGCACTGTGCTGAAGTCCTTGAAATCAAGTAGTGCTATTTTCTACAGTACATCTCCCTACCTCCTCCAGTCTACAGCGTGTGATCCTGTTCTCCAGCTTATGACAAGCTTCCACCTTCAATGTTGATAGTGTAAGGACCACCTCTTATGGACACATCTCTCTTTATGTTTCTTTAAACAAAAGATTTAGAGTTTTTAAGTGAAATATTAAGTTAAACAAAGATAATGTTTACATCATACTTGAAAGACTTTGAATGACTGAAAAACACAATCCTGCATATACAAAAATGCAACAAGAAGTCTAATATTGCTTTTGTTGACACCAGTTTTTTGGTTTACTCTAGACAGCACTTATAATGTTGCAATTTCCGAAGAAACTTCCATAAGGAAGTTTTGATGTCCTTGTTTCTTAGGCTGTATATTATAGGATTCAAAGATGGAGGCATCACAGAATAGAAAACAGATACTGAAAGGTCCAAAATATGTGGAGTATCTGGGACTGGCTTCAAATAGGCAATGGCACCTGTGACAAGAAATGTGGTCACAACTATGAGATGGGGCATGCACGTGGAAAAGGCCTTTGACCTCCCTTGTAGGGAAGGCATTCTCAACACTGTACTGAAAATGTAGACATATGAAAGTACAATAGACACTAAGCAGATAAATCCATATATGACTCCAATGATCACACTAACATCAATAGTGATGTGCATTTTTGAACAAGAAATTTTTAGCAGGGATGGGACATCACAGAAGTATTGTGGAAGTTTTCTGGAGCCACAGAAAGACAGAGAGAAAGTTCCCGCTGAGTATAAGACCCCAAATATACTCCCCAAACACCAAGCTGCAGCCACCGTCTGCATGCAGACGTCCCTGTTCATGATGGCATCATAATGTAGTGGGTGGCAGATGGCCACGTAGCGGTCATAGGACATGACTGTCAGAATGAAGAGCTCGGACCCAGCAAAGTGAATCACCAACAAGACCTGACTCGCACATCCAGAGAAAGAGATGTTGTTCCTGTGGAGTAGAGAGTTCAGAACGAGGTTTGGGACGGTGACTGAAATGAGGCACATGTCCAAGAAGGACAAGTTCTTCAGGAAAAAGTACATGGGGGTGTGAAGACACTGCTCCACAGTGACAAGGATGATGATGAGAAGGTTCCCCACGAGAGTCCCCAAGTAAATCATCAGAAACACAGTGCCCTGTATCACCTGGAGCTGCTCGTCATCAGAGAATTCCATGAGGAAGAAGTCTGTCTCCAGTGTGTGGTTGGCCATGTCCTCAAGCCTGTTACGTACTGTGAGGCAAAGGAGGACAGGACTGGATGAGGTCTTGCCACACCCTTATCTTCTAACAATACATTTTCATTCCTGCAAGAGTCAACTACATTGCAGTTATAAAACATGAATGTTTTACTTTCAATTGCCTGTGATTGTTTTATGGGCTTCTCATTATGTCACTCCCAATGTACTATATAAAATTTATATTAAATCATTGGCTGAATTTCAAAAGAACTTTATTAATATAGCAGTAAGTTGATAAGCATCTGAGAGAGAAAGTATTCATTGAGTTAGTTACTCAAATCATGTTTGTTTAAGAGGAACATTTTCATACTGAAAAAATATTTTCCAGGTAAATTTATTATTATACATGATACATTATATAAATGTAGAAAAGGGTTTCAGTTGAGTTTACTTGCTGGTTTAAGTTCCTGACTTTGTTTCAAAGCTCTACATAAAAAATAGTCATGGAAAAAAATTCATAAATTTAAATTTATCATAAGGAGACATAAAAGTAAAAGAGAATATTCATATTCATGAGGAAGTGCAAATAAAATTAAAATAATATAAAAGACAAGGCAAGCATATAGAATAATATTTAAAATTAACCATTTCTTACATAAGGTTATATATGTATGACTCATGTACATTTTTTTCTCTCTGTAACAGTAAAGTACACATTCTGTCATTCACAAATTTAATTGTAAATGAAGTTATAATCACCTGATGGAATCCCAAGTTTCTAAAAAGCTAAGTTCATATATCTATCTCTATCTCTATATCTATCTCTACATCTATATCTATATCTCTGTACCATATAGATTAGGCTGGTTGAGAATAACATAACCTATGTAGATAATTATCTACATAGTTGTAAAAATAAACCTACTACTGTACATACACAATATTTCTAAAATTCAGTGTTATGCAAGGCTTTCTCCAGAGTAAATCTGATATAGTATTTTAATTGCATTCATAACAATTATCCAGCCAAATATTGCTATTATTACCATGTATTATAATCCACATTTATGAAGCTAAAAGTTACTCATTTTCACACATATGAGCAATGGAAAAGATGTCTTACAGTTATCTGCAGTTGTCTTGTTGTCTTTATTGTTTCATATGTATCTCTGGTTATTCAATGCTATAGTGTGAAACTGATTTTTACTGGTGATGTTTGATAATTTTCTTCTTTGTTTAAATAAGACAAAATGCTGTTTTGTGGTCAGATTAAAATATAATATGAAATTATTTTATGACTCTTGATGATGGCTTTTTTGACAATAATTCCTACAAGAGACTGGTCAGACATACATTAAAAAAATTACAAGAACTTTGAACTTGGCCAATGTGACCCACAGTCTTATCCTGGAATACCTTTGAGGGGAAAAGAAAGTTGTTTGCAAAGCTCCTAATATGAAGAAAAATTTTTCTTACTGTAAATTCTAATATTTATTACCTTACTGGATTCATGTTATCTTAATGAATACAAGTATCACACTATACTCCTCATATTTAAACCTTAGTATATAAATTTGTAGTTCCAAAGTAATTAAAATGAACAGTATTCCAAAAAATATTAGATTTTAGTTTAGATCAGGTCCTTGGATAGAAATGTTTTACCTTCAGGAAAATACTGCTGTGCATACTCAGTCTGCCATTTCCACTTTGTTGGAAAATATAAGTTCCAGTGTTCAGACTCATGTGGTCATATTCACTTTGTGATGATTTCTTAAAAGCTATTTTACTGTCCGTAGTGTGAAGGAGAAGACCAGCTAATTTTATCTTACCTGTATTTTTTTTAATGATGTTAGAACAATGTTTAATTGTTTATACTTGAACCTCAGGGAAAACAGTGGACCGAGGGAGAAACACAATTCTTATGGGACCATGAATGATTCTTCATGGAACCCTATGGATAATCAGTGCTGTGAGTCATAGCCTGGACCCCCACCTGTCATGCCTAATTCCCTTGATGTGTATGCTGAGGCCTTTCCAGAAATTTGTCAGTGAAAAGTTTGCTGTGCTATTGCAGTTAAAGGAAAATACATATTGTACAGTCTATGACAAACTGGACTGTGAACTCATGGATACTTTGTTGTGCTAAAAAACCTGGATGTAAATCATCTCTGTATTTTTATAGTGTTTAATAAGGTTTAATTTGAGGTTAAAAAGTCTGCACTGTGCTTTTAAATAGCTTTCAAAAATGAAGATGTGATTATAGCAAGCACAGCAAGCTCCCTTTTCCTTATGCTAACTACAGAAAAATTTATGTATGGGTTGAAGATTTATAATTAAATACAGTTTTTCTTGCTCCAGTAAAAACTGAAACTATCAATTCCATCATTAGAGTAACACATACCAAGTCTTCTAAAATCCAACAAATGTGTTGAACAATAGACTTTACCAACCCAATATCAAGCCAAATACAAGGAAATATATGAATCTATGAATGTATGTCATTTCCATGCAAATCCTTACCCAACTGTGACTATATTTGTAGATAAGAAATATAAGGGCACAAGTACATTTAAATGTGATTGTAAAAGTGAAGAACTAACCAAATAAGAGTTGTGTGCTATAAGAAGACACTAGAATGTATTCAAATTCTCTGTAGCATGATGTCAGATGCTGTGCAAGGTAGCATTTTATGATTCAGTGTAAGAACCTTCACCAGAAACTGGTGCTGTTTGTGTTCTGTTTCCAGAATTGTGATAAAATAACTCATAGTTATTAAAGGTTTATCTTGTATGATATTTTGCTACTGCAGGATGAGCATAATTCTAGTGATAGCCATATTGTTCTGGGAAATAATTATTGAAAACAAAATGTACAGGCACATTTCAGAGTGATGACCTTGAGCATGAGAAGAGATATAAAATCTTGTAAGACAATTCTGTGATATATCTATTTTATTTTATGTGCTTGATACATTTTGTTAAACATGTAAAAATTCATAAACCAACATCACCTTCATAGAGAAGAATTTTAGATTTAATCTATGTGATACCATGAAGAAAGCAGTTCAAAACCATTCAATTCTTTGTGTGTATATTAATGAATTTGTGTGCGTGTTTTTGTATTTTCTCAAGTGCATGTGCACTTGTCTATGGAGGACAGAGGATAACCTTGGGTATTGTTCATAGTCATCATCCTTCTAGTTTTATTTGCTTATTTATTTGTTGGTCAGATATTGTTTAGTTAGGAATCCACTTGTTTATGCTGGGATAATAGGAATGTGGCAGTGCACCAGGTTTCTTTTCCCTTTGGGTGTTGTTGTTCAAACTCAGGTCCTAATTCTTGCATGTGTTAAACCGTTTACTAATTGAGCTACTTTGCAAGTCCAGTTTTGAAGACATAGTATTGAGGATGGCCTCAAAGTTGTGATCCTTCTATTTTTGCCTCACAAATGCTAGAATTAAAATGTATGTGTCAACAGAAAATTAAGCGCCCTATGTACTCCCTAATAGGTGGCTCCTAGTCCAAACCCACTTAGAGACACTTAAGGATAATTCTCTGTAATACCTACAGTAATTGCAATGATTATGAACAGGAGGGATGGGGAAGGAGGGCCCCACCAGAAACAAGGAGAGAGGGGACCATGTTACAGCAGAGAAAATAGGCCACCATCAAGGACTGCAAGGGGTGACATCCAATACCCATCAGGATGGAGTGAAGGGCATTGTAGGAACAGCAAAAGTGAAAAAAAAATCAACAAACCATAATCCAGAACATCAGAGACTCTATATCAACCACCTGGAACTAGGCCAGCCTAATCTCTCCTCATCCTGAAGCTCAGGAAAATTTGCAGAAGAGGGGATGGTAAGATTGTAAGAGCACAAGGATGGGAGGAGCAATGATATGCAAGATACTCCACATAAGTTAGGGTGAAGCAATCATAATTGGACTTTGCATGCCCTGCGCAATGTCCAACACACTATTGACCCCACAAAGTCTAGCATTTTCTAAAGGCACTAGGATCCTTGGAGGCAAGGGATTGACAGCCACAGTAGTGTTCTTATGCTTAACGGGAACACAGGAAAGGGTTCTGGGAAATGCCACTGGATCCTTGCACCTCATCGGAGAGGAGGACCCAGAGGAGAGTTTGGCATGGACATTAAAGGATGCTCCGGGAATAGTAGGGGGAGGCACTGGGGGATGGGGAGGGAGGGAGAGTTGGGGGTTGGAGGGAGGAAGGGGACCGGTGTACCTGTTAAGTTTGTATGAGTGGAAATAATAAAAATAAATTAAAAAAAAGTATGTGTCAAATCTCATGACTTCATATTTTTATTTGGAAAGGATTTCTGTGTGGGTGTTGAAAAGAACATGTACATCAAAATGCCTACTGTGACCAGGGAATACTGTCAAAGCTACAGGTGAGAGAAATAATCAGATTCCTCATCAACACATGAAATCTGCAAGTTGCAATAAAAATCACCATGGCAAATGGTTAATCTCAGTATAATGGTGGCATGTAGACAACCACCAGCTTTCTGATTGAACTCAAGACCCACCTGTCAGGATGGAATACATTCCTGCTAATGTTAACTAGAACAAGAAACTAAAAGAGGGAAGGGAATAGATCAATAGGGAAAAACAGCCAATGAATTTATGGGTAGGAAGACAGTACACCAAACTGAGCTGTATCTACTATTATACTCAAAGATTTGAAGAACACTTAGCACTCAGCCTAGAAGTCTTCTTCTACAACAGAGGTAGAGAATCTCTACACCCTGACAAGATGGAGCCTAGGTTAGTAAAAATGTAGCAAAGTAAGCAATGGTGGCCAGCCATAATTCAGAACATCAGGGACCCAGCAATGCTCACCCAGAATCAGACTATCCTAATTTCCCCCCATCCTCAGCCTTAGGGAACCTCTTGGAAGAATGGGTGGTGAGATTGTAAGTACCTAAATATGGGAAAGTCCTCCACTGGACAGGACATCCCGTTCAAGGCAGGACTGCTTCATCTAGGAACTCACTCACTGCAGTGAGACTTATCCTTACTAGACCTGCACAATGACTGACATACCAACATGCCCCCATAGACTACCAGGAACTCAAGGAAGATAGGAACACACAGTGGAAACCTTAGGAACTAAAGCTGGCTGAGTGAAGAGAAATGCCATCAGTGGGGTGGCCTGAAAAGGTATATCTCTTGGTTTGCCACAGAGGCTTGAACCCCCACAAGAGTAGATAAGCCAGAGAGAACACTGGGGTCCATAGAAGTGGCCAGGCAATAGGGTGGGAGGGAGTGGAATGCATTGATATTGAGGAGGGAGAATGATAGGAGGGAAGGAGCATGGAGGAAAGCAGAGATTTGTAGTCAGTATGTTTGTAAAACTAAAAATATAAGCCCTGGGGTCCATAGAAGCAGACAGACAGGGGAAGTGGATTGAGGATGGGAAGGGGAATGGGTTGAAGGGAGATGTAGAGAATCAGGGATAAGTATTCAATATTCTTGTAAAACTAGAGAAATTTAAAAAATCCTTTTTTCTTTCACTCTTTTACAATTTCATACATGCAGATAATGTATTTGATCATAGCTACCCCTATCTCCCACTTCACATGGATATTTCCCTAGCATGTCCACTCCTGCCTTTATGTCCTAATTTTTTAAATTGAACAATATAAAATAATATGTAAGCAATAAAAGAAAATGCATTAAGGATGTAGATAATTATGATTGAGCTCCTAGTTCCACATGGTTAAGAATACATGATAAAGCTGAGGAAGAGCAGTTTTGTCCATCTTCTGTGAGACTAAGTTCATGGTGTGAGCACAGGAAGCCCCAGCCCACAGGAGGCCATCCCCCTTGTGAGCACAGGGAGCCCCAGCCTGGGGGAGGCCATCCTCATTGTGAGCACACGGAGCCCTAGCCCATGGGGAGGCCATCCCCCTTGTGAGCACATGGAGCCCCAGCCCACGGGAGATGATCCACAATGTGAGCACACACATGGAATTTAGGGTTCTGGTAAGCAGTAAGGCATGTCAGGCTATTGATTGTTCAGCTGTCTGCTGGTCAGACACTGACTGTAGAAATGGTCTCACCTTCTCTCTGCCACTGTCTGGCGCACATGGTTTCCACTTTACAACATTCAACCGAATACAGTACGGCAGTAACAGAGCGATCTGAATTGTAATCATGGTGTCGAACAAGAATCTTTGCTTAGGCAGCACTGTAGACAGGATCCCCTGTGTAGCCCGCGTACCAGCCTCACGAAGCCACCACTCCTAACAGTCACTTGCACATGAGACCCTTGTGGTGCCAGAAGCTTCCTGCCCAGCAGACGCAGGGGTGCGGGAGGAGCACAAAGCAAACGTAGGAGGGGATGGCGACCATGAAGGAGAATCTCAGCAGGGCTCCCAGCAGCATCCAGACCAGCCGCGGGACAGCTTCCAGCATCCCCGCCACCCTCACGCGGGGGTCTGTCCTGCCCTTCTCGGTCGGGCGCCTCATGGGTCCTGTTACTCCTCAGTGGGCACAGGTGGCAGGGATGCCTGGGCCAGGAGTCAAGGCAGAGAGGCAGGAGTGGGCGCACGGCCATCAGTAGTTTATGCCATGCCAGTTCCAGGGGAGAAATAGATAGTCTTTTAAGGCGGTAGAAGCAGCATGGCTGGCTGCAGCTGGCAGCGGGCTAAGTGACAGCTGACTCCACATGGCTGGAGCATCCTGGAGCATCTTTCCTGCTCTTGTTTGCTTTTTTCTTGGAGGGTCCGGCCCAGCCTAGTCCTCATACTCGGACTACCACTGCTCGGGCCAGTGATTAGACGGAAAAGATGTCAGCGTTTGCTGCTGGCATCACATGGGCGCAGCCGTCTTTGATCGTCCTCTGCACCCCTTGGTGCCCACCACCTCGAAGCTCCCGTGCCCCCCCCCCCATGCTCCTGCTGTTAGTGTCCCCCATCCCCACCGCTGTTGCCTGGTGGGCTGCTGCCTGGCCCGGGACTGGGGCCACTGCCATTGTCTATGGGCTTGTAGCTGCGGCGGCCCAGGCATGTGCGGTCGTTAGTGAGCAGCGCCATAGCTGCTGCTCGCCCCAGTGGAGCCTGGAGCCATGGAATTGGAGGAGCAGCAGCACAGGACCATGCTGGACCCCGCCACCATCCGCAAGGCCTTGCGCCTGGCCAAGAAGGACATCGACGAGAGCTGCGGCTCTGGGGCCTGGCAGGCCGCATGCCGCAGCATCCACGCGGTCCCCTCGCTATTGCCCCTGCGCTCTGCGGCCGCCGGCCCAGGGTGTGGGCGGGCGGTGGGGCTGTCTGAGGCGGGGCGGTGGGGCGCTTAGGAGTGGCTGCCCGGCCCAGCCCTATGCACCGCCATGTTGGCCTCCAAATTTTCCATTTTGATTAAAAAAATCTTTTTTAAAATTTTTTATTATTTTTAATACATTTTTTATTATTTCCGCTCATACAAACTTAATAGGTAGACCAGTTCCCCTCCTCCCTCCTCCTCCCCCCCAACCCCCTGCTCCCCCTCCCCTCCCTCCCCATCCCCAGTGCCTCCCCCCCAATTCCCAGAGAGTCCTTTATTGTGTATGCCTAACTCTCCTCTGGGTCCTCCTCTCCGATGACGTACAAGGACTCAGTGGCATTTCCCTGAACCCTTTCCCGTGTTCCCCTTAAGCATAGGAACACTACTGTGGCTGTCAATCCCTTGCCTCCAAGGATCCTGGTGCCTTTAGCTGATGCTAGACTTTGTGAGGTCAATAGTGTGTTGGACATTGCGCAGGGCATGCAAAGTCCTATTATGATTGCTTCGGCCCTAACTAGTGTGGAGAATCTTGCATATCATTGCTCCTCCCATCCTTTTGCTATTACAATCTTACCGCCCCCTCTTCCGCAAATGTCCCTAAGCTTCAGGATGGGGAGAGATTAGGCTGGCCTAGTTCCAGGTGGTTGATATAGAGTCTCTGAAGTTCGGGATTGTGGTTTGTTGATTTACTTTTGCAGTTTTGCTGTTCCTGCAATGCCCTTCACTCCATCGTGATGGGCACTGTATGTCACCCCCTGGCCAGAGACAAAAAGCTGTTAAACTGGAGTCTTGTTATAATAGCACATTCAAGGGTAGATGTAATAAGAGTAGGAAACCTCAGTGAGGGAGGGGTCAATCACCCATTTGCAAAATGATTACTTTTTATCTGCCAGACTATATGCCCTCCCCTTCTGGTGAGATCATACCCCTTCAGTTGTACATGATCAGGAACGAACGTCTGTGAACTTAACCAGGTGTCACATTACTTACTTGCATTCGTTGATGGAGGCCTATTTTCTCTGCTGTAACATGGTCCCCTCTCTCCTTGTGTCTGGTGTGACCCTCCAACCCCATCCCTCGTATTCATAATCCTTGCAATTACTGTATTACATAGGTTTACCTTTGAGTGTCTCAATGTGGGCTGGGTGAGTTTGGTACTAGGAGCCACCTATTAGGGAGTACATATGGCACTTAGTTTTTTGGGTTTGGGATACTTCACTTAATATAATTGTCTCTAATGACATCCATTTCCCTGCAAATTCCAGTAATTCATCATTTTTGATGGCTGAGTAGTACTCCATTGTATAGATGTACCACTGTTTCCTTATCCACTAGTCAACTGTTGTACATTTGGGTTGATTCCATGACTTTGCTATTGTAAGCAGTGCTGCTATGAACATGGTCGTGCTTGTGCTATGGAGGTGAACCTCTGCTGCATGGGGGGTTATTCCCAAAAGTGGGATAGCAGGGTCATATGGCATTTCAATCTTTAATTTCTTTAAGAATCTCCAGATGGCTCGCCAGAGTGGCTGTATGAGCCTGTATTCCACCAGCAATGTAGGAGAGTCCCCGTCTCTCTACATCCTCTCCAGCATTTGTTGTTGTTTATATTGTGGATTTTTTGCCATCCTGACCGGGGTGAGATGATACCTTAGGGAAGTTTTGATTTTCATTTCCCTGATAGCTAAGGATGTGGAGCATTTTTGAAAGATATTTGTTAGACATTTTAACTTCACCCCTGGTAAAGTTTCTTTTGGGCCATTTGTTTCTTTGGTGTTTTTTTTTTTTTCTTTTTTTTTATTTCTTCCACTCATACAATGTTAATAAGTACCCCATTCCACTCCCTCCCTCCACCCCTCCCTGGACCCCCTTGCTCCCTCCACTTTTCCCCTTCTTTTCCCCCCTCCCTTTCTTTCAGTAACTTCATTTCCTTTATTTCCTTTTTTTATAATACATTTTTTATTATTATTTCAGCTCATACAAACTTAATAGGTACACCAGTTACCTTGGTATTTAGTTTTCTAAGTTCTTTGTGCACTCTGGATAATAGAGCTCTATCAGATATGTGGTTAGTGAAGATATTCTCCCATTCTGTGGATTGCCTTTGAACTCGTTATAATCTCTTTATCTGAACAGAAGCTCTTTAATTTCACAAGGTCCCAGCTGTTGAGAGTTGGTAGCAGTGACTGTGCCATTGGATGTCTGTTTAGGAACTGTTGGCCTAGCCCAATCAGCTCCAGGGAGTTCTCTACCGTTTACCTATGGTTTTTATAGTCTCTGGCCTTATATCAATGTCCTTGATCCATTTGGAATTAAGTCTTGTACATGGTGACAAGTACGGGTCCAGTTTAATCTTCTGCATGTGTAGATCCAGTTTTGCCAGCACCATTTGTTGAAGATACTGTTCTTTTTCCATTGGATTTTTTGAGCCCCTTTGTCAAATATCAAATGGCTGTAACTTTGTGGGCTTATATCTGGGTTTTCAACCCTTATCCATTGATCTGTGTGTCTATTTTGGAGCCAGTACCAGGCTGTTTTTATAACTATGGATTTGTAGTATAGACTAAGGTTTGGTATGGTGATACCTTCAGGAATGTTTTTGTTACTCAGGATTGTCTTTTTATGGTGGAATTTTTTTCTTTCACCCTCAATCATGACTGCTAGTTGATGAGTATATTAGTCTAGGTTGGAATTTGAGCTCATTCTTTACTTGAAATTTATCTTCCCAGGCTCTTCTGGTTTTTACTGTCTCCATTGAAAAATCAGCTGTTATTTTCATAGGATTACCTTTAAATGTGACTTTTTTCTTCTCTTGACACGTTAAGTACATTTTCTTTGTCATATGTCTATATTGTTTTGACTGTAATTTGTTGTGACAAGTTTCTCTGAATGGTGTATGATATGACTTCTGTGCTTGGATGGGGATCTCGTTCATTATATGTGGAAAATTTTGATTAAAAATAGTGTAAAAAATGTCTTCCTTGATGGCTTCCTGGGTTTCCTCTTCTGGTATTCCATGAATGTATAGGTTTTGTTTCTTCAAATGAAGAATATTTGAATATTTCTCTCCAGTATTTTTTTCCACGTTTTCAACGTCTTTAATTGAAATAATTTGTTCTTTCATCTTGTTTTCTAGTTCTGATATTCTATTTTCTGCTTTGTTTGTTCTTTCTGGTAAGACTTTCTGTTGTATTTTTGATTATAGCTAGCTTAGTTTTAATTTCAAGATTATCTCACTATGAGTTTTTTTTCTTTTTTATTAACATTTTTATTATCTCTGCTCAAACAAACTTAATAGGTACACCGGTTCCCTCCCTCCCTCCTTCTCCCCCCACCCCTCTGCTCGCCCTCCCCTCGCTCCTCTCTCCCCACTACCCAGTGTCTCCCCTCCCCCAATCCCCGGAGAATCCATTAATGTGCATGCCTGACTGTCCTCTGGGTCCTCCTTTCTGATAACATACAAGGACCCAGCGGCAATTCCCTGAACCCTTTCCTGTGTTCCCCTTAAGCATAGGAACGCTATTTTGGCTGTCAATCACTTGCCTCCAAGAATCTTGCTGCTTTTAGCAAATGCTAGACTTTGTGGGGTCAATAGTGTGTTGGACATTGCGCAGGGCATGCAAAGTCCAATTATGAGATTTATTAGAGATTTATTGTCGAGTGTCTCTAGGTGGGCTGGGTGGGTTTGGTACTAGGAGCCACCTATTAGGGAGTACATACGGCGCTTAATTTTGCATATCATTGCTCCTCCCATTCTTGTGCTCTTACACTCTTACCGCCCCCTCTTCCACAAATTTCCCTGAACTTCAGGATGGGGATAGATTAGGCTGGCCTAGTTCTAGGTGGTTGATATAGAGTCTCTGAAGTTCGGGATTATGGTTTGTTGATTTTCTTTTGTGGTTTTGCTGCTCCTGCAATGCCCTTCACTCCATCGTGATGGGTATTGGATGTCACCCCCTGGCCAGAGATAAAAAACTATTAAACTAGAGTCTCATTATAAGAGTATATTCAAAGGTAGATGCAATAAAAGTAGGAAAGCATAGTGAGGGAGGGGTCAATCACCCATTTGCAAAATGGTTAATTATTATCTGCCAGGCTGTATGCCCTCCCCTTCTGGTGAGATCACACCCCCTCAGTTGTAGATGATCAGGAACGAAAAGTCTGTGAACTTAACCAGATGTCTCATTGCTTACTCGAAGTCCTTGATGGAGGCCTATTTTCTCTGCTTGTTATATGGTCCTCTCTCTCCCTGTTTCTGGTGTGGCCCTCATACCCCATCCCTCCTGTTCATAATCCTTGCAATTACTGTATTACAGAGATTTATTGTCGAGTGTCTCTAGGTGGGCTGGGTGGGTTTGGTACTAGGAGCCACCTATTAGGGAGTACATATGGCGCTTAATTTTCTGGGTCTGGGATACTTCACTTAATATAATTGTCTCTAATGACATCCATTTCCCTGCAAATTCCAGTAATTCATCATTTTTGATGGCTGAGTAGTACTCCATTGTATAGATGTACCACTGTTTCCTTATCCACTAGTCAACTGTGGGACTATTTGGGTTGATTCCATGACTTTGCTATTGTAGACAGTGCTGCTATGAACATGGTCATGCTTGTGCTATCGAGGTGGACCTCTGCTGCATGGGGGCTTATTCCCAAAAATCTCAGGGTCATATGGCATTTCAATCTTTAATTTCTTTAAGAATCTCCAGACAGCTCGCCAGAGTGGCTATATGAGTCTGCATATCCACCAGCAATGTAGGAGAGTTCCCCTCTCTCCACATCCTCTCCAGCATTTGGTGCTGTTTTTATTGTGAATTTTTGCCATCCTGACCAGGGGTGAGATGATATCTAAGGAAAGTTTTGATTTGTATTTGCCTGATGGCTAAGGATGTGGAGCATTTTTAAAGATATTTGTTAGACATTTTAATTTCACCCCTAGTAAAGTTTCTTTTAGGTTCCAGGGACCATTTTTTAATTGGGCCATTAGTTTCCTTGATATTTAGTTTTCTAAGTTCTTTGTGCACTCTGGATAATAGACCTCTATCAGATATGTGTAACTGTGTGGGCTTATATTTGGGTCTTCAAGCCTTATCCATTGATCTGTGTGTCTATTTTGGAGCCAGTACCAGGCTGTTTTTACAACTATGGATTTGTAGTATAGACTAAGATTTGGTATGGTAATACCTCCAGCAGTGTTTTTGTTACTCAGGATTGTCTTTGCTATCCTGGGTCTTTTGTGCCTCCATATGAATTTTGAGATTGTTTGGTCAACTTCTTTAAAGAATTGCTTTGGGATTTTAATTGGTATAGCATTGAATTTGTATATTGCCTTTGGTAGGATGGTCATTTTTACGATGTTGATTCTGCCAATCCAGGAACACGGGAGGTCTTTCCACATTCTGGTGTCTTCTGAAATTTCTTCCTTTAGGGTTTTAAAGTTTTCATTGTAAAGGTATTTTACCTCTTTGGTTAGGTTTATACCAAGGTATTTCATTTTTTTAAGGGCTATAGTAAATGGGATTGTTTCTCTCAGGGCTTTTTCACTTCTTTCATTCTGAGCATATAGGAAAGCCACTGATTTTTGTACATTTATTTTGTATCCTGCTACCCTGTTGAAATTCTCAATTAGTTTGAGGAGCTTTCTGTTGGATTTTTTGGGATCATTCAGGTATAAGATCATGTCATCTGCAAATAGGGATAGCTTGATTTCTTCCTTGCTGATTTGAATCCCTTTTATGTCCCTTTCTTGTCTCATGGCTTCAGCTAAGACTTCAAGTACAATATTGAATAGAAGTGGCTGAGAGTGGACAGCCTTGTCTAGTTCCTGATCGAAGTGGGAATGCTTCCAGTTTTACCCCATTGAGTATAATCCTTACTGTAGGCTTGTTGTATACTGCTTTTATTATATTGATAAAGGTTCCTTCCATTCCTACTGTCTCTAGCGTTTTGATCATAAAAGGCTGTTGGATCTTGTCAAAAGCTTTTTCTGTATCTATTTAGAGTATCATGTGGTCTTGGACTTTGGATTGGTTTTTATGATGAATTATGTGTATAGATTTGCGTATGTCGAACCAACCTCGTGTGCCGGGAATGAAGCCTACTTGGTCCCCGTGAATGATCTTTTTGATATGCTTTTGAATCCGATTTGCTAAGACTTTGTTGAGAATCTTTGCATCTGTGTTCATCAGAGAGATTGGCCTATAGTTTTCTTTTTTAAGTGTATCTTTATTAGGTTTTGGAATTAAAACAATATTAGCTTCATAGAAGGAATTTGGTAGTGTTCCTTCCTTTGCTACTTGTTGGAACAGTTTAAGGAGTATTGGTGTTATTAACTTCTTAGATGTCTGGTAGAACTCTATGCTGAATCCATCTGGTCCAGGACATTTTTTGGTGGGAAGATTTGAGATTACTTCCTCAATTTCCTTATATGTTATAGGACTATTTAAATAATTCACAACTTCCTGATTCAATTTAGGTAAGTTGTGTTTACTTAGGAATTCATCCATCTCTTTTGTGTTGTCAAATTTCACAGAGTATAAGTTATATGATGTTATAAGAAATATGATGTTATAATATTCTGAATTTCTTGGGTATCAGTAGTGATAACTCCATGTTCATTTCTAATTTTGTTAATTTGTGTTTTCTCTCTCTTGCTTTTGGTTAATTTAGCTAGGGGTGTATCTATCTTATTGATTTTTTCAAAGAACCAGCTTTTTGACTGGTTGATTTTTTCTATCGTTTTCTTAGTCTCGATTTCAGATATTTCTCCCCTTATTTTGCTAATCTCCTCTCTTCTACTACTTTTGGGATCAGATTGCTCAAGATTCTCTAAAGCCTTAAGCTGCATTGTTAAGTTATTTATTTCTGATGTTTCCATTTTTTTGATGTAGGCATTAAGAGCTATGAACTTACCTCTTAGGACAGCTTTCATTGTGTCCCAGAGATTTTGGTAAGTTGTATTTTCGTTATCATTCACTTTCAGGAAATCTTGAATTTCCTTTTTAATTTCTTCTTGAATCCAGTTCTCATTCAGCATCATAGTGTTAAGTTTCCAGGAGTTAGTGTATTTTCTGTTGTTTGTTGTGTTGTGGATGTCCTGCTTTAGGCCGTGGTGGTCTGATAGGGCACAGGCTAGAATTTCAACTTTCCTGTATATGTGTAGATTCATTTTGTGGCCCAATATGTGATCTATTTTGGAGAAAGTTCCGTGTGCTGCTCAGAAAAATGTGTATTCTTTGGTACATGGATGAAAAGTTCGATTGACATCTGTAAGGTCCATTTCTTTAAGGTTTTGATTAAGTTCCAAAGTGTCCCTGTTAAGCTTTTGACCTGTTGAGAGGGCAGTGTTGAAATCCCCAAGAATTATCATTTTGGGGTTGATTTCCTGCTTTAGGTGCTGTAGGGTTTTCTTAATGAATGTGGAGGGGCCCATATTGGGTGCATATATGTTCAGTATTGTGAAGTCTTCCTTCTGAATTTACTTGTGACTAAAATGTAGTATCCGTCTGTGTTTCTTATGATTTTTTTGGGTTTGAAGTCCACGTTGTCTGACAGCATAATGGCTATCCCTGCCTGTTTCCCAGTTCCATTAGCCTGCAGAATTTTGGACCAGCCTTTCATTTTTAGGATGTGCCTATCTTTTGTGGTGAGATGAGTTTCCTGAAGGCAGCAGATTGATGGACTGTGATTTTTAATCCAAGTTTGTAATCTGTGTCTCTTAATCAGTGAATTAATACCATTGACATTTAATGTTATAATGGAGAAATTATTTTTAATTCTGGACATTTTTTGTGTTTAGTGGATTTCGTAAGCTTATTGTTTTACATATATTTTTGTGGTATTATACTTCCCTTCTGTCCTCCTGTATATGCTTATTCTTTTCTTCAAGTTTGCATATCATTTCTAGCATTTTTTGAAGACCTAGTTTGGTGGACATGTAAGCCTTCAAGTTGTCTTTGTGCTGGAAAAGTTTTCTTTCTCCCTTGATCATGACAGATAGTTTTGCAGGGTAAATCAGTCTGGGTTGGCATTTTTGCTCATTTAATACTTGAAGTACGTCTCTCCACGCTCTTCTTGCTTTTACTGTTTCCACTTAGAAGTCATTTGTTGTTTTAATATGTTTGCCCTTAAAAGTTACTTGCTTTTTTTCTCTTGAAGGTCTCAGCACCTTTTCTTTGTCTTGAATGTGGAGTGTTTTGACTATTATTTGCCATGGTGATTTTCTATTTTGGTCATATATGTTTGGAGTGGGAAATGCCTCTTGTATTTGGATGGGCCTCTCATTCTTCAGTTGTGGGAAGTTTTCATTTATGATAATTTGAAAAATTTCCTCAGATGTGGTATTTTGAGATTCTTGCTCTGGTATTCCACGAATGCGCATGTTAGGCTTCTTCAGGGTGTCCCATATCTCTTGAATGTTCCTCTCCAGTATCTTTTTGGCTTTAACAATCTCTTCCATTGAGCTGGTTACTTCTCCCACTTTGTCTTCAAGATCTGAAATTCTATTTTCTGCTTTGTTAGTTCTGCTGATAAGACTCTCTGTTGTGCTTTGGGTTGAAGATAGCTTGTCTTTTAGTTCAGTTTTAAACTCGCTTGAGTCTGTTTTCACTGCTCTACGCCTATTTTTGTTTCTTGAACTGTTTTTCTCAACTCCTCCAGGTGCTTGTTGTGTTCCTGTTCAAAGTGGTTGATGCAGTTGTTTAACTCCTCTTGGATTTCCTGTTTCATAGTATTAATCATGGTAATGATCATACTTTGAAAGTCGTTGTCTTGGTCTGGCTTTCTTGGCTGTTTTCTGTGAATTTTTCTGCTTGGAATCCATCATTAAGGGGTTAATTCTTTCAGTGGGAGATTGGTCTCCTTGGGTTTTGTTTCTCATGGATCTGCACTTTGACTTGGGCATTGTTGTTTTGTCTTCTAGGGCTTTTCAGTTTCTATGTGTTTTTGACTGATTTAGTTGGTATTCCTACACTTGGGCAGTTATTACTAGTGCTTGACTTGGGGTTGGGTATGTTTGTCTTTTATTATTGTTATTTCCTAGTTGAGGCTGTTAGGTTGTTAGTACATCAATTAAGTCAGGTTAAGTAGACAAGGAGTGAATATTAGTATGATAGTGCACTTTTACGATGTAGTGTCTTGGTGATATATGAGGGTGAGCGGTATGATCCCTGGAGTTGTGTTTTTGGGGTGGCTTTATGGAAAAGTTAATCTATAATTATTAATATTAGAAAGGAACAGTAAGGTGAAAAAAAAGGAGGTTTACTTACCTTTGGGCTGGATGTGAAGAATCTCTCCCATGTGATAGGATGATTGTAGAGGTTTACAGATGTATGGACTTTGGCCCTTAGAACTTTGCTTGAGTTTTCTTTGGACTCTATTGAATTCTGAGAAGCAGTGTGTCTTCTGTAGACCATGTGCGTGGGTCCCCAGTGGGCCAAAGAGGCAGAGGGGCTGATGTTGATGGCAGAATTCTTCATCTTGGACCTGGGACTTGGCTTAGTGCCCCACCCAAGCTCCAGGGATGGAGGAAAGGAAGCAAGTCCTGTCCAGTTGGGCGGACAGTTAGGCGGGAAGGAGAAAGGGGCTTGGGGCCTGGGGCGTGGCCCAGGCCAAAACCAGACACAGGGCGACCTGGGCGGGGACTCACCTGGAGGCCTGGTGGAGCGGGGAGTGGGCGGCCTGTTCCGGCGAATGAAGGCAATGCGGGAGGGAGAAGGGGTCCTGGGGTCCCGAGGCATGGCCCAGGCCAATGCCTGAGGCAGCCTGGGTGCCGGCAGGACGCGGGGCGACCTGCGAGTTTTTTTTCAACTGTGCAATGCCTAGTTTTGTTTCTTCAACTGCCTTTCTTATTTCCTCTATGGTGTCTTTTTTGCTTTTTTTCATATTTGTTTATTTAGTTATTTAACTCCTCTCGGATTTCTTCTTTCATTGTTTTCATCATGATAGAGATCATCATTTGAAAATTCTTGTATTGGTTTTGAATTCTTTACTAATGTCTGGAGGGTTATTATGGGAGGAATCCATTGTTATGGGGTCAACATTTTTTGCGGGAGAGTTGTTGCCATGGCTTTTGTTGTTTCTTGTGGATTTACAGTGTGACTTTGCCTTTTATGTTTGGTTTCTAGAATCTTTCTTGGTGTGTGTTTATAACTGTACTTGGATTATTATTGTTACTGTTTATCTAGGTTTTTAAGGTCTCAGTCTAGGGCTTTTTACTGTTATTTTATGGATAAGGCAATATGGTAGCAAAAAATGGTGTGAAAGCCTTTCTCTGGTTCTTGGAGTGACATAGTTTAGGTCTTGATTTGTCTGGATATTTGCAATTGGATGTCAAGCGTTGTTATATGCAGTTTGGGTTAAGTATTAGATCTTTATATTATGAAATAGGGTGGGCTTAGTAGTCAGGGATTAGGTCTTAGAGTACTATGTCAACTGTTAATTCCTTCCATGTTCATGAGGGTGAATAATTAGCGCCCTAAGAGGTGGCTATGTGGGGTTTTAGGTGTGTTGTACAGTGGCCTGAAGTGGAGGTGACTGTCAACTGTGATGAGAAGGAAAGTAAGAGGGGTTACTTATCTTAGGGTTGAATGTGCTGTTTGATAGAGTAGCTTTAGAGTCCTCAGTAGCAAGATGTTGTTGTTCTGTTCCTACATTTGTGTTGCCTGTATACTCTGTTAAAATCTTGGAGGTTCTATTATTGGTTGACTGAGGGGGGTGTTGGTTAAGGTTGTCTTGCTCTGGCCCCCAAAGAGAAAGGAAATCTATTTTGCCAATGTCTCCTGGTGTCCCTGAGCTCAGGGGAATGCCCTGTACAGGAACCATGCCAAAAGGAACTCAGATCTGCTATAGCCTTTTGATGACCCAGAGCCAAGGGGCGTGGCCAAGGGGCTGCTTGCAACTTACCATCCCTCTCCACAGAGAAAATATGATTCTCCAATGCTTCCATGTGCCCCAGAACCTAGATAAGTGCCTTGCATAGTCCCCAACCCAAATGGAATCTGATTTGCTACTGCCTGCTGATAACCCAGAGCCTAGGGGCATGGCTTAAGGGGCTGCCCACAACTTACATCCCTCTGTAGCTAGGAAACCAATTTGACAATGCCTTCTGGTGTTTCAGAGATTAAGGGAATGTCCCATGTAGGACCAGAGCCCCAGATAAATTTTATTTAAAAATTATCATTTAAATTTACTGAATGATCCAGTTACTCTACATTTTCTTCAAACCATGATATTCTGCTTTCTGCATAATCCAGCCTATAGGTTTTTACACTGGCATTTTTCTGCATTATTTATTTATTTTTCACTTTCAGCATCATTTCAGTTTTTGCTTTGTCTTTTATGTGTCTTTATTGAAATCTATTTTGATAGTTTGAATAAGTACCTTTTTTCATTCAGGTCTTTGACTACATTCATGTCTTCTTTGAGTTGTTTGGATAGATTGACAATTATTTTTTAATTCTTTGGGAGTTCCTTTTTCACTCTCAGTGGGCTCCAATACTGTGGAATTGATATTTCTTGGAGGAGACATGTTGCCTTGGATTTTCATTTCTATGCAGTTAGTTTCACGTCTGGTGATTATTCATTATTCCTTTCTCCTCTGTGTTTTTTCCAAATTGTGTGTCGATATCAAAACTGCATCATGATAGTAATCTGTAATGGAGTCTTAGGTGGGGGAAATTAGATGATATTTTATCTCTTGTGAGTGGGATTAGTGTCTTCATAAGAGTTCTAAAAACTCTCTAACTTGTATTCCATGTGAGGACAGTGGAATGCTGAAAGTCAGCAAATCACAAGAGGATCCTCACCAAAGCAGACCATTTGGGAACCATGATATGTATCCAGTCCTCAGAACTGTGAGAATCAAATCTTGTTTTAGGCTGCACAGTGCACTGTAATTTGTTATAGCATCCCAAGTTAACTGAGGAGAGCTGTCAGCTTTACTGTCCCTGTTCCCATATACACTAAGTTGTGAAAGTACACAATCAACTTAAACAACGAATTTCACAACTTTTCTCAAATGTCTTCTAACACATTTTTTCAAGCTATTGTGATCCCCACATAACACAATAAGGCTTAACTGATTTTACCACATTTCCAAAAAGGTTTAACACTTGTACTGTTTTTATACTTCTACACAGTAAAATCTTCTGCATTTTTATTTTAATAATAATGCAGAAGATTTTTAAACATATGATAAAAACAATCTTCAAAACATAAAAATGTCTACAAGTTAAGATTGTATGTGGAAAGTGACTGGCAGCTCAAAATACTAATCTTAGCAGATAACTATCAATTTTAACAACCAAATGAAGATTTACAGAAGAGATGAGTTCAATAAATTCAATTAATGTTAGCCTTGCTTTAGATATTTTCAGTCTTTTTTCAAAATAATAACACTAAAATAACACAAAATTGATGTGAAAGAAACTTCTAATATATTATGTATAAGATGGTTAATATCCTAATATACATATATATACACACTATTTTTATTATATCGCCTGTTACTCATATCAGTGACTGCACAACTGCTCATAAAAAACTTGAGTGCTGAAGATTTGGCTAAGGGGTTAAGACTTGCCTCGTAAGGAGAAGGTTTTGATTTCCTATCCCAGATCCCATGTAAAACTGCCAGACAGAAATGGTGACAGGCTGCTTTTCTGGCCTTGGTTGGTGGAGTCTGGGAAATGCCAGAATGAAACTGAAAGGAGTTAAAATAATTCAGGATGATTCCCTTGATCTTTCACAGGAACGCACAATGCCCTCTGGTACAGACACACACACACACATAAAATAAATAAATAAATTAAAAAATTCTTCAGTCAAATTTATCATGGCAAAACATTTAGATCTTTTATGTATGTGCAGTAACATGTTCTTAGAAACATCTTGTACGAAAGTAAAACACATTTATTATTGCCCAGATTTTTAAACTTTGTGTGTGTTATGTATATGTGTTTGTTCATGTTTGTATATGTATATGTATGTGTCTAAGTGAGTGTGTACATGTAGCAGAGCATGTTCATGTAGATTAAAAGACGACTTGAGCCTGTCAGTTTTTTCCTTTTACCAAGTGTGTTTCAGGATGAAACTCAAGTTTCTAGACTAATGTGGTAAGTGAGTCATACTGTGCTGAAGTCCTATGGATCAAGAAGCTCATTCTAGAGTCTCCTTACCTCTGCCAGCCTGTGCAGAGTATACATAATCCACAGCTTTTGAAAACCTTCCACTATAAATGTTGACAGTGTAAAGGCCCCTCCCATGGATACATCTCTCTTTATATTTTTTGAACAAAAGATTTAGAAGTTATAAATGAAACACTTAATTAAGAAAAAATAAGAAATATTTATATTATATTCTAAAAAACATAAATAACTGAAAAATACATCATGTCTACATAGAAATGCAAAATGTCTGACATTGCTTTTCTGATACTAATTTTATGGTTTATCTTAAATGGCACTTATGATGTAATTTCCATAAAAACTTCCATAGGGAAGTTTTGATTTCTTTATTTCTTAGGCTATATATTATAGGGTTCAAAGAGGGAGGCATCATAGAATAGAAAACAGACACCAAGAAATCTACAGTGTGTGGGGTATCTGGGACTGGCTTCAAATAGGCAGTGACACCTGTGACAAAAAATGTGGTCACAACTATGAGATGGGGCATGCATGTGGAAAAGGCCTTTGACCGCCCTTGTAAGGAGGGCATTCTCAGCACTGTATTGAAAATGTAGACATATGAAAATCCAATAGACATTAAACAAATAAATCCGTATATGACTCCAATGATCACACTAACATTAATGGTGATGTGCATTTTTGAACAAGAAATTTTTAGCAGGGATGGGACATCACAGAAGTATTGTGGAAGTTTTCTGGAGCCACAGAAAGACAGAGAGAAAGTTCCTGCTGAGTATAAGACCCCAAATATACTCCCAAAACACCAAGCAGCAGCTACCATCTGCATGCAGACTTCCCTGTTCATGATGACATCATAATGTAGTGGGTGGCAGATGGCCACGTAGCGGTCATAGGACATGACTGTCAGAATGAAGAGTTCGGACCCAACAAAGTGAATCACCAACAAGACCTGACTCGCACATCCAGAGAAAGAGATGTTGTTCCTGTGGAGTAGAGAGTTCAGAACGAGGTTTGGGACGGTGACTGAAATGAGGCACATGTCCAAGAAGGACAAGTTCTTCAGGAAAAAGTACATGGGGGTGTGAAGACACTGCTCCACAGTGACAAGGATGATGATGAGAAGGTTCCCCACAAGAGTCCCCAGGTAAATCATCAGAAACACAGTGCCCTGTATCACCTGGAGCTGCTCATCGTCAGAGAATTCCATGAGGAAGAAGTCTGTCTCCAGTGTGTGGTTGGCCATGTCCTCAAGCCTGTTACGTACTGTGAGGCAAAGGAGGACAGGACTGGATGAGGTCTTGCCACACCCTTGTCTTCTAACAATGCATTTTCATTCCTGCAAGAGTCAACTACATTGCAGTTATAAAACATGAACATTTTACTTTCAATTGCCTGCGATTGTTTTATGGGCTTCTCATTATGTCACTCCCAATGTACTATATAAAATTTATACTAAATCGTTGGCTGAATTTCAAAAGAATTTTATAAAAAAGATAACAGTAAGCTGCTAAGGATCTGAGAGAGAAAGTATTCATTGAGTTAGTTACTCAAATCATGTTTGTTTAACAGGAACATTTCCATACTGAGAAAAAGATTTTTCAAATTAAATTTATTATACATGATGTATCATACAAATATAGAAAAGGGTTTAATTGAAGTTAACCTGCTGGATTAAGTTCATGGATTTTTATCAAAGCCCTATACAAAATTGTTATACAAAGAAATGCATAAATTTAAACATGTAAGCAAGAGACATAAAAATAAAAAAGATTTATTTTCATGAGGGAGTGCAAGTAAAATTAAAAATAAGAATAATGTAAAAGATAAAGGATGTAAATGATATTTAAATTAATAATTTCTTAAGGCTATTTTTGTATGACTAATGTACATTTTCTCTGTGACAGTAAAGCACACACTGTCATTCATAAGTTTTATTTTAAGTGAAGTTACAACCACTCAATGGAATCTCAAGTCACTAGAAATTGAAGTTCATATACATATCTGCACCATATAGGTTAGGATAGTTGTGAATAATATAACTTGTGTAGAGAATTCTCCCTTGCAAAAATAAACTTATTACTCTACATACACAACAAATTCAATGTTATACAAAGCTTTCTCCAGAGTAAATTTGATAAAGTATTTTATTCCCATTTGGAACCACAGCAATCAGTCCAGTCAAATATTTCTATTGGTACTAAATTATGCATTATAAAGCTCATTTATCGAGTTAAAAAAACCTCATTTTCACACAAATGAGAAATAAAAAAGTTGTCTCACAGTTATCTGCACTTTCCTTTTGTTATCTTAACTCTTTTGTATGTTATTCAGTGCTACATTGTGAAGCTAGTTTTAACTGTTGATGATGTTTGATAATCTTTTCTTTTTTGCTTGTATAACAAAATGCTGTTTCATTGTCAGATGAAACATGAACATGAAATTATTTTGTAATTGCTGATAATGCCATTTTCTGAAGTAATTCATACAAGGGAGTGAACAGACATGCATTAAAAACATACTTTGAATTATGTCAATGTGACCTGTACTCTTCCTTGGAATACTTATGGGAGGAAAAGAGAGATGTTCGCAAAGCTTCCAACCTGACGAAAAGTTTTTTTTTTTCTGCAGATGCAAATAATTATCACCATACTACATTTCATGTTATCAAATTTACCCAAATATCATACTATACCCCACACATTAAAACCTTAACATGTAAATTTATGATATTGAAGTAATTAAAATTATTCAAAAGAAAATTTGAATTTTGGTTTAGAACAATCCTTGGCTAGCAAATTTTTACCTTCAGGAAAAGGTTTTGCTGTGCATACTCGGTCATACATGGACAAGGAGACTGCCATTTCCATTCATTTTCCTACAAGCTAATATTTTTTCAGTGTTCAGATTCATGTGGTCATATTCACAATGTGATGATTTCCTAAAAGTTATTTAACTACCCATGGTGTGTGGGAGAAAATCAGCATCTTGCTTGTTTTTTTTAATGAGTCTAAAATAATGTTCAGTTGTTTATGTTTCACCCTCTGGGAAAACAGTGGACTGAGGGAGAAACATGATTCTTATGGGACTGTGAGAGACTCTTCATAGAACCCTCTGGATAATCAATGCTGTGAGCCCTAGCCCTCACCCACACCTCTCATGCTTCACTTCCTTGGCATGTATGCTAAGGCCCTTCCAGAAATTTTTCAGTGAAAAGTTTGCTGTGCCATTACAGTAAAGGAAAATACTCATCTATTGTATGGTCTGTGACAAACTGGAATGCGAACTTAACGTATGTTTTGTGCTAACAACCTAGATGTAATTATTTCTGTGTATTATCCTTATAGTGTTTAATCAAGGTTTCCATTTGAGGTTAAAAAGTCTGCACTATCCTCTTAAATAGCTTTCAAAAGTGAAGATGTACTTATAGCAAGCACAGCAAGCTCCCTTCTCCTTATGCTAACTGCAGAAAAATTTATGTACGGGTTGAAGATTTATAATTACAGCTTTTCTTGCTCCAATAAAAACGGAAACTATCAATTCTATCATTAGAGCAATACACATCAGTCTTCTAAAATTCAACAAATTTGTTGAACAATAAGCTTTGCCAACCCAATGTCAAGCCAAATACAAAGGAAATGTATAATGCTATGAATGTATGTCATTTCCATGCAAATCCTAATTCAACTGTGACTAAATTTGTAGATAAAACATATAAGGAAACAGGTACATTTAAATGTGATTGCAAAAGTGAAGAGCAAATAAGAGTTGTGTGCTACAAGAAGACACTAGAATGTGTTCAAGCTCTCTGTGGCGTGAAGTCAGATGGTATGTGAAGAGGCATTTATGATGCAATGTGAGAACCTTCACCAGAAACTAGTGAAGTGTCCTATTTCCAGAACTGTGATAAAATAACTCATTGTTATTAAAGGTTCATTTTTTCTACTGCAGGATGAGCATAATTCTAGTGACAGCCACATTGTTCTGGGAAACAGTTACTGAAAATAGAATGTACAGGTAAGACTGTTGGGATTCATGGTATTTTTAGAGAGATGACCTTGACCATGAAAGGAGATACAAAACAGTGTAAGATAATTCTGTGACTTATATCTATTTTCCGCATTTTATGTGCTTGATGTATATGTTGTGAAACATATAAAATTCATAAATGAACATCACCTTCACAGAGCAGAATTATAAATTTAACCTATGCAATACCACGAAGATAGTAGTTCAAAAACCATTCAATTCTTTGTTTGCATGTTAGTGAATTTGTATGTATGTTTTTGTATTTGCTCAAATGCATATGTACTTGTCTATGGAGGGCAGAAGACAACCTTGGGTATTGTTCATAGGCATCATCCTTCTAGTTTTATTTGTTCATTTATTTGTTGAACTAGCCAGGTAGGGAAGTCTGGTAAGATGTTGAGTCTTAGGAATCCATTCGTTTGTGCTGCTTCAGGTTGGGATAACAGGAATGTGGCAGTGTACCAGTTTTCTTCCCCTTTTGAGTGCTGTTGTTCAAACTCAGATCCTAGTTCTTGTGTGTGGCAAACCCTTTACTAATTGAGCCACTTTGCTAGTCCACTTTTGAAGACATAGTCTTCTATTTCTGCCTCACAAGTACTAGAATTATATGCATGTATCTTGACTCATGGCTTAGTATTGTTTTTTCAGAAAGGATTTCTGTGGGCATTAAAAAGAACATGTACATCAAAATGTTTTTAGTGACCAAAGAATACTGTAGACACTACAGGTAAGAAAAATAATTAGATGCCTCATCAAATCATGACATCTGCATGTTGCAATAAATACCACCATGGCAACAGGTAACCACCAGTGTAATAGTGGCATGTAGACAACCACCAGCTTTCTGATTGAACTCAAGACCTACTCGTCAGAATGGAACACATTCCCATTACTGTTAACTAGAACAAGAACCTGAAAAAGGGAAGGAAATAAACCAATAGGGGAAAACAGCCAGTGAACTTATGGGTTGGAAGACAGTACACCAAACTGCTTGTAAAAAGCTACAATTATACTCAAAGATTTGAAGACACTTAGCATTCAATGTAGAAGTCTTCTACAACAGAGTTAGAGAAACCTTGACACCCTGACAGGATAGAGCCTAGGCCAGTAAAAATGTAGTGAGGTGGACAATGATGGCCAACCATAATGCAGAATACCAGTGACCCAACGATGCTCACCTGGAATCAGGCCAACCTAGTCTCTCCCGATCCTAAGGCTTAGGGAACCTTGGGGAAGAAAAGGTGGTGAAATTTTAAGAACCTAAAGATGGGAAGGTCCATTAATGTACAAGACATTCCATTGAAGGCAGGACTTCTGCATCCAGGAGGTCACTGCAGTGAGACTTGTCATTACCAGACCTGTATAATGACTGACATACCTACATGCCCCCATACACTAGAGAGGAACTCAAGAGAGATAACACATAATGCAGACCTTAGGGATTAGATCTGGATGAGTGTAGTGAATTGTCCCTATAAGTGGGGTGGCCTGAGGAGGGGCAACTTGGTAGGCCACAAAGGTCTGAACCCCCACAAGAGTAGACAAGTTAGAGAGAACCCTGAGTTCCATAGAAGGGGCAAGCAGTAGGGTGGGAGGTAGGGGAATGGATTGATGAAGGGAAGGAAGGGGATGGAAGGGAAGAAGCATGAAGGGAAGCATGGATTCGTACTCAATATGCTTGTAAAACTAAAAAACCCTAATACAATAATAAAAAAAGATATAACCAAAAATCAGTCAACCAAATAAAAACGTTCTGCTGTGCAAATATCGTAATGTAAACAACTTGCATAAAAACTGTTCAATTAAGAGAAGCACTGTCAGCCTTTACCACCACTTGTCTTGGTTCAGAATTCTCTCCTTTACCCAGAAGATAACTGTGATTTTGACTTGTATTATTATATCCTCATATTTTAAAGTTGCTTAAGCATACAATCAAGAATCTTATCGAACTGTATTTTTTGGGCTTCAGATTAATGGAATTTCATTGTGAATATCTTTTATATCATAATTTTAATGAATTCTTTGAGACAACGTCTTGCTATGTAACCCTGCTGATCTGTAACTTTTTATGTAGACTAGAATGCCCGTCCACCTTGCTGTGAACCTCCTTCTAACAATGTGTTCAATATTCTTAGGCATGAAGAAAATGCAGATTAATAACTACTTTTGGAGAGGATGTGGAGAGAAGGGAACTCTCCTACATTGCTGGTGGGAGTGCAGGCTTATACAACCACTCTGGCGAGCCGTCTGGCGATTCTTAAAGAAGTTAAAGATTGAAATGCCATATGACCCTGCTATCCCACTTTTGGGAATAACCCCCCATACAGCAGAGGTTCACCTCGATAGCACAAGCATGACCATGTTCATAGCAGCATTGTTTACAATAGCAAAGTCATGGAATCAGCCCAAATGTCCAACAGCTGACAAGTGGATAAGGAAAATGTGGTACATTTTTACAATGGAATACTACTCAGCCATCAAAAATGATGAAGTAATGCAATTTGCTGGGAAATGGATGGAATTAGAAACAATTATATTCAGTGAAGTATCCCAGACACAGAAAATTAAGTGCTGTATGTACTCCCTAATAGGTGGATCCTAGTACCAAACCCACTTAGAGACACTCAAGGATAAATCTCTGTAATACCTACAGTAATTGTAAAGATTATAAACAGGAGGGATGGGGAAGGAGGGCCCCACCAGAAACAAGGAGAGAGGGGATCATGTTACAGCAGAGAAAATAGGCCACCATCAAGGACTGCAAGTAATGAGACATCTGGTTAAGTTCACCGACTTTCCTTCCTGATCATTTGCAACTGATGGGGTATGATCTCACCAGAAAGGGAGGGCATATAGTCTGGCAAATAGAAAGTAACCGTTTTGCAAATGGGTGATTGACCCCTCTCTCACCATAGTCTCCTGCTTTTATTCCATATACCTTTGAATATGCTCTTATAACAAGACTCTAATTTAACAGGTTTTTAATCTCTGGCCAGGGGGTGACATCCAATGCCCACCAGGATGGATCCAAGGGCATTGCAGGAGCAGCAAAACTGAAAAAAAATCAACAAACCATAATTCAGAACATCAGAGACTCTATATCAACCACCTGGAACTGGGCCAGCCTAATCTCTCCCCATCCTGAAGCTCAGGGAAGTTTGTGGAAGAGGGGGCAGTAGGATTGTAAGCGCACAAGGATGGGAGGAGTAATGATATGCAAGATACTCCACACAAGTTAGGGCCGAAGCAATCATAATAGGACTTTGCATGACCTGTTGCTATTCCAACACATTATTGACCCCACACAGTCTAGTATTTACTAAAGGCACTAGGATCCTTGGAGGGTAGGGACTGACAGTCATAGTAGCGTTCCTAAGCTTAAGGGGAACACAAAAAAAGGTTCTGGGAAATGCCCCTGGGTCTTTGCATCTCATCAGAGAGGAGGAACCAGAGGAGAGTTTGGCATGCACAGTAAAGGATGCTCCAGGGATTGGGGAGGGAGGCACTGGGGGATGGGGAGGGAAGGGAAAAGGGAGGGGGGAGCAGGGGCATCAGGGGGAGGTGGAGGGAGGGAGGGGACCAGTGTACCTGTTAAGTTTGTATAAGCAGAAATAATAATAATAAAAAAGAATAAAAGAAGCATATAGTAACAAACTAATAGTAAAAAAAAAAAAAAAGGCATGTGGAACAAAAAATATACAAGCCCACAAAAACACTCTAAAACACATGTTGGTCAGAAAACAACTTGATCAGATCACTACAGATCTTTAGTGATTTAAAGAAGAAAAAGCAAATCACATGTGAAGGTAAAGCCTTTGAGACCATAGTCAACTTTTCAATGGAAACCTTAAGATCATGAGTTTGGAGATATGTACTTCACATTATGAATAACCACAAGTGACAATCCAGGATACTGTATCCAACAAAGTTATCAGGCACAATTGAAGATGAAAGTAAAATTTTTGGCGATAAAGTAGGCTAGATAATAAAGGAGCTATATGCCTGTGAAGCTAGGTATGCAGTGTATACTGGAATGTATACTCAAGGCATTAGAAGAGAATAAATACACTCAGAAGACTACAGGGGAATTAATTTCAGGACACTGGCTAAGCAAAAGCCCACAAAAACAAATATCACACAACTGACAAAATGACAGGACTCAGCAGCCATCTTTCGATAATATCCTTAAATATCAATGGGGCTAATTCTCCAATCAAGATACATAGGCTGGAAGACTGGATTGTGATAGATGATTCATCGGTTTGCAGCCTCTAAAAAATTTGCTTCACTACAATAGATAGACACTATTTTAGGGTGAAAGTATGAGTAAAGGCATTCTAAGAAAATGGAATCAGGAAACATCCAAGCTTACTATTCAGATAGCTGAGAAAAATCATAAAAGTAAAATCAAAAAAGATAAAGAAGTTGTTATATAATACTTAAGTGAATCATCCATCAAGAAGATATTACAATTGTAAACATGTTTGCAACAGATTCATCTTAATTCATCAGGCTAATATAATTAGATGTGATGTTACAAGTCAGGTCAAAACATGGTGATAGTAGGAGATTTTGATACCTCATTTTCAGCAATAGATAAATCAACTGATCAAAAATTGTAGAGAAATTATAATTTAAAATATAAAACATGAAGTCATAAATTAAATGAACCTGACAAAAGTTTATAAAACATTCTTTTTTTGATTGAATATAGTAAACTTTATTATAGGGTTGTAGAATTCATACAACCAAAATTCCTTTCAGCAATCAGCACTTGTACAGTTTTGTGGATTTCCCAATGCAGATATCAGTGAAAGAGAATCATCACATTAGTAAAATGACTTCCTCATGAAAATTCTTCACATGTAAGTAAGATACATTTCAGAGCACCTAAGAGAAATGCAAAAAATGTAGTTTCTAAAACCAGGAAAGTTGAACAAAATGAAAAAGAAAACAATGTTAAGAGTTTTGACATGTTTCATACAAAATTTCAAAATCAACTTTACTGTATGAGTTTGCTTAAATAAAAACAAAGGATGGAATTTATTGTCAGGATGTTAGCTGATGTATTCATGCTGTTTTAAGAAATCTAAACCCTATAAATTCAAAAGAAAAGATAATTTTTAAATTTGTTTCAAACAACAAGCAATATCATTTATACTAGAATCTGATAAGAGCTTGCAGTGCTTAGTACTTTCCTTTCTCAGTATAAGCAATAGAGTGAATGTATGAATAAATATCGAGTATTCCATAAGGTTTAATATCAAAGTCATATTGTAAATCTTTAACTTCTGAAAAGTTTATAAAACATTCTATTTAAACATCGAAGAAGGCACGTTCTTATCAGCCCATGGAACTGTCTTCAATACAAATCATATGAAGAAAAACACAAAAAACACAGGAAAATTGAAATTGCATTGTATGCTATCTCATAAGCACGGAATAAAGCCTACAATAAATAGGAAGCAACCTAAAGCACATGTACTACTGGAGAGTAAACAACATTCTATAGAATGATAAATAGATCATAGTGTTAGGAAATGGATTGCAGGTAAGGAAGAAATAAAAAAGATCCATAATTCAATGAAAATGAACACAGAACATACACAAATCAACAGGATGCAATGAAAGCTGTTCTAATAGAAAATTTTATAATACTAAATACCTGCATAAAAGCAGAAAGATCCCCAATGTATATATTTATAATGCCTCTTAAAGTTTTTGAAAAATAGAAAAAATATCTACATGTGGTAAAACATAAGAAATAATCATAATCAGGGCAGAAATTAGTATAATAAAATGAAAAACAATAGAATGAACCAATTAATTGAAGAGAGTAACAAGATCAGCAAACCCTTAACCAAATTAACCAAAAGGAAGTCAGAAAATTCAAATAAAATTAGAGGTGAAGAGCCAGTGAGATGGCTCAGAGGTTAACCTTTGATTTGCAAGCAGAAAGTCCTAAATTCAGATCCCAGATCCATTGCAAAATCATGAGAAGGAAATGGCGGTGGCCTGTTCTGATTCTGGAAGGCAGAGCCTGGCAAACTCCAGAGCAAAATAAAGAAGAGATAGTGCAATGCAGGGTGAATTTACCCCTGTGTTTCCACAGGCATGCATACATACCCACCAGCATGCATACACACAGAGAGTATAAGAATCCTAGAAGAAAGAGTAGGTAATTCCCTCAAACTGCTTGGCCTAGACCACCATTTTCTAAACAGGACCCCAATAGCTCAGGAAACAGAACCAATTCTCAACAAATGGGATTTCATGAAATTAAAGAGCTTCTGGTCAAATAAAGATATTGTCAACTGAGCAAAAAGACAACCCACAGAATGGATTAAAATCTTCACTAACCACACATCTGATAGAAGAAACATATCTAGAGTGAATGAAGAACTTGAGTAATTAAACACCAAGTAGATTAAGAGCCCAATTGGAAAGTGGGCCATGGAACTTAGAAATTTTTCCCAGGAAGAAATTGAAATGTCTAACAAATACTTTAAAAAAATGTTCCATCTCCCTGGCCATCAGGGAAATGCAAATCAAAACTACCCTGAGATATCATCTTACACCAGTGAGAATGGAAAAAAAAAAAACCCAAAAGATATGTACCAACACATACTGGAGAGGATATGGGGAGAAGGAAACTCTAATATATTGCTGTTGGGAAGGCAGACTTGTGTAACCACTATGGTGATCAGTATGGTGGTTCCTGAAAAAGGTAAAAATTGAACTACCATATCTCACTGATATAGCACTGCTGGGAATATTCCCCCAAAAACTTCATCATACTATAGTGACATATGTACATCCATGTTCATTGCAGCACTATTCACAATAGCAAAATCATGGAATCAACCTAGATGACTGACAGCTGATGAATGGATAACGAGAATGTGGCACATATACATGATGGGATACACTACACAGCTATCAAAAAACGAATTAATGAAATTTGCTTTTTTAAAAAAAATTTATTATTATTATTTATTCAACTGTGCGCATGTGCATGTGTATGTGCATGCACGTGTGCGTGTGTCTGTGCGTGCGTGTGTCTGTGTATGTGTAGAACCACGGGCGAACTCGCGAACCACCATGGACGCCTCCACCTCCTTCTGCTCCGGGATTCACAGGCTCCACCCTACAAGGACCAGAAGCGCAGGCCGCCCCTGCTTCGGCCTGGCGTCTATACAGTGAGATCTGGGATCTGAACTCAGGACCTTCCACCTGCAAGGCAGAGGCTTAACCCCTGAGCCACCTCTCCAGCCCCGAAATTTGCTTTTAAATGTATGGGACTGGAAGAAATCATACTCAGTGAAGTATTCCAACACAGAAAACCAGATATTACATGTTCTCCTTTACAAGTAGTTGACAGCCAGATGATGACTTGGAGATTGACCCCACTCACTACTGTGCCCTTTTCCTGATCCTCCCTCCCCTTCAAGTCATATAAAGGCCTTTCTTTAACAGTTTCTGTATTGTTGGATAGGAGAGGATCTCACCACCAAGATACCGTGCCATCTTGTGCAATGTAAGAATAGCAAAATGAACAACAATAAACAACCTGAATACAGAACACAAGCAATCCTACACTAATCACCTGGAACCATGCCAGCCAAATTTCCCCCCATCCAGAGACTCATGGAATTTTGTGGAAAAGAGGGCAGTAACACTGTAAGATCTTAAAGATAGAGAGTTCCATTGCTGGACAGGTCACTACATTCAAGGCAGGGCAGCCACAGCAGGAATTCATGGCAATGGACTCTGATTTCATCGGACTTGTATAATGGTAGATATGTCAACATGTCCCCATACACTAGTGTGGACCTCAGGAGAAATAGTTTCAGGCAGTAGGATCCTTAGGGGTAAGGGATCAGACAGAGTACCCATGTCAGTGAGTCTCCCAAGTAAGGGCCTCTTTGTCTGCCACAGAGGCCTGAACTTCCAAGAGAACAGATGATACAGAGGGAACCCCAGGAATATGAACCAAAGTACAGGAGAATTAGAGGAAATAGACTGGACCCATAAAGGGATGGGAGGGAGGGTGTAATGGGATGGGAGTGGACAAAAGTAAGGGAGGAAGAGAAGGGGAAGGAAGGAGGCAAGGAGCACATATAAAAATGTTAAAATTAGTATGTTTACTTTAAAAAAGATGTCATTATAACCTGGCAAGTATACCTCCCATACTTTAATAACCTCCAAAATCTGTCACAGCTTCCAAAACCCTAACCACTCCCACTCCTATTTTATCCACTCCATCTTATAATTTCAAAACTATTCTAATACTTAATCCAAACATGACTCCCAATCCTAAATTTATCAGCTAGAATCAGACTATAGACCCTACACTTCCATATCATTCTCAGTTGCACTACAGTCACCAAATACACACAAAAAAACACCTATTAGCACATGAATGATCTTCAAACAGTATAAACCAATCCTAAAAGAGGGAAGCAGCAGTTTTTTGCTCTTCCATATGAATTCTGAGATTTCTTTGTTCTAGTTCTGTGAAGAACTGCATTGGGATTTTTATTGCAATTATATATATTGTATACAATTGTATATTGCTTTGGGTAGGGTGGTCATTTTTGCAATATTGATACTACCAATGCATGAGCAAGGAAGCTCTTTCCACCTTCTAGTATCTTCTTCAATTTCTTTCAGCAGTGTTTTGTAGTTTCCATTGTATAGGTCTTTTGCTTCCTTGGTTAAATTTATTCCAAGTTATTTTATTTTCTTTCTAGCAATAGTGAATGGAATTGATTTCTCTCATTTCTTTCTCAGCTTGTCTCTGGTACATAGGAAGGCTACTGATTTTGTGTAGCTTGCCGCTTTACTGAAATTGTTGATTAATTCTTAGTGGAGTCATGTAGACTGCTCAAGTATAGAATCATATCATCTGCAAACAGAGATATTTTGACTTCATTTTGCTTATTATCCCTTTTATTTCCTTTTCTTGCTTTATTGTTCTAGCTAGGACTTCAAGCACAGTATTGAACAGGAGTGGTGACAGTGGACATCCTTGTCTCCTTCTGGATCTAAGTTGGAATGTTCAATTTTTCCCCAATTTAGGATGATATTTGCTTTAGGCTTGTCATATATAGCCTTTATCAAGTTGAGATAGATCTCCATTCCTGCTTTATCAAAAACTTTTATCATGAAAGGCTGTTGGATTTTTGTCAAATGCATTTTCTGCATCTATTGAGAAGACCATATTATTTTGGTTTTTGAGTCTGTTAATATGATGAATCACATTTATTGATTTACATACATTAAACCATCCTTGTATTCCTTGTATGAACCCAGCTTGATCATGGTGTATGATCCTCTGGATGTGTTTTTGGATTTGATTTGGTAGTATTATGTTGAGGATTTTTGTATCTGTGTTCATTAGTGAGAATGGTCTATAATTCTCTTTCCTTGATATGTCTTTGTTTGGCTTTGGAATCATAGTTATACTGGCTTTGTAGAAAGTGTTTGGTAATATTCTTTCTTTCTCTATTTTATGGAATAATTTGGGGAGTAGTGGTGTTAGTTCCCCTCTTAAGACCTGGTAGAATTCTACATTGAATCCATTTGGTCTTGGACTTTTTTTAGTTGGGAGACTTATAATTATTGTTTCAATTTTATCTCTTGTTATTGGCCTATTTAAAGTATGTATTTCATCTTGGGTTAATTTTGGTAGGTCATACATGTTTAGGAATTCACCCATTTCCTTTAGATTGTCCAATTTAAGAGAGTATACATTTTTAAAGCAAGTTTGTATAAGTCTCTGGATTTCTCCAGTGTAATTTTCCCGTTTTCATTTCTGATTTTGTGGATTTGAGTGTTCTCTCTTCTTTTGGTTAGTGAAGGAGGAGCTTGTCAATCTCGTTTATGTTTTCAAAAATCTAGCTCTTTGTTTCATTGATTTTTTTTGTGTTGTTTTCCATTCCAATTCATTGATTTCTGCTCAGATCTTAGATATTTCTTCCTGTGGGTTACTTTTGGGATTGATTTGTTCCTTTTTTTAAGGCTTTCAGATGTAACATAAGCCATTTACTTAGGATCTTTCCTTTTTTGTGATGTAGGCATTTAGTGCTGTAAACTTCCCTATGGCTGTAGCAGTGAGAATTGGACTTTGCCTGATCTGCACTATGGCTAACATGTCAAACAACCCCCAAAGTCTAGCATGGATCACAGGGGAGAAGGCACAAGGCAGTAGGATCCTTAGAAGCAAGGGAATAAACAGTCACAATAGAGTTCCCATACTAGCGGGGAACCCAAAAAAAGAGGTTCTGGGCTGAACCCTCACTAGGGTGGAGGACTCAGAGGGAGATTTGGAGTTCACACAAAAGGATGCTAGAATGGGAGGGAGGAAGGGGGAGGTATGGGAAGAGGAGGAGGGAGGGAAGGGAGTGAAAGGAAGAGAAGAAGTTCAAGGGGAGATGACTGGGGAAGGTTGAGGGGGGAGAGGATGGGGATACTTACTGACTTGTATGATTAAGAAAAAAATAAAATGTAGGCAAAAAAAGAAAAAAGAACTGTTTTCAATGTGTCCCATAGATTTTGGTTGTCTCCTTCTTCATTGGCTTCAAGGAAGTTTTTTTTTTTTTTTTTAATATGGGACCTGGGATCCGAACTCAGAACCTTCTGCTTGTGAGACGGAGTCACAACCCCTGAGCCATCTCTCCAGTCCCAAAGGCTTCAAGGAAGTTTTTAATTTCCTGTTTTATTTCATTTTTGGCCAATTCTTCATTAAAATTATTATTTAGCTTCCATTATTTTGTGTAGTTTTTATTACTCCCTTTGTTGTAGATATGTACCTTTATACCATGATGGTCAGATAGTATGCAGTGAATGATTTTAATTTTTCTGTACATATGGAGGTTTGATTTGTGTCCTAGCATGTGGTCTATTTATGAGAATATGCCGTGAGCAGTTATAATGTGTATTCCTTAGTGTTTGGATGAGATGTTCTGTAGATATCTGTAAGGTCCACTTGACTTATGGTTTGATTTAACTCCAGTGTGTCTCTGCTTAGCTTTTGGCCCATTACCTATCTGGCCAATGGGTATGAGTGGGGAATTGAAGTCTCCTACTACTACTGTGTTAGGACTGATTTGTTGTTTTGTTTTCTGAGTGTTTGTTTGATGAATTTGAGTGCTTCCATGTTTGGTGCATATATGTTTAAGATTATAAGATCGTCTTCCTGGAATTTTCCCTCTACTAAGATATAGAATCAATTTTTATCTCATATGGTTTGCTTTAGTTTTAAGTCTATTTTGTCTGATATGAAGATGTCAACTCCTGCTTGTTTTCCTTTTACATTTGCTTTCATACTTTTGACCATCCTTTTAACTGAGAACTTGTTTATCTTTTAAGGTGAAGTGTGTTTCTTGGAAGCAGAGAATTGATGGGTCATGATGTATGTGATCCAAATTTTAAGCCTATGTCTCTTGATTGGGGAGTTCAGCACATTGACAGTTAAAGTTTAAGGGTTCTTGACATTTTGTTGATCTTGTGATATTTGCCTTTTTTAATCCCTCATTCAGTTCTTGTGCTGATATTGCTTATTCCCTTTAGCTTCTTTGATGTGCTTATCCTTCTTTTATATCTTGTGCATTTCTTCAAGTATTCTCTGTAGCCCTGGCTTAGTGACTACATAGTGTTTCAGTTTGCTTTTGTCATGGAATATTTTTTTCACCTTCTATTATGAGTGACATTTTTGCTGGATATAATAATTTGGGTTAGCATTTGTATTCATCCAGAACTTGTATTGTGTTTCTCTAGGCTCTTGTGGTTTTTATGTTTGTCTGTTGCTATTTTGATGGAATTACCTATAAATGTTCCTTATTCCTTTTGACTTGCTGCTCTTAAGATCTTGTTTTTAATGTATATATTTTGTTTGTGATCTATCATATGTCGTAGAGTGTTTCTTTCTTTTTTTATTATTATTATTTCCGCTCATACAAACTTTTTTTTTCCTTTTTTTTTAATTTCCACTCATACAAACTTAACAGATACACCGGGCCCTTCCCTCCCTCCACCTCCGCCCGACCCCCCTGGTCCTCCCTCTCCTCTCCCCTCCTTCCCCATTCCCCAGTGCCCCCCCCCCCCCAATTCCTGGAGCATCCTTTAATGTGCATGCCAAACTCTCCTCTGGGTCCTCCTCTCTGATGAGGTGCAAAGACCCAGGGACATTTCCCAGAACCTTTTCCTGTGTTCTCCTTAAGCTTAGGAACACTACTATGACTGTCAGTCCCTAGCCTCCAAGAATCCTAGTGCCTTTAGTCCATGCTAGACTTTGTGGGGTCAATAATGTGTTGGACATAGCGCAGGTCATGAAAGTCCTATTATGATTGCTTTGGCCCTAACTTGTGTGGAGTATCTTGCATATCATTACTCCTCATATCCTTGTGCTCTTACAATCTTACCGTCCCCTCTTCCGCAAATTTCCCTGAGCTTCAGGATGGGGAGAGATTAGGCTGGCCCAGTTCCAGGTGGTTGATGTTCTGATATTCTGATGTTCTGAATTATGGTTTTTTGATTTTTTTTTTTTTTTGGTTTTGCTGCTCCTACAATGCCTTTGGCTCCATCCTGATGGGTATTGGATGTCACCACTTGTAGTCCTTGATGGTGGCATATTTTCTCTGCTGTTTCTGGTGGGGCCCTCCTTCCCCATCCCTCCTGTTTATAATCTTTACAATTACTGTAGGTATCACAGAGATTTGTCTTTGAGTGTTTCTAAGTGGGTTTGGTATAGGATCCACCTATTAGGGAGTACATATGGAGCTTAATTTTCCATGTCTGGGATACTTCACTGAATATAATTGTTTCTAATTCCATCCATTTTCCAGCAAATTGCATTAATTCATCATTTTTGATGGCTGAGTAGTATTCCATTGTATAAATATACCACATTTTCCTTATCCACTCATCAACTGTTGGACATTTGGGCTGATGCCATGACTTTGCTATTGTAAACAGTGCTACTATGGACATGGTCGTGCTTGTGCTATCAAGGTGAATTTTTGCTGTATGGGGGGTTATTCCCAAAAGTGGAATAGCAGGGTCATATGGAATTTCTTTTTTTTTATTTAATACATTTTTTATTATTATTTCAGCTCATACAAACTTAATAGGTACACCAGTTCCCTCCCTCCCTCCTCCTCCCCCCGAACCCCCTGCTTCCCCTCCCCTCAACTCTCCGTCCCCATCCCCCAGTGCCTCCCCCCCAATGCCCGGAGATCCTTTAATGTGCATGCCAGACTCTCCTCTGGGCCCTCCTCTCCGATGACGTACAAGGACCCAGTGGCCTTTCCCTGAACCTTTTCTTGTGTTCCCCTTAAGCATAGGAACACTGCTGTGGCTGCCAATCCCTTGCCTCCAAGGATCTTGGTGCCTTTAGCAGATGCTAGACTTTGTGAGGTCAATAGTGTGTTGGACATTGCGCAGGGCATACAAAGTCTAATTATGCTTGCTTTGGCCCTAACTTGTGTGGAGTATCTTGCAAATCATTGCTTCTCCCATCTTACCGCCCCCTCTTCCGCAAATGTCCCTGAGCTTCAGGATGGGGAGAGATTAGGCTGGCCTAGTTCTAGGTGGTTGATATAGAGTCTCTGAAGTTCTGGATTGTGGTTTGTTGATTTTCTTTTGCAGTTTTGCTGCTCCTGCAATGCCCTTCACTCCATCCTGCTGGGCACTGTATGTCACCCCTGGCCAGGGACAAAAAGCTGTTAAACTGGAGTCTTGTGATAATAGCACATTCAAGGGTAGATGTAATAAAAGTAGGAAATCTCAGTGAGGGAGGGGTCAGTTGCCCGCTTGCAAAATTGTTACTTTTTATCTGCCAGACTATATGCCCTCCCCTTCTGTTGAGATCATATCCCCTTAGTTGTAAATGATCAGGAATGAACGTCTGTGAACTTAACCAGGTGTCACATTACTTACTTGCATTCCTTGATGGAGGCCTATTTTCTCTGCTGTAACATGGTCACTTCTCTCCTTGTTTCTGGTGTGGCCCTCCAACCCCATCCCTTCTGTTCATAATCCTTGCAATTACTGTAGGTAATACATAGATTTACCTATGCGTGTCTCAAGATGGGCTGGGTGGGTTTGGTACTAGGAACCACCTATTAGGGAGTACATATGGTGCTTAATTTTCTGGGTTTGGGATACTTCACTTAATATAATTGTTTCTAATGACATCCATTTCCAGGCAAATTCCAGTAATTCATCCTTTTTGATAGCTGAGAAGTACGCCATTGTATAGATGTACCACAGTTTCCTTATCCACTCGTCAACTGTTGGACATTTAGGTTGATTCCATGACTTTGCTATTGTAAACAGTGCTGCTATGAACATAGTCGTGCTGGTGCTATCGAGGCGAACCTCTGCTGCATGGGGGGTTATTCCCAAAAGTGGGATAGCAGGGTCATATGGCATTTCAATCTTTAATTTCTTTAAGAATCTCCAGACAGCTCGCCAGAATGGCTGTATGAGTCTGCATTCCCACCAGCAATGTAGCAGAGTTCCCCTCTCTCCACATCCTCTCCAGCACTTGTCGTTGTTTGTATTGTGGATTTTTGCCATCCTGACTGGGGTGAGATGATATCTCAGGGAAGTTTTGATTTGCATTTCCCTGATGGCTAAAGAAGTGGAGCACTTTTTAAGATATTTGTTAGACATTTTAACTTCATCCCTGGTAAAGTTTCTTTCAAGTACCAGGGCCCATTTTTTAATTGGGCCATTGGTTTCCTTGGTGTTTAATTTCCCAAGTTCTTTCTGCATTCTGGACAGTAGAGCTCTATCAGATATGTGGTTAGTGAAGATTTTCTCCCATTCTGTGGGTTGCCTTTGAGCTCGTGTTATAATCTCTTTATCTGAACAGAAGCTCTTTAATTTTGCAAGATCCCAACTGTTGAGAGTTGGTAGCAGTGACTGTGCCATTGGATGTCTGTTTAGGAAATGTTGGCCTAGCCCAATCAGCTCAAGGGAGTTCCCTATCCGTTCAGTTATGATTTTTATAGTCTCCGGCCTGATATCAAGGTCCTCGATCCATTTGGAATTAAGTCTTGTACATGGTGACAAGTAAGGGTCCAGCTTTAATCTTCTGCATGTGGAGATCCAGTTTTGCCAGCATCATTTGTTGAAGATGCTGTTTTTTTTTCCATTGGACTCTTTGGGTCCCTTTATCAAAGATCAAATGGCTGTATTTTTGTGGGCTTATATCTGGGTCCTCAACCCTTATCCATTGATCTGTGTGTCTATTTTGGAGCCAGTACCAGGCTGTTTTTATAACTATGGATTTGTAATATAGACTAAGGTTCGGTATGGTAATACCTCCAGCAGTGTTTTTGTTACTCAGGATTGTCTTTGCTATCCTGGGTCTTTTGTGGCTCCATATGAATTTTGAGATTATTTGGTCAACTTCTTTAAAGAATTGCTTTGGGATTTCCATTGGTATAGCATTGAATTTGTATATTGCCTTAGGTAGGATGGTCATTTTTACGATGTTGATTCTGCCAATCCAGGAGCATGGGAGGTCTTTCCAACTTCTGATGTCTTCAGCAATTTCTTTCTTTAGGGTTTTAAAGTTTTCATTGTAAAGGTCTTTTACCTCTTTGGTTAGGTTTATACCAAGGTATTTCATTTTTTTAGGGGCTATAGTAAATGGGATTGTTTCTTTCAAGGCTTTTTCACTTCTTTCATTCTGGGCATATAGGAAGGCCTCTGATTTTTGCACATTTATTTTGTATCCTGCCACCCTGCCAAACTTCTCAATTAGTTCCAGGAGCTTCCTGGTGGAGTTTTTGGGATCCCTCAGGTATAAGATCATGTCATCTGCAAATAAGGATAGCTTGACTTCTTCCTTGCCGATTTGAATCCCTCTTATGTACCTTTCTTGTCTTATGGCTTCAGCTAAGACTTCAAGTACAATATTGAATAGAAGTGGTGAGAGTGGACAGCCTTGTCTAGTTCCTGATCGAAGTGGGAATGCTTCCAATTGTTCCCCATTGAGCATAATCCTTGCTGTGGGCTTGTTGTATACAGCTTTCATTATATTGATAAAGATTCCTTCCATTCCGACTGTCTCTAGCGTTTTGATCATAAAAGGCTGTTGGATCTTGTCAAAGGCTTTTTCTGTGTCTATCGAGAGTATCATGTGGTCTTGGATTTTGGACTGGTTTACATGATGAATTACATTTATTGATTTTCGTATGTTGAACCAAACTTGTGTGCCGGGGATGAAGCCTACTTGGTCCCCGTGAATGATCTTTTTGATATGTTTTTGAATCCGATTTGCTAAGACTTTGTTGAGAATCTTTGCATCTGTGTTCATCAGGGAGATCGGCCTATAGTTTTCTTTTTTTTTTTTTTTTTTTTTTTTTATTATTATTATTTATCCAACTGTGTGTATGTGCGCGCGCGTGTTTGTGTGTGTGTGTGTGTGTGTATGTGTGTGTAGAACCACGGACGAATTCGCGAACCACCATGGACGCCTCCACCCCCTTCTGCCCGGGATTCACGGCTCGCCCTACCAGGACCAGAAGCGCAGGCGCCCCCCGCTTCCGTCTGGCGTCTATACGTGGGATCTGGGATCCGAACTCGGGACCCTTCCGCCTGCAAGGCGGAGGCTTAACCCCTGAGCCACCTCTCCAGCCCCTATAGTTTTTCTTTTTTAAGTGACTCTTTATTAGTTTGTGATTAAGACGATATTAGCTTCATAGAAGGAATTTGATGGTGTCCTTCCTTTGCTATTTGATGGAACAGTTTAAGGAGTATGGGTGGTTATTGACTCCTTAAATGTCTGGTAGAATTCTGTGCTGAATCCATCTGGTCCAGGATATTTTTTGGTGGGAAGATTTGAGATTACTTCTTCAATTTCCTTATATGTTATAGGGCCATTTAAGTAATTTACAACTTCCTGATCCAATTTAGGTAAGATGAATTTACTTAGAAATTCATCCATCTCTTGTGTGTTGTCAAACTTCACTGAGTACAAGTTTTTGAAATATGATGTTATAATTCTCTGGATTTCTTGGGTATCAGTAGTGATTACTCCATGTTCATTTCTAATTTTGTTAATTTGGGTTTTCTCTCTCTTGCTTTTGGTTAATTTAGGTAGGGGTGTATCTATCTTATTGATTTTTTCAAAGAACCAGCTTTTTGACTGGTTGATTTTTTCTATCGTTTTCTTAGTCTCGATTTCAGATATTTCTCCCCTTATTTTGCTAATCTCCTCTCTTCTACTACTTTTGGGATCAGATTGCTCTAGTTTCTCTAAAGCCTTAAGCTGCATTGTTAAGTTATTTATTTCTGATGTTTCCATTTTTTTGATGTAGGCATTAAGAGCTATGAACTTACCTCTTAGAACAGCTTTCATTGTGTCCCAGAGATTTTGGTAAGTTGTATTTTCGTTATCGTTCACTTTCAGGAAATCTTGAATTTCCTTTTTAATCTCTTCCTGAATCCAGTTCTCATTCAGCATCATATTGTTAAGTTTCCAGGAGTTAGTGTATTTTCTCTTGTTTGTTGTGTTGTGGATGTCCAGCTTTAGGCCGTGGTGGTCTGATAGGGCACAGGTTAGAATTTCAACTTTTTTGTATATGTGTAGATTCGTTTTGTGGCCCAATATGTGATCTATTTTGGAAAAAGTTCCGTGTGCTGCTGAGAAAAATGTGTATTCTTTTGTGCGTGGGTGAAAAGTTCGATAGAGATCTGTAAGGTCCATTTCTTTCAGGGTTTGATTAAGTTCCAAAGTGTCTCTGTTAAGCTTTTGACCTGTTGATCTATCCCATGTTGAGAGGGCGGTGTTGAAGTCCCCAAGGATTATAGTTTGGGGGTTGATTTCTTGCTTTAGGCGCTGTAGAGTTTTCTTAATGAATGTGGAGGGGCCCATATCGGGTGCATATATGTTCAGTATTGTGAAGTCTTCCTGGTGAATTGTACCTGTGACTAAAATGTAGTATCCATCTGTGTCTCTTATGATTTTCTTTGGTTTGAAGTCCACTTTGTCTGAAAGCATAATTGCTACCCCTGCCTGTTTCCTGGTTCCATTAGCTTGTAAGATTTTGGACCAGCCTTTCATTCTTAGGATGTGCCTATCTTTTGTGGTGAGATGAGTTTCCCGAAGGCAGCAGATTGTTGCATTTTGGTTTTTAATCCAAGTGTGTAATCTGTGTCTCTTAATCGGTGAGTTAATACCATTGACATTTAATGTTATAATGGAGAAATTATTTTTAATTCTGGACATTTTTTATGTTTAGTAGATTTTGTAAGCATGTTGTTTGATATTTATGTTTTGGTGGTATTATACTTCCCATCTGTCCTCCTGGATACGCTTGTTCTTTTCTTCAAGCTTGAGTATCAGTTCTAGGATTTTTTGAAGGCCTGGTTTGGTAGACATGTATCCCTTCAAGTTGTCTTTGTGTTGGAAAACTTTTCTTTCTCCCTCAATCATGACAGATAGTTTAGCCGGGTATATCAGTCTGGGTTGGCATTTTTGCTCATTTAATACTTGAAGTATGTCTCTCCAAGCTCTTCTTGCTTTTACTGTTTCCATTGAGTAATCATTTGTTATTCTAACAGGTTTACCTTTAAAAGTGAGTTGTTTTTTTTCTCTTGAAGCTCTCAGCACCTTTTCTTTGTCTTGAATGTGAAGTGTTTTGACTATTATTTGCCGTGGCGATTTTCTATTTTGGTCGTATCTGTTTGGAGTGCGAAATGCCTCTTGTATTTGGATAGGTCTCTCATTCTTTAGTTGTGGGAAGTTTTCATTTATGATGAATTGAAATATTTCCTCTGGTGTGGTATTTTGGGATTCTTGTTCTGGTATTCCATGAATGCGCGTGTTAGGCTTCTTCAGGGTGTCCCATATCTCTTGAATGTTCCTCTCCAGTATCTTTTAAAAATATGGAATGCCTTGTCCATGGTTCTACACATACATACACACACATACATACACACACATACATATGCTCACACACATACACGCACAATTGAATAAATAATAAATAATCAAAAATTAAACTTTAAAAAAAAAGATAAAAAAAAATGGAATGCTTCACGAATTTGTGTGTCATCCTTGCGCAGGGGCCATGCTAATCTTCTCTGTATCGTTTCAATTTTAGTATATGTGCTGCCAAAGCGAGCACTATATGCATGTTTGTTGTCTCTCCTTTCCTTTCTTCCATCCCTTCCCTCTCTTCCTTCCTGCTCTCATCTCTTCCCATGCTGACTACTCTCTCTACATAGATCCAGTCTATTCTGGATTCTATTCTCCTGTCCTTTGATTCTGTGGGTTCTGTGGTTCCCTCTGTATCATCTGTTCTCACAGAGATTCAGGCCTCTGTGGCAGACCAAGAGGCCCTTTCTTGGGCAGCCCACTGGCATGGGCTACTCCCCTACCTCTGTCTGACCCCTTGCCATTAAGGATCCTACTGCCTGAAACTCTTTCTCTTGAGATCCTTGTCAGTCTATGAGGGCATGTTGATATGTCCACAACTGTTCAGGTCAGATGATTTCAAATCCTATTGCTGTGAGCTCTTGGATGCCGCTGCCCTATTTTGAGTAGTCACCTGCCCAGGAACAGAACTCTCCATCTTTAAGCTCTATAGTCTTAATGCCCCTCTGTTCTGATAGAGTAGCTTTAACAGCCTCTAAAATCTGTGACACTAACAAACCCTTTATTTCAACCTACCTTACCCACTTCTCTTTTTATTTTTTTATTTTTTTATTTTTTTTAAAGTTATCTCTATCTGTCTGTAAATTCTTTTTTTTTTTATTAAAAATTTAATTATACATTTTAAAATTTTTTACCAGTTCCCTCCCTCCCCCCTCCCCTTCCCCCAGTGTCTCCCCCCCAATTCCCAGAGAGTCCTTTATTGTGTGCGCCTAACTCTCCACTGGGTCCTCCTCTCCGATGACATATAAGGACCCAGTGGCATTTCCATAAGCCCTTTCTCTTGTTCCCCTTAAGCATAAGATTACTACTATGGCTGTCAATCCCTTGCCTCCAGGGGTCTCGGTGCCCTTAACAGATGCTAGACTTTATGAGGGCAACAGTGCGCTGGACATTGCGCAGGGCATGCAAAGTTCCATTATGATTGCTTTGGCCCCAACTATTGTTGAGAATCTTGCAAATCGTTGCTCCTCCCATCCTTTTGCTCTTACAATCATACCGCCCCCTCTTCCACAAATGTCCCTGAGCTCCAGGATGGGGAGAGATTAGGCTGTCCTAGTTCTATGTGATTGATATAGAGTCTCTGAAGTTCTGGATTGTGGTTTGTTGATTTTCTTTTGCAGTTTTGCTGCTCCTGCAATTCCCTTCACTCCATTCTGCTGGGCACTGTATGTCACCCCCTGGCCAGAGACAAAAAGCTGTTAAACTGGAGTCTTGTTGTAATAGCACATTCAAGGGTAGATGTAATAAGAGTAGGAAACCTCACTGAGGGCGGGGTCCATTACCCATTTGCAAAATGATTACTTTTTATCTGCTAGACTATATGCCCTCCCCTTCTGGTGAGATCAGGAAAGAACGTCTGTGAACTTAACCAGGTTTCTCATTACTTACTTGCAGACCTTGATGGAGGCCTATTTTCTCTGCTGTAACATGGTCTCCTCTCTCCTTGTTTCTGGTGTGGCCCTCCTAACCCATCTCTCTTGTTCATAATCCTTGCAATTACTGTGTTACATAGGTTTACTTTTGAGTGTCCCAATGTGGGCTGGGCGAGTTTGGTACTAGGAGCCACCTATTAGGGAGTACATACGGCGCTTAATTTTCTGGGTTTGGGATACTTCACTTAATATAATTCTTTCTAATGACATCCATTTCCCAGCAAATTCCAGTAATTCATCATTTTTGATGGCTGAGTAGTACTCCATTGTATAGATGTACCACAGTTTCCTTATCCACTCGTCAACTGTTGGACATTTAGGTTGATTCCATGACTTTGCTATTGTAAACAGTGCTGCTATGAACATGGTCGAGCTTGTGCTATCGAGGCGAACCTCTGCTGCTTGGGGGGTTATTCCCAAAAGTGGGATAGCAGGGTCATATGGCATTTCAATCTTTAATTTCTTCAAGAATCTCCAGACGGCTCGCCAGAGTGGCTGTATGAGCCTGCATTCCCACCAACAATGTAGGAGAGTTCCCCTCTCCCCACATCCTCTCCAGCATTTATCGTTGTTTGTACTGTGGATTTTTGCCATCCTGACCAGGGTGAGATGATATCTCAGGGAAGTTTTGATTTGCATTTCCCTGATGGCGAAGGACCCACTTCTCTTTTTATTAAAGTCGTTTAATTAATGAACTCAATCATCACTGCCAAGACATAAAATTCAAGTTGTATTTGGATTGTATCCCCCTTTGTCCATTCTGCTCATATAAGTGGCCATACACCTCAGTCCCTAATCATATATCATGCCTTTCAGGTTCATAGTCCTTCCCTGTTTTCCCATACATATCTCCTCCCTGCTGCCATTGTAACTTGGTAAACACAACATCTCTAAAAGGGGATAGCATTCCAAATCCAGCTACACAGAGTTGCATTTCCTAAATTATATTGATAGCAGAGAGAAGGTAAGTATGGTGATGTAGAGAAGGACTATAGAACAGAGAGGGGTTGGTGGGTGGGGGAGTGAGTGAAGTGTGTGCAGACGTTATATTAGCCGGGTGGAAGAAATAAAGCACTCCAATATCTAATTGAACTCTGTGTTATCAGAGTTCCAGTCATCTCAAATCTTGTTCAGGAGTGAAGATTATGTGAGAACAAAGTATGAAATAAAAAGGGTACTTATCTTAAACTTATTTATACAGTTGCATTGCACTGAAAAGTGCAGTTCTTAGAATCCTCTATTGGGGGATGATTTGGTATCAGCATTTGATCTGGGGACATCTGATTGCTTTGTGAAGTGTTATTTATTGCTTTGTAGAAAGTGTTTGTTGATCACTGTTACATTTGTTCTTGTTGTGGGGGTTTGCCTTTTATATCACTGCTCTTGATCTGGAGCTTCCACTGGGGAGATAGAGGTTTCAGACATTCTTGTTGGTCTGGTTTTCTGTGTCACTTTTATTATATCTGTTGGCATAGTGTGTTGGAACTGTACTGGCAACTCCATGGTCTTGTCATATAACTTCCGCAATTTTACCCACAGAATCATCTGAAACTCTAAACTCATTCTCAACATTCACTGAAGCTGTCTCCACATGGACAGTTTTCAGGGCTGAAATCTCTTATAACTGTTCAGATCTGAGGGACAGTGAAAAGAGAGCATGTTGCCCTGTGAAGGTGCCAGTGTTGGTGATATACATCTTGCAAAGCCCTTCTTGCTTTAAAAATTTCTGTCAGATAATCACCTTTTATTTGGATGGGCTTTTGATGTAATTTGACCTTTCTTTGTTAGTCTTTCAATACTTAATTTGTGTTTTTAATGTTTTCAATATGACACAGTGTGGTGAATTTTTCTTTTCTGGTTCTGCGCATTTGGTGTTCCATATGCCTATTTTGCCTGAATGGACACTTAATTCTCCAGATTTACTGTTATATCTTCCACACTTTTGTCATAGCATTCTCCTTCCTCTATAGCCATAATTGGAATATTTTATTTTTTGTAGGGCCCCCAGCTCTCCCATGTTATTTAAATTTTATCTTTAAAAATTATCGTTCACATTTACTGAACAATCCAATTCTTCTACCTTTCCTCCAAACTATGATATTCTATTTTCTGTGTAATCCACCTATAAGTTTTCCACTGGTATTTTTCTTTATTTAATTTTTAAAAATTTTTTTATTTATTCAATTTTGTGTGTATGCGTGTGTATGTGTATGTGTGTGTGTGTGTGTGTGTGTGTGTGTGTAGAACCACGGACAAATTTGGGAACCACCATGAACGCCTCCATCTCCTTGTTTACTCTGCCCAGGGATTCACAGGCTCTGCCCTACCAGGACCAGAAACACAGGTCACCCTCGCTTCCGCCTGGCGTCTATACGTGGAGGCAGAGGCTTAACCCCTGAGCCACCTCTCCAGCCCTTTTTTTTTTTTTTTTTTAATTTTTTTTTATTCAATTGTGCATGTGTGCATATGTATGTGTGTGTGTGTGTGTGTGTGTGTGTGTGTGTGTGTGTGTGTGTGTGTAGAACCACGGACGAATTCAGGAACCACCATGGACGCCTCCACCTCCTTCTGCCCCGGGATTCACAGGCTCCGCCCTACCAGGACCAGAGGCGCAGGCCGCCCCCGCTTCTCCCTGGCGTCTATACGTGGGATCTGGGATCGGAACTCAGGACCTTCTGCCTGCAAGGCAGAGGCTTAACCCCTGAGCCACCTCTCCAGCCCTTTTTTTTCATTTTCATCTATCATTTTCAGTATGTTTTTTCTTTGGCCTTTGTGCTTTTCTTTTTTGAAATCTATTTTGATATTTTAAAGTAAATTCTTATTTCATTCAGCCTTTTGACTACATTCATATATTGAGTAGTTTGAATATATTGATTATTAATTTTTGATTCTTTGGGAGTTCCTCTTATCACTCTCAATGGGCTCCATCACTGTTGACTTGATGTTTCTTGGAAGGGACATGTTGTATTGGATTTTCATTTCTGTGCCATTAGTTTCATATCTGGAGATTATTCATTGGTTTCATCTTTTTTCTCTTATCTGTGTATGCTTGTGTTCTACCAAATTGTTATGTTGATATCTAAGCTCTAATGTGATAGTATTTCATAATGAGCCCTTGAGTGGGGGAAATTAGATTATAATATTTTAATTTTCTTGTAATGGGATTAGTATCTTCATAAGAATTCTGAAACCTGTCTAATTTGTACTCCATGTGAGGATAGTGATATGCCAGAAGTCAACAAACCATGGTAGGAACCATGACATCATGTGTCTAGACTTCAGAACTGTGAGAATTAAATCTTTTTTTTAGGCTGTGCAGGGTATTGTATTTTTTGTAACATCTCAAGGTGGAAAAATGTCAGCTTTGCTATCCCTGCCCAATGCAATGAAATATTACCACATCTCATACACTGAGCACTTAAAATACACAACCAATTTAAACAACAAAATTCACAACTTTTCTCATGTTCTCTCCTTACACTTATTCAAACTATTACTGTGATCCCTACATAGCAGAAAAAGGCTTAACTGAATCTGTCACATTTGAGAAAAAGTTAAATGGTTGCAGCATTTTTGATACTTTCACATAGTAAACTCTTTCTGTTTTTTTATATTAAATATATTACAAAACAGTATTTAAAACATAAAGTATATCTACAAATTAATAGTGTAGATGGAAAATGACTGCCAGCCCCAAATATTATCTTAATAGATACTCTATCAACTTTTACAGCCAAAAGAAGACTTAGGGAAGCAATGAGGCAGACACTGGCTGACCTCCTGCTACTCAGGTAAGGCCCCTAGACCACACCCCAGACCCCAGGTCATTTGCATGCCCCACTAGCTAGTCAGCCTTTCTGCTCCAGACCCAAGAGGACTCCCTGCTCCTCAGAATTCAATAGAGTCCAGAGAAAACCCAAGCAGTGGGCTAAGGGACCAACACTACACATCTGAGGACTTCTAAAATCATCCCATCATATGGGAAAGAATCTTCGCATCTAGCTATAAGATAAATAAACCCTTTTTGCCATCCTGTTCCTCTCGATTGTTAGTCATAGTAGTTTAACATTTCCGTATAACCACCCAAAAATCCAGTACAACTTCAGGGATTATACCATCACCCTCTCATATAATCGAGGAAGTAAACCTAAAAAGTGCACTGCCATACTAATCTTCAATCCCTGTCTACTAAATCCACCTTAATTGATGTAATAAGAGTCCAATAACCATATCTAAGAAGCAACGCCAACACCAGACAGGCATATCCAACTCCAAGGCAAAAACTAGCAATAATAGCTCAAATAGAGTAATACTATGTAATTCAGATCAGCCAAAACAAAAAGAAGGACATAAGAGATAAAACAAAAATGCCCAGGTCACAGCACAGATCCATGAGAAACAAAAACCAAGACAATCTCTTACAAAAAGAATCAACCCCATAATGATGGAATCTAACCAGAACAAACTCATAGAAAATAGCCAAGAAAGTCATACCCAAGATTATGATTTTCAAAGCCTGATCTTTACTATGATCAAAACAATGAAAAAAGAAATCCAAGCGGCATTAAATAACCACATCAACCATTTTTTAAACATTTTTTATTATTATTTCCGCTCATACAAACTTAGTAGGTACACCAGTTCCCTCCCTCCCTCCTCCTCCCCCCAACCCCCTTGCTCCCTCTCCCCTCACTCTCCTTCCCCATCCCCCAGTGCCTCCCCCCCAATCCCCGGAGAATCCTTTAATGTGCATGCCAGACTGTCCTCTGGGCCCTCCTCTCCGATGATGTACAAGGACCCAGTGGCATTTCCCTGAACCCTTTCCTGTGTTCCCCTTAAACATAGGAACACTACTGTGGCTGTCAATCCCTTGCCTCCAAGGATCTTGGTGCCTTTAGCAAATGCTAAACTTTGTGGGATCAATAGTGTATTGGACATTGCTTGGGGCATGCAAAGTCCAATTATGATTGCTTCGGCCCTAACTTGTGTGGAGTATCTTGCATATCATTGCTCCTCCCATCCTTGTACTCTTACAATCTTACCACCCCCTCTTCTACAAATTTTCCTGAGCTTCAGGATGGGGAGAGATTAGGCTGGCCTAGTTCTAGGTGGTTGATATAGAGTCTCTGAAGTTCTGGATTATGGTTTGTTGATTTTCTTTTGCAGTTTTGCTGCTCCTGCAATGCCCTTCACTCCATCCTGATGGGCATTGTATGTCAACCCCTGCCAGAGACAAAAAGCTGTTAAACTGGAGTCTTGTTATATGAGCACATTCAAAGGTAGCACATCAACCACTTTGTACAGGAAAACAACAAGCACTTGGAAGAGATGAGAAAAGCAGTTGAAGAAACAAAAACAGGCATAAAACTGTTAAAACAATTTCAAGCAGAGATTAAACTTGAACTAAAAGACAAGCTATCTTCAACCCAGAATTCAACAGAGTCTTATCAACAGAGCTAATAAAAGAAGAAAATAGAATATCGGATCTTGAAGGCAAAGTGGAGAACTAACCAATTCAATCACAAGTTTTTAAAGCCAAAAAGATACTTGAGAGGAATATTCAAGAGTTATGGGACATGTTGAAGAAGTCTAACATGCACATTCATAGAATATCAGAACAAGAATCCCTAAATACTACACCTTAGGAAAATTTTCAAACTGTCATAAAGGAAAACTTTCCACATCTAAAGGAAGAGAGGCCCATCCAAATGCAAGAGGCATTCCACACTCCAAAAAGATATGACCGAAATAGAAACTCGCCACAGCAATTAATAGTCAAAACACGTCATATAGACAAAGACAATGTGCTAAGAGCTTCAAGAGAAAAAAAGTCACTTTTAAAGGTAAATCTATTAAAATAACAAATGATTTTTCAATGGAAATAGTAAAAGCCAGAAGGGCTTGGAGAGACATACTTCAAGTACTGAATGAGCACATATGTCAACCCAGGCAGATATACCCAACAAATCTATCAGTCATGATCAAGAGTGAAAGAAAAATTTTCCACCATAAAGACATCTTGAAAGCTTACATGACCACCAGAACAGGCGTTCAAAAAATTCTAGAAAAGATACTCAGGTTTGAAGAAAAGAACAAGCATATCCAGGAGGATAGAAGGGAAGTATAATACCACAATAACCAACAAGCTAAATAATACACTTATGAAAGCCATTAAACACAAAAATGTCAGGAATTAAAAGTAATTTCTCCATTATAACCCTAAATGTCAATAGAATTAACTTACCAATCAAAAGACATAGATTAAAAACATGGATTAGAAATCAAAACTCATCCATCTGCTGCCTGCAGGACATAAATCCCACCAGAAATGATAGGCACATTCTAAAAGCAAAACACTAGTCAGGAGGACTAGATGAGGAAACAAGCAAGGAAGGCAATTATGGTATCTGACAAAGTGGACTTCAAACCAAAGAAAATCAAGAGATATAGAAGGATAATACATTTTAGTGACTGGAAAAATTCACCAGGAAGATTTCAATATACTAAACAAATATGCACTGAATATGGGTTCCTCCACGCCTGTTAAACAAACACTGCAACATCTTAAACAAGAAATCAACCTTAAAATGACAATCTTACCCTGGTCAGGATGGCCAAAATCCACAATACAAACAGTACCAAATCCAGGAGAGGATGTGGAGAAAAGGGAACTCTCATACATTGCTGGTGGGAATGAAGGCTTATACAACTACTCTGGCAAATTGTATGGTGATTTCTAAAAAAGGTAAGGATTGAAATGCCATATAACTCTGCTATACCATACTGGGAATGATATCTCCAAATGCAGCAATTCACTACAGAGACATGAGTACAACCATGTTCATTGCAGCACTGTTTATAATAGCAAAGTTATGGAATCAACCCAAATGCCCAACAGTTGACAAATGGATAATGAAATGTGGTACATTTATACAAAGAAATACTATTCAGCCATCAAAAAGATAAATTAATGAAATTTGCCAAGAAATGGATGGAATTAAAAGATATTATATTGAGTGAGGTATCCAAGACACAGAAAGTTAGATGCAGAATGCACTCCATAATAAGTGGATCCTGGTTCAAACCCACCCACTCAATGACATATTCAAAGGAAATGGCCTTCCATAACAATTGGGATGCAGCCAAAGGCAGTACAGGTATAGCAAATTGGAAAACAACAAACCGTAATTCAGAACACCAAAGACCCTTCATTATTCACCTGGAGCCATACCAGTCAAATCTCTCCCCATCCTAAAGCTCAGAGAACCTTGCAGAAGAGGGAGCGGCAAGATTGTTAAGAGCCTAAACATGGGGAAGACCAATGATATGCAAGATACTCCATACAAATCAGGGCTGCAGCAGCCAGGATATAGCCACAATGTGACTGGGCTTTGCCTGACCTGCACAATGGCTGACATGTCAATGGCCCCCAAATCTAGCACGGATCACAGGAGAGAAGGCTTCAGGCAGTAGGATCCTTAGAGGCAAGGGGTAAAACAGTCATAAGAGTTCTCATGGCAGTGGACAACCCAAAAAAGGGCCCCAAGTTATGCCACTGAATCCTGCACCCTCCCTAGGGTAGAGAACTCACAGCAAAGTTCAGTGCCCAGATAAATGGATGCTCTGGGGAAGAGGAGGGAGGAAGTGGTAGGTTCCTGAACAGAGGGAGGGAGTGAGGGTGGCGAGAGGGAAGGGAGGAAGGAGGGAAAGTGCAATGAAGGATGATGGGGGAAGAGAGTGGAGAGAAAGAAGAGAGGTACCTATTGAGCTTATATGATTAGGCAAAAATAAAATGTGTAATAAAGGAAGGAAGCAATAATTCAAGAAAGTAAAAGTTCGTCTTGCTTTACATATTTTCAAAGTCTTTTTTCAAAATAATAACACTAAAATAACACAAAATGTATTTGAAAGCAAATTTGTTAATGTATTATTTATAATACATTACGTATTATACATATACATAATGTGTTACTTATAATACATTATGTATTATATATAATGTATTATTTATAATACATTACGTATTATACATATACATAATGTGTTACTTATAATACATTATGTATTATACATAATGTATTATTTATAAAAGGGTTAGTGTTTTAAAATAGACATAAATGCCATTTTTTTCTAGATCATATTTTACTCATATCAGTGTCTACATACCTGCCCATAAAAAATTCTTTAGTCAAATTCACAGAAAAATATCTAGACTTTTTATGTACCTGCATGAATATCTGAGAAATATCATGTTCAAATGTAACACATTTATTATTGCCTAGATTTTTAAACTTTGTGTGTTTGCGCATGTGTGTATGTATATGTGTGTGTCTATGTGAGTGTGTGCATGTGACATTGCATGTATGTGTTGGTCACACAAGACAACTTGGACCTGTCAGTTCTCTTCTTTTACCTGAAAACTCACGTTTCTAGGCTAATGTGGCAAGTGAGTCATATTGTTAACTCTATTTTACAGTTTTTCAATTAATAATTGCATCTCATCATACTGTGCTGAAGTCCTGGGGCCAAGAAGTGCTTTGTTCTAGAGTATGTCACCTTACCTCCTCCAGCCTGTGCAGATTATACATACTCCACAGTTTTTCAAAACCTACTAAAAATGTTGACAGTGTAAGGGCTTTTCCCATGGACACATCTCTCTTCATATTTTTTTGACTGAAAGATTTAGAAGCTATAAATGAAACATTTAACTAGTCAAAGATATAAAATGTTTTCTTTAAGGTTTGGTAAAATTTGTTAGTATATTTAATAAAGATGTTTGTCCCCCAAAATATTTTTATTGTATTCTAAAACACATGAATATCTGAAAAATACATCATGGATATATAGGAATACAAGATGTCTAACATTTTTTTTTCGATATGACTTTTATGATTTACTCCAGTCAGCATTTATTATGTTGCAGTTTCCATAGAAACTTCCATAAGGAAGTTTTAATGTCCTGGTTTCTTAGGCTGTATATTATAGGGTTTAAAGATGGAGGCATCACAGAATAGAAAACAGACACAAAAAAATCCACAATGTGTGGGGTATCCGGGACTGGCTTCAAATAGGCAGTGGCACCTGTGACAAGAAATGTTGTTACAACTATAAGATGGGGCATGCACGTGGAAAAGGCCTTTGACCTCCCTTGTAGGGAAGGCATTCTCAACACTGTACTGAAAATGTAGACATATGAAAGTACAATAGACACTAAGCAGATAAATCCATATATGACTCCAATGATCACACTAACATCAATAGTGATGTGCATTTTTGAACAAGAAATTTTTAGCAAGGATGGGACATCACAGAAGTATTGCGGAAGTTTTCTGGAGCCACAGAAAGACAGAGAGAAAGTTCCTGCTGAATATAAGACCCCAAATATACTCCCCAAACACCAAGCAGCAGCCACCATCTGCATGCAGACTTCCCTGTTCATGATGACATCATAGTGTAGTGGGTGGCAGATGGCCACGTAGCGGTCATAGGACATGACTGTTAGAATGAAGAGTTCGGACCCAACAAAGTGAATCACCAACAAGACCTGACTCGCACATCCAGAGAAAGAGATGTTGTTCCTGTGGAGTAGAGAGTTCAGAACGAGGTTTGGGACGGTGACTGAAATGAGGCACATGTCCAAGAAGGACAAGTTCTTCAGGAAAAAGTACATGGGGGTGTGAAGACACTGCTCCACAGTGACAAGGATGATGATGAGAAGGTTCCCCACAAGAGTCCCCAAGTAAATCATCAGAAACACAGTGCCCTGTATCACCTGGAGCTGCTCGTCGTCAGAGAATTCCATGAGGAAGAAGTCTGTCTCCAGTGTGTGGTTGGCCATGTCCTCAAGCCTGTTACGTACTGTGAGGCAAAGGAGGACAGGACTGGATGAAGTCTTGCCACACCCTTGTCTTCTAACAATGCATTTTTGTTTCTGCAAGAGTCAACTACATTGCAGTTATAAAACATGAATGTTTTACTTTCAATTGCCTGTGATTGTTTTATGGGCTTCTCATTATGTCACTCCCAATGTCTATATAAAATTTATATTAAATCATTGGCTGAATTTCAAAAGAACCTTATTAATACAGAAGTAAGTTGATAAGCATCTGAGAGAGAAAGTAGTAATTGACTTAATTACTCAATCATATTTGTTTAAAAGGAAAATTTTCATACTGAAAAATATTTTCCAGGTAAATTTAATATTATACCCAGTATGTTATATAAATGTAGAAATTGCAGTTAGAAAACATGAATATTTTTCTTTCAGACGCATGTTTTATGGGCTTATTATGTCACTTCCAATATGCTCATGTCATATCTCCCTAAAAATATTTTTCTAAATCATTGGCTGAATTTCAAAATGAAATTACTGCAATAGCAAATTGTTAATCATCTTTGAGAGAAAAACGTCATAAATTATTTTATAAAACTATTGTATTTAACAGGAACATTTTCAAGTTCAGTTTATTATTATATACATTAGATTGCATACATGTAAAAAGAGATTGGACTTGTGTTCATGCCATGCTTGTTTGTGTTCCTGTTTGTTGCAAAGCCCTTCAAAGTAGCCAAACAAGGATATTCATAAAATTCAGCTCATAAAATTCAGTTTATGGTGAGAAAACATGGAAGTGAAGAAAAATATTTGAAATAAATTGTTTTGTTATTTAAATACATAATAAATATAGATAAGACAATCATGTAGAATATAAAGTAAAATTAATCATTTGTCACACAAAACTGTTTATGTGTGATTCATGTGCATTTCTCTGTGAGATAGAAAAGCACACACTCATTCATGAACTATGTTTTAAGTGCAGTTATAAGCACAACAATGGAAGCCCAAGTCACTAGAAGTTAAGTGAAGGCAAACATAAATACATCAGGTAGCTTTGAGCAGTAGTGAATAACAAAATAAGGGCAAAGAATTATTTTTCAATGTGGATGAATGATTTTGTGTCAATAATGATGAAATTCAGTTATACTTTATAAAGGCAACAAAATGGTAATTGTAATTGAATAGAAAATATAAGAACTTTCATTATAATGTGAATATTAATTATAGACCATGTTATCTATTAAAAAGCACACAAAATGAAAATTTGCTAATTATCTCAACTGACTTCTACCAAAGTAATTACATCTTCTTTGTCTCATGTAAGACAGGAGTTAGTATATGTTCCAGGTAAGCCAGAGCCTTCATGATTTTTAGATTTCAAAGATCACAAGGATGAACACAAAGGTTAGGAATTGGTATGTGCAGCTGAAAATATTAGTTCGGTTAAAGCAATTGATGATACATCTTCTTAAGCAAGGACTAACTAAGTAGTCATTTTCGTTTTTTGATTTAATTTTTATTTCTCTGAATCTGTATAATGAATCTTTGTACAATGTACAAAATTTTGTACAATAGAATTTTTTGTCATTTTCTTCCCATATTACCCTGCCTCTCCCAAACTTTCCCACTGAGAAACGAGAATGGAAACCCTTTTGTAGTGTTTTGCTGATAGGTGGTTTATGCTGTAACAAGTGTTCAAATACATGCTAATGCATGTTGACATTTCTGATAGATGATTTACCTGAAATAGAAAAGCATGTGCTTGCCTCTTGACAGTATGCAAACTGACTACCAAGGGAGTACAATGTGCTGTGAACAATGATCCCCTTGGCCAGTAAGGGAAAGTAGATTTTCCCAGCCTTCAGAATCATCAATGAATTAATAGGACATTTTATTATGACTGTCATCATTTTGCACTTGGTTTGCCTTTATAGGATCATTTTTTTTTCTGGAAGTTAACCTTGATGGTTTAAAAAAATCCAAACAATCCTATTCTAAAAGCACATTTTTTCTAATGTTCCTTCTGCAGACTTATTTGTTAGAGATATTATAAAGAGTGAGAAACCTATTCACTTGAAAATAAAGACATATATGGAATCAGGATGATAGAATAAACATTTCAGAAATTTTCAGCAATGGTATAATTAATATTTGCAAATTGTAGAGATTTTCTGTTATTCTTGCATTCTCCTGCTTATTGTTCAGTTGGAAATTTGGATATTATGATTTGGATAATCATACATAAATAAAGTAGGTTTATTAATCTATGTATATAACAATACTAATAAAATTTGGATACAATGATTTAATCCCACACAGAAATCCTAGCCATGTATTTCTATTATTACCATATTATGTATGCTTTGAGAATGTTTACAAGCTCATTTTCACATACATGAGAAATGAAAAAGATGCACTTGTCTTCTGTTATCTTTGCTATTTTGTATGTATGATAACCGATCTTTCAATTCTACTTTTTGAATCTAATTTTTACTGGTAGGATGCTTGAAAATTTCTTCATGAGATAATGTTTCATGATTAGATTAAAATGTAATGTGAAATGACTGTAATTTTTGTTGATGAGCTTTCTATAATAATTCCTGCAAGGGAATGGGCATATATATATATATTACACATAGACAAGGACTTTTATTTCTGTCAATGTGACCTGCAGTTTCATCCTGAAAAACCATGGGGAAGAGAAAAAAAAGAGTTTGAAAAACTTCTAACATGAAGAAGTTTTTTATCCATGTACAAATTCTTGTTACCATGATTCAATCATTTCATGTTAACTAAATGCATGTAGCTATCACACTACATATGCTATAAATATGAACCTTAATGTGTAAATTTAAAATTTTAAAATAATTAAAGTGAACATTCTGAAGAAAATTTTAATATTTTTTTGAGCATATTCTTGACTAAAACACTCTTACCTGAGGGAAAATAACTGCTGCAATGCTCAATCATACATGGACAAGGATACTGCTGTTCCCACTTGCTCTCTTACAACTTATAATGTTCCAGTGTTCAGACTAACCTGATCATGTTCACAATGTGTTGATTTCTTAAGAAGAATTCTAGTATCTTTGATATGAGGGAGAAAATTCAGCCAATCTCAGCTTACATAAAATGCTTGTCTTTTTAATGAGGCCAGATAATGTTCAATTGTTATGCTTGACCCTCTGGGAAAACAGTGGATGAAGGAAGGACAATTCTTATGGGACCATGACTGAAGCTCTTCGTGGAACTCATGGATAATCATGCTGTGTCTTTGCCATGACTCCTCACCTTGAGTCTTACACTCTTATACACTGAGGCCCTTCCAGAAGTCTGTCAGTGAAAGGCTTGCTGTTTTATTGCAGTTTAAATAAAATAGATATTGTAAAGCTTATGAGATGCTGAACTATGAATTCATATGTTTGTGGTGTTAATAAGCCTAGATCTAACAATTTCTGTGTTTTTCCTTATAATGTTTATTAAGGTTACATTTGAAATTAAAAAGTCTGCACAGTGTTTTAACTTATCTCTTAAAAATGAAGATGTACCTGTAACAAGTAAACTCTCTTCTTTTTACACTGTATATATTGAAATCTACATATGGGTTTAAGAATCATAATTAAATGTTTTATTGTTCTAGTAAAAATTTAAAACAATTTCATTAGCAGAGCAGAATATTTCTGAAATTTCTATATTCCACAAATATGGTTAATATAAGCATCAAGTAAATTAAAGATAGAAATATATTGAAGAATATGTTCTGAAAACAATTTGTCACATCAGCTAGAAACGAATTTATAGTGGTATGAACTGATGTCATTTACATTTAAAACCTAACCCAGCCGTGAATATGTTTGGAGATGAAAACTTTAAAAATAGTTAACTTTAAGTGATATTGTAAAACTGAACTCAGTAGGAGTTGTGCATTGCAAATCATAAGAATATGTTCATGCTCTCTGTGATATGATGACAGAAGCTGTGGAATAATGGTACACCATAGTAACGTAGTGTGTGATCCATCATTAGAAGCTAGTGCTGCTTGTGTCCTGTTTCCAGAATTATGATAAAGCAAATAAATCTGTTATCCAAACTCATTTTCTCTGATTTTTTACTACTGCAGACTGAACTGAGTAATGATTTTATATAGAACCAACCAAATTTTTATGTAAAACAATTACTAAAAAGTGAATTATGTTGGAGTTGTTTTGATTTATGAAATTTTCAGAGTAAGGTCTTGTACATGAAAAGAAATAAAAAATGTAAGACAGGTCTGTGACTTGTATCAGTTTTCTTTATCTGTGGATTATACCAATTTACTTCATATATTTTATGAAGAAAATACAAATTTTTAAGTGCACGTCACCTTTATAGAGCAGGATTTAAGTTTTGATCTATGCAAGACCAATAAATAAATAAATAAATCAAGACCAATGAATAAAGCAGTTTGAATCCACTCAATTCTATTTTTTTGTTTATGTGTATATATTTGTGTGCATCTCTTTGTATTTGTTCAAGTGCATATACGTGTCTCTAAGTGTGCAATGAAGGTCAGAGGACAACGATGACAACCTTCAAGTGTTGTTCCATAATCAGTATCCACCTCTATTTACTCATTTAACTAATTATGTAGAATCCACTAGGTATGGAAATCCAGTCAGTCACTGAGTCTTAGGAATCCATCTGTTACTGACACTCATATGCTGGAATTATAGGAATGTGCCAGTATACCAGTATTCATCTTTGTGTGCTTGTGGTCAAACACAGATCCTCATTCTTGCATGCAGCTAGCCCTTTACCAATTTAGCCATTTTTCCAGCCCCTTTTTCCCAAGAATCTCTGGGCTGGCCTCAAAATTGTGATCCTTGTATCTCTCCCTCCCAAACACTAGAATCAGAAGCATGAGCCACCACTCCTGTCTTAGTATTTGATATTTTAGAAGGCATTCCTGTTGGTATAAAGTAAGACAGATGTATAAAATGTTTATTGAAGAGAAAATAATGTAAACACTTGAATAATCACTATTTAACTAAGAGATGCATATCAGCATTTCCTAATCCTACCTCAACGTCAGGTCATAAACTCACTCCTTTACCCAGGAGCTATCATTTTGGTAATATATTTAAATTTCAATCATGTTTGTTTTGACTGACAAATATTGTAAGTTAAATATTTAAATTTTGCATTATGAGGCAATTAAAAGTTAAAACCTTTAAACTGTTTGCCAAGTGCTTGCCAATTTTTTTCCTAAGTTTTAGACACTTTTGATTGTTGTTAGCACCTCAGTCCCAAGACACCAGGACTTTTGAAAGTCAGAGAACTTTTTGTGCATAACTTTGAAACTTTAACACTTTATATCCAATGTCAGAATGAAAAAACAATGTGCTTGTCTGTTATGTTTAGCAGTATATAAAAACTTACATTGCAATTACTTGAATATTTAAAGTATTTTACATACTGATTTTTTTAAAAAATCATGTAAAAACTTGAAATTTTCTGGTTTCTAAAGGTTTAAAGTGATTAGATTGTACTTATGTCATCTGTCAAAAATGCATGAGTTTTTTGTAGCATAATGAAAGTTCCTTTCATACAAATGTCAAAAATAAGATTTTTTTCTTCAATTAAACAACATCCATTTTGGTAATACCTTATATTTTGAAATACATTGTTTAAGAATGCAAGCTGGAATACACACTTACAAAATCGATTCTGTGTAGTAGTTCCCTTTTCAGCATGTTCAAATAATTTCTTAATTGTAAATTGTAGTATAACTGAGATCATACTAAATATTATTGTGTTATTAAACCCTTCAATAGAAAATGCAAAACTAAATGTTAAAGAAGTATTTTCTCTATATTGCAAAATTTAACTGATTTTAGCCCTTTTGCTTCACTCTGACTGACCTGTATTACTAAGATGAGGATTTATTATTATAATTAATAATGTTAGGACTTTGCATGACCTGTGCAATGAACAACATATCATTGACCCCCCCCCCCAAAGGCTAGCATGTATCACAGGCACTAGGATCCTTAGAGGCAAGGGATTAACAGCCACAATAGTGTTCCCATATTAAAAGGGAACACAAAAAAGTATTCTAGGCAATGCTACTGAGTCCTTATACCTCATCAGAGAGGAGGACCCAGAAGGAAGTTTGACGAACACACTAAAAGATGCTTTAGGTTTTGGTGGTATTATACTTCCCCTCTGTCCTCCTGGACATGCTTGTTTTTTCTTCAAGCTTGAGTATCTTTTCTAGCATGTTTTTGAAGGCCTGGTTTGGTAGACATGTACACCTTCAAGTTGTCTTTGTGCTGGAAAACTTTTCTTTCTCCCTCCATCATGACAGATAGTTTTGCCAGGTATATCAGTCTGGGTTGACATTTTTGCTCATTTAATACTTGAGGTATGTTTCTCCAAGCTCTTTTTGCTTTTACTGTTTCCATTGAGAAGTCATTTGTTATTTTAATAGGTTTACCTTTAAAAGTGACTTGTTTTCTTTCCCTTGAAGCTCTCAGCACCTTTTCTTTGTCTTGAATGTGGAGTGTTTTGACTATTATTTACCATGGCGAGTTTCTATTTTGATCATATTTGTTTGGGGTGTGGAATGCCTCTTGTATTTGGATGGGCCTCTCATTCTTTAGATGAGGAAAGTTTTTCTTTATGATAATTTGAAAAATTTCCTCAGGTGTAATATTTTGAGATTCTTGTTCTGGTATTCAATGAATGTGCATGTTAGGTTTCTTCAAGGTGTCCCATAATTCTTGAATATTTCTCTCAAGTATCTTTTTGGCTTTAACAACCTCTTCCATTGAGCTGGTTAATGCTTCCACTTTGTCTTCAAGATCTAAAATTCTATTTTCTGCTTTGTTAGTTCTGCTGATAAGACTCTCTGTTGAGTTCTGGGTTGAGGATAACATGTCTTTTAGTTCACTTTTAAGCTCTGCTTGAGATTGTTTTAACTGTTTTATGCCTATTTTTGTTTCTTGAACTGTTTTTCTCATCTCCTCCAACTGTCTGTTCCACAGTGTCTCCAAAGTGGTTGATGCAGTTGTTTAACTCCTCCCAGATTTCCTCTTTCATAGTATTGATCATGGTAATGATCACGTTTTGAAAGTTGTTATCTTGGGCCGGGCTTTCTTGGCTATTTTCTGTGAATTTTTTCTGGTTGGAATTTATCATTATGGGGTTAATTCTTTCAGTGGGAGATTTATTTTCTTAGGTTTTTTTTTTTTTTTTTTTTTTTTTTTTTTTTTTTCTGATGGATCTGCACTTTGACTAAGGTCTTATCTCTTAAGACCTTCTTTCAGTTTCTGCATGTTTTTCCCTGAACTGAATTAGTTGGTATTCCTACTCTGGAGCAGTTATTACTAGTGCTTGCCTTGGAGTTGGATACATTTGTCTGTTGTTATTGTTATTTCCTAAATGAGGCTATTAGACTGTTAATATATCAATTAAGTCAGGTTTAGTAGACAGGGTGTAAATATTAGTATGGTAGTGCACTTTTACGATTTAGTACTTTGGTGATATGTGAGCGTGAGTGGTATAGTCCCTGAAGTTCTATATGTTTTGGGGGTGGCTATATGGAAAAGTTAATCTACAGTGATTAATAATTGATAGGAACAGGATGGGAAACAGGGTTTACTTATCTTTGAGCTGGATTTGAAGAATCTCTCCTATGTAATAGGATGATTTTAGAGGACTTCAGATGTATGGCCTTTGTCCCCTAGCACTGTGCTTGGGTTTTTTTGGACTCTGTTGAATTTTGAGGAGCAGTGTGTCCTCCCTGGACCATAAACGTCCAGGGTGGGCAGAAAGGGCTGTGGTGCTGATGAATGTGCACTTCACCTGGGGTCTGGGGTGTGGCCTAGTGCGTTATATAGGACTATTTAAATAATTTAAAACTTCCTGATTCAATTTAAGTAAGTTGTACTTATTCAGAAATTCATCCATTTCTTTCTGGTTTTTGAAATACGATTTATACTTCTCTGAATTTCTTGGATATCAGTTGTGATAACTCCATCTTCATTCCTAATTTTGTTAATTTGGGTTTTCTCTCTCTTGATTTTGGTTAATTTAGCTAGCGTGTATCAATCTTATCCATTTTTTTTTTCAAAGAACCAGCTTTTCATTCTGGTTTATTCTTTTTTGTTCAAAGTCTTTTATCTTTGGTTAGGAGGTGATCATCCATAGCAATTGGGATGCAGCCAAAGGTGGTGTAGGAAAAGCAAAACTGAAAACAATAACAAACCATAAATCAGAACACCAAAGACTCTACATTAATCACCTGGAACCAGACGAGCCAAATCTCTCCCCATTCTAAAGCTCAGAGAACCTTGTGGAAGAGGGGGCGGCAAGATTGTAAGAGCCTAAAGATGGGGAGGGCCAAAGATATGCAAGATACTCCACAGAAGTTAGGGCTGCAACAGCCAGAATTGGACTTGCCTGACCTGCACTAATGGCTGATATGTCACGACTCCCCCCCCCCAAAAAAAAGTCTAGCATGGATCACAAGGGAAAAGGCTCCAGGCAGTAGGATACATAGAGGCAAGTGATTGACAGTTATAACAGAGTTCCCATACTAATAGGGAGTCCAAGAAAGGGCTATGGGTTATGCCACTAAGTCTTGAATCCTTACTAGGGTGGAGGACTCAGAGGGAGATTCGGCATTCACACGAAAGGATGCATCCAAGGGTGTTGCCGAATCCCATGCTGTGGGGTCATCACCCAGATCCCGGGAGTCTAGGGCGAGAAGCAGAAGGCAGACGAGAGTTGACTGCAGACTCATCTTGAATCAGGAAGTGTTTAGACTTATATAGGGTCCAGGTCCAATCAGGTGTGGCCACCCCTCTGCTCGGGGGAGGGGGAGAGCAGCCACCAATCATTTAACTGTTTATTGGGTGTCAAGGTTAGATGGCCGCTTCCCATTGGTTGTTCATCCCTCCACCCATTGTTTGTTCATTCCTCTGCCTATCCCTCTGCCTGTATGGTTCTTTTTCAGGCTTATTTGTAGCCAGACCTCCTGGATTGGTGGGGGGTGGGCTAAGGGCCTCCCTGAATCGATAGTGTCACCCAGGGGATGGAAGGGAGAAAGAGGGAAGCCCTGGGAGAAGGGAGGAAAGAAGGAAGGTTGAAAGGAAGGGGGAAAGGGGGAGAGTGCAATAAGGGATGACCGGGGAGGATAGGAGGGAGGGAGAGAATAGAGGTACCTATTGAGCGTGTATGACTAGGAAAAAAATAAATGTGGGAGAATAAAAAGAAACTTTCCCAGGATGAAATTAAAATAACTAACAAACACTATAAACTGTGGGAGAAAAAAAAATGTTTCACTTCCCTAGCTATTAGGGAAATGCAAATAACCATTGTCCTGAGATATCTCACCCAGTCCAATGGCTAAAATCCAAAACGCATACAACAATAAATGCTGGAGAAGATGTGGGGAGACATGAACTCTCATACATTACTGGTAAGAAGGCAGACTCTTATAACTCTTACAACTGCGCTGGAGATTAGTATGGCTGTTCCTTAAAAAGTTAAAAATAGGAATGCCATAAGGCTCAGTAACACCACTCCTAGGACTATTCCTCCTAAATGGTTCATTTTACTGTAAAGTCATCCATGTTCATTGTAGCTCTATTCACAAAAATAAAGTCATGGAATCAGCCTAAATTCCCAATAGTAAATGAATCGTAATGAAAGTGTGGTACATCTACACCTGGAATACTGTTCAACTATCAACAAAAATTAAATAATGAAATTTGCTGATAAATAGATGGACTTGGAAAAAGTTACAGTGAGTGAAGTATCTCAAACACCAAAAGACAGACATCACATCTTCTCCCTTATAAGTGGAACTTAGTACCAAGCCCTCAAAAATGATATACTCAAGGGGAAGTAGCAGAAGTGTAAGGAACATAGCATGGAGTGTAAGGGAAAAAAGATCTTAAGAGAGTGGAGTCAAAGGAACACAGGTAAGAAAAGCTCCCAGGGTTCAATTCTGGGGTTGAATCCTATTACAATGTAAGAGCAGTAAGTCAGAAAACCACATCAGGACAGAGTAGAGAATACCAGAATTTTTGATGGGCTCTAATTGGCCCATCAAAATCTTATCCCACACTAAGGCTCAGGGAACCTTGCAGAATAGGGGTTGGTAAGATTGTAATAGCCTAAAGGTGGGAGGAGATACTCCTTATCAACACACTCCAGCTAAAAACAGGACTGCTGTACACAACATTGCTAGCATTGATGGGAACTCTAACACAGTATCTGTGCAATGGTCAACTTAGCAACATTACAACCAACTAGCTAGGGTCTTACAAGGAACAGCTGCTCTCAGAGAATATCTCAGGGACAAGTTCTGGACAAAGAATATCCCCACTTATGACTTTACCCACTGAAGAGCGACATAAAGCTCCACAGAATTATGACTCCCTTACCAACACAGATACCCCGAAGGAGCAAAAGGACTGGAAGGGGGCAGTGGTGGGACAGAGCAGGATGGATGAAAGGACGGAAGGGTGGCAGAAGGGTTTGGAGATGGGAAGGGTGGGAAACAAAGGACGTGAGAGAGTAGGGCACTAAGGCAAAGACACAAACCAGTTTGTTTGTAAATAAATAAATTAATGAAAAGCAATTGATTTTATTTGATTTCTACTTGTGATTTTCTTAAGAAAAACCTCAATTTAAACCGTTTAGATGTAAAACAAACAAACAACTCCTGGAGTGGTCTTCTGACATTCATATGTGTACTGTGGCACTCTTTTATAGCAATATACAACTATAACAAATTAAAGTTGAATCCAACCATGATTTTCAATTAGATACTACTAGGGCATTTTAATATGCAAACAAACAAATGAATGAACAACCCAAACCTTATTGGAAGAACCTAGTTCTTTTCAAAAGAAAATGTCCTCACCATTTCCGGAGGCCTAGAGCATTAAGAATAAAACTCTAATCTGTTGCTTTCAGTATTGTTAGTGAGTCCATGCACTGTAGATAGGTAGAAAAAGAAGCTGATGCAGGCTCTGAGCAAGTGAGCATCTGTGCCTGCTGTTTCCTGAGTGGCTGCCACTGTGATGCTTGGCTTTGTGGAACTTCTCCAATGAGTGCTCTCTCTTCCACCTATCTCTATGTGGCACCTCATATGCCTGTGTTTCTTGGTGGCATCTGAGTGATCCTGAGACTTTCTCTGAGACTAAGAATGAGATTTTTTTTCCTGTATGACCATATTTATTTCAGTGTTTTAAATCTTCCCTGGTGGGCTTCCCTTGGTGAGGACAGCCATGATTATATTTTTGAGAGCTCAGGACCTGTTTCTTGATCTTGAGCTGTGTGTTCCAGACTCCACCCATTATTATAATGTCTTCTTGGAGTATGTGGTATAGGAAGTGATTGTGTTCCTGCCCTGATGGACTTGTGCTGCTGCTGTTTGTACTTTTCTTGCTATGTTTTCTTACACTATTGTAAGGGCTTTTAGAAGCCTGTTGCCTATCCTCAGGTTCTTTTTTAACTCCCTTCACACTAATGGAGACTGGTGACTTCCCTTCAGCTTTTGTTTCTCTCAGTGATTGTCATGGTTTGAATATAAGTTGACCCCCACAGGCCCATGAGTTTTAATCTTTAGTTAATGTTTAGGAAGGCTATGGAACCTTTAGGAGATGGAATCTTGCTGGAGAAAGGCATGTCACAGGTCCTCGAAGCTGGCTAGCTCTACTCTGTTTTCTCAAGAAGTCTGATCTTGCAGTTTGAGCTCTCTCAGGCTCCATGACGAATGTGACTTTTGCTGGGTTTTGCCATCCATCCATTCCTTTTCTGCTATAAAGGACTGTATCTATCTTCTGGAACTTTAAGCCAAATAAATCTCCTTTTCTCCCATTGGTTGATGGCTTGAGTGTTGTCTCACAGAAGCAGCAGAAACAGTAACCAGTACAGTGATGGTAGCTTAGAGTCTGGAAAAAAATATGCAAGTAAAAAAGGCCAGAGTCCCATCAAGTTTCAATCCCTTCACTTTTAACTCGATTTCCTAGAAAGCTACTTTTATTTTTTTTTCTACTTCTTTTTCTAGCAATTCATAGTTAGACTTTTTTCCTGGTAAGAAGTTTAAGCCTGTTGTGTCTCTGCAGATTCCTGAATCTCCCTTTCTGTTGTACCAAAAGAAGAAACCAGCAGGGTCTAGTTGGTAACAGAATATGAAGTGCTCTAGCTATAAGGTAGATATAAGCACATACTATAATCTCTGGCTGAAATCAAACAAAAACATTGGTTCAAAGTCTGTCATTCATGTAATTCCATGCAGACTAAACCACACTTTTGTTATGTCCATAGTCTAAGACTTATAGATATATTACAATGATATTGTGGAAATATGTGGCATTAATATAAAAATCACAATTCTTTTAGCACCTTCCTTTCTGCTTTAATAACTTGATTTTTGGTGTTAATGTAGTTCTGATCAAGTATCAAGATCTTTGAATACTTTTCTCCTTAACTGGAAGAGGTGTGGAATACGTTGATCAAATCTCTTATTCTTCTAGGTGTTTCTTTTTTTTGTTTCTTTCTTTTTTTTTAAAATATTTTATTATTATTATTATTTACTCAATTGTGCGCATGTGCGTGTGTATGTGTGCGCGGGCGTGTGTGTGTCTATGTGTGTGTAGAACCACGGACGAATTTGCGAACCACCATGGACGCCTCCACCTCCTTCTGCCCCGGGATTCACAGGCTCCGCCCTACCAGGACCAGAAGCGCAGGCCGCCCCCGCTTCCGCCTGGCGTCTATACGTAGGATCTGGGATCCGAACTCAGGACCTTCCGCCTGCGAGGCGGAGGCTTAACCCCTGAGCCACCTCTCCAACCCTCTTCTAGGTGTTTCTTTGATTTCTAATACAAGGTTAACATAGGCCACAGTGACAATTTTGAAACTGTTTGGTAAAAGATTTGGAGTAGAAAAATCAATGAAACAACACCTATTAGGTAGTCATTGCTGTATGCAGCAGCCAAAGGAGGGTGCCAGCTGCCAGGATGATCTTGCAGTTTAGGACATGCAAGCCCATATCATTGGGCCGGTGAAGACCACAGGATATGGTGGGTTACAGTCTGTACCCTGGAATCAGTGAGTAGTCAGTAGTGAGGGACACTTTCTAGTATAGAAACTTGCCAATCAAGATCCCTCCTATCATAGTGGTCCTTACAGTCATGACAAGAGGTCCTTACAGTCAGGGTCTCTAAGTTTGAGCCACATGAGGCAGCAGTGGTGGTGGTAACAGCAGTGGTTGAGGCTAAATGAGGCTTGGATGTCATAGTTGCAGTGAGTTACATGCAAGCCAGATGCAGCCAGAATCTGAAGTGAGATGAACAATGCATTTTTGTCTCATATACAGATGCTAGATTTGACCCTCTATCTCTGTGCACTTAAGTTAGAGTATCTCTGGAACGGAGGGAACTAGACAAAGGATATGGGTGGTCAATAAGGGAGGGGAGATAGTAGAGCAAAGATAAAAGAAAAGTGGATGGGGGTATCCTGGGAAAGAAAAAACTTAAGTAAGGAGGTGGAAGAATGGAGAAATTGCATGTGCATATACATGTATATATATGAGAGTTGTAAGGGAAATATTCTGTATGGCCAAAAAATTCTGGTTGTAAAAGGTGGGATATTATATAAAAATCCAAGTTCCAGGTATGGGATATTTTCATTGGAGTTGTTGGTTAAGGTGGTCCCAGAGGTCTCCCCAAACAATGCAGGCTCTTGTCATTTTCTCTTGGTTTCCCACTAGTACTGGATGATAAAGTCCTATTGTAGAAGACACTACACATCTTGTTTTCAAAATACAAACAAATAAAACTGGAACTAAGGAGGAAGCTATCCCTACTAGTTAGATCTCATAGTGCCAGAAGATTCCATGCACAGTGCTGGGTGGAGAAAAGGCATCAAAGTCTACTCAGTTGTGGACCTTGTGAACTACAATACTAGTCTATCCGATAAGATCAGTACACTTTTGCAATAGTGACACAACTGTTATGGAGGTAGCTAAGTGTTTCCTGATTAGATTTGAAACCAACTCCATGGAAGGAAATCCCTGCCTGGTTCTGTAAACTTTATCAAAAGCTTGTGCCACAAGTATGTCACAAGAACCAGTGGGGAATATACTACTGTTGCTTAACTAAGTGGATACAACATCAAACTGCCTTTTGAATATTTATGTTTGTACCCACAGAGAAATGCTACCCTCAACCTTAGTCAGAGAAGCTTCTCTTGAGAGAATAGTGGTATATGCAGACATAAATCTTCAAGGTGCTGAGAATAAATGGCAGCTGAATGCTCAGCCTTACACAAGATATTTATTTACTATTCCCCATTTATTTACAGCACAGGGGAGGTGGATAGAATGATGAGGCAGAAGATAGGGTGAAGAGTTGTGAAATGACACAGCTATTGCAACCACTAACTCACAACAGATGTTGTTACTTGCATCAGGCCTGTGTACAACTGGCCAAGTAAACATTAGTAAACATAAGGGAGAGGTTAAAGGGATCTCTTCTTCCCTGTACAACTATTGCTTATTGATGGACTTTGAGAAAAGAGGAGGTAATATCTTTTTGATTTCCACTGGTAAGCCCACCAGGATCCAGTGGATAGTTCTAAAACCATGGTCACACAGACAGCACTGGTTCACAGAACCACTTCAGTGGGTCACAGAACAAAACAAAAAGTCATGAATGTGGGAAAGGGATGTGTAGGGAAATAAAGTCTTAGCTTAACCAACGAATCAAGGCAAACAAACAAAAGGAATTTAAATAGAAAGGAAAAAGTAAAAAGTCCTTAGTTTTAGATGTATGATTCTATGTATGAGACCCTATACTTCACCAAAAAACTCTTAGTCGATAGACTCATTGAAGTGGCAGATTAAGAAGCCTTAGATATCTGCTGCTGTAATAATAAGACTGAATCTGTTTCAGATTTTGACTGTGACAAGAAAACTGAAATTATAATTTTTAAATTTTTATGCAAATTTTTTTGTATATGGTATAATGACAAGGGAGTTTGTAGTACTTGCTTTAGGCACATCTTAATTTTTGAGAGCTATTTTACAGTGTGGGCTTCTTAACCTCCAATAAAACTTAATAAATAGTATTCATAGACTTCACAACATGTAAGTATTTTTCTTGAACTTCATTTACACTCCTAGAATTATGGAAGGGTCTCTGTGTGTAAGAGTGTGAGGCAGGAGGTGAGAGGCCAGAGTCAGGATCCAAAGTGCTGATTATCTTTAGATTCCTTGAAGAGCTTTAATCATGGTCCCACAAGAATTGTGCTTCTCCCTCCGTCCACTCTTTTCCCAGAGGGTGAAGTATAAACAACTGAACATAATTCCAGCCTAGTTAAAAAAAGAAGCACTTCAGATAATATGAAATTGGCTGATTTTCTCCTTCATTCCATGCATAGTAGTGTAGCTCTTAATAAATCATCATATTGTGAGCATGACCAGATAAACAAACACTGAATCATTCCAAGCTGTAGGAAAGCAAGTGGGGATGGAAGTCTACTTATTCATGTTTGATGAAGTACATGAAGGCAAGTCTTTTCTTACAGGTAAGAGTTTTCTAGTTGACCTGAAAATCTCTGCAATATCTACTTTAATTGCAAAGGATTATAAGCAGGAGAGAAGTTGAAGGAGGACCTCAAAAAAAGAGGAGAAAGGGGATCACGCTTCAGTAGAGAAAAGTATTACTAGTAAATAGCAAGACATCTGGTGCAGCTCACTTTCATTTCCCTTCCTGGTCACTTGCAACTGAACAGGTTTGTTCTCACCAATCAGGGAGGCTATAGAGACTGGCAGATAGACAGTAACCATCCAGAAAATGGAACACCTGACCCTCCCCTCCACATACATACTGCTGTGTCCTACTCCTATTCTTCCATCTACCTTTGAGTCATATATTAAGATCTTCATTTAAACAGTCTTTTATCTTAGGTTAGGGGGTGACCTTTGATATCAATCAGGATGCAGGCAAGGGCAGGTTCAGAAAAAGCAAAACTGAAAACAACAACAAGCCATCATTCAAAACACCGAAGACCCTACATTAATCATTCCAGCCAAATTTCTCCCCATCCTAAAGCTCAGGGAACCTTGCAGAAGAGGGGGCGGCAAGATTGTAAGAGCCTAAAGATGAGGAGGACCAATGATATGCAAGTTACTCCACACAAGTTAGGGCTGCAGCATCCAGGATTGGACTTTGCCTGACCTGCACAATGGTTGATATGTCAGTGACCCCCCCAAATTCTAGCATAGATCACAGGGAAGAAGGTAGTAGGATCCTTAGAGGTAAGGGAGTAAACAGTCATAATAAAGTTCCCATACTAACAGGGAGCCCAAGAAGGGCCACTGAGTCCTGAACCCTCACTAGAGTGGAGGACTCAGAGGGAGGTTTGACATTCACACAAAAGGATGCTCCAGGGGATGGGAGGGAGGAAGAGGGAGGCACTAGAAAAGGGGGAGAAGGAGGGGGATGAAAGGAAGGGGAAAGGAGGGAGAGTGCAAGAGGGGATAACTGGGGAGGTGAGGAGGAAGGGAGAGGACAAAGGTACTGATGAGCTTGTATGATTAGGAAAAAAATGTGGGAGAAAAAAAGAGTTTTCTAATCAAAGAACTGGTCTAGCAAAAATCTAAATTTTCTTTGGAGTGTTCATTTTAATTATTTAATTATAAATTAAGTTATAAATTTGTCTATTAAGTTTCATATCCGTAGGATACAGTATGATATTTGGATGCATTTAGATAACATGAACTGAATGATAAATTCAATAAGCATTTTCATCTAGAGAAAAATATCTTTTCATTTGGTTGGGAGCTTTTTAAACCCTTGTCTTGTTTCCCCATGGGTTTTCAGACTAAGACTACTGTAAAGGGAAAAGGAGGGAGGATAGACTTTGGGACTAAGGGTTGAAAATAATATAAAGTCACTATACACATGTATGCAACATTAAATAAAAAAAGAATAATTAAAAAAGGATCCGGCAGAATGCAGGAAAGAGGCGAAAGCATGCAGCACTTGTTCATACACAGCTGGTGCTCCCCAGTTCAGTGAAGTGTGGGGGAGGATAAATTGACCCAAACACAAGCCTGAAACTCTGAACAGTAAGTTTCAGACCAGCCAGGGGCACACTAGACTCTCTTTCAATGACAGCAGCAACAGTTATATCTGGAAACTTAGGAAAACTATCATATTCCTTTTATAAATTATTTTTTATTTTTCTAGTTTTATAAACATAATGAGTGGTTGTCCCTACTGGTCCCTTTCCTTTACCCCCCGTTCTCTTTCACCCCTTTACCAGTCCATTCCCCCCACTCTTTCACCCTGCTGCCTGTGTGCTTGTGTGGGGCCCAGGGTTCCCCTGGGGTTGTCTGCTCTAGTAGGGGCTCAGGCCTCTGTGGCAGATTAGGTGGTTCTTCCTTGGGTAGACACATCGATGGGGGCAATCCCCTTCGCCTGTTAATGCTAGCCCCTAAGATTCCTCCTGTAAGTAATTATCTCTCTTGAGTTCTTCACTAGTCTCTGGGGGAATGTTGATATGTCAACTACAGTGCAAGTTTGGTGAGGATAAGTCTCATTGCAGTGTATTCCTGAACGCAGCATGCCTATCTTGAGTGGAATGTCTTGGTTGGCAGTGGACTGTCCCATCTTTAGGCTGTTACAATCTTATGGTCCCCTCTTGGCAAGATTCCCTGAGCCTTAGGATTTGATTGGCTTAGTTCTAACTGAGCATTTTAGGATCACTAGTACTCTGCTTTCTGGTTGGTTGTTGTTGCCTGTTTCACTGCTCTTCTATTGTATTAGACTGTGTCAAGGTTGGGTGTTGAGATCTTTTCTTATGTAAAGGTAAAGTGAGAAGTGTTTAGATGGAGGTTTATTATGGGATGCTTGTGGTTAGTATTGAGGCTTCTGATCTTGTGTCAGTTTTCTCCCCATCCACTGTTGTTTAGACTGGTTTACATTGCTGGGTGTGTGTTCCCTGTCATTGCTAGTGGGGGTTAGGTGCTAAACAGGTAGTTGGTTACTTAGAAGTTAACCCTACTCTATACTGTGTCCTATTCCTGTTCTCCCTCTCCTTTTAGAGTTTTCTTACATAAAAGCCTTTTAAAACTATTTATCCCTGTTTTTTTGTTACTGCTCTTTTGGGGCCTTCTTCCAGCCCCCCTCCCCCACCACTTATGTTTCTTTGTGTTTGATTACATCAAACTGAATGTTTAATGCTAGGATCCACTTATAAGGGAGAACATACCGCATCTGTCTTTCTGTGCCTGGGATATTTCACTCATTATGATTTCTTCCAGTTCCATCCATGTACTGGAAAATTTCATTAGTTCATCTTTTCCTACAGTTGAAAATATTTCATTGTATGTATATACTACATCTTTCTTAACCATTCATCATCTGTTGGACATGTAGGTTGGTTTCCATTTCTTTGCTATTGTGGAAAGAGGTGTTATGAACATGGTTGTACATGTGACTCTGTTGTAGGATGCAGAATTTTTTGGGAATATTTCCAGGACTGGTATGGCTGGATCATATGGAATTTCAATTTTTAACTTTTTTAGGCACTTTCAAATTGATCTTCAAACCACCAGCAATATATGAGGGTGCCTTCTCTAGCATTTGCTGCTTTTTTTTCTGTTTTGAATCTTAGCTATTTTGACTAAAGTGAGATGACTCAGTTTTCTAAAGAAAGCATCATCATGTTAATGTTCAGCTAGCTCCACCTGATGGGGAAACATGTGCAAGAACAATAGCCAGGAAGTTGAAAGTTCCTTAAGACAACTCCCAAGCTTTCTATCTGAAAAACACTCAGACTCTAACCAGCCCCATGATGGTTAGTCCTAACCAGGCAGAACCAGATCCCTTTCCCCTAAATGTGCTAAAATCTGAACTTCTCCTCTCTCCGGTATGGCAGTTATCAGACTCCATTGTGCTTGTTGTCAACCCTTAATGGTTTAGTGAAAGTCAATCTGATCTGTTGGGTCTGTTCCTTCCTCTCCCTTTTCCTCTACACGACCTCCTGTTTCCCCGGATACAGTAGATGTCAGTATCAGGCAGGAAGGTAGGAGTGGGAGGGATTGATGAAGAGAAGGGAGAAGATAGAAGGAGGAGGGATGGAGGGAATCAGGATGAGTACTCAATATGTTTGTAAAAGTAGAAAAAATCTAAGTTAAAAAAAGATGTTAGTATTTACCCCTCATTTAGTTAGCTAGGCAGTCATCTGGACAGGAATTAGAGTTTTCAGGAAATCTGATCCATCTGGATGCCTGTCGAAGAGGTGGAAGGAATCTGCCTTGTCCTCCCAAAAGCCATCTCAAGGGCCAGGAATTTGGCTCAGTGGCTAAAGTCTTTGCCTTGCAAGCAAAAAGACGTGAGGTCAGATCTCAGATCCCATGTAAAAATGTCAGTTGGAAATAACAGTGGCCTGTAATTCTTGCACTGAAAGGTAGATCCTGGGAAACCCTCAGAGCAAACTGATAAGGAGGTAGAGAATTCCAGGGACACAGGATTCCCATTGTCACCTTTGCGCTTCCATAGTACTCTCTTGTACACACACACATATGTACACACCAAACCAAGTGTAAAGTGTAAAATGGCTACAGTTATAATAAAATGTTCTGCAACTCAGTGCAAATTCTGAGTGATGGGGAAATCTGCTGAACTGTATTGTCAGTACTGTCTGGCCAAGGGGACCCTGTTCACAGCACGGCGTACCCCTTGGCAGTTGGCACTGAGAGGCAAACACTCTACTTACCATCTAACATGTTCTTCAATGCCAGGCAGATCAGTGATTGGAAATGTCAATTGATATTTTTCTCTGGCAGACCTTGTATTTTCAACTATTTGTGTCATTTCTTACTTTCACATGAGTGCCATCCTTGAAATCTAGGAAGCACTGAGTTTCTTTCCTTACCTGGAACATGAGCAAGAAGGCTTACATAGTTTTCTAGAACTTAATTTCAGGTATTTAGCAAGTTGTAATTTTGTGGGCTGTTTGACACTTGAATTTCATCATTATCAACAAACAAAATTATTCATCTACATGGGAGGTTCATTTTCTACTCTGGTCATGCTGTTCACTTCTGCTCTACTCTTCATGTTGTAGCTATGTAACTTGTGCTTTCACCATGGTGAAATATAGCTTGTCATGAGAGAGTATGCTTTTCTTTCATGTACAGAGAGATAATGTACATGAGTCATAGGTAAACAGCTTTGTGTAAGAAATGGTTAATTTCCCCATTCATTTTATGGTTGGCATAGCCACACAACTGAAAATCTTGTACATCTCCTTTACTCTTCTTTTGTTTACTTTCTTCCCCTTTTTGACTACAAATTTAACATTAATCATTAGTTTTTTGACTTTTTTTTCCAGGGTTTTAGAACAAACTCAAGAACCTGAGCCAGGAAGGCAAGCTCTCCAGGCAAGTCCTTATTTTGATTTGTATAATTTGTTATTTAATAGAGTAAAATAAAATATTTTAGCATGTGAAAGTGTTAATGCTGTAAGTGGGAAAAAAACAACAAAATCCACCATAAAAAATTTAACTCAATAAAGTGGAACTCAATGACCTCTTTCTCTCTAAGATGGTTAACAAATTTGCAATTATTATAGAAGTTTAATTTGAAATTCAGGCAATGATTTAGGATAGATTTTATGAAGTGACATAATCAGAAGCCCACACAACACTCACATTCATTTATGATAGTAAAATGTTTATGTTTTATAGTTGCAATGTATCCCTTTCTTTCTCTGTCTCTTTTTGTTACTGCAGTTGACTCTCACAAAAATGAAAATGCATTGTTAGAAGACAAGGGCGTGGCAAGACCTCATTCAGTCCTGTCCTCCTTTGCCTCACAGCACGTAACAGGCTTGAGGACATGGCCAACCACACACTGGAGACAGACTTCTTCCTCATGGAATTCTCTGACGACGAGCAGCTCCAGGTGATACAGGGCACTGTGTTTCTGATGATTTACTTGGGGACTCTCGTGGGGAACCTTCTCATCATCATCCTTGTCACTGTGGAGCAGTGTCTTCATACCCCCATGTACTTTTTCCTGAAGAACTTATCCTTCTTGGACATGTGCCTCATTTCAGTCACCGTCCCAAACCTCGTTCTGAACTCTCTACTCCACAGGAACAACATCTCTTTCTCTGGATGTGCGAGTCAGGTCTTGTTGGTGATTCTGTTTGCTGGGTCCTGAACTCTTCATTCTGACAGTCATGTCCTATGACCGCTACGTGGCCATCTGCCACCCATTACACTATGATGCCATCATGAACAGGGACGTCTGCATGCAGATGGTGGCTGCTGCTTGGTGTTTTGGGAGTATATTTGGGGTCTTATATTCAGCAGGAACTTTCTCTCTATCTTTCTGTGGCTCCAGAAGATTGCCACAATACTTCTGTGATGTCCCATCCCTGCTAAAAATTTCTTGTTCAAAAATGCACATCACCATTGATGTTAGTGTGATCATTGGAGTCATATATGCACTTTTCTGCTTAGTTTCCATTGGATTTTCATATGTCTACATTTTCAGTACAGTGTTGAGAATGCCTTCCCTACAAGGGAGGTCAAAGGCCTTTTCTACGTGCATGCCCCATCTCATAGTTGTGATCACATTTCTTATTACAGGTATCATTGCCTATTTGAAGCCAGTCCCAGATGCTCCACACATAGTGGACTTTTTGGTGTCTGTTTTCTATTCTGTGATGCCTCCATCTTTGAACCCTATAATATACAGCCTAAGGAACAAGGACATCAAAACTTCCTTGTGGAAGGTTCTATGGAAGTTACAGCAGTATAAATATCATTGAGGTAACCAATAAACTAGTGTCTAGAAATGAAACACAGGATGTCTTTATTGTATTTTTGTACACATGGGATTGTTTTCCACTTTTACAGGTTCTTGGTGATATAATGCAAGTGGTTTGTTGTCTATGTTTATACATTTCTCTTAGAAATTCTTGAAAGGGATTTATATAAGTTCACCATCATTAATCATATATGTTTACCTTAAATCCTTGGTGACCTGATATTTGTTTTACAAAATAGTTCCATGTTCTTCAGATCTCAGAGGCACTTTTCAGGGCTTCTGAATGATATAATAAAATGATTTACTTTTAGCTCTTTGAAACATGTTCATGTTTTCTGTATAACACAAAGAGGGCTTTCTGGTATAATGGCAATAAAGAGCTTGCATGGATTGATTATCCAAATGGTCACTGTGTAGTCATATATGTCCATCGAAATTGAGAAATTTTGAAGTTTTTGTTCATAGAAACATAAAACGGGATGTGTCCATAGGAAAGGGCCCTTACATTGTCCACTTTGAATGTGAAAGGTTTTCATAAGTTGCAGAAACAGTTCAGCTTCTACAGACTTAGGAAAGTAAGAAAGAATTACTTAAAATATGACACCTCCCCATCCCCAGGACTTCACTATTGTATGAATTTTGATACAATTATTAATTGACAAATTGGAAGTAGGGACAGAATGATGGCCCAGTGAGTAAGGTGCTTTGCTGTGCATATCTGAAGACCAGAGTTCAACCTCATAAACGCATACTGTGAAAGGATAGAAGCCACTCCCCAAAGTTATCCTCTTTTTTCCACATACACATCTTATCATGTGTGCATATGTGCATATGAATGTTTGCATATACACACAGACAAATTTAAAATGCTTGAGAAATAATAACTATGCTTTATTTTAATACGAGAAATTTCAGAGAACTTATTTCTACAGTAATATGAAAAATACCAGCCTAACCTCCTTTGGTTGGTAAGAGGAGAATAAAGAAGAACCAATTCATCCATTATAGGTCTGAACTTTTTTTTAATTTCTTCCACTAATACAATGTTGATAAGTACCCCATTCCCCTCGCTCCCTCCACCCCTCCCTGAATCTCCTTGCTCTCTCCCCCCTTTTCCCCTTCCTTTCCCACCTCCTTCCCTTTCTCCAAGTGCCCCCCCCCATTCCTGGACCATCCTTTAGTATGCATGACAAACTTCCTTATAGGTCCTCCTCTCTGATGAGGTGTAAGAACTCAGTAGCATTGCCTAGAACTCTTTTTTTTTTTTTTTGTTACCCTTTAGTATAGAAACACTATTGTGGCTGTTAATCTCTTGCCTCTAAAAATCATGATGCCTGTGATCCATGCTAGACTTTGGGGGTTCAATGATATGCTGGTCATTGCGCAGGTATGCAAAGTCCTATTATGATTACTTTGGCCCTAACTTGTATGGAGTATCTTGTATATCATTGTTCCTCCCCATCTTTAGGCTCTTACAATCTTACCGCTCCCTCTTCTGCAAATTTCCCTGAGCTTTAGGATGGGGAAAGATTAGGCTGGTCTGGTTCCAGGTGGTTGATGCAGTCTCTCTGATTTTTTGAATTATGGTTTGTTGATTTTTTTTTCAGTTTTGCTACTCCTGCATCACCCTTGGCTCCATCCTGATGGGTATTGGATGTCACCCCCTGGCCAGAGATAAAAGGCTGTTAAAAGGAGTAGATTCAAAGGTAGATGGAATAAGAGTAGGAGACCACTGTGAGGGGGGTCAGTCTCCCATTTGCAGGATGATTACCTTCTATCTGCCAGACTCTATGCCCTCCTTGTCTGGTGAGATGATACCCCATCATTTGCAAGTGACCAGGAAGGAAAGTCTGTGAGCTTAACCAGATGTCTCATTACTTACTTCAGTTCTTGATGGTGGCCTATTTTCTCTGCTGTAGCATGATCCCCTCTCTCCTTGTTGCTGACGGGGCCCTTCTTCCCCTTGCATCTTGTTTATAATCTTTGCAATTACTGTAGGTATTACAGAGATTTATATTTCAGTGTGTCACTAAGTACTAGGATCTACCTATTAGGGAGTACATATGGCGGCACTTAATTTTCTGTGTCTGGGATACTTCCCTTAATATAATTGTTTCTAATTCCACCCATTTCCTGGGAAATTTCATTAATTCATCATTTTTGATGGCTGAGTAGTATTCAATTGTATAAATGTACCACATTTTCCTTATCCACTCGTCAACTGTTGGACATTTGGGTTAATTCCATGACTTTGTTATTATAAACAGTGCTGCTATGAGCACAGTCGTGCTTGTGCTATTGAGGTGAATTTTTGCTATATGGGGGATTATTCCTAAAAGTGGACTAGCAGGGTCACATGGCATTTCAATCTTTAACCTTTTTAAAAATCGCCAGATGGCTCACCAGAGTGGTTGTAAAGCCTGCATTCCCACCAGCAATGTAGGAAAGTTCCCTTCTTGCCACATCCTCTCTGGCATTTGGTGTTGCTTGTATTATGGAATTTTGCCATCTTGACCAGGGTGAGATGATATCTCAGGGAGGTTTTGATTTGCATTTCACTGATGGCTAAGGATGTGGAATATTTTTTAAGATATTTATTAGACATTTCAGTTTCATCCCTGGTAAAATTTCTTGTAAGTTCCAAGGCCCATTTTTAAAATTATTATTATTATTATTATTTATTCAACTGTGCGCATGTGCGTGTGTATGTGCGCGCGCGTGTGCGTGTCTGTGTGTGTGTGTGCGTCTGTGTAAGTGTAGAACCACGGACGAATTTGCGAACCACCATGGCCGCCTCCACCTCTTTCTGCCCCGGGATTCACAGGCTCCGCCCTACCAGGACCAGAAGCGCAGGCCGCCCCCGCTTCCGTCCGGCGTCTATACGTGGGATCTGGGATCCGAACTCAGGACCCTCCGCCTGCAAGGCGGAGGCTTAACCCCTGAGCCACCTCTCCAGCCCCCCATTTTTTAATAGAGCCATTTGTTTCCTTGATGTTTAGTTTTCTAGTTCTTTGTGCACTCTGGATAGTAGAGCTCTATCAGATATGTGGTTAGTGGGCGGGAGAGGTGGCTCAGGTGTTAAACCTCTGCCTTGCAGGGGGAAGGTCCTGAGTTCGGATCCTAGACCCCACGTATAGAAGCCGGGCGGAAGTGGGGGCGGCCTGCATTTCTGGTCCTGGTAGGGCAGAGCCTGTGAATCCTGGGGCAAAGTAAACAAGGAGGAGGTGGAGGATGTCCATGGTGGTTCCTGAATTCACCCACGGTTCTACACACACACACACACACACACACACACACACACACACACACACACACATGCACAATTGAATACAATAATACTAAAAATTAAAAAAAAAGATATGTGGTTAGTGAAGATTTTCTCCCATTCTATGGGTTGCCTTAGTGCTCGAGTTACAATCTCTTTATCTGAGCAGAAGCTCTTTAATCTCATAAGATCCCATCTGTTGAGTGTGTGCTGTATTGACTGTGCTGTTGGATTTCTGTTTAGGAATTTTTGGCCTAATCCAATTAGCTCGAGGGAGTTCCCTACCCTTTCAACTAAGGTTTTTATAGTCTCTGGCCTTATATTGAGGTCCTTGATCCATTTGGAATTAAGTCTTGTACATGGGACAAGTACAGGTCCAGTTTTAATCTTCTGCATATGGATATCCAGTTTTGTCAGCACCATTTGTTGAAGATGTTATTCTTTTTCCATTGGACTTTTTGGGCCCCTTTGTCAAAGATCAAATGGCTATAATTGCGTGGGCTTATAATCTGGGTCTTCAACCCTTATCCATTGATTTGTGTGTCTATTTTGGAGCCAGTATCAGGCTGTTTTTATAAGTATAGATTTGTAGGATAGACTAAGGTTTGGTATGGTAATACCTCCAGCAGTGTTTTTGTTACTCAGGATTGTTTTTGCTATTCTGGGTCTTTTGTGCCTCCATATGAATTGTGAGACTGTTTGATCAACTTCTTTAAAGAATTGGGATTTTGATTGGTATAGCATTGATTCTATATATTGCCTTTGGTAGGATGGTCATTTTTATGATGTTGATTCTGCCATTCCAGGAACATGGAAGGTCTTTCCACCTTCTGGTGTTTTCTGCTATTTCTTTCTTTAAGGTTTTAAAGTCTTCATTGTAAAGGTCTCTTATTTCCTTGGTTAGGTCTATACCAAAATATTTCATTTTTTTAGGGGCTCTAGTAAATGGGATTGTTTCTCTCAGGACTTTCTCCCTTCTTTCTTTCTGGGCGTATAGGAAGGCCACTGATTTTTGTATATTTATTTTGTATCCTGCCACCTGCTGAACTTCTGTATTAGTTCCAGGAGCTTCCTGGTGGAGTTTTTAAGATCGCTCAGGTATAAGATCATGTCATCTGCAAACAGAGATAACTTGACTTCATCCTTGCTGATTTGAAACCCTTTTATCTCCCTTTCTTGTCTGATGGCCTCGGCTAAGACTTCAACTACAATATTGAATAGAAGTGGTGAGAGTGGACAGCCTTGTCTAGTTCCTGATTGAAGTGGGAATGCTTCACGTTTTTCCCCATTGAGTATAATTCTTGCTGTTGGCTTGTTGTATACTGCTTTTATTATATTGATAAAGGTTCCTTCCATTCCAACTGTCTCTAATGTTTTGATCATAAAGGGCTGTTGGATCTTGTCAAAAGCTTTTTCTGCATCTATCGAGAGTATCATGTGGTCTTGGGTTTTGGACTGGTTTTTGTGGTGAATTACATTTATTGATTTGCTTATGTTGAACCAACCTTGTGTGCCTGGGGTAAAGCCTACTTGGTTCCTGTGAATGATCTTTTTGATATATTTTTGAATCTGATTTGCTAAGATTTTGTTGATAATCTTTGCATCTGTGTTCATGAAAGAGATTGACCTATAGTTTTCTTTTTTAAGTGTATCTTTATTAGGTTTTGGGACTAAGATATTATTAGCTTCATAGAAAGAATTTGGTAGTGTTCCTTCCTTTGCTATTTGATGGAACAGTCTAAGGAGCATTGGTGTTATTCGCTCCTTAAATGTCAGTAGAACTCTATGCTGAATCCGTCTAGACCAGGACATTTTTTGTGGGAAGATTCGAGATTACTTCATATGTTATAGGCCTATTTAAATAAATCACAACTTTCTGATTCAATTTAGGTAAGTTGTGTTTACTTAGGAATTCATCCATCTCTTTTGTGTTGTCAAATTTCACAGAGTATAAGTTTTTGAAATATGATGTTATAATTCTCTGACTTTCTTGGGTATCATTAGTGATAATTCCATTTTCATTTCCAATTTTGTTTATTTGTGTTTTCTCTCTCTTGCTTTTGGTTAATATAGCTAGGGTTGTATCTATCTTATTGATTTTTTTCAAAGAATCAGCTTTTTGACTGGTTGATTCTCTGTATCGTTTTTCCTTATCTCAATTTCAGAAATTTTTCCCCTAATTTTACTAATATCCTTTCTTCTACTGCTTTTGGGATCAGATTGCTCTAGTATCTCTAAAGGTTTAAACTGCATTGTTAAGTTAGTTACTTGTGATGTTTCTATTTTTTTGATGTAGGCATTAAGAGCTGTGAACTTACGTCTTAGGACAGCTTTCATTGTGTCCCAAAGATTTTTATAAGTTGTATTTTCATTATCATTTGCTTTCAGGAAATCTTGAATATCCTTTGTAATTTTTTCCTGAATCCAATTCTCATTCAGCATCATAGTATTTAGTTTCCAGGAATTAGTGAATTTTCTGTTCTTTGTTGTGTTGTGGATGTCAAGCTTTAGACCATGGTGATCTGATAGGGTACAGGCTAGAATTTCAACTTTCCTGTATATGTGGAGATTCGATTTGTGGTCCAGTATGTGTTCTATTTTGGAGAAAGTTCCATGTGCTGCTGAGAAAAATGTGTTTTCTTTGGTGCGTGGATGGAAAGTTCAATAGAGATCTGTAGGGTCCATTTCAGTAAGAAATTGGATTAAGTTCCAATGTGTCCCTGTTAAGGTTTTGATTTGTTAACTTGATCCATCCCATGTTGAGAGGGCAGTGTTGAAATCCCCAAGAATTATCATTTTGAGGTTCATTTCTTGCTTTAGACACTGTAGGGTTTGCTTAATGAATGTGGATGAGTCAGTATTAGGTGCATGTATGTTCAGTATTGTGAAGTCTTCCTGGTGAATTGTACCTGTGACTAAAATGTAGCAACTATCTGTGTCTCTTATGATTTTTTTCCTTTGAAGTCCACTTTGCCTGATAGCGTAATGGCCACCTCTGCCTGTTTCCTAGTTCCATTAACTTGCAGAATTTTGGACCAGCCTTTTATTTTTAGGATGTGCCTATCTTTTGTGGTGAGATGAGTTTCCTGAAGGCAGCAGATTGATGGGTTGTGATTTTTAATCCAGGTTTGTAATCTGTGTTTCTTGATTTGTGAGTTAATTCCATTGACATTTAATGTCATGATGGAGAAATTATTTTTAATTCCAGGCATTTTTTATGTTTAGTGGCTTTTATAAGTGTATTATTTGGCGTTTAGGTTTTGGTGGTATTATACTTCTCTCCTGTCTTCCTGGATATGCTTGTTTTTTTCTTCAGTCTTGAGTATCATTTCTAGCATTTTCTGAAGGCCTGGTTTAGTAGACATGTAAGCCTTCAAGATGTCTTTGTGCTGGAAAACTTTTCTTTCTCCCATGATCATGATGGATAATTTTGCTGGGCATATCAGTCTGGATTGGCATTTTTGCTCATTCAATACTTGAAGTACGTCTCTCCAAGTTCTTCTTGGTTTTACTGTTTCCATTGAGAAGTCATTTGTTATTTTAATAGGTTTACCTTTAAAAGTGCCTTGCTTTTTTTCCCTTGAAACTCTCAGCACCATTTATTTGTCTTGAATGTGGAATGTTTTGACTATTATTTGCCATGGTGAGTTTCTATTTTGGTCATATCTGTTTGAGGTGTGGAATGCCTCTTGTATTTGGATGGGCTTCTCATTCTTTAGATGAGGGAAGTTTTCATTTATGACAGTTTGAAAATTTTCCTCAGGTGTGATATTTTGGGATTCTTGCTCTGGTATTCCATAAATGTGCATGTTAGGCTTCTTCAGGGTGTCCCATAACTCTTGAATATTCTTCTCAAGTGTCTTTTTGGCTTTAACAACCTCTTCCATTGAGCTGGTTAAATTGACACTTTGTCTTCAAGATCTGAAATTCTATTTTCTGCTTTGTTAGTTCTGCTGATAAGGCTCTCTGTTGACTTCTGGGTTGAGGATAACTTGTCTTTTAGTTCAGTTTTAAAGCCTGCCTGAGACTGTTTTAACTGCTTTATGCCTATTTTTATTTCTTGAACTGTTTTTCTCAACTCCTCCAAGTGTCTGTTGTGTTCCTGTTCAAAGTGGTAGATGCATAATCACTCCTCCTGAATTTCCTTTTTCAGAGTATTGATCATGCTTTGAAAGTCGTTATCTTGGGCCTGGCTTTCTTGGCTATTTTCTGTGAATTTGTTCTGGTTGGAATTTGTCGCTATGGGGTTAATTCTTTCAGTAGGAGGTTTGTTTTCTTGGGTTTTGTTTCTTATGGATCTACACTTTGACTTGGGCATTGTTGTTTTGTCTCATGAGTCTTTACAGTTTCTATTTGTTTTTGACTGAACTGATTAAGTTGGTATAACTGATCTCTAGCAGTTATTACTACTGGTTGCCTTGGAGTTGGGTACACTTGTCTGTTGTTATTGTTATTTCCAAGATGAGGCTATTAGACTGTTAGTACATCAATTAAATCAGGGTTAGTATACAGAGGGTGCCTTACCTGGTCCACGAGTGAGCATGCATGCATTCACGGCAGGCAGAGGGGGGGAGGGGCTAAGGATGATCGGCTGGCTTCACCTGGGACGTGGGCCATGGCCAGTAGTCCACCCAAGCCCTGGCCAGCTTTGGTGCTGCTCTGGCTGGAATGTTGGGAGGGGCTGGGAGGAGAGGGTGACCTGGGGGTTCTGGTGGGGAATACCTGGGAAGCAGGGTGCCTTACCTGGACTGTGCCAGGGAGCATGCATTCAGGTGGTTTGAATCTTTAATAAAAATTTCTGTTATGAATAGTTATGAAAACACTAAAATTACTAAAAGGTGAATAATACTGAAAAGAATAAACACATACTTTTTATCTCAGAACTTACAGAATATAGCAAAATGATATTTATGTTTATTTTAGGGCATTATCCCTTATAATTAATATACTAAAATTTTCCTTTATATCTACTTTGTATTATTTTAGCTTTGTTGTCTTGAAATAAGTCTTTGAAAGTATAGTAAAATAAGACCAAATTTCATTAGATTTATTAAATTCATCACTTCCTTAATTGTTGTTTTGCTTGTGAAAGTTGTAGTGTACCTGTTAGGATTAGTGTTTTTGGCTGACAATCATTTTTTGCCCATTTTTCTATTTTAATATTTTCTATGGTAATTTTAATCATGTTTTTTCAGAAAAGTTTTACTGTGCGGAAGTTATTAATCTTCATTGAAACTTGGTAGGGGGAGGTCAGAATTTTTGTGTTTTATGTGGAGCATAATCACAGTTTAAGCATGCTCTAGAATTTATTGAAGAAAAATAATTAATTTTGTAGAAACTGATTTTGTGGTTTTGTTTAAATAGTGTGTGGAATATGGAAACATTTTATTGCATTAGTCAGTAGTAACAAAGATGAGAGTTCTACTTGGTCATCTTGGGACACTACAATGATACACTATGCAGCTTAAAACAAAATTTGTTTTTCACTGTTCTCAAAGTTGGACACATGATACCTGGGTTGCAGCATGATGTACTCTGGTGAGGGAGTTCTTGTGTTTTGCCAACTGCCAGCACCTTATTGTTCTCATATGGAGGACAGTTAGGAAGGTTTCAGAATTCTTATGAAAGTATTAATCCCATTCACAAATATTAACATATAGGGGCTTTGATTTTAGCACAACAATTTGATGCAATACAAGCATGTAATTTATAGCAGGGTACTTTTAAGTAGCCATTTGTTTTTCTGGTTAACAAGAGGAAAATGAAATAGAACTAAGTCTTCCTTGGTTCAGTGCGAATTTTGCAGCTGCTATTACAGAGTTATTGTTTGACTCTAAAATCACAATTTCATTAAGATTTATGTATGTTGTGACTTTTGAACTAAGTTATTTCAGGTATGGGACTTTATTTTACTATGTTATTAGAAATTTCCTATCTCTTTCTTGTTTCCTTTGTCATTTCAACATAACTATGGTTATTCCACTGTTTTAAATTCATTTGAGATATTTCATGTTTCAGATACTGAGTTTTGTATTTTTTGAAACACTCTAGACTTAATTTTCACATAAATATTTTAGCATTTAATGCTTCATAGAAAAGTTGAATCTCCCAAGATTAACTTTTAAAACTTCATACTGTTTAAATGAAAAAAGGATATCTCTGGTCCTCTTACCTCAGTGGAAGTCTTTGGATTGCCTATCAATAATTTTTTAGGATATATTGCACTACAGAAACTCCAAAAGTCAGTTAAGAGTGTGCAGCACCCAGTTGAGCAAGCACATAAGAACAATGACATAAAAATGATCTCATGTTGTACATGTATTTGCATGTGCTTGCTAGCATCTCTTTTCCTCACTCACAGAAAGAAGCTCTATGAAAGAACAGTGCAAACTGAAGCCTTTTCATGGGAAAAAAAAGGGTAAAAAAATCATGTGTTGAATTTCTTGGCTTGGGGGCTGTAAATGGACTTGTCAGCTTTTATTGAGTGGAAATGCTGCTAGCAACTATCACAGATGAACTGCTTCTGGACACTGGGTCTAAGAGATGAATACAGATTTCTATCACAAAGACTGCAGAGTGAGAATGAAATCATGAACTTTAAACTAAAAGTTCAAAACATCAACTGAAAACTTACACACCAAGAGCAGAGAGGATACATCTTCAGGAGACTCTCTAAGCATGTCTAATATGCATAATTGGTAAAAAAGTTTTTTTCTTTTATGAGGAAACTAATGAAGACTGTGTTATGTGAGTGTTTTCTGAGTGTAAATGTATAAACATCAGCAACAAAATTGTAAAACATGCAAAGAAACAAGAAATGTGATTCAAATAAAACAAGATATCCAGAAATTGATCATAAACACATTTAACTCTATGAGTCAATAACAAAGAGTTATAAATATACATTCTGTTTTTGTTGAAAGTATTGAAGGAGGAGATTCAGTTATCTAAAATGATCAATCAAGAATTCCTATAATAAAAATAATAAAAATGATATTACAAAGACACAAACATTGTTGGTCATATATGTTGGAGTAGAGGCTGCAATGTTGAGGAGGCAGCTGTAGCTGACCAAAGGAGGTTGCTCAGGCAGAGACAGTAGAAGTGGAGAGGGAGCTTACTGGATTTAGGGTGCCAGTGTGTGCGAGGTTCTACAACATCTGTGGCAAAGGCTCAGATGCCAGGAGGAAAACAGAGCAGATAGAATAGAGCCCCCAGTTGTGCACAATCGCAGAATGTATGACAGAGGCACTGGAATATGGATGGGAGCCAATCATGGCCAAAAGGAAGACAGATGCCCATGTATAATAATATACGGCAATGTAATAATATATGGCAGATGTATAATAACCCATGGCAGAGGCAATGGAAGATAAGCATGAACTGGGGCTGGCTGAGGCAGGAACCCCCAGCCACAGAGTCCAACAACACTGGGAAGAAGCAATTGAAGGGGGAGCACCTGGAGCTGACTCAAGCATGAGAGTCACACATAATGCCATCCTGGATTTTGCTCCCCAGTCTAACTTAAGGATATTGTTTAGCAATTTAAAGCATTCCATCATGGAGTAAGGCTCTTACATTCAGCAAGTGAACAGTTTGCTAGTCTCAGGAAGTTTCTTACACTAAGAGGATTCAGAAAGTTTTGGAAAGATGCATTTTAAATTCTGAAAGACTGAAACTGCCAACTAGACTATTACATGAAACTTACTGAGAGTGAAAAATAAACATTCTGGGCTGGAGAGATGGCTCAGGGGTTAAGACTCTGCCTCCCAAGCAGAAGGTCTTGATTTCAGATCCCAGGTGCCAGGTAAAAACACCAGGGGGAAACAACTATGGCCTGTACTTCCCATCCTCCAGTGGGCGGAGCCTGGAAAATCCCAAAGCGAATCAAAAGAGGTATAACTAATCCAGGATCCAGGATGATTCCAGAAGTCACCTTTGGTTCTCCACAGAGACACATAGTGCCCTATGATACCTCCCCCCCACACATACACTAAACATTCCATGATAAAAACAGACCAAAGCAATTTATGACTCCTGAACAAATACTACAGAGGATTCTGAAGGGATACTTCAGACTGAAGAAAAGGATAAATATTTTCAAGAAGCTTCATGGGAAAAATAAACAGTACCAGGATAATTAATTAAAAGTGGTCCTTTTTTTAAAAAAAAAGTTATAGAATCATCGTAGTTGCCCATTAATAGGTAAAAATATATTTTTTTAATATGGCACAATGGGAGTTTATCTAATCATAAAGAAACCAAAATTATGCCACTTGCAGGAAAACAAATGGTACTTGAGATCATCATATTAAGTGAAATAAATTATTTTCATAAAACAAACAAACAAACAAAAAGAATCCTCACAACTCTCTCTCTCTCTCACCGCGGTCTCCTACTTTTATTCCATCTACCTTTGATTATACTTTTATAACAAGACTCTAACAGATTTTTATCTCTGGCTAGGGGTGACTTCCAATACCCATCATGATGGAGCCAAGGGTGGTGCAGGAGCAGCAAAACCGAAAAAAAAATTAACAAACCATACTTCAGAACATCAGAGACTATATCAACTTCCTGGAACTGGGTCAGCCTAATCTCTTCCCATCCTGAAGCTCAGGGAAATTTGCGGAAGAGGGGGCGGTAAGATTGTAAGAGCACAAGGACGGGAGGAGTAATGATATGCAAGATACTCCACACAAGTTAGGGCCGAAGCAATCATAATAGGGCTTTGCATGACCTGTGCTATGTCCAATACATTATTGACCCCACAAAGTCTAGCATGGACTAAAGGCACTAGGATCCTTGGAGGCTAGGGACTGACAGTCTCAGTAGCATTCCTACGCTTAAGGGGAACACAGGAAAGGGTTCTGGGAAATGTCCCTGGGTCCTTGCATCTCATCGAAGAGGAGGACCCAGAGGAGAGTTTGGCATGCACAGTAAAGGATGTTCCGGGGATTGGGGGGAGGGAGGCACTAGGGGATAGGAACGGAGGGGAGAGGGGAGGGGTAGCAGGGGGGTCGGGGGGAGGTGGAGGGAGGGAGGGAACTGGTGTACCTGTTAAGTTTGTATGAGCGGAAATAATAATAAAAGTGCTTGGAAAAAAAAAAGTGGTCCTTAAAAAGACCAGAAAACCAACCGACTGACAAGAATAAAATAACTGATTTCAATCATGTCTCTGATCTTTGTAGTTTCAGTTCTTCAATAAAGAGATCAGACTAACAAACTGGATATAAAAATAGGACCAAACTTTTTGCCTTTCCTGAACCACAAGTCACTATCAAAGATAGACATTACCTTAGGGTAAAGAGGGTATAAAAATATATTTCAAACAAATTGAACAAGACAATAAACAAGCACAGTTATTCTAATAGCTGATAAAATGGGTTCCAAAACTAGTCAGAAGAGATAAAGAAGGTCATTTTATAATCATTACAACCATAAACATGTATGTACCAAGCACAAGTGTTTCCAATTTCATAAAATAATAGTATTGATGTGAAGTAAAAGACTAACCTCAACAGAGTAATGGTGACCAATAGATAGGTCATCTAGACAAAAAAGTACAGAGAGACATTTTAGAATTTGTTAAAATCATAAACAAAACGAACCCACGACATCCACAGGGTTTCATCTGGTTTACCTTTGATGTTATGTGCCTGAGCACTTGGTAGAACATGACTCATATATCAGTGGGGGAAACATCTTGCATTTCCTCCTTATCAATATTAATACTCATCAGTCTCTCAAGGAGGTGTGGAGCTCTTTAGATCTTTCTCCTTTCATGGTGAAATGTTGATATGATAGTTTCTATGAAGGTCTTATGGACATATACACAGCAATGATGAATTCACGAATGCAACAATGCACTTCTGGCCCACTTCAGGCTCTTCCAGACTTAATTTTCTCTCTTCTACGATGTTTCCTGAGTCTTGGGAATAGGAGTGGGAGTGGATTATATACTGTCTAGGGTCAAGCAGTCCATAGTCGCTTATTTTCTGCACTTATTCCAGTTGTGATTTTCTATGACAAATACTTTTCATTACGGGAGACTTGTAGGTTGAGTACTTAGTGGTCCTCCAACCTGTGAGTATACAACAGCTATTCAAATGGCAGTTTAATATAGTAGCTTCTAGCCTTCCCAGGAGGACTTCCAAATCCGAGTCTGGAGTTTCCTCTTCTCCCAGGTGAAGAAGACAAGCCCAGGCCAGGTGTTCAAACAAGGTAACAACTTCTGGGATAACTAGACAGTAAAGGTTGGCCTAGTAAATTTGGACCGGCCAGATAATCCCACAGGAGACTACATTGGCAGCCTCAATGTGATTCTGAGATGAAAATGATCTCCTAATACAGGGAAAAGCCTGGTATGATTCCAAGGCTTTGGATTTCTGTTCTCCCTCTAGGTTTTGGTTTTCTAGAAGAGCCTTGATGTGATTCTAAGACTTCATTTTTTCTAAGAAAGGAGGGTCTTCATGTGGTTCCAAAATACCTCTAGTCAGTTAAAGGAATTTAAAATGGGAATGTATAATTTTTGAGTGATTGGTGAATGTCGAATGAGTGAGTGCATGACTGGTCAAGGGACTGCTGCTCCCACACCCTTGTGGCCCCAATCTTGTTGGGCTCCAACCTGTGGCTCTGTGGAAATCATTTCATGCTCTTTTGTCATGGGGCCCACACATTCTCAGTGTGAAACCCATTCCATCCTACAAACTTATGTGTGACAACTTCAAGCACAGCTTCCTGATGACTATAGAATAAAAACAAAACCCTTCAAACTGAAAATTCTCTGTGAGACTGATTGGCAGTCCTTCAACATTGCTTGACCATCTAAAAACACTCCAGATTTGTCTCTTGTCAGTGAACCCCAAAAGATATTTATGGGAAGGCAAAACCATCCAGATCAACTCCTAAATATTGACTATTGGTATGCACTAGCCCAAAGTCCTCCAGGGTGGCCCCACTACCAAATATCAGGGCCCTTGAATCTCCTAGCCATTCCATCCATGAGACGTGCCACATGTAAAGATGGTAAAAGCTTCACTTCTTTTAGCAACTGCCTGAAAATGAAATCTTCCCCTACCTACCACAATTAATCACACCACTGCTGAGATGAAGGCACAGGGCTTGATGTCCAAGTAGCTGTAGAAAAGTATGACAGTGGACCAGAAAAAACGTAGGTGCTATTTTAACCCCTCTACTCTCTGGAATGAACTAAGAAGGAGGGTTCCTTCAAGACATTTAAGATTGATTAGTGAATTTCTGTGAAGAATTGCTTTGGAATTTTGATCTGTATGTAGCTTTTGGTAGGATGGTCATTTTTATGATGTTAATTTTATCTATCCAGGAGCATGGGAGGTCTTTCCTTTTCTAGTGTCCTCTGTGATTTCCTTCTTGAGGGTTTTAAAGTTTTCATTGTACAAGTCTCTCACTTCCTTAGATTTATTTCAACATATTTCATTTTTTAGGGGCTGTGGTAAATGGGATTGTTTCTCTTAAAACTTTCTTGCTTTTTTCATCACTGGTGTGGCCAAGGAAAGCCACTGATTTTTGAACATTAATTTTGTAACCTGCCACTCTGCTGAACTTATGTATTAATTCCAGGAGTTTCCTGGTGGAGTTTTTAGGATCTCTGAGGTATAGGATCATGCCATCTGCAAACGGGGATCACTTGATTTCTTCTTTTCTGATTTGAATCCTTTTTATCTCCTTCTCTTATGTTCTAGCTTTAGCAAGACTTCAAATACAATATTGAATAGAAGTAATGAGAGTGAACAGCTTTGCCTTATTTCTTATTGAAGTGGGAATGCTTCTAGTTTTCTAAATGCTTTCCATTTAGAATAATCTTTGTTATAGGCTTGTTGTACATAGCTTTTATTATGTTGACACAAGTTCTTTCAATTCCAATTGTCTTTAGGATTTTGATCATAAAAGGATGTTGGATCTTGTCAAAAACTTTTTCTGCGTCTATCAAGAGTATGTGGTCTTGGACTTTGGATTGGTTTCTATAATGGATTGCATTTATTGATTTGTGTATTTTAAACCAACCTTGTATTGGGACACAAGGGGCAAATCTTACTTGATCATAGTGGATGATCTTTTTGATGTTTTTGAATCTGATTTGCTAAGATTTTGTTGAGAATCTTTGTATCTGTGCTCGTTAAAAAGACTGACCTCTAGTTTTCCTTTTTTTATTAAAAATGTAATTATACATTTTAAAATTTTTTTACCAGTTCCCTCCCTCCCCCATCACCCCCTCCTCCCCCTCCTCTCCCTCCCCATCCCCCAGTGCCTCCCCCCCAATTCCCAGAGAGTCCTTTATTGTGTACGCCTGACTCTCCACTGGGTCCTCCTCTCCAATGACATATAAGGACCCAGTGGCATTTCCATAAGCCCTTTCTCTTGTTCCCCTTAAGCATAGGAGCACTATTATGGCTGTCAATCTCTTGCCTCCAGGGATCTTGGTGCCCTTAACAGATGCTAGACTTTATGAGGGCAACAGTGCGCTGGACATTGCGCAGGGCATGCAAAGTCCCATCATGATTGCTTTGGCCCCAACTATTGTTGAGAATCTTGCAAATCGTTGCTCCTCCCATCCTTTTGCTCTTACAATCTTACCGCCCCCTCTTCCGCAAATGTCCCTGAGCTGCAGGATGGGGAGAGATTAGGCTGTCCTAGTTATATGTGATTGATATAGAGTCTCTGAAGTTCTGGATTGTGGTTTGTTGATTTTCTTTTGCAGTTTTGCTGCTCCTGCAATGCCCTTCACTCCATCCTGCTGGGCACTGTATGTCACCCCTTGCAGACCTTGATGGAGGCCTATTTTCTCTGCTGTAACATGGTCCCCTCTCTCCTTGTTTCTGGTGTGGCCCTCCTATCCCATCTCTCTTGTTCATAATCCTTGCAATTACTGTGTTACATAGGTTTACTTTTGAGTGTCTCAATGTGGGCTGGGTGAGTTTGGTACTAGGAGCCACCTATTAGGGAGTACATATGGCACTTAGTTTTCTGGGTTTGGGATACTTCACTTAATATAATTGTTTCTAATGACATCCATTTCCCAGCAAATTCCAGTAATTCATCATTTTTGATGGCTGAGTAGTACTCCATTGCATAGATGTACCACCTTTTCCTTATCCACTCGTCAACTGTTGGACATTTAGATTGATTCCATGACTTTGCTATTGTAAACAGTGCTGCTATGAACATGGTCGAGCTTGTGCTATCGAGGCGAACCTCTGCTGCATGGGGGGTTATTCCCAAAAGTGGGATAGCAGGGTCATATGGCATTTCAATCTTTAATTTCTTTAAGAATCTCCAGACGGCTCGCCAGAGTGGCTGTATGAGCCTGCATTCCCACCAGCAATGTAGGAGATTTCCTCTCTCTCCACATCCTCTCCAGCATTTGTCGTTGTTTGTATTGTGGATTTTTGCCAACCCGACCGGGGTGACATGATATCTCAGGAAGGTTTTGATTTGCATTTCCCTTATGGCTAAGGAAGTGGAGCATTTTTTAAGATATTTGTTAGACATTTTAATTTCATCCCTGGTAAAGTTTCTTTGAAGTTCCAGGGCCCATTTTTTAATTGGGCCATTGGTTTCCTTGGAGTTTAGTTTTCTAAGTTCTTTGTGCACTCTGGACAGTAGAGCTCTGTCAGATATGTGGTTAGTGAAGATTTTCTCCCATTCTGTGGGTTGCCTTTGAGCTCGTGTTACAATCTCTTTATCTGAACAGAAGCTCTTTAATTTCACAAGATCCCAACTGTTGAGAGTTGGTAGCAGTGACTGTGCCATTGGATGTCTGTTTAGGAAATGTTGGCCTATCCCAATCAGCTCGAGGGAGTTCCCTATCCTTTCAACTATGGTTTTTAGTCTCTGGCCTTAAATCAAGGTCCTTGATCCATTTGGAATTAAGTCTTGTACATGGTGACAAGTATGGGTCCAGCTTTAATCTTCTGCATGTGGAGATCCAGTTTTGCCAGCACCATTTGTTGAAGATGCTGTTCTTTTTCCATTGGATTCTTTGGGCCCCTTTGTCAAAGACCAAATGGCTGTATTTTTGTGGGCTTATATCTGGGTCTTCAACCCTTATCCATTGATCTGTGTGTCTATTTTGGAGCCAGTACCAGGCAGTTTTTATAACTATGGATTTGTAGTATAGACTAAGGTTTGGTATGGTAATACCTCCAGCAGTGTTTTTGTTACTCAGGATTGTCTTTGCTATCCTGGGTCTTTTGTGCCTCCATATGAATTTTGAGATTATTTGGTCAACTTCTTTAAAGAATTGCTTTGGGATTTTGATTGGTATAGCATTGAATTTGTATATTGCCTTTGGTAGGATGGTCATTTTTACAATGTTGATTCTACCAATCCAGGAACATGGGAGATCTTTCCACCTTCTGGTGTGTTCAGCAATTTCTTTCTTTAGGGTTTTAAAGTTTTCATTGTAAAGGTCTTTTACCTCCTTGGTTAGGTTTACACCAAGGTATTTCATTTTTTTAGGGGCTATAGTAAATGGGATTGTTTCTCTGAAGACTTTTTCACTTCTTTCATTCTGGGCATATAGGAAGGCCTCTGATTTTTGCACATTTATTTTGTATCCTGCCACCCTGCTGAACTTCTCAATTATTTCCAGGAGCTTCCTGGTGGAGTTTTTGGGATCCCTCAGGTATAAGATCATGTCATCTGCAAATCGGGATAGCTTGACTTCTTCCTTGCCGATTTGAATCCCTCTTATGTCCCTTTCTTGTCTTATGGCTTCAGCTAACACTTCAAGTACAATATTGAATAGAAGTGGTGAGAGTGGACAGCCTTGTCTAGTTCCTGATCGAAGTGGGAATGCTTCCAATTGTTCCCCATTGAGCATAATCCTTGCTGTGGGCTTGTTGTATACAGCTTTTATTATATTGATAAAGGTTCCTTCCATTCCTACTGTCTCTAGCGTTTTGATCATAAAAGGCTGTTGGATCTTATCAAAGGCTTTTTCTGCATCTATCGAGAGTATCATGTGGTCTTGGACTTTGGACTGGTTTACATGATGAATTACATTTATTGATTTGCGTATGTTGAACCAACCTTGCATGCCGGGGATGAAGCCTACTTCGTCCCTGTGAATGATCTTTTTGATATGTTTTTGAATCTGATTTGCTAAGACTTTGTTGAGAATCTTTGCGTCTGTGTTCATCAGGGAGATCGGCCTATAGTTTTCTTTTTTAAGTGAATCTTTATTAGGTTTTGGGATTAAGATGATATTAGCTTCATAGAAGGAATTTGGTAGTGTTCCTTCCTTTGCTATTTGATGGAACAGTTTAAGGAGTATTGGTGTTATTGACTCCTTAAATGTCTGGTAGAATTCTGGTCCAGGACATTTTTTGGTGGGAAGATTCGAGATTACTTCTTCAATTTCCTTATATGTTATAGGGCCATTTAAGTAATTCACAACTTCCTGATCCAATTTAGGTAAGATGTGTTTACTTAGAAATTCATCCATCTCTTCTGTGTTGTCAAACTTCACTGAGTATAAGTTTTTGAAATATGATGTTATAATTCTCTGGATTTCTTGGGTATCAGTAGTGATTACTCCATGTTCATTTCTAATTTTGTTAATTTGGGTTTTCTCTCTCTTGCTTTTGGTTAATTTAGGTAGGGGTGTATCTATCTTATTGATTTTTTCAAAGAACCAGCTTTTTGACTGGTTGATTTTTTCTATAATTTTCTTAGTCTCGATTTCAGATATTTCTCCCCTTTTTTTGCTAATCTCCTCTCTTCTACTACTTTTGGGATCAGATTGCTCAAGTTTCTCTAAAGCCTTAAGCTGCATTATTAAGTTATTTATTTCTGATGTTTCCATTTTTTTGATGTAGGCATTAAGAGCTATGAACTTACCTCTTAGGACAGCTTTCATTGTGTCCCAGAGATTTTGGTAAGTTGTATTTTCATTATCGTTCACTTTCAGGAAATCTTGAATTTCCTTTTTAATTTCTTCCTGAATCCAGTTCTCATTCAGCATCATATTGTTAAGTTTCCAGGAGTTAGTGTATTTTCTCTTGTTTGTTGTGTTGTGGATGTCCAGCTTTAGGCCATGGTGGTCTGATAGGGCACAGGTTAGAATTTCAACTTTTTTGTATATGTGTAGATTCGTTTTGTGGCCCAATATGTGATCTATTTTGGAAAAAGTTCCGTGTGCTGCTGAGAAAAATGTGTATTCTTTTGTGCGTGGGTGAAAAGTTCGATAGAGATCTGTAAGGTCCATTTCTTTAAGGGTTTGATTACCTTCCAAAGTGTCTCTGTTAAGCTTTTGACCTGTTGATCTATCCCATGTTGACAGGGCGGTGTTGAAGTCCCCAAGAATTATCGTTTGGGGGTTGATATCTTGCTTTAGGCGCTGTAGGGTTTTCTTAATGAATGTGGAGGGGCCCTATTGAGTGCATAAATGTTCAGGATTGTGAAGTCTTTCTGGTGAATTGTACCTGTGACTAAAATGTAGTATCCATCTGTGTCTCTTATGATTTTCTTTGGTTTGAAGTCCACTTGTCTGAAAGCATAATTGCTACCCCTGCCTGTTTCCTGGTTCCATTAGCTTGTAAGATTTTGGACCAGCCTTTCATTCTTAGGATGTGCCTATCTTTTGTGGTGAGATGAGTTTCCTGAAGGCAGCAGATTGTTGGATTGTGGTTTTTAATCCAAGTTTGTAATCTATGTCTCTTAATTGGTGAATTAATCCCATTGATATTTAATGTTATGGAGAAATTATTTTTAATTCTGGACATTTTTTATGTTTAGTAGATTTTGTAAGCATGTTGTTTGATATTTATGTTTCAGTGGTATTATACTTCCCTTCTGCCCTCCTGGATACGCTTGTTCTTTTCTTCAAGCTTGAGTATCAGTTCTAGCATTTTTTGAAGGCCTGGTTTGGTAGACACGTATACCTTCAAGTTGTCTTTGTGTTGGAAAACTTTTCTTTCTCCCTCAATCATGACAGATAGTTTTGCCGGGTATATCAGTCTGGGTTGGCATTTTTGCTCATTTAATACTTGAAGTATGTCTCTCCAAGCTCTTCTTGCTTTTACTGTTTCCATTGAGTAGTCATTTGTTATTCTAATAGGTTTACCTTTAAAAGTGAGTTGCTTTTTTTCTCTTGAAGCTCTCAGCACCTTTTCTTTGTCTTGAATGTGGAGTGTTTTGACTATTATTTGCCGTGACGATTTTCTATTTTGGTCGTATCTGTTTGGAGTGCGAAATGCCTCTTGTATTTGGATGGGCCTCTCATTCTTTAATTGTGGGAAGTTTTCATTTATGATGAATTGAAATATTTCCTCAGGTGTGGTATTTTGGGATTCTTGTTCTGGTATTCCATGAATGCGCATATTAGGCTTCTTCAGGGTGTCCCATATCTCTTGAATGTTCCTCTCAAGTATCTTTTTGGCTTTAACAATCTCTTCCATTGAGCTGGTTAATTCTCCCACTTTGTCTTCAAGATCTGAAATTCTATTTTCTGCCTCATTTGTTCTGCTGATAAGACTCTCTGTTGAGTTTTGGGTTGAAGATAACTTGTCTTTTAGTTCAATTTTAAACTCTGCCTGAGACTGTTTTAATTGCTCCATACCTATTTTTGTTTCTTGAACTGTTTTTCTCAACTCCTCCAAGTGCCTGTTGTGTTCCTGTTCAAAGTGGTAAAACTCAGTAATTTTCTTATACATCAGAGGAAGCAATCCTTTTATGATAGTTACCAAAAAATTAAATACCTGGGAATGGAATCTAACAAGCAAATCAAAAATATTTTTACAATGAAAACTTTAAGACTCTGAATAAAGAAGTTGAGGAAAGCAGTAGATCTCCAGGGGATGGGAAGGGGACAGGGGGAGGCACTGGGAGAAGGGCATGGAGGGTGGTGAAAGGAAGGGGAAAAGGGGTGGGAGGGTGTAATGGGGACTGGGGAGGGGTGGAGGGAGGGAGAGGATCAGGGTACCTGTACGTACTTGTATGATTGGGGAAAAATAAAAAAATTAAAAAATAAAATTAAAAAGAAAGAAAATTGAAGATCGTCTATTTTCATGAACCAGAAAAAGCAATAATATGAGAATGGACAGCTTACCAAAAGCAATACATAAGTACAATGAAGTCCTTTTCAATATTCTAGAGTAATGTTTCAGGTATATAGTTATTCTCAAAATTTATGTGTAAACAGGAAAGACTGAGAATAGCCAAAGCAATCCTGAACAAAAAGAATCCTGGGAAGTTCTCAATAAAAAATTAAGAAATATTTTTAATTAACAGTCATTTTACATGGTGACATAAGAACTTTTTTTTTTATTTCCACTCATACAAACTTAACAGGTACACTGGTCCCCTCCCTCCCTCCAACCCCCCAGCCCCCCTTCCCTCCCCATCCCCCAGTGCCTCCCCCTCCCATCCCCAGAGCGTCCTTTAATGCGAATGCCAAACTCTTCTCTGGGTCCTCCTCTCCGATTGTGTAAGTATATAAGTGTCTGGCTGCCCTTCATTTCCTTCTCATGTCCTTCCATTGAGTCCCTTCAGTTTCACTTTTACTTTTATTGCTTGCCAACTTTAAATACAAAATCATTATCCTTTCCTGTCTGATTTTCAGTTTCTAACAACTATTTCATGTAGTTTATTTAGTTGCTTCATAATTCCAAATAAAATAACTTTAGTCATGATATTCTATTATAGCTGGAAGTTACTCTGAGAATATTCATTTTAAAAATAAATTTATTAAATTTACATTTTTATATACAAGCTCCTTGCCTCCTTTGCTCCTCCCTCCCTTCCTTCCTCCCTTCCTTCCCCCTCCCATCCTATCCCAACCCACCCTCCTTCCCATCCCTATGTGGATCCAGTCTACTCTCTCCTCTATGGGTCTTGGGGGTCCCTCTGTATCATCTAGTCTCATGGGGGTTCACATATCTACAGCAGACAGAAAGGCCCTTCCTTGGGTGGCCCATTGATATGGGTACTCTCCTACCTCTGTCTAACCCCTTCCCCAAGAAGATCCTACTGCCTGAAACTATTTTTCCTGAGATCTGTGCAAGTCCATGGGGCATGCTGACATACTCACCACTGTGCAAGTCTGATGAGTTCAAGTCTCATTGCCATGAGGTTGTATCTTGAGTGGAGTGGTCTGTCCAGCAGCAGAACGCTCCATCTTTAGAATCTTACAGTCTTACCACCTCCCTCTTTCACAAAGTTCCCTTGAGCCTCTGGATGGGGAGAGATTTGGCTGGCCTGGCTCCAAGTGAACATTGTAGGGTTGCCGCTCAACAAACAGCTTTTTTGTTGTCCATTTTGCTATTCTTACACTGCACAAGGCTACATTATATCTGGGCTTTAAGATCCTCTCTGTGATAATTAATCTATCAAGTTGGGTGCCAACTTGACTAAATCTGGCATTAACTAAGATCAGTTGTGAGACCACCTGAAGAGATTATCTGGATCAATATATTTATAATACAAAGACCAACCCTGGATCTGATTGGAACCTCCAGGTAATAGACCAGATAAAAGAAACTATAAAACAGAAGACTGAGGAAAAAGAGACTCTTCGGGAATCCTATAGCCTTCAGCTATCACTTACTAACCTACTGGATGTTTGCAGTGACTTAGCCTGTCTCCAGCTTCAGCCACCAGCCATGTTGACTCTGCCATAAAAGACTGTTTCTCCCCTCTGGAACTATAAGCTGAATAAATCTCTCTTTCTCCCTTAAATTGCTTGACTTTGAATGCTCTCTCACAGCAACAGTTAAGAGTAACTGTTTTACTCTCCTATGCAACAATACAGAAACTGTTAAAGAGAGGCAATTATATTAGAGAAGGCTTCAAGTAGAGGGGGAAGCAGGAGTCGGGCACAGTAGTGTGTGGGTTCAACTTGCAAGACATCATCCAGCTGTCTACTAGTCACTAACCTTCATTTTCATATTTACTTATATCTCTTGTTTATTCAGTTTTTCAAATTAACTTACAAAGTAGAAAGTTTTCTTACAGTTTTTCCATACATACTTCACTATGGTTGATTTCTCTGTTACCTGCTACCTCCCTTTCTCTGCCTATTACCCTTGCCCTGAGGTACTCCTCTACCTTGGTAACCGACTATCTACTTTTATGTTTCATGCATTCTGTCATCTTCCCTACCCTCTACCTTAAAAAATAGCTTATTCTTTCGTTCATCTTATCCTTCTTTGCCTCCACCCATATTACTGCCACCTAAGTACACGTTTAACCATATGAGAGATCACAGAGCATTTGTTTTTCTGACTTTTTGACCTTTGTTATGTAAGTTAACATAATGCTTTCCAGTTCCATCCATTTTCCTGTAAATTTCTAAATTTTGCTTTTTGGTTGCTAAATAAAATCCCTTTGTGTACCGTACCATGTTTTCAGTATCCATTCATCTGTTTGATGGGCATCTCATTTCCTTGTTTCTGCAGAAAGAGCAGTGATAAACATGAATGAAGCACAGCATCTTTTAAATTTGATGGAAAAATAAAGATTTCCCCAAATATGAACAATATAAAATAACTTATGACTACTTATCTAGAATTAAAGAAGCTAATTAAAATAATTCTAAACACAAAGGAGGAAGAAAGACTGTCACAATTTGAATTATGCTAAAATAAACAGCTTGCTAAAGGAATAAATAAACATGATAAATGAATGAGAATCAGGAAAGAATCAAACACATTGAGCTTAGTGATCATCAAAATTAAAAATACAAAAGGAAATAGCAAAAACATACAAATCGATGGCAAAACAACTAACAAGATTACATGAATCATCAAATATCTCTCAATATTAAACTTAAGTTTTAATTGTCCCAGCTCTCCATTTATGACCTACAGAATAGCAGTTTACTTCAATACATGAGATCCAGCAGTTACTTTATTGGTAGGAACACACGTGGACTGAAAGCTGAAGGATAGAGAACAGTATATCAAATTAAGAAACAAAAACAAGTAGTTTTTCATATTTGGAAAACCAGATTTCAAATCAAAATAAGTCAAAAGAAGTAAGGTTACTACATAGTATGGAAGGGAAAACCCCATCAAGATGATATAACAATTATAAATATATCTAGCAAATGTTGGTTCACTTAATTTCACAAAACATTCAATAATGGATACAAATGGACGCATGAGTACATATACAGTGTAGTGGGTAACTTCAATATCCCACTCTTTTCAAGAGATAGATTATTCAGAGGAAAAAGAATCAATAAAGAAATTTTAGAAAACCACATCACAGATCAAACGGTTTTAGCAAAAAGCTAGAGAATATTTCATCCCACTTCTGTAATATGTACATACTACTCAGAAATTAATAGAACTTCCCCTCAAATGGACTGCACTCTGAGTTATAATAGGCAAGTCTTAACAAAGAAAAGTCAAAATAATTTCTGTATCACATCACAATGAAGTAAAACTAGAAGTCAATAACATAAGAAACTCTGGAATCTGAGAATACATGGGCATTGAAAAATGCATTCTTTCATGATCAGTAGGCCATTGACAAAATCATGGAGAAAAATCTAAAAAATTTCTAGAATCAAATAAAAATTAAAAAAATTTACAAGAAAATTTAGAGCACAGAAAATTCAATTTTCTCATAAGAAAGCTTATATCTAAGTATGTACACATAAGGCTATCAGGAAAAAATATGGGCTTGGGAAATGATTCAGTGGTTAATTTTTTTGCCTTGCAAGCAAAAAGGCCTGAATTTGGAGTCCTCAGAAATGTTGGGCAATTTGATTTGCATTTTCCTGATGACTAGGGATATGGAGCATTTTTAAAGATATTTGTTAGACATTTCAATTTTGTCTCTGGAAAAGTTTCTTTTGAGTTCCCAGGCCAACTTTTTTACTAGCCATTTATATCCTTGGTGTTTAGTTTTTTAAGTTCTTTGTGCACTCTGGATAATAGAGCTCTATCAGATGTGTGGTTAGTGAAGATTTCATCCCATTCTGTGGGTTGTCTTTTTGCTCTCTACAATCTCTTTAGCTGAACAGAAACTCATCAAGATTCTATTTGTTGAGTGTTGGTTCTAATGACTGTCCTATTGTATTTCTGTTTAGGAACAGCCCAATCAGCTCAAAGGAGTGCCCTATCCTTTCAACTAGCATTTTTATAGTCTCTGGCCTACTATTAAGGTCCTTTATCCATTTGGAATTAATTTTTGTGCATGGTGACAAGTATGGGTACAGTTTTAATCTTCTTCCACAATATAAACACCATCAAATGCTGAAGAGGATGTGGAGAGAAGGGAACTTTCACATATTGCTAGTGGAAATGTAGGCTTATACAACCACTCTGATGATCAGTCTGACAATTTTCTAAAAAATTAAAAATTGAAATGCCATATGACCCTGCTGTACCACTTCTGGGAATAATTCCCCATTCTGGGAATAATTCACTACAGTGACACAAGCACAACTGTATTCATTGCAGCACTATTTACAATAGCAAAGTCATGGAATCAACACAAATGCCCAACAGTTATGGATAATGGATACTGGAAATGTGGTACATTTATATAATGGAATACTACTCAGCTTTTCAAAAGATGAATTAATGAAATTTGCTGGAAATGGAAAAAATTAGAAAAAATTACATTGAGTAAAATATCCCAGACACAGAAAGTTAGACACCATATGTAGTCCCTTAATAGGTGAATCCTAGTTCTAAACCCACTTAATGACATATTCAAAGGTAAATCTCTGTAAACAGGAAGGAAAGGGAAGGAGGACCTCAAATGAAAGGAGATAGGAGATCACACAAGTAGAGAAAATAGACTACGATCAAATATTGCATGTAAGTAGTGAGACATCTGGTGAATCTCATTCTCACTTCTCTTCCTGGTCACTTAGGACTGAATAGGATTGATCTCACCACTCAGGGAGGATATAGGGACTGGTAGATAGTAATGAACCCACAAGTGGGACACTGACTCCCCCACCCCCAACTGCTCTGTTCTACTCCTATTCTTCCATCTACCTTTGAGTCTCCTCTTTATTAAGATCTTCATTTGAACAGTCTTTTATCTTTGGTTAGGAAGTTACTTTTGATACCAATTGGGATATAGCCAAGGGTGGTGCAGGAAAAGCAAAATCAAAAATAACAACAAACCATAATTCAGAACACCAAAGACCTTACATTATTCACCTGGAACCAGACCAGCCAAATAACTCACCCTAAAGCTCAGGGAATCTTGCAGAAGAGAGGATGGCAAGATCGTAAGAGCCTAAAGATGGGGTGGACCATGATATACACGATACTCCACATAAGTTAGGGCTTCAATAGCCATAATTGGACTTTGCCTGACCTGGACAATGGCTGATATGTCAACAACTCCCTAAAGTCTAGCATGGATTGCAGGTGAGAAGGCTCCTGGCAGTAGGATCTTTAGAGGCAAGAGATTAACAATCATAATAGAGACCCCATACATAGCCCAAGAAGGGACTCTGGGCTATGCCATTGAGTCTTTACCCCTCACTAGGGTAGAGGACTCAGAGGGAGGTTTGGCATTCACACAAAAGGATTCTCCACAGGATGGGAGGGAGGAAGGGGAGGCAACTGGAGATGCAGAAGGTAGAAAGGGGGTGAAAAGAAGGGGGGAAGGTGGAAGATGACTGGGGAGGGGAGGGAGGAAGGCAGAGGAGGTACCTATTGAGCTTGTATGATTAAGAAAAATAATAAAATGTGGGAGAAAAAATGTTGGGCAAATGTAGTGTCCTGCCTAAAATCCTGTCCTTGGAAGACAGAGTCTAAGAATCCCCCTTAGCAAGCCAGCTAACCAGATTAGCCCTAATGGCATGCTCTGGGTTTAAAACCCAGACTCACAACAATAAGGTGGAAGAGTGATTGGAGATGATTCCCTATATCACCCTTGAACCTTCACCCCAGGTATATACACTGAAGTGCATTAATATGTATTTATCTCCCATGCAAACACACCTGCATAGAAATACATGTATCCCCTCCACATGCATAAAATATCAGTGAAATCTCAACTAAATAACTAAATATTAAAAAATTGAGAATATTAGAAAAATGTTTAAAAATTCAGAAATTAATGATGTAGAAACATAACACAAATATTAATGGGATAGAGTTGGCTCTTTGTAAATGTAAACAAGATCGACAAAGCTCAGATCCAAGTTAATACAATCAGAGATGAAAAGGTGGGCATTAAAATGGATAACGATGAAATATAGAGGGTCATTACAGAATAATGTACAAAGCTCCTGTTGCAGTTCGCCTGCATGGTTGTTGATAAATGACCATCAGACAGCTTAAGGAAAGAAGGGATTTATTCTCTTATGATTACTGGTTACAGTTCATAGTCCAGCTTGACGGAAGAGCATGCACCAATACTAGGGCCGAGGGAACTGGCCACACCATCACCACATAACAGCTGAGAGATGGACGATCCTTACTTACCACACCAGCATGTCTGGCCAAGTAAACAGAAAGATGCCGACTTTCTCAACCAGCTCTTTGGGTTTATTCCAAGGCCTAATCCCACCCACCATAAACTGGGCCTTCCCCATCAGTTAGATAATCTCCTGAAATTTGCTCTGGGCCTAACTAACTCAACCACTAATTCTCTACAAATATGCCCAGACACCTATGCTTAACTATGACAGCTACATTACATTTATAGCATACTAAAATTAAGCCCAGATTATATAAATAACTTAAGCTATAATATTAAGCCAATAATATTAAAGTGGTACTAAAGAGTCTTCTACCTAAACAAAGCCCAACAATGTGTGTGTTTGTTATTTAGTTTTACTTGGCACTCATCATTTGACTATAAATGGAAAAGTACTACAAAATAATTCTATATTAGGACAATACCCCAAAAGATAAACACATACACACAGAGCTGGAGAGATGGTTCAGGGATTTAGACTTTGCCTCTCAAGCAGAATGTTCTGAGTTCAGATCCTGGGTCCCACCTAAAAGAACTCCAGGCAGAAAGGGCAGCAGCCTGCACTTCTGGCCCTAGTGGGTGGAGTCTGGGAAAACCCAGAATGAAGCAAAAAGGAGGTAGAAGCAATTCAGGATGATTCCTGAAGTCACCCTTGGTCCTCTACAGGGACACACAATACCCTTTGACACACACATAGACACACACATGCAAAGTAAGTGAATAAAGTTAAAAAAAGAACACACACATGCACATACATATACACACAATAAAATTCTTGACCAATTTCCTGTTGAAAATAGATGAAAACCAAATTTAGCAACTGCTTGTACACTAAAATTATTTGTTTGCACTCTAGATATGCAAGAATGTTTCAATGTAAAATAACACACCAAAATATAGAAATCACATGTAGGTATAACAGAAAATTCTTTGCCAAAATTCAACTTCCTTTCATGATAAAAGCTGTAAAGAAGCTAGGCATATGAGTTAAGTGGTTTGTTTCAGTTGACATTCTCCAGTGGCTTAGGAAGTTGACTCAGAATTGGGATTTTAATTTGTAGGACATGAATCCATGAATCCACCCTTAAACTTAGCAATATAATATATTTAAGGCAATAATTTAACTGATGATGATGTTTTCAACAGGCATACTCTCCAGGTTACAGACTATATCATTAAAACTGATGATGGATAAATAAAAAAATTGCGATGTCTGATTTGATATTCATCTAGACTCATAGGCCTTCCTTGAGATGTTTGTTTCAAATGGAGTTAACTGATATATTTCTATTAGGTAACATGTATGTTAAACAGAATCAATAGCAGGAAGAATCTTTATCTTACAAGAGTAAAAAATTCTTATAGCTTGGCCAGTTGGTTCCTTATGATTCCAATGATTCATTTTGTCTGTTCTGAATGGTGTTTCTAATAGAAATGCTGTATATCACAAATTGGTCATGTTACTTAACTGGTAAAAAGTATGGATCTTTAACATGGAAGCTCATACCAATATGCAGAATATGCAAAACTTATTTGCATTTTTGGTGGACAGGAAGGTGGGGGTCAGGGATGGCTAAAAATCTGGGATACAATTTTATTAATTGCTTTTATGTCACTAACTGCCATCTTCTATCATTTGCCATTTTAATAGGAAGAACATGGGCTTACAGGAGCTGGTTCATGGTCCTTTTTTAATATATTATTCTATAATGGGTTTAATTTGAGCTATATATTTTGCATTGAAGATTACTGTCTGATGTTTAGAAAGGAGCTCTCAAGGACTTTTATTTCAACCAGTACAACTGATCAAATTCTATATGTCTGGAAGACTGGGTTTGTGAAACACTGTTTGCTGATGTTTGGGTTGCTGGGACTTGAAAAAATGTGGGAGTATTAGGTTTTCCCAATGACTTATAGGAATGTGAACCTGGGTGTTTTTGTTGGTGTAATTTTATTTTCTGTTCAGTCCAATTTTTAAGTTATTTTACTCTTTCAGAGATAGGGACTATATTTTGAACATCTAGTAAAATACGTATGTAAATATGTAAAATAATTAAAATCCCTTGAATATTACAGGTTGGAACTTGTGAGAGCCATGGAATAGTAGAAGTGCTATTCTAGTGGACTCAATACTCAGAGAAAGGGGGCACTGCAGGCAGGGAAAAGGTGTCGCTCAGGGTCAACTAGAAATCAGGCTATGTGTTCATTTCATTTTCTCCCAATGACTATAAGGATGAAAGGAGGAAGAGAGTGTTTTTAGATATATCCCCAGATTAAACCTGTGGAAAGCTAAAGGTGGTGTCATTGTGAGGTTGAAAAAGGGACTTTTAGTCTTTATTCTAGTGGTCGTTTGAATTCATAACAGCCCCTTTAAAAAGTAATATCAGGACTTTTTGCAATCACATAACTTTTTATCTTTTTCAGTCTTTTTTTTTCATAGATCCCTAAGAAGAGGGATGATTCCTGATTCCACTAGAGAGTGGTTGGAACTATACTCATTTACACTTTGAGTTTCCTGCTCCTTAGACTGGACAATTTGACAAGATGGTGGGTTTGAACAGTGACTCAATTTAACTGTTACAATTTCACACATGTGCCAGATTCTTCATCCTCCCAGGAGGGAATTTGTAAGAGTATAGGCATTGAATATTCATAACTTCTATGTTTAAATGCTTTAAATGTCATTTCAAATTCTTAAAAATAACTGGATTAGTTTATCTGTAATTGAAATAAATTTCTAAGTCTTTTTTCATTCAATAATATTGGGGAAACATGAGGAATAATTTGGTGAAGGACCTGCACTAATTTCTGTGCCTCTTTCAAGCTCTCAATAAACTTTTTAGTAAACTCCCCTAGAGTCTTTACCCATTTGCTAGTCTTCACTCCTTCCTTTCATATGAATATGTATGTGTATTGGTACAGATTGAATTAACTTGGCTCATAAATCTAAACTGTTAAATTATGTGATTTTGTAGATCAAGCCCAATGCTGTTGGAGCCAGAGGGACAGTAATAGAGAGAGAACTGAATTGGGGGAAACAAGGAATAGAAAGAAACTCAAATTCTCCGGGATCTTCTTGGAAGAGTAATTTATTTTTTAATTGGGACAGCTATATAGGGCTTTGACCAGTTAAAGAACAACAAGGCAGCTTTCTGCCCCAGACTCCTGACTGGGCAGACTCCCTGCTCCTCAGGAGGTGACCTTTGATACCAATCGAGATGCAGCCAAGGGCAATGCAGGAAAAGTAAAACTGAAAACAACAATGAACTACAATTCAGAACACTTAAGACCCTACATTATTCACCTGGAACTATACCAGCCAAATGTCTCCCCATCCTAAGCTTAGGGAACCTTGTGGAAGAGGGGGAGGCAAGATTCTAAGAGCCTAAAGATGGAGAGGACCAATGATATGTAAGATACTCCATACAAATTAGGGCTGCAACAGCCAGGAGTGGACTTTGCCCGACCTGAGCAATGGCTGACATGTCAATGACCCCTCAAAGTCTAGCATGGATCACAGGGAAGAAGGTCCAGGCAGTAGGATCCAGAGGCAAGGGATTAAACAGTCATAATAGAGTTCCCATACTAAGTCCCAAGAAGGGGCCCCAGCTCTGCACTGAGTCCTGAACCCTCACTAGGGTGGAGGACTCAGAGGTTTGGTTCCCATGAAAGAATGCTCCAGGGAATGGGAGGGAGGAAGGGGGAGACACTGGGAAAGGAGGAGGGAGGAGGGTAAAAGGAAGGGGGGAAGGGGAGAGTACAATGGGAGATGACTAGGGAGGGGCAGAGAGAGGGAGAAGATGTGGGTACCTACTGAGCTTATATGATTAGGAAAAAAATAAAATGTAGGAGAAAAAATGCTCTTTTCCTTACTCATGGATGTGAAAGCTGACTTGGATGGATAGAAGCTCAAACTGAAAGATGCAGCCACTGAAAGGTTCACTCCTTTAGGGTTTGTTTCTAAATGGGATGATGGGAGAAGTGGAAGAGAGTAAGAGTTTGTATACATCCAAGCATAGGGGCTCTGAAAATAGGAAGTGATTCCATCTAGCAATTAATATCTATAGTAGCTAAAAGTCTGAAGTGTCAATATGTGATTGAGGAAATACCCTTAATATTTTTATCAATAAATTTTCCTCTGATTTTAAAAAAAGAATAACAAGGCAAGAGCTAGCATGTGCAGCCTCTCAACAACTGACTCCTTTTCATAACTCCCCTCAGGCTTACACTAAGCTTTTCCTGATTCTTTACAGTGTGATAGTTGGAACCTTAACTTTATCTTGAGCCTGCGTCTACAAACACAAAAGTTAAAGCCCTGGTTTTCCATGGACCCTATCTATACACAAATATTCAGGCTGCACTGAATCAGAGTACACTTAAAGACTGAGTTATATATTGAAGACTAAACTATATTTCATCTGAATTCCGACACAAGGCTTCATCTACACTGTCCAAGCACTCCACCAACTGAATTATATTTCCAGAATCTCATCTTTTGTTGATTGTCTATAGTCACTGAGGCCTTTCCTCTGTGGATCTGTTCTTACAAGGGAATTAATGGGTCTTTGAGAGTGGTTCTGGGGTCTGAAGCAGACATTGCGCTCCTGCAGCCTTGCCAGATTTGGCAACAGAGGGGTGGTGCTAGATGGGAACCCAGGATCTTCATGGGTCAACCTAAGATATGTTAGTATCAGGTATAACTGTGGTGGTGGCGTGGACATTGGGAAAAGCCAGGAAAATAGCAGAAAGGGGTGGGAGATTGTAAAGGTGGTACCTGTAAAAGCAATAGAAGAACAGAAAGAGGATGAAAGGAAGGCTCAAAAGCTATGGGGGCAAAAGGGGAGGAGGGAAATTCCCAAGACAACAGAAGACAAAGTAGAGAAGTATCTCCAGAGGATTTGTCACTTCAAAGACTTACTTTTTGGCTAATGCTCAGAGGATAGCAATTTCTTTTGATCTGTCTTTGAATATACTTGTAGGTGCCAGTTAAAGTAGACAACCCCCTCATTTGTCTAGTCTATAACCAGTTTCTTCCAATTGTTCATGCCAACAAACTAATTTAGGGATTTTAAAGTTTCTCATCAAGTAATTCATATACACTTATTAAGAAATACATAAAATGCTTAGGTGTATTACCTAGAGAAAGGTGAATATAGTTCCAGAACAACTTGTTTCCTTTGGAATCTTAAGAGTAAATTCCCCTTATGGCTAGTTACAAAATATGAGTCTTTACACAAATCTTTTGTCTGGGATCAGAGATAGAATTAAATTGAAACCTGATTCACCTGCCCAGTACCAATGATAGAATCTTCCCATAGAAGTAAAGATTATGCTAATGAGAAGAAACTGCCAAAATAAAAGATGAAAAATATTACTCACTTATCAGGATGTTTAGATTTAGGAAGACTCACCCCTGTAGCTAGCATACTTGTAATATTGGACAGAAATCATGTCCAAAAGGAATGTCAATATGCTGGAGGTTAGTTGGAATCCTATTAGATGCATGAAGAATGTCAAACAAAAATAAACCAGTCTTGTTAAGAACAAAGAAAGGTAGTCTTTTGGGAGCTAATTAGGATTATGACCCATGAGACACAAATTTAAGAAGCCTGAAAGTGTGTGAAGAGGCTCAAAGAAAAAGGGGATCATATTTAAAGCCTAAAAGCCTGGGATGGCTGGTAGTTACATGTTTTGACTTTCAGGAACATCATATTTGGTGCTTGCAGAAAATGAAGCTTTGTGATAAAAAGGTAATGCAAACACTCTATAGCTCTGGCCACTTGGGAAGAGGTCTATGGAACAGAAAGTCAGTATGTTTTGGGCAACACAGTTGCAGTTTTAAGAAATATCAGCTAGACATGATTTGAAATGTTAGCTGTTATGGAGTTGAATATGCTTTTAACCCAAATCAACAGTTTGTCTTGCATGCAAAGGTGTCCCAAACATTATTCAATAGTGGTCTTCATTACATAATGGAGGCTCCATTATCAGTGCCCTAAATCCATCCTACATGATTCTGAATTTCTTTTTCTTTTTGTGTATGTGTGCGTGATGTGCATGAATGTATGTATGTAAGATGTTCGCATGTGTATGTATTTGTCCATGTGGAAACCAGAGAATTAATTGTGTATATTCTTGATCACTATCCATTTTATTTACTATGACAGGGTATCTTTTTGAACTCACAACTTGCTAATTCATATAGTCTGTCTAGCCAGCTTGTTCCAGAGATCTTCTATCTCTGACTCTTCAATGCTGGAATTAGAGGTTTTCTGTTATATCCACCTGGCTCATTGGGTTCAAGAATATGAACCCTGATCTTCAACCTTAATTACTTTCTTGTCATAATGGACTGTACATCTCTGTAAGCCAAAATAAACCTTTTCTCTGTAAGTTGCTTTAACCAGGATATTTTAACAAGTCCATAGGTAAAACAACTAAAACAGCTTTCTTGAAGGCTACATTATTTTCTGCTCTTGGACAAATAGAAGACATCTGGGTCTAAAACCTTCAATAGAACCTTTTCAGTTTCTCTTTCGGGATGATTTCACAATAAGTAGATACAACTTTGGCTATAAAATGATAACTTATCCAGAGAATTAATAGAATTGCCAAAGTTATTGCACAAGCCCTAGAGCTTAGTGAATATTTCTGGGAATCTACTTCTAATTCTTCTTCCCCTTCCAGCCTTCTTTTATATAATGATCTCTGCTTACCAGTTTCTTTATTATTGGATAGGAGAGGATCTCAACATCCAGTTAGGATGCAGCCTTGTGCAGTTCAAGAAAAGCAAAATGGACAACAACAAACAACCTGAATGCAGAACACTGGCAACCCTATAATGAACACCTGATACTAGGTCAGCCAAATCTCTTCCCAACTGGAGGCTCAGGGAAACTTGTGGAAGAGGGGGTGCTAAGACTATTAGAGCCTAAAGATGGAGAGTTCCATTGCTGGACAGGTCACTCCACTCAAGATAGGGCAGCCACAGCCAGGGACTCGTGGCAATGGGACTTGGGCTCATCAGAGCTACATAGTGGTGAGCATGTCAGCATCCTCCATGGACTGGCACAGACCTCAGGAGAAATAGTTTCAGGCAGTAGGATCCTCAGGGGTAAGGGGTCAAATAGAGGTCGGGGGTACCTGTATTAGTGGGCTGCCCAAGAGGAGCCTCTCTGTTTGCCACAGAGGCATGAACCCCCATGAGAACAGATGATACAGAGGGAATCCCAGGACCCAGAATACCAAAGGACAGGAAAATAGGAGGGAGTAGACTGGGCCCATGTAGGGATGGGAGAGAGGGTGGGGTGGGATAGGATGTGAGCAGGAGTGAAGAGAGGGAGGAACGGAGAAGAGAATGAGGGAGGCAAGGTGCATGTACATAAAATGTTAATTTAAGCAACTTATTTATTTTTATCATTTCCAGTATTTTTTAAAGTGATCAATAACCTCACAAATGTTCGGTGAGTTAATTCCTTATATTTGACATTTAGTTGGACTGCTTGTGCATTCTAAGCAGATGGCAGCACATCTGTGCTTGGGTTTTCAATCAATTCATTAAGACCCTGGTTCAAGAATAGTTAATTGATATCAAGAACAATCTCTTTAGATATTAAACTGCTTTTGGAAATCGTCTTGATAACATAAGAATGCTAAGTCAGGTTTCAGTTCTAAACTGTTCTGCCTTCACTTGTGAACAAGTATGCTGTTTTTACACAGAAATCTACATGAGTTCTACTGTGAACTTTCATGTACAAACAAAGTGAGTTTATGTTCTTGCTCTATCCTCTTCCTCTCCCACCATCCTCCTCTTCGGAGGTGAGTATGGAGGTTCTTAAAAAAGGTGAAAATCAATATATATGTTAAAGGTATATCACTCCTAAGAATATTCCCAAAGAAATATGTGTGTAAAATGGAATATTATTTAACTGTCAAAATGAGTTAATGAAATTTATTAGTACATGGATGGAGTTGTAATAAATTATACTGAATAGCCTATTCCAGATGCAGAAAGGCAGATGCCACATGTTCTTCTTTCTAGATGGATGCTAGCAATGAACATTCAAAATGGTAAACTAAAAGGAAGTGTCTATAACACCTGAAAAACACAAAGGAACATAAGTGTGTGTGGGGTGAATAGCCCTAAATAGTGGAGACAAAAGAACACAGGCAGATAGATGAATAAGGCAATGATGGAAGAAAAGTCTTGAAGGGGAGGAAAGGGATAAGGAAGTAAACAAAATAAAAGGTGAGTGACTGCGGAGAAAAGTCATCAATGGCCTCACCCAACTATAAAAACTACATGCTACAACTCTGATAAGAAGAATGCAGAGGAGCAACAGTGGTACGTAAGTTCATGGGTAACCAATTGCTCTCTGAATGAGTTCTAATCCCATTCTTATTGTCAAGGAACACATGCCTGGTGCTATAAACCTATCCAAACAGTGGAAGGGAAGAAAATAGACACTAGAGAGAAAGAAATGTCTAAGTGTTAACTATAAACCTGATAGTAAACTATCATATAAGCACTTATTATACCTTCAGATAGGAAAATCTCTCAGCACCCAATCAAAATGTACCACACTGCAATAGATTAGTGAGACACAAAACCACAGCTGGCCAGAGGGCAAAGTGTTTGTTACATTGGAATGCTCAATCCTAATCAGGTCATCCAAATCTTTCCCTATGCCATGGCTTTCCAATGTGAAAGAGGGGACAGTAAGATTGTAAGAGCCTAAAGCTGGGAGGTGTACTGCCAGCCTAGACAGTCATGACGGGACTACCTACATCCAGGAGCTCATTGCAATAAGACCTACGACTACCAGATCCAAACAATGACTGACATATCAACATTCCCCCATGGACAAGAGAGAATCTCAGGAGAATCAACTACATTCAGGAAGAATTTATATGGCAGAAGCTGGACAAAAGAAAGGAGCCTCCCTATTTGTGTGTTTTCCCTCTGAAGGGCCACATATACTACCACAGATATCTGGTTCCTTAGTAACACAGGTACCCAAGAGAGAACCCTGTGATCCATAAATTCAGAGGGACAGGAGGAAAGGAGGGACGACTGGATTGTTTTTTACTTTTGTGAATTTCTACTATTAGAGCCAAAATAATAGTAGACCATTTCCTAGAATATATTGACCTTTCCATACCCCACAGGAATTCTTAGTATTTTTGACTTTGTGTATGTGTGGTTATGCATCTCTGTGGGGGAATGCATGTGCATGTAAGTATGTGTGATTGCACTTGCCTGTGCATGTATGTGTAGAGGCCAGAAGTTGACTATGAGTATCTATATTTACCTCTTCCCCCTTAGTTTTTGAACCTAGAACTCACTGTTTTTAGTGTACTGGCTAACCAGTGAGAACTTGGAACTTCCTGGTCTCCGCCTCACAGAATTCGAGCTTTATAGGTGGATGAAACCATGCTCTGCTTTTTACATGTGTATTGGGATTGAACTGAATTCCTTATATTATAAAATAAGCCCTTTAACCTACTGAACTATATTCCTAACACCTAACTTTTATCATGTCTGAGGCCTTACCTTTCAGGTTCCATTTTGTTCTGAGACATGGCATAAAAGTCTAAATAATGACTGCAGCTTTATATTTACACTTTGTTGGAGGACTTATCTTTATGGGACACACTCATCCCAGTGAGGATGTCCAATCCTCATATTGCTCATTAGTGCTTCTCTCAAAAAGTGAAATGGAAAAGGAGAGTTTGTCAAGAAAGGACAACTGGAGGAGTACTGATACAGAGGAATTCAATGCAGTCAATATAAATGTGGAATTAGGTTTTATGCACATCCACAGTGAGAGCTGATCTTTGGTATTTGGAGAAATTGCAGTTTCCTTAAACAGTTTATTATAGTCTACAAGATCTTTACAATAAATTCCTTCCAGTCCCTAAGAGACTAAAATATTCCAAAAATCTTTTAATGCAAGAAACATAACCTTTTGCCAGCACCAGTAATAATTTCTGGCAAACAATAAATCTCACTGCCAGAAACCTTTCACTATTAATTTTTAAATACAGGGGCCATATTTCTCAAGCTTTGGAATAAAGTTTAGGGTATCAGCAATACATGTCTACATCTCCTTTTTTTCCATTTGTTTCTTTTTTAATGGCGCAAAACTGGAATTTCTTTTTTTGACTTATTTATTTTGATGTTATGCATATGAATATAGTGACTTTATAATACTTTTTTAGCCCTTAGTACAAATCTCATTTCTCCTCCTTTTCCATTTTTAGCCCTTTGTCTCTCCTGCCCAGATTCCCTCCCTATTCTCAAATCTTTTTGCTTTTATGACCAACTGTTTGTCATCTAGACTGTCTCGATGACATATGACTGACCTGATTTATGCTTCAATAAACATCCTAGATCAGTGGATATACTATTGAAGAAAGTATCCTCCTTTACTTCCCCATCAACATTAATCGTCATCAATATCGTAGACAGAGGTGTGAGGCTTCTTGAGATCTTTCTAATGTTACATTGAGATGTTGATAAAACAGTTCCTGTGCAATTCTTGTGTAAATATACATATCTGCCATGAAATCATGTATATCACAGCTATGTCATGTCCAAGGAGATAATGCATGACATACCATCTTCCCATTTCAGGCTCTTACAATTTTGCTGTCCCCTCTTTCACAATGTTTCCTGAGCCTTGAGGAGGTACTAGGTGACATTTATATATCTTGTTTAGGGATAAACAGTCTGCACATACTTCTTATTTTCTGATTTTTGGAAAGTCTTGATTTTCAGTAATATACACGGTCTGTTGTAGAAGGTTTTTTTTTTAACATTTTTTATTATCTCTGCTCATACAAACTTAATAGGTACACCGGTTCCCTCCCTCCCCCCCACCCCTCTGCTCATCCTCCCCTCACCCCTCCCTCCTCATCCCCCAGTGCCTCTCCTCCCCCAATCCCCAGAGAATTCTTTAATGTGCATGCCAAACTCTCCTCTGGGTCCTCCTCTCCCATGACGTACAAGGACTCAGTGGCATTTCCCTGAACCCTTTCCTTTGTTCCCCTTAAGCATAGGGACACTATTTTGGCTGTCGATCTCTTGCCTCCAAGGATCTTGGTGCTTTTAGCAAATGCTAGATTTTGTGGGGTCAATAGTGTGTTGGACATTGCGCAGGGCATGCAAGGTCCAATTATGATTGCTTCGGCCCTAACTTGTGTGTAGTATCTTGCATATCATTGCTCCTCCCATCCTTGTGCTCTTACACTCTTACTGCCCCCTCTTCCGCAAATTTCCCTGAGCTTCAGGATGGGGAGAGATTAGGCTGGCCTAGTTCCAGGTGGTTGATATAGAATCTCTGAAGTTCTGGATTATGGTTTGTTGATTTTCTTTTGCGGTTTTGCTGCTCCTGCACTGCTCTTGGCTCCATCCTGATGGGTATTGGATGTCACCCCCTGGCCAGAGATAAAAAGCTGTTTAGTTAAACTACAGTCTTGTTATAAGAGTATATTCAAAGGTAGATGTAATAAAAGTAGGAAACCACAGTGAGGGAGAGGTCAATCACCCATTTGCAAAATGGTTACTTATTATCTGCCAGACTATATGCCCTCCCCTTCTGGTGAGATCATACCCCCTCAGTTGTAAATGATCAGGAACAAAAAGTCTGTGAACTTAACCAGATGTCTCATTGCTTACTTGCAGTCCTTAATGGAGGCCTATTTTCTCTGCTGTTACATAGTCCCCTCTCTCCTTGTTTCTGGTGTGGCCCTCCTACCCCATCCCTCCTGTTCATACTCCTTGTAATTACTGTATTACAGAGATTTATTGTCGAGTTTCTCTAGGTGGGCTGGGTGGGTTTGGTACTAGGAGCCATCTATTAGGAAGTACATATGGCACTTAATTTTCTGGGTCTGGGATACTTCACTCAATATAATTGTTTCTAATGACATCCATTTCCCGGCAAATTCCAGTAATTCATCATTTTTGATGGCTGAGTAGTACTCCATTGTATAGATGTACCACATTTTCCTTATCCACTCATTAATTAACAATTTTTTATGCTATGTCCAAGTTGATTATTTCATGAAAAATAATAAAATAGAAAAGTAGTAAAAATTCCAGGACAAAATAAATAAAAATTCCAGGACAAAGTATTGTGGCATATATATATATATATATATACACACACACACACACACACGCACACACGCACACACACACACACATATAGTTTTAAATGAGGTTTATATAATTTATATATATAGTTTATATATATATAGTTTATATGTGTGTGTGCGTGTGTGTGTGTGCGTGTGTGGTGTGTGTGTGTTTTTCAAAGAGTCTGGCCTTTTGTTGATTCTTTGTATCATTTCCCTTATCTCAATTTTGGATTTTTCCTCTGATTTTGCTAATCTCCTCTAAAAAATGAGAAAGACTTAGAAACCATATCATATACCACAGCCCATAAAAAATGAAATATCTTGGAATAAGTCTAACCAAGGTAGTGAAAGACTTGTATAATGAAAATTTTAAAGCTCTAAAAAAAGAAATCACAGATGACAACAGAAGGTGTAAAAGACCTCTCATGATCCTGGGTAGGTAGAATTAACATCATAGAAATGACCACCCTACCAGAAACAAAATATAATTCAATGCTATACCAATCCAAAATTCCATAGCAATTCTTTATAGAAGTTGTTGAATCAATCTCAAAATTCATGTGGAAGCACAAAAGGCCCAGGATAGCAAAAGTATTCCTAAATAACAATAATACTGCTGGAGGTATCACCATACCAAACCTTAATCTGTACTACAAATCCATATTAAAAAAATAGCATGGTACTGGCTCCAATATAGTCATATAGATCAATGGATAAGGGTTGAAGACCCAGACATAAACCCATATGCTTATAGTCATCTGATGTTTGACATAGGGGCTCAGAAATCTCAGTGGAAAAAGAACAGTATCTTCAACAAATGGTACTGGCAAAACTGGATATCCACATGAAGAAGATTGAAATTGGATGTGTACTTGTCATCATGCACAAAAATCAACTCCAAATGGACCAAGGACTTTAATATTAGGCCAGAGACTATAAAAAACTTAATAGAAAGAGTAGGGAGTTCCCTGGGGTTAACTGGACTAGGCCAACATTTTCTAAACAAAACCTCAATGGCACAGACACTAGAACCAACACTCAATAAATAGGATCTTATGAAATTAATGAGTTTCTGTTCAGCTAAAGAGTGTAAAGTGAGCAAAAAAAAAAAAACCCACAGAATGGGAGAAAATCTTCACTAACCACACACGTGATAGAGCTCTTTTATCCAGTGTGCACAAAGAACTTACAGAATTAAACACCGAGGAGATAAATAGCAAAATTAAAAAATGGGATGGGGAATTTAAAAGAAACTTTTCCAGGGATGAAATTGAAATGTCAAAGAAATACATTAAAAATGTTCTACCTCTATAGCCACCAGAGAATTGCAAATCAAAACTATCATCTCTCCCTGGTCAGGTTGTTTAAAATTCAAAATACAACAACAAATGCTGGAAAGGATGTTTGGGGAAAGGAACTCTCATACATTGCTGGTTGGAATGCAAGTTAGTACAACCACTCTGGAGATCAGTATGGTGCTTCTAAAAAAATTGAGGATTGAAATGCCATATGACCCTGCTATGCCAGTAATGAGAATAATCCCCCAAAATGCATCATTTCACTACAGTGACATGAGTACATCCATGTCTATTGCAGCAATATTTATAATAGCAAAGTCATGGAATCAACGCAAATGCTCAAGAGTTGATGAATGGATAATGAAAATATGGCCCATTTATACAATAGAATATTACTCAGTCATCAAAAATGAATTAATGAAACTTTCCAGTAAATGGATGGGATCAGAAGAAATTATACTGAGCGAAGCATCCCAGACACAGAAAGTTAGACACTGCATGTTCTCCTGTATAAGTGGATCCTGGTTCCAAACTTTGTTAATGACATATTGAAACATACATCTCTGTAACACCCATTACAACCATAAAGGTTTATGACTAGGAGGAAGGGGAAAGACGACCCCAAGAGAAAGGAGATAACACAGTTCAATAGAGAAATTAGGCCATTGTCATTTATGGCCAGTAAGTAGCAGGACATCTGATACAGTTCACTGTCACTTCCCTTCCTGTTCCCTTCGGATTAGACAGGTTTGAAGAGCTTATCATATCTCCCCAGTCATGGAGGGGATTGAGCTGGCAGTTAGATGCTAGCCAACTGGCAACTGGGAAAATGACCCCACTCACTATTGTGACTTTTAAACAGTCTTATATCTTTGGTTAGGAGAAGACCACAACACTCAAACAGGATGCAGCCAACCATAGTGCAGGAACTACAAAACCGAAAACAGCAACCAACCTTAATTCATGATACCAATGACCCTACAATGTTCACCTGGAACCAGACCACCCAAATCTCTCCCCATCCTAAACCTCAGGAAACCTTGCAGGAGAGGAGGCTACAAGATTGTTGTAAAGATGGAGAGGTCCACTGATGGATAAGATACTCCACTTAAATTTGGGCTGTGGCAGCCAGGATCTCACTGCTGTGTGATTGGATAAATATCTGACCTGCACAATGGATGTCATATCAACAAGCCCTCATAGACTAGTGTGCATCTCAGGGAAGATAGCTTCAGGCAGTAGCAGCCTTAAAGGCAAAGGGATAGACCGATAAAAGAATTCCTACATTAGTGCACAGCCCAAAAAGGGCCCCAAGGTATGCCATAGAGTCCTGAACCCTCACTAATGTAGACGACTCAGAGGGAACTTCAGGACTCATATAAACTAAAGTTCTGCAGGATGGCAAGAAGAAGGAGGGAAACTCCAAGAGGAGAGGCAGGGGGGAAAGTGGGTGGGAGAAATGGAGATGTGGGAGAAAGAATGGGATGTGGAATAGGAGGGGAGGGAGGAGGGGAAAGAACAAAGGAGGTGATGGTACCTATCCATTGAGCTTGTGTAACTAGGCGAAAAATAAAAATAAGAAAAAAATCTATTCATTTCTTCCTTTCATACATTATTACACACACACACACACACAGACACACATATATATGCAAAATCAGTCAAAAGGGAACTATGTTAACTGGTTTGAACATAACAAAGTTGTTGAAGAAACCTAAAATTTGTACATCTCAGTCCTTAAAATACATACTCAGAAATACATATTTTTAAATAAAATATTTGTCATTTCATAGATTATTTTGCTTCATTATTTTTAATTTTGGCCAGTTTCATACAAATAAATAACATAGTATGGTTATACTTATCCCGTATTCTCTTACATGCCTCCCATTCATGCTGATCTGCTTGTTCTTTTTACTAGTATTCTTCCTACTTTGATGCCTACTTTGTGAGTTACTGAGTTTAATTAGAGTTTTTTATATGACCATGGATAGGGGCTACTTATTTCCTTACATGGACAATTTACCAGTGATTCATGTGCTGGCTCCTCTCCCAGCAACTACCAGCTTCCAGTGCTTCTCAGGGACAGGTGGAGTCTCCCGAGCCCCTTCTCAATCCTAATCCATGGAAGAATGTTGAAGGGCCAAATCTACTGCAGGTCTTGTAAATTATATTCAACCACGTATTCATGGTCATATCCAGATGAGTTTGTTTCATAGCTCCCTTCCTCATCCTCCAACTCTCGAAACCATTTCACTCTCTCTTTTGTGATACTCTCTGGGCTTTGGAGTAGGTGACATACGATGTCCTGTTCAGCGTCACATATTCTCAGTATGTTGACCACTTCTGAATCTCATCATTGACTATCACCCACTACAATAAAAGATTCTCCAATTAAGGTTGAGAGCCATAGTGGTCTATGGATATAAATATAAATATTTTAAAAAGCACCTTGATACCACACTGATGTAACTAAAATGAACTAAATTAATTTCTAGGGGTTATGACTTCTCCAGAACCTAGGTTTTGACTAGGTTTTTAGTACAATACATAAATTACCTCTTTTGGAGCAGTTCTCAAATCCTACCAGAATGGTCATATCATGTCACCAAGTTACCAGTGGATACATCTTGCCTGGTGTTGTAGTTAGTAGGATAAATACTGCTGAAGATTGTGAATGATTCCCTTTCTTCTCCAGCAACTTGAATAGCACAAAGTCTCAGTATCAAAAACTAGCTAGAAAATAGAAAACTTCCAATTTATGTCCATCTTATTTTTCTCTATATCTTCCAATTATGGTATGTTGTGTCTTCAGTAATAGGGTCTTATTCTGATAGACAATTAAGAGAAATGGAAAGAATCTGTTTCATGAATGGAAAAGATAATTTTAAGGGCCTCTGAGGCTTCCCTGACCAACAAATCAAAAGGAAGTATGAGTGAGCTAACCCAAATCCAGAAACAATTGCTGAATTTCTCTCTCACATGTGGATCATAGCTTCAAAATTTTAGGTTGTGTGTTTAATTTCAAGGACTTACAGTAGCAAATAAAAGGGCCATCCACGGTGGGGGGATATCTTAAGGGAGGGAGATAACCAAACATTAGTGTTAGGAACACAGAAAGAGGAAATAGAGTGTGTTGGGTATTAAATAGGAATGGTGGTGAACAGATGAGTGAGGAGAGAGAGACAGAGAGAGAGAAACATTGTGAAACAATGTATGCAAACCTCATACTTTAAGAATCAGTTGAAATATGAATTCAAATGAAAAGAAAAAAGTATAACATGCTGCATAGCTGAAGTATACTGCTCCTGAAAGTCATTGGCAATTACATAACTACTATAATTTTGCATTTAATTAAGACTGTAGTACCTTGCATTTAACTAGTTGATAATTGCTTTGTTATTAGCTGTCATATAGTGTCTGTTCTATGAAAGATTCCAGCTCTTAATGTTTTGAGTTCTCTTTTCCCCCATGTGGCCAAGGGTGCACAGAAGGGAAATGCTACAGATGCCCTCCCACCCCCTTGTGAGAGCAATTATTATCTAGTCAGTAAGCTTGGTGCCATGATGTCTACCTTGGGGCATCTACACAAGCTCCCTGAGGAACTTCCTGTGCTTGTTTCAGGATGCTTTTCCCTGAGATAGAAGAAAAACAAAGAAAGCGTCACCACAGGAACTGAACAAATTGTGTCAAGTGTTTCCTCACTGCCACTGCCTGTAGAACTCATCTTTCCAATTGCTATCTTAGAAACAGATCCTTTGATATTTCAGGTTCCACAAGGATATCAAAGTCCTATTATATAACAACCAAATATAAACTAGAGAAGCTTTAAAATTTTTTGATTTTCAATAAAAAGATATAAGAAAATATTGAATTTGTAATCCATTATGACAAATAGAAAATTGGGCAAGCATTGATGTTTTAGTGTCTTTTTTAAGCAGGGTCTCTAATCAACCCAGAGCTCACTGACGGTGCGCATCTGGCAGTTTGCTCTGCCATCTTAGTTTGGAATTACAGTCAGGTCACCATGCCTAGTGGACATTTCACATGGAATCTAGTTATCCAAACTTTTGTTCTTTTGTTTGTGTAAAAAGACCTTTAAGCTTTCAGATACTTCTCAGCCCCTTTGTTTCAATTTTGAAGATGTTTAAAATTGTAATACAGCTCAATTACTTGTCTGTGTTTATGGTCTATCCCATGTTGAGAGGACAGTGTTGAAATCTCCAAGAATTATCGTTTGGGGGTTGATTTCTTGCTTTAGACGCTGTAAGATTTTCTTAATGAATGTGGAGGGGCCTGTATTGGATGCATAAATGTTCAGTATTGTGAAGTCTTCCTGGTGAATTATACCTGTGACTAAAATGTAGTATCCATCTGTGTCTCATGAGTTTTTTTGGTTTGAAGTCCACTTTGTCCGACAGCATAATGGCTACTCCTGCCTGTTTCCTGGTTCCATTAGCTTGCAGAATTTTGGACCAGCCTTTCATTTTTAGGATGAGCCTATCTTTTGTGGTGAGATGAGTTTCCTGAAGGCAACAGATTGATGGGTTGTGATTTTTAATCCAAGTTTGTAATCTGTGTCTCTTAATTAGTGAGTTAATACCATTGACATTTTATGTTATAATGGAGAAACTACTTTTAATTCTGTACATTGTTTATGTTTAGTGGATTTTGTAAGCTTATTATTTTACATTTATATTTTTGTGGTATTATACTACTCTTCTGTCTTCCTGGATACGGTTGTTTTTTCCTTCAAGTTTGCGTATCATTTCTAGCATTTTTGAAGCCTGGTTTGGTAGACATGTATCCCTTCAAGTTGTCTTTGTGCTGAAAAACTTTTCTTTCTCCCTCAATCATGACAGATAGTTTTGCTGGGTATATCAGTCTGGGTTGGCATTTTTGCTCATTTAATACTTGAAGTATGTCTCTCCAAACTCTTCTTGCTTTTACTGTTTCCATTGAGAAGTCATTTGTTGTTTTAAAACGTTTGCCCTTAAAAGTGACTTGCTTTTTTTCTCTTGAAGCTCTCAGCACCTTTTTCTTGTCTTGAATGTGGAGTGTTTTGACTATTATTTGCCGTGGCGATTTTCTATTTTGGTCATATCTGTTTGGGGTGCGAAATGCCTCTTGTATTTGGATGGGCCTCTCATTCTTCAGTTGAGGGAAGTTTTCTTTTATGATAATTTGAAAAATTTCCCCAGGGGTGGTATTTTGAGATTCTTGCTCTGGTATTCCATGAATGCGCATGTTAGGCTTCTTCAGGGTGTCCCATATCTCTTGAATGTTCCTCTCAAGTACCTTTTTGGCTTTAACTACCTCTTCCATTGAGCTGGTTAATTCTCCCACTTTGTCTTCAAGATCTGAAATTCTATTTTCTGCCTCGTTAGTTCTGCTGATAAGACTCTCTGTTGAGCTCTGGGTTGAAGATAACTTGTCTTTTAGTTCAATTTTAAACTCTGCCTGAGACTGTTTTAACTGCTCTATGCCTATTTTTGTTTCTTGAACTTTTTTTCTCAACTCCTCCAAATGCCTGTTGTGTTCCTGTTCAGAGTGGTTGATGTGGTTGTTTAATTCCTCTTGGATTTCCTGTTTCATAGTATTAATCATGGTAATGATCATACTTTGAAAGTTGTTGTCTTGGGTCTGACTTTCTTGGCTATTTTCTGTGAATTTGTTCTCGTTGGAATCCATCTTTAAGGGGTTGATTCTTTCAGTGGGAGATTGGTCTCCTTGGGTTTTGTTTCTCACGTATCTGCACTTTGACTTGGACATTGTTGTTTTGTCTTCTAGGGCTTTTCAGTTTCTGTGTCCGATTTAGTTGGTATTACTACACTTGGGCAGTTGTTACTAGTGTTTGCCTTGGGGTTGGGTATGTTGTCTTTTGTTATTGTTATTTCCTAGTTGCAGCTACTAGGCTGTTAGTACATCAGTTAAATCAGGTTAAGTAGACAGGGGATGAATATTAGTATGGTAGTGCACTTTTACCATGTAGTATTTTGGTGATATGTGAGAGTAGTGGTGTAGTCCCTGGAGTTGTATATGTTTTTAGGGTGGCTGTATGGAAAGGTTAATCTACAGTGATTAATATTAGAAAGGAACAGTAAGGTGAAAAAGAAAAAAAAAAGGGAGGTTTACTTATCTTTGTGTTGGATGTGAAGAATCTCTCCCATGTGATAGGATGATTGTAGAGGCTTTCAGATGTATGGCCTTTGACTCTTAGAACTTTGCTTGAGTTTTCTTTGGACTCTATTGAATTCTGAGTAGCAGTGTGTCTTCTGTAGACCACTTGTGTGGGTCCCCGGTGGGCCAGAGAGGCAGAGGGGCTGATGTTGTTGGCAGAATTCTTCACCTGGGGCCTGGGACTTGGCTTAGTGGTCCTCCCAAGCTCCAGGGATGGAAGAATGTGAGCAAGTCCTCTCCAGTTGGTGGGACAGGCAGGCGGGAGGAAGAAAGGGCCTGGGGCCCGGGGCGAGGCCCAGGCCTAAGCCTGAGGCAGGCCGGGGCATGCGGCAGGGATGCAGGGCGACCCGCGGGGGCTGGGGTGCTTGGCGGGCTCGCTCGCTCACCTGGGGATGACGATGCGGACAGAGGCGGCGCGGGAGGAAGGGCCTGGGGTCCCCAGATTCTGTGTTTTGAAAACCCGGATCCTTCAGGGTCTGACAGCTCAAGTTGAAGCCATTTCTTTCCCTTCAGAAATTTTGGCTGCCAAAAAAGTGCTTTTCCAGAGTCAACAAATAAAAGTTGGTACAGTTATGTTTGAGGGGACCAAGCTATGTTTCAGTTTCACTGTGGAATTTGTCAGCACACCCCAGATGATACTGGTTTTGACGCATGATTAAGCGGTTCATGGAGAGCAGCCGAAACTTGGCACCAAGTGGCAGGTTTGGAGTTCCTGCAGGGGGATATTATCGGAGATACCAGACACGTGGCATGTACGTTGAGGACAATTGTCAGTGGAAATTCAACCTGATTCAGAGAACACTGCTTGTACAACTTTGAACTGTGAAGAGGGACTGGGATTGCTTAAAATCTTTGAGCTACTGTGACTATGTGATGAGCAGTAAAAGATGGACATTGAAGTAAAGATGTGGTATTTGATTTGTTGGACTTTGATCTTAATTTGGTGTTTTCTTATCATCATTTTTATATTTTGATGTTCTATCGTACTGAAGTATTTAGCTTAATTTTGATTTGATAGACTTTCAAGCTAAAAGATTTGTGACTTTTTAAAAAAGAGACTTCCAGTTCCAACATTTTATTTTTTTATTTTTTAAACTTCATTTATTTTTGCTTGTGTGTATGTTTGTGTGTCATGGCACACTGTATCCCTGTGGAGGGCCAAAGTGACTTTGGGAGTCATTCTGGAGTGCTTTTACCTCCTTTTTTCTTCTGGGATTTCCCAGGTTCTGTCCACTAGGGCCAGAAGTGCAGGCCGCTGTCATTTCCACCTTGCATTTTTACGTGGGACTTGGGATCCAAACTCAGGACCTTATGCTTGAGAGGCAGATTCTTAACCCCTCAGCCATCTCTCCAGTTCCAGTTCCAACATTTTAATAATTGAACTTTTAATAATGGGACATTTTGAATTAGATCATGAAAGCTTTTTCTAATTTTGGACTTTCATAATTAATAAAAACTAAATGTATTTACATTATAAATAAGATAAATTTATCACCTGTGGAGACAAGGATTGATGGATTGATGGTTACAGTTTAAAAATGTATATCTTTGTGTCAGGTTGACAAGGAGTGAATTGTCATAGTCAAGTTGATAGTATGAGTTCTGGGCACTTTTGTAGAGAAATAGTAGTTGAGATGAGGCCAGAGTGAACCTGCAGGAGATTGTCTAGTAGATGGGGGAGGCCCAGTCCATGGGGGTGGACTCTGGACAGGTGAATAAAATACAGAGTTGGGCTTCGGAAGTTGGGATCCCTCTGTATATTTGTACAGACATGCTTGTCTGACAAGTAAGAATCATCCCTCTCTCAGCTGTTAATATGGAGATAGTGTGGCCCTTTCCCTTGGCCCTGGTGTTGCTGTGAGCTATCCTGCTAGGCTGGACAAAATAATGTAACCAGAAATCATCAGAGAGAATAAATCTTTGTTGTCTTAAGTCATTTGATGTTGATTTTTATCAGCAACTATGCAAGTGAACTGTGACAGTTTTTATAGCTGAACCTTAATAGTTTATCATTCCCAGGGCTTTTTTCTTTCCTTGTCATAGGTTTTTGTTCTGGTTTACTGCTATTTGGTAAATGTTTTAGTTGCTTTGAGTTCTAGTTGAAGCATAATAGAGCATTTTTTTTTCCCTATCTTCCTCTGTTTTTGTTTTCCTCTGTAGGGTATATTTGTTTTCACTCTTTTTTTTTTAAACAAAAGTTTAATATAGTAATAATGTAAGAGGTTTCTCTCTGGTTATAACTTTTTTACTACTTCACCCCCCCCCCCTTATTCCCTGGTCCACCTTGCTGCCTGTGATCTTTTGTTTATCACCTGCTTTAAGATTTTTGCCCTATTTCTCCCTTTTAATCCTGCTTATGGGTTCTTTCAAGTTTTCTATCTATTACAGAATTTCAAAATTAAGTACATCAATTACAAGTTCAATGCTAGCATCCATATGTAAGAGAGAACATGTGGAGTTTTCTGTCTGAGAAATGTCACTCAATAATAATTTCCAGTTCCGGGGCTGGAGAGGTGTCTTAGGGGTTAAGCCTCTGCCTTGCAGGCGGAACCTGAGTTCGGATCCTAGACCCCACGTATAGATGCCAGGTGGAAGCGGGGGTGGCCTGCGTTTCTGGTCCTGGTAGGGCAGAGCCCTTGAATCCTGGGGCAGAGTAAACAAGGAGGAGGTGGAGGCGGTCCATGGTGGATCCTGAATTCGACCGTGATTCTACACACGCGCACACATGCATACATACACACACGCACACACACGCACAATTGAATAAATAAAAAAATAAAAAATTTCCAGTTCCATCCATTTACCAGCAAATTTTATAATTTCATTTTTCTTGAACACTGAATAGTATTCCGTTCTGTTTATGTATTGCATTTTTTTTTGCCCATTGCACCCTTGATGGACATGTGGCCTAATTTTATTTCCTTGCTTTCGTGAATGGAGCTGCAGTGAACATGGATGTAAAAATGGTTTTGTAATAAGGTGTAAACTCCTTTGGGAATATTCCCATTAGTAGCTGGGTTATAGGCTAGTTTCATTTTTAGTTTAAGGAAGAACATCCATACTGATTTCAAAGTGGCTTTACCAGTTTACACTCCCACCAATGATGAATAAGTATTATCTTTTTTTCTGCCAGCATTATTGTTGTTTGTGATCTTGAACTTAGTCATTCTGACTGTGGTGAGAAGATATCTCAGAATAGTTTTAATTTGTATTTCCCTGATGGCCATGGAGGGTAAGCACCTTTTTAGATATTTATTTGAATTTAAATTTCTTTTTGGGAAAAGTCCAAAATCCATTTTTAATTGGCTTGTTTACTTTCTTGATGCTTAATTTTTAAAGCTCCTTATACAACCTGGATATTAATACTCTTTCAGAATTATAGCTATCTGATTGTCACCATTCTATGGGTTATCTTTTTGCTCTATTAACAGTTTCCGTTTGATGGACAGAAGTTATTGAATTTCATGAGGTCCTGTGTTTGTTGTGATCTTATTTCCTGGCATTTGGTGTGCTGTTCAGAAAGTCCTTACCTAGGCCTATCAATTTAAATGCACGCCCTATTCTTTCATCTAAAGGTGTCACAGTTTCAGGTTGAACATTGAAGTCTTTGATCTACTTAGATCTACTTTGATCTACTTTAATTTTTGTGTATAGAGAAAAGAAGTGGTCAGTTTTCACTTTTCTATATGTGATATCTAATTTCCCCAACACAATTTGTTGAAGATACGTCTTTTCTTCAATGCACTTGTTTAGCAACTTTATCAAAATTCAAGAAGCTTTAGCTGTATGTATTTATACCTGTGTCAATTGTTCTAATGTATTGGTTGATGAAGTGCAGTATTTTTATAGCTTCAGCAGTGGTTTTTTTCTGGGTCTTTTGTGTTTCCAAATGAATTTTGAGTTTTTTTCAATTTCTGTGAAAAATTACATTGAAATTTTGATTGAGATTACATTAAATCTATATATTGCCTTCGGTGGGCTGGTTATTTACACAATGTTAATAATTTCAATCCATGAGCATGGAGGGTCTTTCTTGTATCCTTTAGTTTCTTCCTACAGTATGGTGTAGTTTTCATTGCGCAGGTCTTTCACTTCCTTAGTTAAGTTTATTCCAAGGTAACTTATTTCCTTTTGAGACTATGATAAATATGAACGATTACTTTAATTTTTTCTCAGTTTGTTTGTTCCTGGTGTATAGGAAGACTACTAAATTTAAAAATTTTTTCATATATATGCTCCATATATGAGCATAGCAAATATATAATATTTTCACATTTTTTAAAACCTCAATCCATTCCCCCTCTTATTTTATAACTCTTTTTCTCACTTTCCATTGCTATTCCCTTTCCAGACTCCCTCTTATTTTTAAATGTTTTTTTCATGTATGGTACACTGGGTTTCATCTAGTTTGCCTTTGATGTCATGTCTCTGGATACTTGGTGGAGCACATGTTAGTGGATATACTGCTGAAGAAAGCATTTTGCATTTTTCTTCTATCAGCATTGATTCTCATCATTTTCTCAGGGAAGTATAGCATTTCATAAGATATTTCTCCTTCTGTGATGAAATGATTATAAGAAAATTCCCATGCAGATCTGTGGGAATATATATAGTAGCACTGAATTTGTAAACGTAACAGCCCTGTTATGCCCAGAAAATAAGAGTTTGCCCACACCCCTGTCCTGCTTTAAGTTTTTACAATCTTACTTTTCTCTGAGTCTTAGGTTAGGAATAGGGGTGACTTAGATGTTCTTTCAGGGCTGAGTAGTCCACAGTCCCTTATTTTCTTCATCTTTCCCACTTGTGATTTTCTGTGACAAACCCACTTTCATTCTATGTTGAGTGCTAAGTGCTCCTCAAATCTGTGGGTATAATAACAGTTGTTTAAAAGGCAGTATAGAAAATAACAACAAATAATAATTCAGAACACTAACGATCCTACATTACTCACCTGGAACCAGACCAGCCAAATCTCTCCCCATCCTAAAGCTCAGGGAACCTTGCAGAAGAGGAAGTAGGGGCAGCAAGATTGTAAGAGCCTAAAGATGGGGAGGGCCAATTATATGCAAGATACTCCATACAAGTTAGGGCTGCAGCAGCCAGAATTGGACTTTGCCTGACCTGCACAATAGCTGACATGTCAACAACCCCTCAAAGTCTAGCATGGATTACAGGGGAGAAGTCTCTAGTAGTAGGATACTTAGAGGTAAGAGATTAACAGGCATAATAGAGTTCCCATACTAATGGGAAGCCCAAGAAGGGGCTCTGGGCTATGCCTACTGTGTTCTGAACCCTCACTAGAATGGAGGACTCAGTGGGAGGTTTGGCATTCACACAAAAGCATGCTCCAGGGGATAGGTGGGAGGAAGGGGGGAGGCACTGAGAAAGGGGGAGAGAAGGAGGGGGTGAAAGTAGGGGGGAAGGGAGGAGAGTGCAAGGGAGGATTACTGGGGAGGAGAGAAAGGAGGGAGAAAACAGGGGTACCTATTGAGCCTGTATGATTAGGAAAAAAAATAAAATGTGGAAAAAAAAAGCGCTATAACAGTCACTTTACATTGTTGCCAACAAATTCATGACCAAATAACTTAAGGTAACAAGAGATTTTATTCTCTTTTATTATTGTCTGGTTACAGTTCTCATCCAGCTTGGAAGGAGACTCCACATAGGCTTAGGGAACTGACCCCACTATAACCACATAACAGCTGAGAGAGGGATAATCCTTATTTGCCAGACCAGCATGTCTAGCCAAAATCCAGTTCTTTCCAACTTATTCACTTATACAGATAGTAGCCCCACCTATCACGGACTGGCCATCATTAATTAGACAGTCTCCCACAGGTTTTCTGGAGGTTTAACTCAACCATTGAGTGTTTACCAATGTGTCTAGAGTACAAACCAACTGTCAAATTGACACCTATATCTAACTACAACAGACAGTTTGGTAGGGTGTCCTTTTATTGTAAACTTTTTATTTTCCTAATTACAACTAATTATCTTACTTCTTTTCCTTCCCCTTCCTTCTATCCTCCCTTCCCACCCTTCATCAATCTACCCCACTCCCTCATATCCTTCTGTCTATTTGTTTCTGTGGGTCTCAGGATTCTCGCTAGGTGGTCTGCTCTAGTGGGGGCTCAGGCCTCTGCGTGAGACCAAGCAATCCTTTCTCAGGCAGACCTACTCATAAATGGCACTCCCCTTCACCTGTATAGCTCTAGTCCCTAAAGTTCCCACTGTATGTAATTATTTCTCCTCAGATCCTTACTAGTCTATGGGGTATGTTGGTATGTCAGTCATTGTGCAGGTCTGGTAAGGAGAAGTCTCATTTCAATGAATTCCTGGATGCAGTAGCCCTTACTGGAGCGGAATGTCTTTTCCAGTAGCAGACCTCTTCACCTTTAGACTCTTAAATTCTTACCAGTCCCTCTTTTGCAAGGTTTCCTGAGTCTTAGGACAGGGAGATACTTGTCTGGCTTGATTCTGAGTAAGATTGCAGGTCACTGGTACTCTGCATTCTGGTTGGCTATTGTCTATTTCACTGTTGTTCCACTTCACTAGGCTGCATCCTGTCTGGGTATTGAGATCCTTTCCTAATCTGCTCCTATCCAAAGGTAAAATGAAAGGTGTTTAGATAGAAGTTTACTATTGGGTGTTTATGGCTAGTATTGAGACATATGTTTCTGTCCACTGTCAGTTTACTCCATCCGTTGTTGCTTAGACTGACTTACAGCTCTGATTGTGTGTTCCCTGTCACTGGTGGGGTGAGGTTAGGGCTTAGTGAGCAGGCAGTTGTTTATCCGGAGGCTAACCTCATTCTCTACTGTGTCTTATTTCTGTTCTTCTCTCTTCTTAAAGCCTTTTCTTACAGAAAAGCCTTTTAAAAACAGTTTGCCACTGAGTCTAGAACCCTCACTAGTGTAGATGGCTCAGAGGGAAATTCAGTGCCCACATAAACGGATGCTCTGGAGAATGGGAGGGAGAAGGCAGAAAGCACTAAGAGAGGTGGAGGGAAGGAAAAGGGATGAGAGGGAGAGAGATGGGGAGAGGAGAGAAAACAATGGGGGACAATGGGGAAAGGGAAAGGAGAGGAAAAAGAAAGGGGGTACTTATTGAGCATGTATGATTAGGCTAAAAAAGTAATACAAAAAATCAAAGTATAGCACCTGATGCAATTAAAAAATTACAAAAAAGTTTACCCATTTTTTTGTTTCTGCTCTTTTTGGAATCTTCTTGCACTTCCCCCATCCCGGGCTTGTGTTCCTTTCTATTTGATTCCATCCACTGATGATTTAATGTTAGGATCCATTTATAAAGGAGAACATACAATGTCTGTTTTTCTGCTTCTGAGGTATTTCACGCAGAAGAATTTCTTCTAGTTCCATTCATTTACTGGCGAATTTCATTAGTTCATCTTTCTTGACAGCTGAATAGTATTGGATTGTATATATGTACCACATTTTCATTAACCATTTGTCAACTGTTGGACAACTAGGTTGGTTTTTGTTTCTTTGCAATTATGAAAATGGCTGCAATGAACATGGTTGTTCACGTGTCCTCTGATGCAGGATGCAGTGTTTTTCAATGCTCTTTGGGAATATTCCCAGGAGAGGTATAGCTGGGTCATAAAGAATTTCAATTTTTAACTTTTTGATTTCCAAAGGGGTTGTATGAGTTTACAGTCCACCAAAAATATATGAGAGTCTCCTGCTTCCATTATCCATGCAAGCGTTTGCTGCTGTTTGTGTTTTGGATCTTATCCATTCTGAGTGCAGTGAGATGATAGCTCAGGATAGTTTTAATTTGCATTTCCCTAATGACTAGGGAGACAGAATTTTTTAATAAAATGCATTTGTTCCTCGATAGCAGAAATAGGAAAATGGCATAAGTTTGTGCAAAACATATGATTGTGAAGTGAACCTTGTACCATATTCTTTTTAACACAGGCTTGTTGCTGCAACATTATTCCTGGACTATCTACTGAATGCACTCCACTCTTAGAATGCATTGTGTTAAGTCAGTCTCTACCTTGTGCATCTTTTCTGTGAGGATTCCTGCTTGGTTCTTCAAACCAGTGTTGCCGCTTTGTGTTTTTACCATTTATAGGTATTAAACTTCTGATCAGTGTGGATACTAATCAGTGGATCTTCAGGTGGCCAGGTCTTCAAGACTCAGTTTTACCTAGTGGAGTAGGGCTATCATATACCTAAGTGCAATCAGTGTCTCATCAGTCACAGGCTCCATATCTTTCAATGTCTCATAAGGTAGCCAAACACACTTTACACCTAGTGAATGCTTTGTAGATATACTTGGTAATTTAATTGTCCAGAACCATATCTTAACAAAATTATGTTGCCCAGATGACATAATCCTGTGTTACCATTAGTTTTTGGGTAATGTAGAGTTTGGACTTCCTTTGTAGTTCTATGTATAGGTCTGCAATGATGTTTAAATAAACTAAGTGTTGTCTTCAGTACTCACACTGTCCTATGTTAATCTCGGTGTTTCCTGTTTAGATAGAGGTGCCCCAAATGACATAATTATGTTTACCACTCTAGAATAGTTGTCTGACATCTGATGACCATGTAATAATATCCCAGAATTTCCAAGTGGTGTCTAATCTTATTTTCTTTCCTCAGTCTGTGCTTGAGATTGTTTTAACTGTTCTATGCCTATTTCTGTTTCTTCAACTGCTTTTCTCATCTCATCCAAGTGTTTGTTGTGTTCCTGTTCAAACTGGTTGATGTGGTTATTTAACTCCTCCTGGACTTCTTCTTTCATTATTTTGATCATAGTAAAGATCAGGCTTTGAAAATCATTATCTTGGGTATGGCTTTCTTGGCTATTTTTTCTGCAAGTTTGTTCTGGTCGGATTCCATCATTATGGGGTTGATTCTTTTTATAGGAGATTGGTTGTCTTGGTTTTTGTTTCTCATGGATTTGTACTGTGACCTGGACATTTTTTTGTTTTATCTCTTATGTCCTTCTTTTTGTTTTTGTGTGTTTTTGACTAATCTGAATTAGACAGTATTGCTACACTTTAGCAATTATTGCTAGTGTTTGCCTTGGAGTTGCATACGTCTCTCTGATGTTGGTGTTATTTCTTAGATGAGACTATTGGACTTTTAGTACATCAGTTAAGGTGGGTTTAGCAGACAGGAAGTGAAGATTAGTAAGGTAGTGTACTTTTTAGGTTTACTTCCTTGGTGATATGTGAGAGTTAATGGTATAGTCCCTGAAGTTGTATGGGTTTTTGTGTGGGCTATATGGAAATATTAAACTATGGTGACTAATAATTGAGAGTTACAGGATGGTAAAAGGGTTTACTTGTCTTAGAGCATATGTGAGAGTTAATGGTATAGTCCCTGAAATTGTATGGGTTTTTGTGTGGGCTATATGGAAATGTTAAACTATGGTGACTAATAATTGAGAGTTACAGGATGGTAAAAAGGGTTTACTTGTCTTAGAGCTTGATGCAAAGATTCTCTCCAGTATGATGGGATGATTTTAGAAGACCTCAGATGTATGGTGTTTTTCCCCTAGCACATTACTTGGGCTTCCTCTGGACTCTGGAGAATTCTGAGGAGCAGGGAATTTTCCAGGTTCCAGGATCAGGGCAGAAAAGCAGAGTGGCTAGTGGGACACGCAGATGACCTGTTGTCTGAGGTGTAGCCTAGGGGCCTTTCTCAGAAGCAGAAGGCTACTAGTGGGGTACACAGATGACCTGGGGCCTGGGGTTTGGTCTAGGGACCTTACCTCAGCAGCAGGGAGTCTTTTGGGGTTGGGATCCAGGGCAGAAAGTGACTTGTCTACTCTTGTGGGAGTTCAGGCCTTTTGTGGCATACCAAGTTGCCTGTCTTTGGGCCACCCCACTAATAGGGGCATTTCCCTTCACTCATCCAGCTTTATTCCCCAAGGTTTCCACTATATGTTCCTATCTCTTTTGAGTGCTTCAATAGTCATGGGGGCATGTTGATATGCCAGTAAACAGGTCTGGTAAGGGCAATTCTTCTTGCAGAGAACACTTATTTTTAAAACATGTTTCCTATTAGTCATTACAGGTGTATGTGCATATGGATCCCATTGCAGCCTTTCTGAAACTGATACACAGATGGATGAAAGTGTGACTATATCTTTCATTGTATAAAAGAAGTGTGCATGATGCATCTCCCATTGAGAATGATCATCTCATTTTATAAGCATATATTTTCTATTGTATAATGTGCATCTACATTCACACAGTACAAAAGCTTGCTAGAGCTCTTTGATAGTACAGTGTCGGGGGTTGAATCTGAAGTATCTTCCAGAGGCTAAATGTATGTTCAATAGCTGTTGATGTTGTTTCAGATATGTAGGAGGTAGAGCCATGTTGGAGGAGGTACATTACTGTAGTGACTCCTGAGGTTTTACAGTCTGGCCCTGGTTCCTGTTCTCTCTGTAGTTTCTGTGGATGAATGTGACAAGCTAATCATCATGCCGTTGACAATATGTTTATTCTGCTATGGTGGACTCTATCCCTCTTGAACTATAAGCCAAAATGAGCTCTTTCTTCCCTAAGTGACTTTAGCAAAAGTGTTTTATCACAACAACAGTAGAGAAACTAAGACACAGAAGTATGCACATTCTTTTTTAAATTTTTTTAAAATTTATTTTTCTGCTCATATAAACATAATAGGTACCCCTGTCCCCTCCTTCCCTCCACTCCTCCCTGGACCTCCCTCCTACCTCCCCCCTTTTCCCCTTCCTTACCCCCCTCCCTCCCTTTCTCCCAGTGTCCTCTCCCCCCATCTCTGAAGCATCCTTTAATGTGTATATCAAAATTTTCCTCTGGGTCCTCCTCTCTAATAAGGTGTAAGGACTCAGTGGCATTTCCTAGAACTTGTGTTCCCCTTAAGTATAGGAACACTATTGTGACTGTTAATCCCTTGCTTCTAGGGATCCTAGTGCCTTTAGTCCATGCTAGAATTTGAGGGGTCAATGATATGTTGGTCATTGTGCAGATCATGCAGAGTCCTATTATAATTGCTTCGGCTCTAACGTGTGTGGAGTATCTTGCATATCATGACTCCCCCCATCCTTGTGCTCTTACAATCATACTGCCCCCTCTTCCACAAATTTCAGGATGAGGAGAGATTAGGCAGGCCTGATTCCAGGTGGTTGATATGGAGTCTCTGATGTTCTGAATTATGGTTTGTTGTTTTTTTTTTTTTTCAGTTTTGCTGCTCCTGCAATAGTATGCACATTCTTGAGATACATCGCATGCTTACATAACATGAAAGACATGCCTGCATGGCTCATCTTTAATTTTCAGTGAGTGTTTCTGTTTTCCTACTTTGGATATAGCTCATGTATATTATACAATAACAGTTCTGAAACGCAGAGGTACAGGAGAGTAAAACTGAGGGAGAATGTTTCACTGTATTAGAGAGGTTGACGTACTGTGTGTTTTCATCCAGAATGAACAAGTTTTATTTTTACAATCAAGTACTTCTTTTTGTATATGGACTATGGCACAAGAATCAAGTTTAAATATTCTTAAGATGCAGTTACACCTGGTAAGAATGTCATTCTCTTGTTTTTTAGGAAAGCAGCTTTTAAATGATACATATCTCATATAATGAATACATTATTTAACAAATACTAATTCCCTTTGCTTATTATCATTAACCTGTCTGCATTATGTGCAAGAGCTGTATTGCATTATTTATAAGCTTCAGATGCATGCCAATATAGAATAATCTTCCATTTCATGAGAGAAGCTATAAATGATCAGCTTTCATTCACAAAGAAATTCCATTTTACAAGGGCATATTTGTTGTTGCTCACTATAGGATTATAAGTTAGCAGGGGAGAGAAGCATGTTATGATATTTCTGAAAAACAGTTATGCAAATGGTTGACAATGTGGAAATTTTGTCATTCCATTAAAGATGCATAGAATTCATTTCTCATCTATAGAAGGAACAGATGCTATTTTACAAGTACATATTTCTTACTATTTAATAGGATTTCTTTACTGTGCATCAATAAGCTTCTCAGTGTTTCTTGTATTCCTAAACAACTACTAGAGTATGTGTGAGAACTCATTTTCCTTTCCATTTTTGCATGTATTGAATTTCCATCCACAATGTGCATATTCTATTTTACATGTGATGAGTCGCCCATCACTACTGTGCAGATTCTATTTTGTATGCACTTGGCTCGCTGCTTATTATACATCAATATAAATTATGGTTAAGAAGCATATCAGAATATTTCTGTTCTTCACTTACATAGGTGAAAAGTAATGCACTTAAATGGATGAGTAAAAGTATAGAAGAAAATGGTATATGATGCTGCTTTAGTAGATTCTATTTTACAAGCCCATTATTTCCTATTTTTGCTTATAGGCACCATGGTGAATGAAAATGATCAAGATGTTTCTAAAACACAATTATACGTGAGGGTGAAAATGTGGTACATTATTCAATATAATGAGTAAATTTTATAAGATATGTCTTTCACAAGGTATTAACAGATTTTCTTTTATAAGCGCATACCCTGAATTCCTCATTATGGGCATAGATTCACTACATGGCAAAAAATTTTAACTGTATTTCTTTCCAAAATGCAGCACAGAGATGGACTTGGATGTGGTGAATTGCTTCATTCCATGTCAAAAGTTAAAGAGTACTTTATCTTCCTTCTAGAATGAAGTGATTTGACTCTATGGTCAAACTACTTTCTGAGAATTTGTGCTTATGCCCATAAAGCACTTGCTGACAGACTGTTGGTCATACGCTTCCTTTCTGTGATAGAAGGTGAACTACAGACGACCATAATCACTTGAAGCTCCAAAGAAATGTACTGTGATAGTGGCCAGATGTTTGGCCACAGACAGACATTTATATCCCACCTCCAAGGTTCCAAGGCAGGAAAGGGGGCATATAAAGAATGCAAGGTCTAGAGGAAATATGAATGTCCTCATGAATTATGAAATTAGCAAATTCAGGAAAAAAATTGAATCTGATAAGGTTCCCAAAACCCTTTCCTTCCCAAGGTTGGAGAAGATAACACCTGTAAGGGGAATTAGTTGACTTTATAACAGGAGTATGGGTAACTTTAAGGCCAGCTGCATTGCTGAAAATCACATCCTAGCATGGATGATTACTCACCAAAACTGAAATCCTGGAGTTCTTTGTCAAACAAAACGTAACTAGTTAGAGAGTTTTCTCCCCTAAAGTTGAGAAGCAAGAGGCCTTGGGAATATTATCAGTTTTAAATTTTTCTGAGATTTCCTGGATTTCTCCTTCCAGGGCTAGAAATGCAGGCTGCTGCCATTTTCACCCAGCTCTGCCATTGTCATCCAGCTCAGAACCTTCTGCTTGTGAGGCAGAAGCTTAACCGTTGAGTCATCTCTGCTGTCCACATTGTAAACTTTTATGAAGAGTGCAGCAAATATCTTGTCACAGAATTTCTAAAATAGTTTTATATAGAAGTGAAAATTTGGAATTCTGCTCTTTTCCATAAAAATTTCTTTTTATGTCCTCTGCCGGTATGCCCGCCTTCCCCGGACACTTTCGATCACCCTGCGTCTCAGGTAAATCCCACCAACCTATCCCAGCTCCTCTCACCAGCCAGCCTGAGCAGCATCCAGGCTCCCCCGGGTTTGGGTGGGCTTTTGGGCCATGCCCCAGGTCCCAGGTGAAGTGCTCCGCTAGCGCGCCAACAGCCCCGCTAGCCCTTCCACCTGCCTGGGATGCTCACAGTCCAGGGAGGACACACTGTTCCTCAGAAATCAAGAGTCCCAAGAAAACTAAAGCAAAGCTCTAGGGGACAAACACCATACATCTGAAGTCCTCTAAAATCATCCTATCACAAGGGAGAGATTCTTCACATCCAGCCCAAAGGTAAATAAACCCCTTTTTACCATCCTGCTCCTTTCAGTTATTAATTACTGTAGATTAACTTTTCTATATAGCCACCCCCAAACCATATAAAACTTCAGGGACTATACCACTCACCTTCACATATCACCAAGATACACTAAATCATAAAAGTGCCCTACCATACTAATATTCACCTCCTGTCTACTAAACCTGTCTTAATGATGTACTAACAGTCTATACCCCTATCCAGAAAATAACAATAAGAACAGGCAAACATACTCAACTCCAAGGCAAACACTAGTAATAACTGCCTGAGAGTAGTAATACCAACAAATTCAGTTCAGTCTAAAACACACAGAAACTGAAAGGTCTTAAGAGACAAAACATTAATGCCCAAGTCAAAGTGCAGACCCATGAGAAACAAAACCCAAGAAAACAAATCTCCCAAGGAAAGAATTAACCCCATAATGACAGATTACAACCAGAACATATTCACAGAAAATAGCTAAGAAAGCCAGACTCAAGATAACGACTTTCAAAGCATGATCATTACCATGATCAATACTATGAAAGAGGAAATCCAGGAGGAGTTAAGTAACCACATCAACCACTTTGAACAGGAACACAACAGACACTTGGAGGAGTTGAGAAAAACAATTCAAGAAACAAAAATAGGCATAGAGCAGTTAAAACAGTCACAAACAGTTTAAATTTGAATTAAAAGACAAATTATATTCAACCCAGAACTCAACAGAGAGTCTTATCAGCAGAACTAACAAAGAAAATAGAATTTCAGATCTTGAAAACAAAGTGGAAGCATTAACCAGTTCAATGGAAGAGGTGGTTAAAGGCAAAAAGATACTTGAGAGGAATATTCAAGAGTTAATGGGACACCCTGAAGAAGCCTAACATGTGCATTCATGGAATACCAGAGGAAAAATCCCAAAATACCACATCTGAGGAAATTTTTCAAATTATCATAAATGAAAACTTCCCTCACCTAAAGAATGAAAAGTCCATCCAAATACAAGAGGCATTCGCACTGCAAACAGATATGACCAAAATAGAAACTTGCCACAGCAAATAATAGTCAAAACACTTCACACTCAAGACAAAGAAAAGGTGCTGAGAGCTTCAAGGGAAAAAAGTCGCCTTTAAAGGTAAATCTATTAAAATAACAAATGATTTCTCAATGGAAACAGTAAAAACAAGAAGAGCTTGGAGAGAGGTACTACAACTATTGAATGAGCAAAAATGTCAACCCAGGCTGATATACCCCACAAAACTATCTGTCATGATGGAGGGAGAAAGAAAAATTTTCCATCACAAAGACAACTTGAAGGGATACATGTCCACCAAACCAAGCCTTCAAAAAGTGCTAGAAATGATACTCAAGCTTGAAGAAAAAAACAGGCATATCCAGGAGAACAGAAGGGAAGTATAATATCACTTAAACATAAAAACCAAATAATACACTTACGAAAGCCACTAAACATAAAAATGTCTGGAGTTAAAAATAATTTCTCCATTATAACATTAAATGTCAATGGAATTAACTCACCAGTCAAGAGACACAGATTACAAATTTGGATTAGAAATCACAACCCATCCATCTTCTGCCTTCAGGAAACTCATTTCACCACAAAAGATAGTCACATCCTAAAAATAAATGGATGGTCCAAAATTCTGCAACCTAATGTAATCAAGAAACAAGTAGTGGTAGCTATTATGCTATCAGAAAAAGTGGACTTCAAACCAAAAAAACTCATGAGACACAGATGGATACTACATTTTAGTCACAGTTACAATTCATGAGGAAGACTTCACAATACTGAACATATATGCACCTAATACAGGCACTTCCACATTCATTAAGCAAACCCTACAGCATCTAAAGAGAGAAATCAACCGCCAGATGATAATTCTTGAGGATTTCAATACCGTCCTCTCAACATGGGATAGATCAACAGGTCAAAAACTTAACAGAGACACATTAGAACTTAATCCAACTCTTACTGAAATGGATGTTACAGATCTCTATCAAACGCTCATCCATGAACCAAAGAATACATATTTTTCTCAGAGTCACACAGAACTTTCTCCAAAATAGATCACATTTTGGAACACAAAATGAATCTCCACATATACAGGAAAGTTGAAATTTTAGCCTGTACCCTATCAGACCATCATGGTCTAAAGCTTGACATCCGCAACACAACAAGCAACAGAAAATACACTAACTCCTGGAAACTAAACACTATGATGCTGAATGAGAATTACAAAGGAAATTCAAGATTTCCTGAAAGTGAACGATAATGAAAATACAGTGTATCAAAATCTTTGGGACACAATAAAAGCTGTCCTAAGAGGTAAGTTCATAGCTTTTAATGACTACATAAAAAAATAGAAAATCACAAATAAATGACTTAACAATTCAGCTCAAAGTTTTAGAGACACTATAGCAATCCAATCCCAAAAGAAGTACAAGACAGCAGATTAGCAAAATCAGGGGAGAAATATCCGAATTTGAGATAAGGAAAATGATACAGAGAATCAACCAGTCAAAAAGCTGGTTCTTTGAAAAAAATCAATAAGAGAGGTACACCCCTAGTTAAATGAACCAAAAGCAAGAGAGAGAAAAACCAAATTAGCAAAATTAGAAATGAAAATGGAGTTATCACGTGATACCCAAGAAATTCAGAGAATTATAATGTCATATTTGAAAAACTTATATTCTGTGAAATTTAACAACACAAAAGAGATGGATGAATTCCCAAGTAAACACAACTTACCTAAATTGAATCAGGAAGTTGTGAATTATTTAAATAGTCCTATAATATGAGGAAATCGATGAAGTAATCTCGAATCTTCCCACCAAAAAATGTCCTGGACCAGATGGATTCAGCACAGAGTTCTACCAGACATTTAAGCAGTTAATAACACCAATACTCCTTAAACTGTTCCATCAAATAGCAAAGGAAGGAACACTGCCAAATTCTTTCTATGAAGCTAATATCGTCTTAATCCCAAAACCTAATAAAGATACACTTAAAAAAGAAAATTATAGGCCAATTTCTTTGATGAACACAGATGAAAAGGTTCTCACCTCAGTCAGCAAATCTGATTCAAAAACATATCAAAAAGATCATTCACAAGGATCAAGTAGGCTTTATCCCAGGCACACAAGGTTGGTTCAATATATACAAATCAATAAATGTAATTCGTCATATAAACCAGTCCAAAATCCAAGACCACATGATACTCTCAATAGATGCTTTTGACAAAGTCCAACAGCCTTTTATGGTCAAAACCCTAGAGACAGTTGGAATGGAAGGAATCTTTATCAATATAATAAAAGCTGTGTACAACAAGCCAACAGTAAGGATTATACTCAAAGGGGGAAATCTTGAAGCATTCCTGCTTCAATCAGGAATTAGACAAGGTTGTCCACTTTCATCACTTCTATTCAATATTGTACTTAAAGTCTTAGCTGAAGCCATAAGACAAGAAAGGGAGATAATAGTGTTTCAAATCAGCAAGGAAAAGGTCAAGTTATCTGTATTTGCAGATGATATGATCTTATACCTGAATGATCCCAAAAACTCCACCAGGAAACTTCTGGAACTAATACAGTAGTTCAGCAAGGTGGCAGGATACAAAATAAATGTACAAAAATCAGTGGCCTTCCTATATGTCCAGAATGAAAGAAGTGAAAAAGACCTGAGAGAAATAATCCATTTACTATAGCCCCTTAAAAATGAAATAACTTGGTATAAACCTAACCAAGGAAGTGAGAGACCTTTACAATGAAAACTTTAATATCCTAAAGAAAGAAATTACAGAATACAGCAGAAGGTGGAAAGACCTATGTTCCTTGATTGGCAGAATCAATATCATAAAAAATGACCATCCTACCAAAGGCAATATACAGAGTCAATGCTATAGCAATCAAAATCCCAAAGCAATTCTTTAAAAAGGTTGACCAAACAAATCTCACGATTCATATGGAGGCATAAAAGACGCAGGATAGCAAAAATAATCCTGAGTAACAAAAACACGGCTGGAGGTATCACCATACCAAACCTTAGTCTATACCACAAATCCATAGTTATAAAAACAGCCTGATACTGGCTCCAAAATAGACACACAGATCAATGGATAAGGGTTGAAGACCCAGATATAAGCCCACACAATTACAGCTATTTGATCTTTGACAAAGGGGCCCAAAAAATCCAATGGAAAAAGAATAGTATCTTCAAAAAATGGTACTGGCAAAACTGGATCTCCACATGCAGAAGATTAAAACTCGACCCATATTTGTTACCATGTACAAGACTTAATTCCAAATGGATGAAGGACCTCAATATAAGGCCAGAGACTATAAAAAAGTTATTTGAAAAGGTAGGGAACTCCCTCGAGCTGATTGGACTAGGCCAACAATTCCTAAACAGAAATCCAATAGTACAGTTACTACAACCACCACTCAAAATATCAGAACTTCTGTTCAGATAAAGAGATTGTAACTCAAGCACAAAGGCAACCCACAGAATGGGAGAAAATCTTCACTAACCATATATCTGATAGAGCTCTATTATCCAGAGTGCACAAAGAACTTAGAAAACTAAACACCAAGGAAACAAATGGCCCAATTAAAAAATGGGCCCTGGAACTTAAAAAAAACTTTACTAGGAATGAAATTGAAATGTCTAACAACTGCATCCTTAGCAATCAGGGAAATGCAAATCAAAACCTCCCTGAGATATCATCTCACCCCGGCTAGGATGGCAAAAATCCACAAAACAAACAGCAGTAAATGCTGGAGAGCATGTGGAGAGAAGGGAACTCTCCTACATTGCTGGTGGGAATGCAGGCTTATACAACTACTCTGGCGAGCCATCTGGAGAGTTTTAAAAAAGTTAAAGATTGAAATGCCATATGACCCTGCTATTCCACTTTTGGGAATGACCCCCCCAAACAGCTAAAATTCACCTCAATAGCACAAGCATGACCATGTTCATAGCAGCCCTGTTTACAATAGCAAAGTCATGGAACCAACCCAAATTCCCAACAGTTGACGTGTGGACAAGGAAAATGTGGTACATTTATACAATGGAATACTACTCAGCCATCAAAAATGATGAATTAATGAGATTTGGCGGAAAACGGATGGAATTAGAAAAAATTATATTGAGTGAAGTATCCCTGACACAGAAAATTAAGCACCATATATACTCCCTAACAGGTGGATCCTAGTACCAAAACCACTTAGTGACACACTCAAAGATAAATCTCTGTAATACTCACAGTATTTGCAAAGATTACAAGCATGGAGGGAAGAGGAGGGAGGACCCTCCTAGAAACAAGGAAAGAGGATCATGCTACAGCAGAGAAAATAGACCACCATCAAGGACTTGCAAGTATGTAATGAGACATCTGGTTACGTTCACAGACTTTCCTTCCTGGTCACTTGCAACTGATGGGGTTTGATCTCAACAGAAAGGGAGGGCAGAGAGTCTGGCAGATAGAAGGTAACCATCCTGCAAATGGAAGACTGACCCCCCTCACCGCAGTCTCCTACTCTTATTCCATCTACCTTTGCATTTACTCTTATAGTAAGACTCTATTTTAGCAGCCTTTTTTAAAAAAAAATTAATTATTATTATTTATTCAACTTGTGTGCATGTGTGCACACACATGTGTGTGTGTCTGTGTATGTGTAGAACCACGGACGAACTCGCGAACCACCATGGACCGCCTCCACCTCCTTCTGCCCCGGGATTCACAGGCTCCGCCCTACCAGGACCAGAAGCGCAGGCCGCCCCCTGCTTCCGACTGGCGTCTATACGTGGGATCTGGGATCCGAACTCAGGACCTTCCGCCTGGAAGGTGGAGGCTTAACCCCTGAGCCACCTCTCCGGCCCCTTAACAGCCTTTTATATCTGGGCAGGGGGTGACATCCAATACCCATCAGGATGTAGCCAAGGGTGGTGCAGGAGCATTAAAACTGAAAAAAAGTCAACAAACCATAATTCAGAAAATCAGAGACTCTACATCAACCACCTGGAACCAGGCCAGCCTAATATGTCCACATCCTAAAGCTCAGGGAAATTTGCGGAAGAGGGGGCGGTAAGATTGAAGAGCCTAAAGATGGAGAGGAGCAATGATATGCAAGATACTCCACACAAGTTAGGGCCGAAATAATCAAAATTGCATGACCTGCACAATGACCAACATATCGTTGAACCCCCAAAGTCTAGCATGGATCACAGGGACTATGATCCTTAGAGGCACGGGATTAAGAGCCACAATAGTGTTTTTATACTAAAGAGGAACACAAAAAAGAGCTGTAGGCAATGCTTCTCAGTACTTATACCTCATCATACAGGAAGACTCAGAGGGAAGTTTGATATGCACACTAAAGGATGCTCCAGGGATGGGAGGGGAAGGGGCATTGGGAGAAAGGGAGGGAGGGGGGAAAGGAAGGAAAAAAGAGGGGAGGGAACAAGGTGGTCCAGAGAGGGGTGGAGGGAGGGACGGGAATGGGGTACTTATCAACTTTGTATGAGTGGAAGGAAAAAATTCTTTTTATATGAGGCATCTTTCATCATGATTAAAAAGATTTTATTTGGGGCTGGAGAGGTGGCTCAGGGGTTAAGCCTCCGCCTTGCAGGCGGAAGATCTTGAGTTCGGATCCCAGATCCCACGTATAGACGCCAGGCGGAAGCGGGGCAGCCTGCGCTTCTGGTCCTGGTAGGGCGGAGCCTTTGAATCCCGGGGCAGAAGGAGGTGGAGGCGTCCATGGTGGTTCGCGAATTCGTCCGTGGTTCTATACACACACACACACACAGACACACACAGACACACGCACATGCACACAGTTGAATAAATAATAATAAAAAAATTTAAAAAAAGATTTTATTTTCCAAGTGTATGTTTCTTATTGCCTATAAAAAATGTATGCATATCAGAGTACTTTTGTAGTGCAGCTATATAAGAGGATAATAGTGAGAATGAATCTTCAATCCATGATGATAACGAAGTCTATTCTATAAGCAAATAACTTCTATTCCTTTATGTATATGTGTGTGCACATACGGTGAAGAATTATGATAAAGCATATATAAAGTACAATTATACAGGGGAATGAGGGTATACCACATTCATTTACTGAAAACAACTTCACAAATGATGCAATTTTCATCCAAAAAGAAGTGAGTCTTATATATACAATATACCCTGTTGCTCACTGTAAGTTTTATGCAGTATGAGCAAGAAACATGTTATAACATTTTTAAACAAGTTAAGCAGGTGGGTGAAGATGTGCAACAATATATTCCATGAGCAAAGTGTGTGTGTGTGTGTCTGTGTGTGTGTAATGCATCTTCCATTTGATCAAAATGAACAGATCCTATTTACAAGCACATATTCTCCGTTTCACCATTTAAAGGCCTACTTATATTCTGATGTAGGGGCTAGTGAATGCATCTCTAATGTACATGTTAGTGTATGAAAGTTCACATTCTTTCATTGAGCAAGAATTTTTGGATGACCCATCATTCCTCTATCTTAAGCCAATTGTTTTCCACGTGCACATTCTATTTACACACACACACACACACACACACACACACACACACAATCTTTATTTCTTATAGTATACATATATGAATTATAAAAAAGGGGTTTTTGTGAATTTCTGCAATATAGATGAACAAATGGACGAACTTGAAGGAACATGTTTTCCAATAATGTTTGTATATGGCATGTATATGTATATGTTTGTATTTCATATAGAATGAACATCTACTCTTTTGCAACCATTTATTCCCTATTTCTCTTTATATACCCATATATAGTGGAGCATCAGTTTATTCCATTCTAAAATAACAATACATACATGAATGAGAATGACATTCTTTGATTGCATGCTAGAACTTTTTGGATGTGTATCCCTCATTATGAACAGATTTTATTTTGTATATGCATGTTTTCTTTTTCTCAATACAAGAATTTTGCCAGAAGGATAAGAATCAGAATACATCCAGAGGACTACGGCTACTGAATTTGCCACATGAAGCTATATGATGGATGAGAAACTGACATGTTCTCTTCTATGATAGGAGAGTATGTGTGATGCATACTTAACACACAAAGAAAGATTACACTAAAAATCACATATTTTTATTTTTCATTAAAATATCATGAACAATATAGGTAAGAAAAATATTACAGCTTTACTGAAATGAGTAAAAATTTGGAATAAACTTCCACTTCATTGTACAGCATATACATGAAGCTAGGTTTATGTAAAATAATAGATTCTATTTTCCAAAAAATCGCTACAGCATACTATATATCCATACTATGATACAAAATAAGAAATCATTTCTCTAATGACTATTGAGAATGTGACACATTCTTTGAACTCCTAAGGAAAGTTTTGCTTGATGAATCTTGCATCTTGTTGTGGACGAGAAGAATTTCAGAGCATTCCTGTAATGTAATTATTCAAATGGGTGTTAGTGAATAAGAAGTTTCCATTCATATGGGAAGTTTATATCAGGCACATTTCACTTACATAAACATCTACTTTATAAGCACATATTCCATTCATCCATTGTCATCATAATGCACTATTTTTATAGATTTTTAAGGTATTTCTGAAGTGAATTTGTAGAGATAGCCAAGAATGTGGCTTAATTTTAAGTCAAAGGAAAAGTTTCATATGATGCTACTTCATCTAGAATTATGATATTTGAATGTTTACAAATATATATTCCTCTTGTTCACTCTAGGTCTCTATGCAATATTTTGCAAATGCTTCATTAAAACATTTGTAAATTACAGTTGTTAAACAGACATGAACCTGTGATAATGTTTTATTCCATGAGATAAGTAGTTTATGTATGATACATTGAATAGATCATTTTATAAACATATTTCCTTATTGTTCATAAGATGGGTAGGAGCAATGATATACAAGATACTACATACAAGTTAGGGCCGAAGTAATCATAATAGGACATTGCATGACCTGCGCAATGACCAACATATCATTGAAACCCCCAAAGTCTAGCATGGATCACAGGAACTATGATCCTTAGAGGCAAGGGATTAAGAGCCACAATAGTGTTCCTATACTAAAGGGGAACACAAAAAAGAGTTCTAGGCAATTACACCTCATCAGAGAGGAGGACGCAGAGGGAAGTTTGTCATGCATACTAAAGGATGCTCCAGGAATGGGAGGGACAGGGGGTACTGGGAGAAAGGAAGGGAGGGAGGAAAAAGAAGGGGGAAAGAGGGGAGGGAGCAAAGAGAATCCAGGGAGGGGTGGAGAGAGGGAGGGGAATAGGGTACTTATCAACGTTGTATGAGTGGAAGAAATAAAAAAACCGACTACAAAGCATTTTGGGGAAGGAGCATGGTAGAATGTTTCTGAAATTTTTTTTAGAGATAAATGAAGTTAAGGTAGAACACTGCTTCATGAAAACCTTTATATGCCAAATCTGTCATCTAGAATAAAAAGAATCCATTTTAAACATATGCACTTCCCTCTTCCTCTTCACAGGAGTATATATTCTGTAGTATAAGGAGCTAGTGAGAACACTTTTAAAATGCAGTTTTACAGATGTGTGTCAATAAGGACCTGCCATGGTTGGAGTGTAAGATGTCCCCCACAAGCTCATGTGCTTGAATCCTTATTTGCTGTTAATGCTTGGGAAAGCCATGATAGCCTTGGGAGGTGGAACCTTGCTGGCACATCACAGGGGTGGACCTTGAAGTTGGGTACCACCACTTGGCTTCCACTAACAGTGTGCTTTTATAGTTTGCTGTTTCCTTTCTCTGCCTCCATGACAGACATGATTAGAGCTGCCTCCGATTTCTACCATTGGTCATGCTTTTTGCCTCCATAATGGATTGTATCTCCCCTTTGTCACTATAAACCAAATAAATCTTTTTCCCCTTAAGTTGCTTGAGTCTGAGTGTTGTCTCACAGCAACAGAAGAGTACCTGCAGAGTACCTGCAAAAGATCCATTCCTCCATTTTGTGAAAGAAGCTCTTACATCCTTCCTTCATCCACTTTTGGACAATTCTTATCTATTGCTCACAAATCTATACTCACAATCATGATTATTCTAAACCCTAATCCTAACCTTTAATTCTAATCCTAAATCCTAACTCTAATAATCTAATAATAATACTACACTCAAATCTTAACTGTTTCAAAAAATAAGGAATATGTGAAGATTATGAATAGCATTTTCTCCTGATGAATTAATGCTTATACTGGAAAATCACTTTGCATCATCACACTCCCAACATCCTGCCATTCTTCTGAATTATTTTTCCACCCTCTGGTGCCTTATTTTCTTCCATTATTTTCTGAATTTAATACCTTTCTTAATCTCTATCCCATACTTTTCTGTCTTCTTCCTTATTTCCTAAAATTGTTGCTGATGAAATGTAATACAAAATGCAGTTAACCTGTTGTTGAGGAGACAAACATCCAATAACTGGGTAGTTTCTTTTTGACTAATATAAATTTAAATATTAATATTCCTTTAAAGAATATGACAATGTTTTCAATGAAAAGTTTTTTTTTATTATTTATTCAATTGTGCGTGCGTGCGTGCGTGCGTGTGTGCGTGTGTGTGTGTGTGTGTGTGTGTGTGTGTAGAACCACGGATGAATTTGGGAACTACCATGGACGCCTCCACCTCCTCCTTGTTTACTCTGCCCCGGGATTCACAGGCTCCGCCCTACCAGGACCAGGAACGCAGGCCGCCCCCACTTCCGCCCGGCGTCTATACGTGGGATCTGGGATCAGAACTCAGGACCTTCCGCCTGCAAGGCAGAGGCTTAACCCCTGAGCCACCTCTCAGCCCGAAAATTCTTTTTTATTACTTATAAAATTAGATAGCATTCTTACCTTCTCTTGTCCATAACTTCCTTTTCAATTGAAGTAATGGGAAGATGGGCAATAGACTCGCAGTCGTGATAATACATTGTTTATCTAGAAGCGGGTGGAAAGATCCATTTATCATGATAAGTGTGGCACCACTGATTCAGGGAGCTCCTAGCCCCAGCTCCCAGGAGGTCTGGTTGTAGACAAGTCCGGACAGGTTCGGACATGCCCCAATAGAGGAACCATACAGGTGGAGGGATGAACAACCAATGGGAAGTGGCCATCTAACCTGCCTCTGTAATGGACATCTAGTAAACAGTTAAATGATTGGTTGCTGCCACCCCCCAGCAGAGAGGTGGCAATGCTTGATTGGACCCCTGGTCCTATATAAGCTCAAGCAGTTGCTGAAATAAATGAGTTCACAGCAAACTCCTCCACTGCCTGCTGCTTCATCGCCTGACTCCCGGGGTCTGGATGGTGACCCCACGCCTGCTCGCCCCCTGGCCTTGAGCCCTGAGGCCTGCTGTTTCCCCTCCTTTCCCCAGCTGGCCCGGTGGGGATTCAGCAACAGGTAAGAGATAATAAAAATCAGAATATAGAACGAAAAATTTGTAGCATTCATCTTTATGAAATTTATAGATGTAAGTTAATGTGAATTTGAAGAACATGCTCAGCTTTATAAGTTCATGTTATTAAAATGAAATATATAATCTTGTTGTACTGTTAACTAGAACCCTATTTGGCTAATGCATATTATTAAGCATAGAACAGCATTAAGTATGCAATTTACATTAAAATTTACAGACCAAAGATAACCTCCTTTTCCTGCGATGGCACATGTTTGGATTCTTTTTCTCGATCTGTTTTTCATCTTTGAAGACAGATTCTGGTGACAAGACCATATATACCATTAAGATTAACTACAATGACCACTTAGATAAAATATAGTCTTTTCTACAATGATACAGAATATTTAACATTGGGACATGAAAATTTTCATTTTTCACTTACCCAAGTAATTTCAATTAAGTTTAACCTGTAGCTGAAATACTTCTTATAGAAACAAAATGTAGAAAGGGAGGAAAGGGAATGGAGGGATGGCTCAAGGGTTAAGACTCTCTCTCACAAGCAGAAGGTCCTGAGTTTGGATCCTAAGTCCCATGTAAAAAATGCCAGGTAGAAATGGGGGTGTCCTGCAGTTCTTTCTGTGGTGGGTAGAGCCTGGAAAATCCCAGCACACAGTGCCTCCCCTTCTCTCTCTCTCTCTCTCTCTCTCTCTCCACACACACACACACACACACACACACACACACACACACACATAAATAAATACCTAAATAAAAAGGAGGAAAGAAAGGAAATGAGATGAGAATAGGAGGTGCTTAGGTGAGAATAATAAATGCCCAGTAGGCATGGGAGGGAGCCAAAAGAAGGAGGAAGTGTGAATGTGCTCACAGTTCACCAGATACAAATATGATATTGTCAAAAACAAAATAACAATTTAAATTTTTAAAAGGATCACATGGACACACACATATGAAAATGTTCCAGACACCACTGTCTCCAAAATACACAGGTGTTGCTTACTCTGGGGTTACTTCAATACTTTCATGTTGTAACTCTTTTACTTCTTGAACTATAATTGATTTTCTCACATCATTACCAGTTTTGCATCTGTCTTGAAGAAGACAATCATTTAAATGGTTTCCATATAAACATTTTATTTTGCTCAATTATTGCCTGTTATGTTCCTGTGAGACTAAGATACTTTAACATGTCAGTGAGTTAATTTCTGTAAATAGTGCTTGATCCAAAATCAAATTTCTAAAGTTATGCAGCTAGAAGACAAGAAATGGGAAGAACATTAAAGATGGTAGGAACAGATGTTGGGGCATTATTAGCCATTTACTCAAGGCAGAGAAAATGATAGTTAAGAAATGACTGAACATAATAGAGTTTTGGGAAGTTTGAGGTTATGAAAGACTGCTACATAACATCAAGATTTTTAGACCTTACTGTTTGAAACAATGGTTCATGCTTACATTTACAGTAGGGAGAGACCTTTCCAAATGGATGCTGAATGAAGAATATATGAATATGCTTAGAAAGACAGGAAGGCAGGATTGATGGAGGGCTGGGAGAGAGAGACAATAGAGGGGAAGCAGGGATAAGTATTCAATATGCTTGTAAAAGTAGAAAAATTTAAAAAAATGTAGACAAACCAGAGGGAACCCTGAAATCCATAGAAGCAGACAGGTAGGAGGGTGGGCTGAATTGAGGAAGGGAAGCGGGGCTGGAGAAAAGCAAAGATAATCACTCAATATGCTTTTAAAAGTAGAAAAATCACAAAAAAGAAAGCTAAATAGACACTAAAGATACTTCTGTCCTGAACTAAGGGATTGTTTTCAGAAATACCAAAAACATGAAATTATCACTTCCCAGTGTCCAGTAGAGGAAATTAATGAGCAAATTGTTTACAAATCTACAGCTGTGGAGCTAGACTCTTGTAACTTGACAAAGCACATCAAATGAGATATGAAATGAGCTCCATGAATGACTTAAGCTGTTAGTGTTTACTTCCTCCTTCTCTGATGCATATTTTCCTATGTTGAAAGTATTCATTGACATGCTTTGTTTAGAATGTCCTACTTTATATAATTCCAAAGTGTATCAAAACAGAAAGTTTGTCTGGAGAATTAACTCACTGGAACAATATGTGACTAGTATATTGAGGGTCTTGGTAACATCCCTAAACAATGCTCCCATCAATCAAAACATGGTCCAGAAAGTTGGTTCAGTGAGTAAATGCTACAATTCCCAGAGTTAATGGTGGAAGGGTAGCAGTGATTCCTTTCTTAAATTATTTGAGACATGTCAGGAGATACAAAGAGAAAATTTGAAATTTCAGTGGGGGGGGGGAGATAGATATCAGAAAATGACTTTGCAAAGTAGGTTTTCTGTATCCACCAGGTGGGATTCAGGAATCAGAGTTTGTGCATAGGTGTCTTCACCCACCGAGTCATCATGTAGGTCTGAGTATTTAGTCCTGCAAGTTGTTCTATGGATTTACACATGTGTCATGGCATGTGTATGTGTATATACATATATTCAAGCACATACACATAAACACAGGCATGAACAAACTCATATAAAAATCAAGAATAATAAAACTAAAAGAGAAGAGCAAATATATAAGAAACAAAAATGATAACATAAGTAATTTATTTGGGTATATGATTTTGTATTTAGAATTTACGGGCACTTTTCTAGAGTATAGTAGATGACATCTAAAGTATGTCTGTGGGCTGGGAAGCTTGGTTGGAAGTTAAAATCCTTGTTGTACAAGGAAAAGTTTGGCATTTTAGAACTCAAGATGCTGAGAATAATGACAGGTAGATGTGGTGGTCATCCTTTAATTCCAACTCTGAAAGGCAGAACCTGAAACTATTCAGAGCAAGCTGGCCAGCCAGTCTGACCTTATGTGAACTTTTAGTTTAGAGGTCCAAACTCAAAAGAATAAGATGGATAGCTACATATAATTCCTATACCAACCCTGAGCTTCCTCATGCATGCACGCTTATGTGTACAAATGCACATGTATGCTAACACATATTGAAAAACATGCTTGCACATAAATACACACTTAAAAAAGGGAAATAAAGATCTGCTTGTAAATCATGCAGTTTAAGGACAAAAGAAAACATATATTATTTATTATATTGTAATATTTAATGCTACGGACCTAAGTTCATGACTAAGAGCACCAAATTAACTGATGCACAAATTAGAACACACAGTAGACAGAGACAGCTAGTTCACTGCCCTAACAGATAAAAATGCATCCTTTTTTTATATTCATGGTCTGGATGTGTTACTTAGGAGATATCAGGAACTCCTAGGCACAGCAGGAAGTCTTGCCTCAACTATCTGAGGAGCTGAAACTACTCCATGGAACATGGAGAAATCAACATTTGCAACTTTTCAGAAAATTCTGCAATTTACTAATAATTAAAGGAGCTTTTTGGTGCAGAAATATAAAAGTCAAAACATCTTAAAATTCACATTTCAAAATATTTTCTTAAACTATTAAGTACATTAATTTGAAATACCAATGACAAAATTAATATCTACATTACATATCTGAAAACTTTATGAAATTTGCAAGAAAAGTATTCATGAAAACTATAAATGAGATTGTATTGCAACATTTACCTGTATCAAAGTTTAAAAGAGCCGGCATTTCTACCGCATTGTTGGAATTGAAATTTTTCATTTTAGTGGTCAGCTGGATGAGTTGTGAAATAAGACACTTAGTTAAGCATTTCATACTATTTTAATACAATATTTAGTTACTGCAGTAAAAATGTTACTATTGAAATAATTACCTTTGACTCTGGAGTTGCTGAAATGCCAAAAGACATAATTTCAATAATATGGAAATGTTACAGATTAAACCATACATTCATGAACAGTGTTTGTATTTCTCTTCTGTTACTGATATGAATATTATGGAACTTATAATTCTTGCTGCATTCAACAACATGGCAGGAGAGTGTACATTAATGCAAGGAACCCAGGGAACTAGACATAGCAAATCAATAGAAGTGCTGATTTATCATTTGTCAATCTATTGGAATACTAAACCAGTTCTCTCCATCTTATCCAACTGCTGGGGAAATAATCTTATCCAATAAGAGGTCTGTCAATCAATTAAATAATCTTCTATAGACTTGATCAGAGCTTCTCTTAACTCACTCACTCTTCCAGATGGGTGTCTGAAGAATCAGCCTTCACTTGTCAAGTTGATATCTGTAATTAAGTGCTACAAACAGCTTGAAAATCAATGCCTACACATAGTTTTAGGTACTTTTTATGAGAATTTTTTTTTAGTTTTCTTTCTTTCTGTTTTTTTGGAGTTAGGAAAGAAAAAAATATCGGATATATAAATAAAAATGCAACTTTCATTAAATGAGGATAAAGACTCTCAGTTTGCAGTTGTCACGTCCTGTGCCAACTAGGCTGGTAGACAAGGTCCCAACCTGGGGAAGAACTTCAAGAAAGTACCTTCTGGAAATGGAACATGGCTTATTTTGAAATAAATAATAAAGATATGATACATATGGGAGTTGCCAGGCTTGCAAACTGCTCTGTGGAATGGGCAGTTACTAAGGGCCTGAGCGGTTACTAGGGACCACTCCCCTCAGAGTCTTGCCTCTTATCTTTGATATTAAAGTTCCTCTCTTTTTGTGATTGTGTGTGCCTCCTATCTCTGCCAGAGTTCTTCCCTTTTTTGTGGATTGGGACCTCTCCTATCTTTTCCCAGGCCTCCTTTTTATTTTTTCCCAAAAAAACTACCTAGGATATCATCTCCCCCTAGGTTTCTGCTTCCAGAGCTACAGATGTCAAGTAATTTGCCTTAAGTCTTTTGTTTCCTAAATACATACCAAGCCTGTTTTTAACTTTAAATTAAAATTCTAACTAGAAATTTTATGTGTAACCATACACAGTAAACAGGCTTATTAGCCAGAATATATACACTAATTGTAAAGAAATTAGAGAATAATTTCAAGAGTCCTAAAACATAGATAGATAAAATTCCCTAAAAATATGACTCTTGTGAAATTAATTCAAATATTCTACATATATGAGACTGTGCCATCTGTTCACTAAAATTAGTATACAACTATTTCTTATAAAACACATAGTTAATAGAAAATAATAATATGATTCCTAAAATTAACACACAACTATTTCTTATAGAGCACATGAGTTAATAAAAAGTATAAATAAATAAAATAAATTCTAATATAGTTCTTACTATTATAACCTAATATAGGCCAACTTATGTGATAACAGCCAAAATCTAATATCCTCAAAAAGAAAAAGTAATGTATAATATACGCCTCTTCCAACAGCTTCACCTTTACCATTTACAAAAACATATAATACCTATAACACAAATTAATAAGGAGCTCAATCTCAGTGTATTTTAGCTAAACCTCAAATGAAGTCTTTGTTAAATACAACAATACAGACTTAAACCCTGTGACTGTTTGGTGAGATATTGTAAGACAGATAAATTTAGAGAGATGGAGGGATTGGGAAAAACCTGTTGTAGGGCAGGGAAAAAAACCTGTTAAGATGTGATAAAAAAACCTGTTAAGATGTGATAAGGATTTGTTTGTGTCTCCCCTTAAACAATGAGTTAAATTCTTAAAGAATGTTTATCCTAAAGGTGATTCCTGCTAATTAGAAAGAGGCATGTTTGTCTACAGGTGTAGCATTCTCTGCCCCCAAATTTTCTAGCATAAAAGCTGTTAGGATATTTCAATAAACTGGACTCAGATTTACCCATCCCAGAGTTGTGTGTGTATCTGTTTCTCATTCACTGAAGCATTGTCCACCTTGTCGAGGGGAGCCCTGGATTCATTCGAGGTTGCAGCGCTTAGACTGCAACATGCAAAGAGTACAGTTGAAGCATAACAATACATATAACAGTGTGAACAAAATAACTGATGAGAGATAAATGATGTTAATCAGAGGAAAAACCTGATCTGAGGGCACACACATTCCCAAAGCTGACAGTAGCATGGACAGGCTTGAATCTGTACTTAACTACACAGGATCATTTATTCCTTTAGATTGTAGGAAGTTAAGTACTTAAATTTTGGCAGCAGAATGACATGTACAACATGTGGATAATGGTTTTGGAAAGTATAATCCACTGACTAACAAAAAGAAATATTCGTGGTCTGATCATGTTGGTGATCATATGAAAAACATCAATAATCAGCTAAAAGTTAAAAAGCTCTTATACTTTTTGTATTCAAATTTACATCTGAACCAACAAATGGTTCATAATATGCCGAGTAGTTCAGGTCAATGCAAACTCTATTTGACATTTCTGTAACAAAAATTATAAAAAATAGTTGCCCTCCTGCCTCAGACTCAGACCAGGGTGAACTCCTCAGGTAAGGCCCCTAGACCATGACCAAGGCCTCAGGTCACCTGCACACCCCATCAGCAGCCAGAGTGGCAGCAAGTCTGCTCTGGCACTGGGAAGGCCCCCTAGGCCACGCCCCAGATCCCAGGTAATCTGAATGCCACATTAGAAACTCTGCCCTGCTGCCCTGGACCTGGACCAGAGAGGACTCCCTGCTTTTCAGAATTCAACAGAGTCCAGAGAAAACCCAAGCAAAGCTCTAGGGGACAAGCAACATACATCTGAAATCCTCTAAAATCATCTCATCACAAAGGAGTCAAAATCCAGCTCAAAGATAAGTAAATCCTTTTTACCATCTTGTTCCTCTCAATTATTAGTCACTGTAGTTTAACATTTCCATATAACCACCCAAAAACCCATACAACTTCAGGGACTATACCATTCACCCTCACATATCACTAAGGAAGTAAACCAAAAAAGTGTACTAACATGCTAATCTTCACTCCCTGTGTTCTAAGCTTGACCTAATTCATGTACTAACAGTCTAATAGCCTCATCTAGGGAATAACACCAGTACCAGACAGCATACCCAACTCCAAGGCAAACACTAGTAATAACTGCTCAAGTGTAGTAATGCTATCTAATTCAGTTCAGTCAAAAACACATGGAAACAAAAAGAAGGTCTTAAGAGATAATTAAATCCAGAGCAACCATTAGGGTTAGTCTGGCTTACCAGCTTGCTTTGGTGATTCCTAAGTGTCACCTTTCGGGGCTAGATTTAATCGGCCAACACAACTGCTTGGCATTTCTGGGGGGCAAAGGATTTAACCACTGAAGCATCACCCCAGCTCCATTTACCTTTATCTTTAATGAACAACAAAGAATGGCTCTTCATGATAAAATACTTGAATACTACTGACCTCCAAATATTGAAGAACAGGGATTTTGGAGGCTTTTTATTATTTTTCTCAAAAAGATTTTAGTCCTCTAGGTCCATATTTTACATGATTCTATATTTCTGACATTTATTGAATAGCAATTTCATTTATTTTCCGACCCTCTTATGTAAACAATATCTCTTTTATGCATTTAGGTCCTTGTCTTCTCAAGCTTCTACTTCTTCATCCTCTCTTAATTCTCTCTTCTTTATTTCCTCACAGATTTGGGTATCAGTTCTTTGAGATGTTAGCACTCTTTCTTAACATGTTTTCTTTGTTGTTGGAATAAGATCATGTGTAGGCCTTGTTAACATTTCTCATTCTCTTTGCTTTATATAATTAATAATCAGTTTCTGTGACTGGCAGACCACACTAGTGAACTGATTTATGTAAAAACACCACATCATGGCTAGTTAATATGCTACTTACCTTCCTTGCTGTCACTACTTGCATTATTTTCTATTTCAGTGCCAGTCGAGATTGAATGGATGGCTTCAAAGCATGTTTCCTTCTCTGGAACACACTCAGGAACAGTCTGTCAAAAATCGGTATTACTAGCACGTTTCCTAAAGACCTTCGACAAGTTTGTTTTAAAGGAACATTCTTGAATTTCCTAGTTTTTAAAAACATGGCATTCAGATTGAAAACCTGATATACACACTTCAATTTAAATCTTTTTTCTCCCATGTATATAGTTATATGAATGGCACATGAGGAGCACAGGAAAGGTACACACCCACAGAGTGAACTCCTTTAGGGTCTGAATACATAATTGATTATTTATATTCCTCTCATAAGTCAGAGGATATATCATAAGAGATTCATCAATGTGCAGTTTCTTAAAATACTATTGATATAATGCAGTACTGAAGATAAAATAGCAATAGTGACAATGTTACAGGATACGTGCTTCAGCAAATGACTTTTGGGCTGTTTTTTTTATTTTTACCTGTTTTTATATGTGGGGTCTGTGGGTGTGTATATGGGGTTGATTCTCTCTCTCTGTTTCTCTCTCTCTGTCTCTCTCTTTCTGGGTGTATGTGTATGTGTATGTGTGCGTGTGTGTGTGTGTGTGCGTGTGTGTGTGTGTGTATGTATGTATATGAGATGGGCTTAGATGATAAGGGGAATCATCTTTGTTCTCTACTGCAACATTTTTTTGAGGCCAGGTTTCTGATCAAACCCTTATCTGTAGCATTTGGGGCTTGTAAATTCAGTGTTCTATTACAACCATGCATCTATTTATGGAGGGTCTGGAGATCTAACCTCTTGTAGAGTCTTGATTGCATGGTAAACATGTTTACTGATGAGCCCTCTCTGCAGCAGAGGTAAAAGGTCTGATATGGTACCATGTTGAAAATAACTAATATTTAGAGAAAATAAACATAGGTTGATTAAGCAAGTATTTTCATTAAATGCATATTCAAGGCAGAAAAACGGGTGGAATAAAGTGGCAAAGTATTATCAATTATTTTTCTATGATTTGTCTAAACAAAGATGTTCAATATGCAAAATGTACTAGACAGTTATCTCTCAAGAGAAAAAATCTAAAAATAATCAATCCTCGAGAAGGGAATCAAAAACGTTTATTACTTGTTTCTTAAGTGACTGAGCTATGGCTAGCACTTACTTGCATATTCTCATTTGCATGCGTATGAAGGGAAGAATAAAAGCTGGTCTCTATTGCTGATTTTGAAAACTGGAAATCTACAGTGTTATGCTTCTATACTTCATGTTCAATTTTAATATGTGTCCAGTGTGGACAGTTAGAGAGCATTATGAAATATTTTGTTTTCTACATTGAAATGAGGAATAGCTAAGAGAATTATTGGTTCTGTCTCTACAATTTGTAGTTAGATTATTTAGCCAAATTCTCTCTTCAAAGACCTTGACCTCATCAACAGAAGAAAGAACTTGAGCCTTTAATATTGACTTGGTAGACAAGTATTATAAAACTGCAACTTTTATGATTCTTCTGATAAGATCATCTTTACATGCTGAATGATTTTGAAAAGAGAAATCTATTTTTTCTTTATTCAATACATAGTTATCTGAGATGCAGATAAAATTGCTATTACCTGTATGGGAGAATAATTCTCAGACCACGCTGAAAAGGAAAAAGGAATGTGATCAATCCTTTGCACATCAAACAACTTAGGACTTTCATCTATGACAGCTTTTGAGCTCAATTTTCATGGTTAGCTTTCGAAATGAAAATTTACTTTCTTTAATTGTTAAGTTTGTCATGTATACTAAAGGATGCTCTAGGAATGGGAGGGGGGAAGGAGCACTGGAATAAAGGGAGGGAGGGAGGGGGGAAAGGAAAAGAAAAAGGGGGGAGGAAACAAGGGGATGCAAGGAGGGGAGGAGGGAGGGAAGAGAATGGGTACTTATCAACTTTGTGTGAGTGGAAGAAATAAAAAATAAAATTAAAAAAGTCACTTTTAAAGGTGAACCTATTAAAATAACAAATGATTTTTCAATGGAAACAGGAAAAGCAAGAAGAGCTTGGAGAGACGTACTTCAGATATTGAATGAGGAAAAATATCAACTATCAGTTGACAAACCTATCAGTCATGATTGAGGGTGAAAGAAAAATTTTCCACTATAAAGACATCTTGGAGGCTTACATGACTAATTAACCAGGCCTTCAAAAAATGCTAGAAAATATACTCAAGTTTGAAGAAAAGAACAAGCTTATCCAGGAGGACAGAAGGGGATTATAATACCACCAAAACCTACAAACCAAATAATAAACTTATAAAAGTGACTAAACACAAAAAGTGTCAGGAATTAAAGGCAATTTCTCCATTATACCACTAAGTGTCAATGGAATTAACTCACCAATCAAAAGTCAGAGATTACAAACATGTATTAGAAATTACAACCCATCCATCTGCTGCCTTCAGGAAACTCATCTCACCACAAAAGATAGGCACATCCTAAAAATAAAAGGCTGGTCAAAAATGCTGCAGGCTAATGGAACCAGGAAACAAGTAGGGGTAGCAATTATGTTATCTGACAAAGTGAACTTCAAACAAAAAAAATCATAGGAGACACAGACGGATACTCCATTTTAGTCACAGGAAGTTACCAGGAAGACTTCACAATACTGAGCACATATGAACCTAATATGGGCTCCCTCCATATTCATTAAGCAAACGCTTACAATGTGTAAAGCAAGAAATCAACTCCAAATGATAAGTCTTGGGGATTTCAATACTACCTTCTCAATGTGTGCTAGATCAACAGGTCAAAAATTTAACAGACAGACACATTGGAACTTAGTCAAACTCTTACTGAAATGGACCTTACAGATCTCTGTTGAACTTTCCATCCACGCACCAAAGAATACACATTTTTTCTCAGCAGCCTGTGGAACTTTCTCCAAAAAAGACCACATATTGGGCCACAAAACGAATCTCCACATATACAGGCAAGTTTAAATTTTAGCCTGTACCCTATCAGACCAGCATGGTCTAAAGCTTGACATCTACAACACAACAAACAGCAGAAAACACACTAACTCTTGGAAACTAAACTCTATGATGTTGAATGAGAATTGGGTCCAGGAAGAAATCATGAAGGAAATTCAAGATTTCCTAGATGTGGATGATAATGAAAATACAACATAACAAAATCTCTGGGACACAATGAAAGCCATCTTAAGAGGTAAGTTTATAGCTCTTAATGCCTCAATCAAAAAACTAGAAACATCACAAGTAACTAACCTAACAATGCAGCTTAAAGCTTTAGAGACACAAGGGCAATCCAATCCCAAAAGAAGTACAAGACAGCAGATTAGCAAAATCAGGGGAGAAATATCTGAAATTGAAATGAGGAAAACCATACAAAGAATCAATCAGTCAAAAAGCAGGTTCTTTGAAAAAATTCAATAAGATTGATACACCTCTAGCTAAATTATCCAAAATCAAGAGAGAGAGAAAACCCAAATTAACAAAATTAGAAATGAAAATGGAGTAATCACAACTGATACCCAAGAAATTCAGAGGATTATAAGGCCATATTTCAAAAACTTATATTCCATGAAATTTGGTAACTCAAAAGAAATGGATGAATTCCTAAGTAAGCACAACTTACTGAAATTGAATCAGGAAGTTGTGAATTATTTAAATAGTCCTATAATATAACATATGAGGAAATCGATGAAGTAATCTTGAATCTTCCCACCAAGAAATGTCCTGGACTAGATGGATTCAGTACAGAATTCTTTTTTTTTAAATTTATTATATTTATTTATTTATTTTCCAATCATAAAAACTTAATAGGTACCCTGGTTCCCCCCTCCCTCCACCCCTCCCCAGGCCTCCTTGTACCCTCCCTCCTTTCCCTTCCTTTCACCCCCCTCCCTCCCTTTCTCTCAGTGTCCCCCCTTACCTCCTCCCATTCCCAGGAGCATCTTTTAGTGTGAATGTCAAACTTCCCTCTGTGTGTTCTACTCTAGTTAGGTGTAAGGGTTCAGTGGCATTGCCCAAAGCCCTTTCTTGGGCTCCCCTTTAGTACTGGAGCATTATTATGACTGTTAGTCTTTGCCTCTAAGGATCCTAGTGCCTGTGATCCATGCTAGACTTTGGGGGGTCATTGACATGTCAGTCAATGTGCAGGTCATACAAAGTCCTATTATGGCTACTGCGGCCCTAACTTGTGTGGAGTTTCTTGCGTACCATTGCTCCTCCCAACCTTAGGCTTTTAGGTCTTACAGCCCTCTCTTCGCAATTTTCCCTGAGCTTTGAGATGGGGAGAGATTTGACTGGTCTGGTTCCAGGTGATTGATGTAGGATCTCTGATGTTCTGAATTACGGTTTGTGGTTGTTTTCAGTTTTTCAGCACAGAATTCTACCACATTTAAGAAACAGAACAATTAACACCAATACTCTTTAAACTGTTGCATCAAATTGCAAAGGAAGGAACACTTCCATATTCTTTCTATGAAGCTAATATCATACTAATCCCAAAATCTAATAAAGATACACTTAAAAAAGAATATTGCAAGCCAATGTCTTTGATGAGCACAGATGCAAAGATTCTCAACAAAATCTTAGCAAATTAGATTAAAAAATATCAAAAATATCATTCACTGTGATCAAGTAGGCTTTATCCTAGGCACACAAGTTTAGTTCAACATAAACAAGTCTATAAATGTAATCCATCATATAAACCAATCCAAAGTCCAAGACCACATGATACTCTCGATAGACACTAAAAGCCTGTGACAAGATCCAACAACTTTTTATGATTAAAACCCTAGAGACAGTTGTAATGTAAGGAACCTTTATCAACATAATAAAAGCTGTATACTACAAGCCAACCGCAAGGATTATACTCTATGGAGAAAAACTTGAAGCATTCCTGCTTTGATCAGGAATTATACAAGGCTGTCCATTCTCATCACTTCTATTCAAATTGTACTTGAAGTCTTGGCTGGAGCCATAAGACAAGATAGAGAGATAAAAGGGGTTCAAATCAGCAAGGAAGAAGGCAATATATCTCTATTTGCAGATGACATGATTGTATACCTGAGTGATGCTAAAAACTCCACCAGGAAACTCCTGCAACTAATACATAACTTCAGAAGAGTGGAAGGTTACAAAATAAACGTTGAAAAATCAGTAGCCTTCCTATATGCCAAGGATGAAAAACGTGAAAAAGCCCTGAGAGAAACAATCACATTTACTATAGCCCCTAAAAAAATGAAATATGGCATAAACCTAGCCAAGTGAGAGTAAGAGACCTTTATAATGAAAACTTTATATCCTAAAGAAAGAAATTACAGAAGACACCAGAAGGTAGAAAGACTTCTCATGTCCTGGATTGGCAGAATCAACATCATAAAAATGACCATCCTACCAAAAGCAATATACAGATTCAAGTAGACATGTAGATCAATGGATAAGGGTTGAAGACCCAGATATAAGCCCACACAATTACAACCATTTGATCTTTGACAAAGGGACCCAAAAAATTCAATGGACAAAGAACAGCATCTTCAGCAAATGGTGCTGGCAAAACTGGATGCCCACATGAAGAAGATTAAAACTAGACCTGTACTTGTCACCATGTACAACACTTAATTCCAAATGGATCAAGAACCTCAATATTAGGCCAAAGACTATCAAAACCCTACATAAAAGTGTAGGGAACTCCTTAGAGTTGATTGGGCTAGGTCATTGGTTCCTAAACAGAAACCCAATAGCACAGGCACTAGAACCAACACTCAACAAATAAGATCTTATGAAATTAGAGAGCTTCTCTTCAGAGAAAGAGATTGTAAACCGAGCAAAAAGGCAACCCACAGAATGGGAGAAAATCTTTGCTAACCACATATCTGATATAGCTCTATTATACAAAATGCACAAAGAATTTAAAAAAGTAAACACCAAGGAGATAAATGGCTCAATTAAAAAATTGGCCTGGGAATGCAAAAGAAACTTTTCCAAGGATTAAATTGAAATGTCTAATAAACATCTTAAAAAATGCTCCACATCCTTAGCCATCAGGGAAATGCCAATCAAAACTTCCCTGAGATATCATCTCACCAGGGTCAGGATGGCAAAAATCCTCAGTACAAACACCACCAAATACTGAAGAGGATGTGGAGAGAAGGGAACTCTCCTACATTGCTGGTGGGAATGCAGGCTCATACAACTACTCTGGCGATCAGTCTGGAGATTTTTAAAAAGTTAAATATTGAAATGCCATATGACCCTGCTATTCCACTTCTGGGAAGAATCTCCCATAAAACCAAAATCACTACAAAAGCACAACCATGTTCATAGTAGCACTATTTACAATAGCAAAGTCATGGAATCAATCCAAATGCCCAACAGGTGACAAATGGATAAAGAAAATGTGGTACATTTATATAATGGAATACTACTCGGCCATCAAATAGGTAAATTAATAAAATTTTCCAGGAAATGGATGGTACTAGAAAAGATTATATTGAGTGAAGTATCCCAGACACAGAAAATTAGATACCATATGTACTCCCTAATAGGAGGATCCTAGTACCAAACCCATTTAATGACGAATTCAAAGATAAATCTCTGTAATATGTACAGTAATTGCAAAGATCATAAACAGGAGGGAAGGGGAAGGAGTGCCCCCGGAAAAAAAGGAAAGAGGGGATCATGCAGCAAAACTGCAAAAGAAAATCAACAAACCACAATCCAGAACTTCAGAGACTCTATATCAACTACCTAGAACTAGGCCAGACTAATCTCTCTCCATCCTGAAGCTCAGGGACATTTGCGGAAGAGGGGGTGGTAAGATTGTAAGAGCAAAAGGATGGGAGGAGCAATGGTTAGGGCCGAAGCAATCATAATTGGACATTGCATGCCCGGCGCAATGTCCAACACACTACTGACCTCACAAAGTCTAGCATCTGCTAAAGGCACCAAGATCCTTGGAGGCAAGGGATTGACAGCCACAGTAGTGTTCCTATGCTTATGGGGAACACGGGAAAGGGTTCAGGGAAATGCCACTGGGTCCTTATATGTCATCGGAGAGGAGGGCCCAGAGGACAGTCAGGCATGCGCAATAAAGGACTCTCAGGGAATGGGAGTGGGAGGCACGGGGGGATGGGGAGGGAGGAGTGAGGGGAGGTGGAGCAGGGGGTTCGGGGGGGAGGAGGAGGGAGAGAGGGAACTGGTGTACCTATTAAGTTTGTATGAGCGGAAATAATAATAAAAATGTATTAAAAAAAGAAAATAGGTCACCATCAAGTACTGCAAGTACTTCTGGTGTAGCTTACTCTCACTTTCCTTTGCGGGAACTTGTAACTGAGGAGTTTTGATCTCACCAATCAGGGATGGCATAGGAACTGGAAGATAGACCATCCTGCAAATGGGACAGTGATTCCCCTCCCCTCCACTGCACTCTCCTACTCCTATTCCATCCACCTTTGAATCTCCTCTTATAGTAAGATCTTCATTTAAATAGCCTTTTATGTTTGGTTAGGAGGTGACCTCCAATACCAATCAGTATGGAGCCAAAGTGGTGAATGAACAGCAAGACTGAAAACAACAACAAACCATCGTTCAGAACACCAAATACCCTGTATCAATCACCTGGAACCAGAGCAGTCAAATCTCTCTCCATCCTTAAGCTCAGGGAACCTTGCTGAAGTGGGGGCAGCAAGATTGTAAGAGCCTAAAGATAGGGAGGACCAACGATTTGCAGTAGCCATAGCTGCACTTTGCATGACCTGCACAATGACTGATGACAGCTCTCCAGGGTCTAGCATGGATTACACTCAGTAGGATCCTTAGAGTCAAGGGATTAACAGTCATAATAGTGTACCCATATTAAGGGGGAGGGGGGTGCCCTCTGGGCTATGCCACAGTGTCCTTACACCTCATTGGAGTGGAGGACTCAGAGGGAAGTTTGGCATTCACACAGAGGGTTGCTCCAGGGTATGGGAAGGGGGAAGGGGAAGGCACTGGGAGAGGGGAAGTGAGAAGGGTTAAAGGAATGGAAAGGGGGGAGGGTGCAAGAGAGACTGGGGAGGGGGGAGGGAGGGAGAGGACCGAGGTATCTCTTGAGCTTGTAAGATTGGGGAAAAAATTAATAAAAAAAAGTTAAGTAGCACATTTCCTAACTTGAAAATGAACAGAAATCATTAATTTTCTAACAGAAACTCTAATTTGTGGTGACATTCCTAATGTCTCTTTTCCTTTTAAGTTCTATTATTTTAAAATTAAACATTAACCTGTGAAGTGACAATACAATGATGTGACATTGGCTCAACATACGCTTATCTTTCATGTATGTGTGTATGGGGTGTGTGCATGCACATAGATATGTTTTTGCAAGAGGGTGGGCGCACTTGTGGGTATGGGTGTATGAGTGCACTTGAATGGGTGAGTGCCTGTGGGGTTCAAGAGCAATATAAACAAGCATCATCAATGGCTCTCCCACCTTGTTGTGAGCTTGGGTTCTCTAATTAAACCCAGAGCAACCATTAGGGTTAGTCTGGCTTACCAGCTTGCTTTGGTGATTCCTAAGTGTCACCTTTCGGGGCTAGATTTAGTGGGCCAACACAACTGCTTGGCATTTCTGGGAGGCAAAGGATTTAACCACTGAAGCATCACCCCAGCTCCATTTACTTTTATTTTTAATGAACAGCAAAGAATGACTCTTCATGATAAAATACTTGAATACTACTGACCTCCAAATATTGAAGAACAGGGATTTTTATTATTTTTATTTTTTTATCTTTTTATTATTTTTTCTCAAAAAGATTTTAGTTCTCTAGGTTCATATTTTACATGATTCCATATTTCTGACATTTATTAAATAGCAATTTCATTTATTTTCCCACCCTCTTATGTAAACAATATCTTTTTTTTGTTTTTTAAAAATTTTAATCTGAATTACTTTAAGTTATGACAATGACAGAATGTGCCAGCCAATCGAGATTCCAAATAAACCTTTAAATAACAAGGAACCATCACTGGGTCCCATTACACTACCGGAGCTGCAGAGAACAACCACCTGCTCTCACTAATCACATCAGAGCCACAACCAAACAGTGCCATTTACATTGTGAAAGCACATTTTCATGCTGAGGTATAAAGCCATGTTTTGCCAACTTCTTTTACAAACACAATAAAAAATTTCCTCCATAATGCTACTGAGGTGAAAACTCCAGTGTCATTAGCCAAACTGTGGGCACACCATGGTCTCCTAATACAGTGCAGACATATAAACACAGAGCTACACCCAGATATCAGCAGCTAGTAAACTCTGAAATGTTAGGAATAAAGTTATAGTCTAAATAGTTTACTTTCCTATTTTCTTTATATTAATTTCTTATATTCATGTATCTCATTTATTTGTTTATTAGACTCTGTTAAATTATGGATTTAAATATGGCTAAGTATAAAATAAAAAAGATGAGTGTCAACAAAACAGCTGAGATTTCTCAGTGTCGACCACTTAAAGCTCTTCACTAGTAGACAAAGTACTCAACCTAAGGCAAACGTGGAGAGAGCTGGACTCGACTTTCAGGTTCTTCACAGTGTGACCTGTAAAATCTGTGGGAACATCCATGGCCTAAATTCTCTACGTGCCATGCCATAAAGTTAACTGTGCTGCTAGTGGAATGTCCAATACTTGAAGAAAGACCCCCCCCCCGCCAGAATGCTGCTGTACTTCATGAGATGGGGAGTTTGGAGTGGTATACAGCTAGATTGACAAGGTTTTAAGACCTTGTCAGAAAAAAATACTACACATAAATAATAATCTCTATTATTACACATAAATCATAACCTCTAGGAAACTCTCAGTTTAAATTATCTTGTCTCTCACTGTATGAAAAACTTGGACTAAAAGTTCTATAGTCCTGCTGATGGGATGGCCACTTGATCACTTAATTTCTTAATGAATTAATTTCTTAATGAATCATTAGACATACAACCACCTGACACATGTTTTGTGACTGCTCAGTGACAAATCATCAGGTTGCTCTTACAATACCTAATTGTTGTTGAAAACAACGTGGAGTCTCCCCTTTACTTTCCCTTAAATCCCTTTCCTTCCTTTCACAGTTCTGGGGTTCACATTTGGCTCTCTCACTTGAATCAGTCTTTAAGCCTTTATCAGCTTCTAAGTTTCTTTCTAGAACTCTGGGTCAACATACAAATACTACAAATGTTTCCAATTTTGTTTTTCAAATACAATAAATTGTGACACTAGACAATTCACTAAACAAGTGATCTATGCTTCCCTAATACCAATTTTGTAAAGAGGGGTGATTGAATTTTTATTTAGTAAGGTGAGTTTCAACCATTCTCAAAGTGATAAATGAGCCTATCTATAAATCAAAAACAAAAACCAGGCAGATGACTATGAAGATAATGTTAACAGGTGCACTGAGCAATAAACAGACTTCATTTGACTGACCTCTGCTTAGTTGTTTATTAGTTTAGTACTAAGGCCCATTAGTTAACTCATTAGATAGATCAAGGCTAGACATTTGAACTACACAACAGGATTTTAAAAGAGAATGCTTTTGTAGTAGTTCTTTGCTCGTTGCATACACAATGGTGGACACTCTGAACACTGGCTCCTTCCCAGAATCTTGTATAATGCACTGTTTGCAATATGCAGCATTTTAAAAGTATATAAACTGAACATGGCTAAATCAGAGATGATGTATTTGGGAAACTTCAGTTGCAATCTGAAAGAAATTGACTTTAAACTATAAAAAAATGAAAATTCATATAAAAGCCCAACAATGAACTTAACCCACATCTTGGGGGAAAAATCAAGTTATAACTGAAGCTCTACTTTCTTGAACATGACAAAGAAAGAGGTTATAAATAGCAATGACATGGAAAAAGAGGAAACCATTAACTGGGTGACCTAGAGGAACCGAGCAGGACCCTTGCGCTCCACAAATGTGCACTGAAAAACTACCTTGCACTGAGGTTTTCCAAGAGGTACAACGAGCCTGCCAAAAAAGCATCCGGTCTGTACCAACAGCTTGCTGTCTTCAGTACAGGCCTTCATAATGTCAGTCACGCTGCTCTTGAAAATCCCTTAATGGAAAGTAGTTTTCAGTGCTGATAGGTTGGGCTATGACCGATGATGTGGGATTGAACCCATGTGCACATTGAGTTTCATTTCATTGTCAAGAATTTGAACAAGTTGTTGCATGGATGGAAGATGACCAGATTCCAGCTTAGACCATACAGGTACATCATTTAAGGTTATTTCAAATGCACCTGTTGACATACACTGGTTCTCAATCATGTTGCTCAAGAAGAAAACCATCATACATGCATAGACCTTATTTTCCTGGCCCCACTGCCAAATGCTAGGACCCTGCATGCCAAAGAAAGCAAAAGGATCCTTGCCAACAATGATTAAGCCTATTAATACTAGTTTGAAGACTGACAAGAAAGATGCTATGTGCCTATAAATTGGTTGAGGGAGATAATTCTCTCCTATGCGGATGTCTGGATACCACTGGCTGATAACCCGCATGTATTCCTCAAACACCCGCCTGTACCCTCAGGATACACAAATCTGGAACTTGAGCAGCGGCCCCGTGGTGTACTGCATCTTTAAGCTCTTGCTGGGCACGCCGCCCAGGTTGGCAGAGGCCTCGCTGCGGACCACCGCCGACGCCGCCACCAGGAGAAGCAGCAGAAGCCTCATCTTCGCAGACAGCCGCGCTGGCTGCCCTCGGGCTGAGACAACAATATCTCTTTTATGCATTTAGTCCCTTGTCTTCTCAAGCTTCTACTTCTTCATCCTCTCTTAATTCTCTCTTCTTTATTTCCTCACAGATTTGGGTATCAGTTCTTTGAGATGTTAGTTAGCACCCTTTCTTGACATTATGTTTTCTTTGTTGTTGGAATTTGATCATGTGTAGGCCTTGTTAACATTTCTCATTCTCTTTGCTTTATATAATTAATAATCAGTTTCTGTGACTGGCAGACCACACTAGTGAACTGATTTATGTAAAAACACCACATCATGGCTAGTTAATATGCTACTTACCTTCCTTGCTGTCACTACTTGCATTATTTTCTATTTCAGTGCCAGTCGAGATTGAATGGATGGCTTCAAAGCATGTTTCCTTCTCTGGAACACACTCAGGAACAGTCTGTCAAAAATCGGTATTACTAGCACGTTTCCTAAAGACCTTCGACAAGTTTGTTTTAAAGGAACATTCTTGAATTTCCTAGTTTTTAAAAACATGGCATTCAGATTGAAAACCTGATATACACACTTCAATTTAAATCTTTTTTCTCCCATGTATATAGTTATATGAATGGCACATGAGGAGCACAGGAAAGGTACACACCCACAGAGTGAACTCCTTTAGGGTCTGAATACATAATTGATTATTTATATTCCTCTCATAAGTCAGAGGATATATCATAAGAGATTCATCAATGTGCAGTTTCTTAAAATACTACTGATATAATGCAGTACTGAAAATAAAATAGCAACAGTGACAATGTTACAGGATACGTGCTTCAGCAAATGACTTTTTGGCTGTTTTTTTATTTTTGCCTGTTTTTATATGTGGGGTCTGTGGGTGTGTATATGGGGTTGATTCTTTCTCTCTCTCTCTCTCTGTTTCTCTCTCTCTGTCTCTTTCTCTCTCTCTCTTTCTGGGTGTATGTATGTATGTGTATGTGTGTATGTATGTATATGAGATGGGCTTAGATGATAAGGGGAATCATCTTTGTTCTCTACTGCAACATTTTTTTTGAGGCCAGGTTTCTGGTCAAACCCTTATCTGTAGCATACAGAGACACTCTGACTATGTGGGTTTGTCTAAGTAGTCACAATCTTGGGATTTGGGGCTTGTAGTTTCAGTGTTCCATTGCAACCATGCATCATTTATGGAGGGTCTGGAGATCTAACCTCTTGTAGTCTTGATTGCACGGTAAACATGTTTACTGATGAGCCCTCTCTGTAGCAGAGGTAAAAGGTCTGATATGGTACCATGTTGAAAATAACTAATATTTAGAGAAAATAAACATAGGTTGATTAAGCAAGTATTTTCATTAAATGCATATTCGAGGCAGAAAAACAAGTGGAATAAAGTAGCAAAGTATTATCAATTATTTTTCTATGATTTGTCTAAACAAAGATGTTCAATATGCAAAATGTACTAGACAGTTATCTCCCAATTAAGAGAAAAAAATCTAAAAATAATCAATCCTCGAGAAGGGAATCAAAAATGTTTATTACTTGTTTCTTAAGTGACTGAGCTATGGCTAGCACTTACTTGCATATTTTCTTCTCATTTGCATGCGTATAAAGGGAAGAATAAAAGCTGGTCTCTATTGCTGATTTTGAAAACTGGAAATCTACAGTGTTATGCTTCTATACTTCATGTTCAATTTTAATATGTGTCCAGTGTGGACAGTTAGAGAGCATTATGAAATATTTTGTTTTCTACATTGAAATGAGGAATAGCTAAGAGAATTATTGGTTCTGTCTCTACAATTTGTAGTTAGATTATTTAGCCAAATTCTCTCTTCAAAGAAGACCTTGACCTCATCAACAGAAGAAAGAACTTGAGCTTTTAATATTGACTTGGTAGACAAGTATTATGAAACTGCAACTTTTATGATTCTTCTGATAAGATCATCTTTACATGCTGAATGATTTTGAAAAGAGAAATCTATTTTTTTCTTTATTCAATACATAGTTATCTGAGATGCAGATAAAATTGCTATTACCTGTATGGGAGAATAATTCTCAGACCACGCTGAAAAGGAAAAAGGAATGTGATCAATCCTTTGCACATCAAACAACTTAGAACATTCATCTATGACAGTTTTTGAGATCAATTGTAATGGTTAGCTTTCGAAATGAAAATTTACTTTCTTTTATTTATTTATTTATTTATTTTGAAAATGTACTTTCTTTAATTGTTAAGTTTGTCATGCACACTAAAGGATGCTCCAGGAATGGGGGAGGGGGAAGAGAGCACTGGAAGAAAGGGAGGGAGGGAGGGGGGAAAGGTAAGGGAAAAAGGGGGAGAGAGCAAGAGGATGCAGGGAGGAGTGGAGGGAGGGAGGGGAATGGGACACTTATCAACTTTGTATGAGTGGAATAAATAGATAAATAAATAAATGAATAAATAAATAAATAAAAAGACAGTTACTACATAAAAATATAAAATAATATTGAAAAATTGAAACACCAGGTATGACCAGGTGCAGTGGAAAAAAAATTAAAAAATTGAGATAAAAAATTTAATCAACCACAACATTAATATTTAAAATCATGATCATGGTCTCAGTCACTGTATCGATATGTGAATATGATAGTGTTAAAGGTTTATTGATGAAGATAAGTGATTCTTAATCAGAGTCCATCCTTTGTAGCACCACAGAACTTAAAAGAAGAATCCCTGAACTTTAAGTGAGAGTGTGTAACTTCACATATACAACACAAGGTTTATGACATTTTGATAGCTCTGGTCAATATGAAGGCTACATTGAAATTTCTTTTTTTAATTAATCAAATTTTAATATTTATTTATTTTTTAGTTTTACAAACATATTGAGTACTTATCCTTGCTTCCCTCCATTCCCCCTCCCTCTCATTTCCGTCCCATTTCCCTTCTTTCCCCCTCATCAATTCATTTCACTCCCTCCCACCCTCCTGTCTTTTCACTTCTATGGACCCCAGGGTTCCCTCTGGCTTGTCTACTTTTGTGGGGCTTCAGGCATATCTAGTTGCCTATTCTTGGGCCACCCCACTGATAGGGGTATTTCCCCTCACTCATTTGGCTCTATTCCCTCGGGTTTTCACTGTGTTTTTTTTTTTCTTCCACTCATATAAAGTTGATAGGTACCCCATTCCCCTCTCTCTCTCGCTCCACCCCTCCCTGGATCCCCTTACTCCCTCCCTCTCTTTCTCCTTCCCTTCTCCCTCCCAGTCCCCCCTCCCCCATTCCTGGAGCATCCTGTTGTGTGCATGTCAAACTTCCCTCTGGGTCCTCCTCTCTGATGAGTGTAAGAACTCAGTAACTTTGCCTAGAGCTCTTTTTTGTGTTCCTCTTTAGTATAGGAACACTATTGTGGCTGTTAATCGCTTGCCTCTAAGGATTTTAGTGCCTGTGATCCATGCTAGACTTTGGGGGTTCAATGATATGGTCATTGCGCAGGTCATGCAAAGTCCTAGTATGATTACTTCAGCCCTAACTTGTATGTAGTATCTTGCATATCGTGTCTTGATTAAAAAAAGACCTACTCTTAGGAGAAGGAAAAGAACTGCTTTGGTTGCTGATTCTTTCATGACCTGGAATTCACATGCTACTACCAGGAAAAGGACATGGGCTAGAGAGGGCAATTTTTATGTAAGTGTAGTAATAAAAGAACATTATATAGCAACACACACACAAAAAAAAGAAAATGACCTACTCTTTCAAAATTCCTAGGAGATCCTGCTAGGTCATCTCCTAATTTAAAAATGGAATAGATCTCAGTAATTACCTAATGTACCCTATGCATTTCTTATGCTTATCTTACTTTTTGTTATGAATTAAACTCCTCTGTGAGGTAATAAGAGAATATTACCATATGTGCATGAGGTTACTGGCATAGTTATTTCTTTTAGCAAAGCATAGCCCTGGTGGTCAGATACTTTAATCTTAAGCTTCCAAATAAAAAAGAATGGAAGTTTGGAGTAGTTTGATATTTTCCTCAATCTTTAGTACCAGAAATTCCCCATATTTTATCACCCTGTCTTTTTGTTTTTACTGGAGAATTTATATATCACTCACATATACACAAGTCTCCTTTTTTCCTTTTTTTTTTGGAGTTTACTTTTGGGATTTCCTGCTTTCTCATTCTTCCCTTCTTTCTGCTCCTTGCATTTTTTGGGCATGAGAGTCCTTTCAAATGCAGCTCATCGTCTGGTGCCTGTCTCAATTTTCATGTTGCTAGAGTTCAATGATGTGGTAGGTCTTGACATTTCACTTACTCTTTTCCTTACTATGCAGTGAGTAGTCATTTCTCTGACTAGTAGAACACACTAATATTTTTATGTAAAATATGCAAATAAATATTTAATAAATATGCTATTTACTTTTCTTTGGATTGTTTTGTACATTTTCTTCTTCAGTCCCAGTTGAATGGAGGGCTTCACTGTGAAGTTTCTTCACTGGAATCTGCTCAGGATCACTCTGTCAATGTTAGTATTGATAGTAAGTTTCATAAAGTTCTTCATTATTTAAAATAACCTAACTGTAATATGCATCTTAAGAAAAATTGCTGTAATGAGGAAAGATATATCTGACTAGAATAATTAATATACACTCGTGTTCAAAACTTTTTTTGCTTGGTAAACAATAATATAATTGGGATATGGAAGAACAGAATAAGCATATTTGTAGACAGAGTTTCTATGCACACACCAACAAAGTTAATGATTTTTAGTTTCTGAGTACCTATTGTTATTTGTGTTTGGATATAAGTTAGAGGATATTTTGTAGGACACATCAATATGCAATGTAAAAACTTCATTACTATAATACAGCATTGAGTGTGAAATGCAGTTATAATGACACCACTGTCTGGTGATGAAGGATGTATGATGGTGAAAGATTTTAAAGACTGACATGTTGAGTATGAATAGTACACTGCAGAAACTTTCATTTGAATTAAAGCAAGTAGACAAAACCTATATACTTTCTCAAAGACAGTAAAAAATCAATGGACTAAAATGACAAACAAACTATAAAAATATTTGTCTATTATTTGTCTAACTAAAAACATTAACATTTCATGTGGAATGTACAGCTGTTTCCACTTTAAGAAAAACTACTAGAAATTGTCGTATCTCAAATATTGGAACATAAGAACATTTATTTATTCAATGTCTGAGATAAGACTGGCACTTATTTGCACTTTTTCCCCTTTCTATTCCCATGCATAAAAAGGGTACAATGAAACTTTTCCATGTGTCTGTTTCCTTCTCATTCCAGGATATCAGGAATCAAATTATCAAGGGATATAGTTCACTATTAGCCCCTCCCAGAAAATCCTCATACTGATGTTCTTAGGATCAATCTCCTCATCCTTTTGAACATACCTTGCAAAGGCTTCTTTCATAAAGGCTGCACAAACTTCCTTCGTCATTCCTATCCTGTAACAATCATCACCTCCCTTAAAATTCTCCATAGTTATATGATATGCTTTGTTCACATTGAGAAGCATTTTCCTGATTTTTATTTTATTACTACAGCATAGGCCTTCATCTGACATACTGAATGTTCAACTTCTTAGCAAATAGTAGATGTTCACTAAAAGAATTTATGTAAAGTGAAAACATTTCAAAGGTCTTCAGAATAACCTTACACTCTGGTAAGCACAGTCTTCCAGTTGTTGTGGGAACAGATTTTGGATACTAATAATCTAACTGCATATATATGGACTGGCTGCTTCAAGTTTAACCTTAATGTATGTCTTGTAAGGACTATAGGAAAGCATTTTTTAAATAATTTTCTCAAATAAGGAAAAATTACAAATTATATTTAACAACAAAGACTCCTTTCTGGAAAGGAACATTTGCTAAATAGTTATAACACTGAAGATTGTGTTCTTTCTTCAAGAAAAAACTGAACTCAGCTACAGAATGAGGAAAAAATTCAGTCTTTCATATTGTTGTGACTGACTTTACTATGAAACTACACAGGTTGATTCTCTGGGAATGTTCATCTTGTCAGATGAATGTAGTTCATCATTGTCTTACATAATAGAGAAAACACTGTATGTCTAGGAACTCACTCAACATGTCTTTGTTTTTACCTCATTTCATTTGTGAGCAATCTATTTGCTTGAATACCCTTAATTGTCAGAATATGTGCTATTGACATGGTTAGTCATGAGACTCAAGTTTGGCATTATCTGTAACCATTTAATGAGGTTAAAAATAAAGCACATACAATATTCAGATAATTTTATGACATACTGAGGGATAAAGTTTAGTTATGAAGCTAGATTATAAGCATATTATGTTATTTAAAACTGATTAAAGGCTTGAAAATCTAAAACCACTGATGGATGCATGATAGTCTGAAAATTTTATTTTGGCTTCTGTTGTACTATTAAATGCAAATTGAACTAATTTTGAAATTTCCCCTTGAGTATTTACATACCAGCTGCTGTTTTTCATTCTTCTCAAAGTTAATTTCATTTTCCAATGGCTTTACTTTTAATTCTGGTTCTGAGAATAAATGTACATATATTATTAAAATGTGGATAACAATTTGTTTAAATGTTAGCCTATTAAAAAAAAAGAGTCTGGCCCTTCCCCACCCCGCTCGGCCGGCCTGGACGGGCGCCTGCGGTCCAGCCGGGCCTCATCCGCGACCTAGGTAAGCTCCATCCCTGCCCACCCCCAAACCCCAGGCCAAATAATTCAGTTTAGTGAAATTGAAAGATCTTAAGAGTTAAAACGACAATGCCAAAGTCAAAGTGCAAATCCATGACAAGCAACACTCAAGTAAACAAATTTCCCACTGAAGAAATTAATCCCATAATGTTAGACTCCAACCAGAACAAACCCATGGAAAGTGGCCAAGAAAGCCTGACCCAAGATAACGACTTTCAAAATATGATCATTACCATGTTCAATACTATGAAAGAGGAAATCTGGGAGGAATTACATAATCGAATCAATCGCTTTGAAGAGGAACACAACAGACACTTGGAGGAGTTGAGAAAAACAGTGCAAGAAACAAAAACTGGCATAGAGCAGTTAAAACAGACTCAAGCAGAGTTTAAAACTGAGCTACAAGACAAGTTATCTTCAACCCAGAGCTCCACAGAGAGTCTTATCAACAGAACTAACGAAGCAGAAAACAGAATTTCAGACCTTGAAGATAAAGTGGGAGTACTAACCAGCTCAATGGAAGAGGTTGTTAAAGCCAAAAAGATACTTGAGAGAAATATCCAAGAGATATGGGACACCCTGAAGAAGCCTAACATGCATATTCATGGAATACCAGAGCAAGAATCTCAAAATGCCACCCCTGAGGAAATTTTTCAAACGATCATCAAGGAAAACTTTCCTCATCTAAAAAAAGAGAGGCCTATCCATATACAAGAGGCATTCCGCACCCCAAACAGATATGACCAAAACAGAAGCATGCCACGGCAAATAATAGTTAAAACACTCCACATTCAAGATAAAGAACTGGTGCTGAGAGCTTCAAGGGAGAAAAAACAAGTCACTTTTAAAGGTAAACCTATTAAAATAACAAATGACTTCTCAATCGAAACAGTAAAAGCAAGAAGAGCTTGGAGAGACATACTTCAAGTATTGAATGAGCAAAAATGTCAACCCAGGCTGATTTACCCTGCAAAACTCTCAGTCATGATCGAGGGAGAAAGAAAAATCTTCCAGCACAAAGACAACTTGAAGGGATACATGTCCACCAAACCAGGCCTTCAAAAAATGCTAGAAATGATACTCAAGCGTGAAGAAAAAAACAGGCATATCCAGGAGAACAGAAGGCAAGTATAACACCATTAAAAGCGAAGCAATATACTTATAAAAACTACTAAACATAATAAATGTCTGGAATTAAAAATAGTTTCTCCATTATAACACTAAATGTTAATGTAATTAACTCACTGATCAAGAGACACAGATTACAAACTTGGATTAAAAATCACGGCGCATCAATCTGCTGCCTGCAGGAAACCCATCTCACCACAAAAGATAGGCACGCTCTAAAAATAAAAGGCTGGTCAACAATTCTACAAGCAAATGGAAGCAGAAAAGAGGCAGGGGTAGCCATTATGCTATCAGACAAAGTGGACTTCAAACCAAAGAAAATTATAAGAGACACGGATGGATGCTACATTTTAGTCACAGGTACAATTCACCAGGAAGACTTCACAATACTGAACATATATGCACCCAATACGGGCCCCTCCACATTCATTAAGAAAACCCTACAGCGTCTAAAGCAAGAAATCAACCCTCAAACGATAATTCTTGGGGACTTCAACACCGCCCTCTCAACATGGGATAGATCAACAGGTCAAAAGCTTAACAGAGACACTTTGGAACTTAATCAAACCCTTAAAGAAATGGACCTTACAAATCTCTATCGAGCTTTTCACCCATGTACCAAAGAATACACATTTTTCTCAGCAGCACATGGAACTTTCTCCAAAATAGATCACATATTGGGCCACAAAACGAATCTCCACCTGTACAGGAAAGTTGAAATTCTAGCCTGTACCCTTTCAGACCACCACGGCCGCAAGCTTGACATCCACAACACAACAAACGACATTAAGTACACTAACTCCTGGAAACTTAACACTATGATGGTGAATGAGAACTGGATTCAGGAAGAAATTAAAAAGGAGATTCAAGATTTCCTGAAGGTGAATATAATGAAAATACAACTTACCAAAATCTCTGGGACACAATGAAAGCTGTCCTAAGAGGTAAGTTCATAGCTCTTAATGCCTACATCAAAAAAATGGAAACATCAGAAATAAACAACTTAACAATGCAGCTTAAAGCTTTAGAGAAACAGAGCAATCTGATCCCAAAAGTAGTAGAAGAGAGGAGATTAGCAAAATAGGGGGAGAAATATCTGAAATCGAGATTAAGAAAATGATAGAAAAAGTCAACCAGTCAAAAAACTGGTTCTTTGAAAAAATCAATAAGACTGATACGCCCCTAGCTAAATTAACCAAAAGCAGGAGAGAGAAAACCCAAATTAACAAAATTAGAAATGAACATGGAGTTATCACTACTGATACCCAAGAAATCCAGAGAATTATAACATCATATTTCAAAAACTTATACAACACAAAAGAGATGGATGAATTTCTAAGTAAACACAACTTACCTAAATTGAATCAGGAAGTTGTGAATTATTTAAATAGTCCTATAACATATAAGGAAATTGAGGAAGTAATCTTGAATCTACCCACCAAAAAGTGTCCTGGACCAGATGGATTCAGCACAGAGTTCTACCAGACATTTAAGGATTTAATAATACCAATACTCCTTAAACTGTTCCATCAAATAGCAAAGGAAGGAACACTGCCAAATTCCTTCTATGAAGCTAATATCGTTTTAATCCCAAACCTAATAAAGATTCACTTAAAAAAGAAAACTATAGGCCGATCTCTTTGATGAACACAGATGCAAAGATTCTCAACAAAGTTTTAGCAAATCAGATTCAAAAACATATTAAGAAGATTATTCACGGGGACCAAGTAGGCTTCATCCCCAGCACACAAGGTTGGTTCAACATACGAAAATCAATAAATGTAATTCATCATGTAAGCCAGTCCAAAGTCCAAGACCACATGATACTCTCGATAGATGCAGAAAAAGCTTTTGATAAGATCCAACAGCCTCTTATGATCAAAACGCTAGAGACAGTAGGAATGGAAGGAACCTTTATCAATATAATAAAAGCTGTATACAACAAGCTCACAGTAAGGATTATGCTCAATGGGGAACAATTGGAATCATTCCCACTTCGATCAGGAACTAGACAAGGCTGTCCACTCTCACTACTTCTATTCAATATTGTACTTGAAGTCTTAGCTGAAGCCATAAGGCAAGAAAGGGACATAAGAGGGATTCAAATTGGCAAAGAAGTCAAGCTATCCCTATTTGCAGATGACATGATCTTATATCTGAGTGATCCCAAAAACTCCACCAGGAAGCTCCTGGAACTAATTGAGAAGTTCAGCAGGGTAGCAGGATACAAAATAAATGTGCAAAAATCAGAGGCCTTCCCCAGAATGAAAGAAGTGAAAAAGCCTTGAGAGAAACAATCCCATTTACTATAGCCCCTAAAAAAATGAAATACCTTGGTATAAACCTAACCAAGGAGGTAAAAGACCTTTACAATGAAAACTTTAAAACCCTAAAGAAAGAAATTGCAGAAGACACCATAAGGTGGAAAGACCTCCCTTGTTCCTGGATTGGCAGAATCAACATCGTAAAAATGACCATTCTACCAAAGGCACTATACAAATTCAATGCTATACCAATTAAAATCCCAAAGCAATTCTTTAAAGAAGTTGACCAAACAATCTCAAAGTTCATATGGAGGCACAAAAGATCCAGGATAGCAAAGACAATCCTGAGTAACAAAAACACTGCTGGAGGTTTTACCATACCGAACCTTAGTCTATATTACAAATCCATAGTTATAAAAACAGCCTGGTACTGGCTCCAAAATAGACACACAGATCAACGGATAAGGATTGAAGACCCAGATATAAGCCCACAAAGTTACTGCCATTTGGTCTTTGACAAAGGAGCCCAAAGAATCCAATGGAAAAAGAACAGCATCTTCAACAAATGGTGCTGGCAAAACTGGATCTCCACATGCAGAAGATTAAAGCTGGACCCGTACTTGTCACCATGTACAAGACTTAATTCCAAATGGATCAAGGACCTTGATATCAGGCCAGAGACTATAAAAACCATACTTGAAAGGATAGGAAACTCCCTCGAGCTGATTGGGCTAGGCCAACATTTCCTAAAGAGACATCCAATGGCACAGTCACTGCTACCAACTCTCAACAGTTGGGATCTTGTGAAATTAAAGAGCTTCTGTTCAGATAAAGAGATTGTAACACGAGCTCAAAGGCAACCCACAGAATGGGAGAAAATCTTCACTAACCACATATCTGATAGAGCTCTACTGTCCAGAGTGCACAAAGAACTTAGAAAACTAAACATCAAGGAAACCAATGGCCCAATTAAAAAATGGGCCCTGGAACTTAAAAGAAACTTTACCAGGGATGAAATTAAAATGTCTAACAAATATCTGAAAAAATGCTCCACTTCCTTAGCCATCAGGGAAATGCAAATCAAAACTTCCCTGAGCTATCATCTCACCCTGGTCAGGATGGCAAAAATCCACAATACAAACAACAACAAATGCTGGAAAGGATGTGGAGAGAGGGGAACTCTGCTACATTGCTGGTGGGAGTGCAGGCTCATACAGCCACTCTGGCGAGCCGTCTGGAGATTCTTAAAGAAATTAAAGATTGAAATGCCATATGACCCTGCGATTCCACTTTTGGGTATAACCCCCCATACAGCAGAGGTTCACCTCGATAGCACAAACACGACCATATTCATTGCAGCACTGTTTACAATAGCAAAGACATGGAATCAACCCAAATGTCCAACAGTTGACGAGTGGATAAGGAAACAGTGGTACATCTGTACAATGGAGTACTACTCAGCCATCAAAAATGATGAATTACTGGAATTTGCCGGGAAATGGATGTCATTAGAAACAATTATATTAAGCGAAGTATCCCAGACCCAGAAAATTAAGCGCCGTATGTACTCCCTAATAGGTGGATCCTAATACCAAACCCACCCAGCCCATCTTGAGACACTCATAGGTAAATCTATGTATTACCTACAGTAATTGCAAGAATTATGAACAGGAGGGATGGAGTTGGAGGGCCACACCAGAAACAAGGAGAGAAGTGACCATGTTACAGTAGAGAAAATAGGCCTCCATCAAGGACTGCAAGAAAGTAATGTGACACCTAGTTAAGTTCACAGACATTGGTTCCTGATCATTTACAACTAAGGGGGTATGAACTCACCAGAAGGGGAGGGCATATAGTCTGGCAGATTAAAAAGTAACCATTTTGCTAATGGGTGATTGACCCCATTGCCAAATGCCATATGACCCTGTGATTCCACTTTTGGGTATAAGTATCACATCTACCCTTGAATGTGCTCTTATAATAAGACCCCAGTTTAACAGCTTTCTGTCTCTGGCCAGGGGGTAACATACAGTGTCCATCACGATGGAGTGAAGGGCATTGCAGGAGCAACAAAGCTGCAAAAGAAAATCAACAAACTACAATTCAGAACTTCAGAGACTCTATATCAACCACCTAGAACTAGGCCAGACAAATCTCTCCCCATCTTGAAGCTCAGGGACATTTGCGGAAGAGGGGGCGGTAAGAGTGTAAGAGCAAAAGGATGGAAGGAGCAATGATTTGCAAGATAATCCACACAAGTTAGGGCCGAAGCAATCATAATTGGACATTGCATGCCCTGCACAATGTCCAACACACTATTGACCTCACAAAGTCTAGCATCTGCTAAAGGCACCAAGATCCTTGGAGTCAAGGGATTGACAGCCACAGTAGTGTTCCTATGCTTATGGGGAACACAGGAAAGGGTTCAGGGAAATGCCACTGGGTCCTTATACGTCATCGGAGAGGAGGGCCCAGAGGAGAGTCAGGCATGCACAAGAAAGGAGTCTGGGAATTGGGGCGGGAGGCACGGGGGGATGAGGAGGGAGGGGTTAGGGGAGGGAGAGCAGGGGGCTGGGGGAGGAGGAGGGAGGGAGGGAGGGAACTGGTGTACCTATTAAGTTTGTATGAGCTGAAATAATAATAAAAAGTATTAAAAACAAAAGAGTCTAGCATGCACATTAAAGGATTCTCCGGGGTTTAGGGAGAGAGGCACTGGGGGATGGGGAGGGAGGGCTGAGGGGAGGGGGAGCAGGGGGGTCGGGGGGATGAGGAGGGAGGGAGCAACCTGTTACCGATTAAGTTTGTATGAGCGGAAATAATAAAAAAATGTTTTAAAAAAAGAATTTCAAATAACCTTATTTCAGCTCATTATTTATTCCCTTAGAGCACAGTTCAAATCACAAAATTCCTATGATTTAAATATGTACTACAAAGTAATAGGTTCAATTCAGTGAACCTCTGAAAGATTCATCTGGAAAATCCTACACTCTTTGTAAATGACTTTCAGAAATCACATTTTGGAATACCATTGAGATACACACATTAAACTTGTGTACTTTTTCTACTGTATAATACCAATAGCAGGTTTTATGCAAGTCACTGAGAATGTTCCTCATCAAAATTATTAATTTTCATATCTTTATCTGTGCATAGACTGCTCATTACAAGAAAAACACACTTTATCATTGTGACAAATATCTCTTCTCCTTTTATGATTCAATGCATTATGGGATAACTATCTTGATTGAGTTCACATTTTCTAGAAAACAGTTGCTACCTAGGAGCTAGATGCTAGCTTTGGGTATTACTGATTTTTAAACCCTTATTTGCCACTTTGATTGTAAGTCATATTTTTTCAGGTATATCCCTTTTGGTCTAAGACTTGAAGGAAGTTTAAGCAACCCTTATCATATTGTATTCATTATTTTTTGTGCTTCTGATAGATCCAAACACTGGGTCTGAGAAATATAAAAGCATATGAGTCTTTTCTAGCATTAATATATATTCTGACAATTAAAGAGTGTTCAAGCAAATAGATTACTCACAAGTAAAATGAGGTAAGAACAAAGACATGCTGAGTGAGTAACTGGACATACAGTAATTGCCCATTACATAATCTGTATTACTTGCTTTATTGCTTCAGCTTAAATTCATGACTGACAGCACATTTGATTTTACTGGAATAGAAACTAGAATGTACTTTAGGTTCACGTAGTTAATAGATTGGTTTTCTTTTTAGATGAGAATATACCTGCTGTTTCTAGGCTAAGAGAGAAACATTCTGCCCTTTCATGTGATGTTTTGTTAGTTGAACTCAGTACATCCCCATACTTTTTGTTCACTGTCAATAAGATATAACATGTTATATTGTGTCAATATTCTCTGTATACACCTGCCTCATTTTTCTTCACTGACTCATTGCTCTTTCAGAAGTCATTCATTTCCTCTGCTCATTTCTTAATTTTGCTCTGATACGTCAGTATCTTGAAATTTCAGTGAAAAATTAGTTTTTACACTGGAATTCATTGTTTATCTTTTTTTTTACAAAATTATCCATCTTTTTATTGTTTATTCAATTGTATGTGTGTGCGCATGTGTGTGTGTGTGTGTGTGTGTGTGCGTGTGTGTGTGTAGAATCACCATGGACCGCCTCCACCTCCTCCTTGTTTACTCTGCCCCGGGATTCACAGGCTCCACCCTACCAGGACCAGAAATGCAGGCCGCCCCCGCTTCTGCCTGGTGTTTATATGTAAGGTCTAGGATCCGAACTCAGAACCTTCCGCCTGCAAGGCAGAAGCTTAACTCCTGAGCCACCTCTCCAGCCCCATGTTTATCTTCTTGATACAAGTTTCTGTAGAGTAACAATTTTATTATGGCACATTTAATAGATAAATTTATTTGACTGTGATGTCACTTCCCATATTTAAACAAATCTACTGTAAATGATTACATGAACATGTGATTCATATTACCGTCAACATGTGTGTTTATTATGTCTTCTTTTGCTTGATCTGCATCTATACGTGATTTGGAAGAGAAGGTCTCTTCATTACTCTCAAGTATATCCTGTTAAAATAATAAAGATATTTAAAGATTATAAGAACATGTTTTAATTTTCTATTTTGAATGTAATTAAAACTGAAAATAAGAGGACAATGTATCAAAGTAAGATAAGATATTCCACAAGTAACACCATTCATCATGTTCCTTATATCAATCTTACCTATCACCTTTATTTGGATACATCCTCTGAAAACCTAGCATGAAAGCAAAAATGGAAAAAATACTTAACACATATGCATATTTTAAAAAAGGACTTACTTCCTGATGTGAAAATTATATTCCTCATTAAAACTAAAGAATATTAGCAAAATATGGCTAGCAGTAAGTGTATCTGTTATAGTAAAACATTAGGCTTTAAAACACCTTCACTGAATAACTTTATCATTAGAATCAGACACTTGGATAAGAGAAGTGAGAATATATCACAGCGAGTGAAGTCTAACATTTTAAAATTTTCTTTGATTTAAAAAAAGATAATATGGAACTCTTTCACAATTAAGAGAACTTCATAAAAGTATAGCAAAATTTAGGAAGTATTAAACTCTTAGATTATCTGAATGTTCTAACCATTCATTTACATTTTACCATAACAGATGTCATATTGCTGTACAATTATAGAATTGATGATTTTAAAATACAAGTAGTAAAGTAACTATAAGGGGCAGGTGAGCTGGATTCTGAGCTGCAGGACCTGCCTGGACTGTGGGTAGGAGGCCTCAGGCTTGCCGGGATCTCTTAGGTTGCCCCCACATTAGCAACCTCCTCCCTTCCCTCCACTCCCAATCACATACATACAGGAAATAAGGTGAAGCAGATTTTGCGCAGCACCAAACTTCAAAGAATAAGGAGAGAAAAGGCTTAAGTGAGACAAAAGAATAGTCACTGCAGAAGACCTATCTGAGATACAAGAGAACACTAGAATTACTACCTTTTTTTTAATGCATGTGAACTCCAAAACAGCTGTTACCTAACAAAACGAAAACCCTAGACACTATTATTATCTAAGTGCTGAAAAATAGCATCCCAGAGTGACTTCAAATAAAACTATAATCAACATCTACTCATTCTAAAAATGCCAAATCTCACAGGAAAGGCAGAAAAAAAAATGTAAGAATCCAGTAAGACATGTCTCCTCCCAATATCACCAAAAATAAGGCATCAGAGACAACAAAGGATAGCCCATTTGACAGGTATTCAAGAGATCAATAATGAAGGCAACAAATTTCAAATATTGATTATAAATATGTTCAAACAGCTCTGAGAAGACAAAAATAGACGTTTAAACACATTTTAAGAAGACCACAATAAACTCAGGAAAGAATTCCAAGAATACACAAGCAGAATGAAAATATAGAGCATGAAAACAGACTTTGAAACACTAAAAAAAAACCCCTAGGTGACCTACAAACAAGCATAGAAACACTGGAAAAATTCCAGACTGAAACAACACTGGAACAAAAAAATCTAAATAGTGTAATAATTCAATAGAGAGTCTTGAAAAATAGAACTAATCATGTAGAAGACGAAGTCTCAGAACTGGAAGATAAGGTAGAAGAGGTTTATAAGTCAATGAGAGAAAGTGATAACTTGGAAAGGACACTTGAATGGAACATACAAGAACTCTGGAATACCATCAAAAGGCCCAACATACATATCATGGGTATTCCAGAAGCAAACACACAAAAGAATATCCACGAAGTATAATCAATGAGATAATAGAGGAAAATTTCTCTGACCTAAAAACAGAAATAACCCTTTTGATTCAAGAGGCATACAGAACATCAAATACTCAGGACAAAAAAAGAAACAGTCCATGGCATACGAGATAGGCCACACACCAATTATACATATTAAACATCAGATCTTAAGAGCTGCAAGACAACAGGAATAAGTCACATTTAGAGGTAAACTCATGAAAATAACAACTGACTCCTCAATGCAAATGGTAAAAACCGGAAGAGTCAATACAAGTTCTGAATGAACACAAATGCCCACCCAATATATCCAGTAAAATTGTTGGTCATAATAGAAGGTGAAAGCAAAATATTCCATGACAAAAACAAACTAGGACTATATTGCTTCTAAGCCAGGGCTATAGAGAATACTGAAAGAAATGCTCAAGATGGAAGAGAAGGATATATCCATCAAAAAAGTTAAAAGGAATAAATAATAGCACAAGAACTGAGTGAGGAACTAAAAAAGGCAAACACTACAAGATTAACAAAAGGTCAGGAACCTTTAAATACCTTTCAATAATAACTTTAAATGTCAGTGGGCTCAACTCCCCAGTCAATAGATACAGGATCAAACATGACCCATCAATTCTCTGCCTCCAAGAAACATACCTCACCTTGAAAGACACACACTTTGTCAGTGTAAAAGAATGGTCAAAAGTACCCAAACAAATGGAAAGAGGAAATAAACAGGAGTTACCATCTTTATATCAGACAAAATAGACTTCAAAATAAGCAAACCACATGAGTTGCAAATGGTTGCTATATCGTAGTAGAGAGAAAATTCCAGAAAGAAGATATTACAATCTTAAACATATATGCACCAAACATGGAAGCACCCAAATTCATCAAACACTCACTGTAGGAGACAAAACAACTAATCAAAACAAACATGATAGTAGTTGGAAACTTCAATACCCCACTCACACTACTCATACTACTGAACAAGTGAACGGGCCAAAGTTTTGCAGAGACACATTTGAGTTAAATTAAACTTTAAATCAAATGGGCCTTACAGATATCTACAGAACATTTCATCCAAACACTAAAGAATTCATATTCTACTCAGCAGCTCATGGGACATTCTCATAAATAGATCACATATTAGGACATAAATCAAACCATATATACAGAAAAATTGAAATCATTCACTGCATACTATCTGACCATCATGGAATAAAGGTACATATCTACAACAAAGGAAACAATAGAAACTACATAAACTCATGGGAACTAAATAACACATTTTAAAATGAGGAATTGGTCAAAAATGAAATAAAACAAGAAATTAAAAACTTCCTTGAAACCAAGGAAAATGAAGATACAACCTACCAAAATCTCTAGGATACATTGAAAGCAGTTGTAAGAGGAAAATTTATGCACGAAATGCCTACATCACAAAAGAGAAAGATCCTGAGTAAATGGCTTAATGTTATACCTGAAAGTCTTAGGGAAAAAAAAAAAAGAAGAAACCAATCCCAATGACCAACCCATTATTGACTCCTCAAAGTCTAACATGCACTAAAGGCACTAGGATCCCTAGAAGCTAGGGATTAACAGCCACAATAGTGTTCCTATACTTATGGGGAACACAAGAAAGAGTTCTAGGAAATGCCACTGAGTCCTTACACCTCATCAGAGAGGAGGGCCCAGAGGAAAGTTTGACATACACATTAAAGGATGCTCCAGGGATGGGAGGGAGGAGGCACTGGGAGATAGGGAGGGAGAAGGGGGGAAAGGAAAAGGCAAAAGGGGGAGGGAGCTAGGGTATCCAGGGAGGGGGTGAAGGAGGGAGGGGACTGGTATACCTATTAAGTTTGTATGAGCAGAAATAAATAAATTAATTAATAATTAAAACTGAAAAAGACAATACAAAAAAATCAATGAAGCATAGAGCTGTTTTTTTTTTTGAAAAGATAAACAAGATCAACAAGCCTTTAGCTTCACTAACCAAAAGAAAAAGAAAGAACACTCACATCCAAAAAATCAGAAATGAAAACAGGGAAATTACAAAGAATTATAAAGATAAACTTTAAAAATTTATATTCTCTTAAGCTCTAAAGGAAATGTATGTATTCCTAAAAACATATGATTACCAAAACTGACTCAAGATTAAATAGATACATTAATTAGGCCACTAACAAGAGATGAAATCCAAAGAGTAATTATAAGTCTCCCAACTATGAAAAGCCCAGGACCAGATGCATTCAGTGAAGAATTCTACCAGGCCTTCAGAAGAGAACAAACACCATTACTCCTCAAATTATTTCATAGAATAGCAAAAGAAGGAATACAACCAAACTCTTTCTACGAAGATAATATAACTGATTCCAAAGCCAAACAAAGATACATCGAAGAAAGAGAATTATAGGCCAATCTTACTAATAAACACATGCAAAAATCCTCAACAAAATACTAGCAAACCGAATCTAAAAACATATTCAAAGGATGATACACCATGATCATGCTGGGTTTATAATAGGAATGCAAGGATGATTTAATATACTTAAATAAATGAACATGATTCATCATATTTAACAGACTCAAAAATCCAAAATCACGTGATCCTCTCAGGCATTTGACAAAAGCTGACATCCCTTTTTGATAAAAGTTTTAGAGAAAACAGGAATGGAGGAGACCTATCTCAACCTGATAAAGGCTATGTATGATAAGCCTAAGGCAAGCATCATCCTAAATATGGAAAAACTTCAAGCATTCTAACTTAGATCAGGAATGAGACAAGGATGTCCACTCTTACCACTCCTGTTCAATGTTGTGCTTAGTCCTAACTAGAACAATAAGGCAAAAAAAGGGAAATAAAAGGGATACAGATAGGTAAGGAAGAAATCAGTGTCTCTATTTGCAGATGATATGATTCTATACTTGAGAGATCCACATAACTCCACCAAAAACAACTCAAATTAATAAACAAGTTCAATAAAGTAGCAGGCTACAAAATCAACATACATAAATCAGTAGCCTTCCCATACACCAGAGAAAACAAGCTGAGAAAGAAATGAGAGAATCAATCCCATTCACCACAGGTACAAAGAAAATAAAAATGCCTTGGAATAAATTTAAACAAGGAAATAAAGCACCTGTACAATGGAAACTACAAAACACTGCTGAAAGAAATTAAAGAAGATACTTCAAGGTGGAAAGACCTTCCTTCATCATGGATTAGAAGAATCGATATTATGAAAATGACAATCTTACCCAAAACAATATACAGATTCCATGCAATTCCAATTAAAATCCCAATGCAATTCTTCACAGAACTGGAAAAAACAATCTCAGAATTCATATGGAAGAACAAAAAATCACGATTAGCCAAAATAATTTTGGGCAATAAGAAGACTGCTGGAGGCATCACCATACTAGTTTTCAAGCTATATTATATAGCTATAGCAATAAAAACAGCTTGGTACTGGCATAAAAATGATACGTCAACCAATGGATCAGAGCATATATAAAGTCCCACACATATACCCACTTAATTTTTGAAAAAGGAGCCAAACATGCATGCTGGAGAAAAGACAGTATCTTCAAAAAGTGGTGTTGGGAAAATTGGACAGCTACATGTAGAAGAATAAAGATTGATTGTTGCCTCTCTCCTTACACAAACGTCAACTTCAAATGGATCCAAGACCTCAATATTAAACCTGAAACTATGAAATTATTATAAGAAAGAGTAGAAAGTGCACTTGAATTGATAGGCCTAGTTAAAGACTTTCTAAGCACAACAAAAATGCACAAGAACTAAGACCAATAATCAACAATGGGACTTCATGAGATTAAAAAGCTTCTGTTCTGCAAAATAAACTGTTAATTATGCAAAAATACAAACCTCAGAATGGGAGAATATTTTTGCTAGGTATGAATCTGACTGAGGACTAATCTCCAGAGTATACAAAGAGCTCAGAAAATTAAACACCAAGATAGCAGACATTAAAAATAAAAAAGACAGCAGACATTTCAACAAAAATGGGCACCAGAACTAAACAAGGACTTCACTCAGAAAGAAATTGAAATGTCAAACAAATATCTTAAAATATGCTCAATTTTTCTGATTATCAGAAAAATGCAAATCAAAATTATCCTGTGATACCATCTTACCCAGAGTGGCTAAGACCAAGAACACAAACAACAGATATTGTTGGTGAGGTTGTGGATAAAATGGGACACTTATTCACTGCTGGTGGTAATGTAAACTAGTACAGCTTTTATGGAGATCAGTGTGGAGGTTCCTCAAAAAGTTAAAAATGGAACTACCTATGTGACCCAGATATACCTACCACTCCTTGGAATATTCCTAAATGACAACTTATTACAAATATACTTGTTCATCTATGTTCATTTTAGCACTATTTACAATGGCAAAAAAAATAGAACCAGTCAACATGCCAATCAACAGAGGAATAGATAATGAAAATATACATCTACACAATGGACTATTACCCAGCCATTAGAAAGGATGACATTATGGAATTTTCTGGAAAATGGATGGAACTGGAAACTTTAATATTGAGTGAGTTATCTCTGACACAGAAAGTTAAGGACCACATGCTCTCTCTTATATGCAGATGAGTTAACTGATCCTTGTCGATGTATTAAGATTGGCAGCAATGTAGGTGCCAGAAAATTTTTAAAAAGACCCATGAATGGGAAGGTAGGAAGGGATGGTTAGGGTGAAACCTTTTAAAAGGGAAATTTAAGATACCATGACAAGGAGGAAGGAGGGAATAAACAGGAAAAATATATATCGGGGGATGAGGGAATGGGAGATAGGAGGAACATGGGAAATAGGAGGAATAGAGGGACTTAAAACCCAAATAATTGTGGAAAGTAATCCCAAAGGAACATCCTATGCTAGTAATATGTTTTAAAAAATCTTTTAAAGAAAGGAACAAGCATGGATAGTCCCTATGCAGAGGAGCATATAGTGAAAAAATAGGAGGAAAAAAAAATCTTGAGTTGATCCATTTAGAACCCAGGGTCAAAAGTTTACTGGAAGTAACAGGAATGTGGCACTTCCTGATAAAATGTTGGTCAGAGAGGTCTTAAAGACCCCCCCCCCCCGCCAAATTATAGGCTTTTGACATTTCTCTTGGTCACTCTCCAAAAACTGTCTGTAAGACCCTATTACTGAAGATACAACACAAATGAATCACAGAACATGGGCAAAGTATATCAACCGGAACTGGTCTGTGGACTTTCTCCTTGCTGGATAGCTTACACAGTACCAAGGAATGCTGTAGAAGCTACTGGGGGAGAGAAACAATCACAAGCTCCATCACCGGCATGAGAACTGTAAGTTGCAATATAAATCACCATTGACCACCAGTATAATAATGGCATGAGTATCAAGGAACAACCAACAGCTTTATGATTAGATTCAAGACCTGTTTTTCAGAATGGTGCACTTCCCTGTTACTGTAACTAGAACAAGAACCTATTAAAAAAAAAGGGGAAGGAAAAAATCAATATGGAAGACAGCCAATGAACCTATAGGTAGGAAGACAGTACATCAAAGTGCTTTGATGGTAGCTGTTATTATACACACAGAATTGGTGCTTATAGTGGAAACTTGGATCTAAAACTAGATTAGTTAAGGGAAATGCACCTATCAGTGTGGTGGCTTGAAGAGAGGTAACTTGATACGCCATGGAGGCCTGAGCACCAACAGGATTAGACAAGCCAGAGTGAATCCTGAGGTCCATAGAAGCACACAGATGGAAGGGTAGGAGGGAGTGGGAGAGAATGGTGAAGAGAAGGGAGGGAAAAGGAAGGGAAGGAAGCTTGGATGAATACCCTATGTGCTTGTAAAAGTAGAAAAAAAGAAAAAGTAAAGTAATCATGAAATCCATATACTTTCATTATTTCCCTATAAATAGCATATTAATCGTAATATTATTAGATCTTATAGAATGGTTGCTTAACTTTAGAAAAGAATAAATCTTACCGTTTACTAAGGTTTATAAGTTATGCATCTTCAAATATTGCTCAAATATTTATGTCTATTTCCAATCTTCACACAAAGAATGAAAAAAGGGAGTAAAAAACCCTAATCAAATGTATTCCTGAATTTCAAGTTCAAAGACATTACATGTATGGTTTTTTTTTTTATTTCAGCTCATACAAACTTATTAGGTACACCAGTTCCCTCCCTTCCTCCTCCTCCCCACCCCTCTCCCTCCCCATCCCCCAGTGCTTCCCGCCCCAATTCCCAGAGAGTCCTTTCTTGTGCATGTCTGATTTTCCTCTGGGCCCTCCTCTCCGATGACGTACAAGGACCCAGTGGCCTTTCCCTGAACCCTTTCCCGTGTTCCCCTTAGGTATAGGAACACTGCTGTGGCTGCCAATCCTTTACCTCCAAGGCTCTTGGTGCCTTTAGCAGATGCTGCTGGCAGCAGATGGTGCTGGCAAAACTGGATCTCCACATGCAGAATATTAAAGCTGGACCCGTACTTGTCACCATGTACAAGACTTAATTCCAAATGGATCAAGGATCTTGATATGAGGCCAGAGACTATAAAAACCATAGTTGAAAGGACAGGGAACTCCCTCGGGCTGATTGGGCTAGGCCAACAGTTCCTAAACAGACATCCAATGGCACAGTCACTGCTACCAACTCTCAACATTTGGGATCTTGTGAAATTAAAGAGCTTCTGTTCAGATAAAGAGATTATAACACGAGCTCAAAGGCAACCCACAGAATGGGAGAAAATCTTCACTAACCACACATCTGATAGAACTCTACTGTCCAGAGTGCACAAAGAACTTAGAAAACTAAACACCAAGGAAACCAATGGCCCAATTAAAAAATGGGCCCTGGAACTTAAAAGAAACTTTACAAGGGATGAAATTAAAATGTCTAACAAATATCTGAAAAAATGTTCCACTTCCTTAGCCATCAGGGAAATGCAAATCAAAACTTCCCTGAGATATCATCTCACCCCGGTCAGGATGGCAAAAATCCACAATACAAACAACAACAAATGTTGGAGAGGATGTGGAGAGAGGGGAACTCTCCTACATTGCTGGTGGGAATGCAGGCTCATACAGCCACTCTGGCGAGCCGTCTGGAGATTCTTAAAGAAATTAAAGATTGAAATGCCATATGACCCTGCTATTCCACTTTTGGGAATAACCCCCCATACAGCAGAGGTTCACCTCGATAGCACAAGCACGACCATGTTCATAGCAGCACTGTTTACAATAGCAAAGTCATGGAATCAGCCCAAATGTCCAACAGTTGATGAGTGGATAAGGAAACAGTGGTACATCTATACAATGGAGTATTACTCAGCCATCAAAAATGATGAATTACTGGAATTTGCCGGGAAATGGATGTCATTAGAAACAATTATATTAAGCGAAATATCCCAGACCCAGAAAATTAAGCGCCGTATGTACTCCCTAATAGGTGGCTCCTAGTACCAAACCCACTCAGCCCACCTAGAGACAGTAATTGCAAGGATTATGAACAGGAGGGATGGGGTAGGAGGGCCACACCAGAAACAAGGAGAGAAGGGACCATGTTACAGCAGGGAAAATAGGCCTCCACCAAGGACCCAAATAAGTAATGAGACATCTGATTAAGTTCACAGACTTTTGTTCCTGATCATTTACTACTGAGGGGGTGTGATCTCACCAGAAGAGGAGGGCATATAGTCTGGCAGATAAAAAGTAACCATTTTGCAAATGGGTGATAGACCCCTCCCTTAGTATGGTTTCCCACTTTTATTACATCTACCTTTGAATGTGCTTTTATCACAAGACTCTAACAGCTTTTTGTCTCTGGCCAGGGGGTAACATACAATGCCCACCAGGATGGAGTGAAGGGCAATGCAGGAGCAGCAAAACTGCAAAAGAAAATCAACAAACCACAATCCAGAACTTCAGAGACTCTATATCAACCACCTAGAACTAGGCCAGCTTAATCTCTCCCCATCTTGAAGCTCAGGGAAATTTGTGGAAGAGGGGGAAGGAAGAGTGTAAGAGCAAAAGGATGGGAGGAGCAATGATATATAAGATACTCTATACTAGTTAGGGCTGAAGCAATCATAATTGGACTTTGCATGCCCTGCGCATTGTCCAACACACTGTTGACCTCACAAAGTCTAGCATCTGCTAAAGGTACATGTATGTTTTAAAACCTAAGACTAAGAGTAGAGGGTGTATAGTTGAGCACTTGCTCTGTATACATAAGACTCAAGGTTTAACTTCTAGGACTGCTAAAAAAAGAAAACAATGCAAACCTACAACCTAATAAAACTATGAATACTAGAGTTAGCAATGCTTTGTGAGAATAACAAAATGGAAATATTTTTGTAAGCAGAAAATCATCTTTCAGAGATAATTTTAGGTATTATACCAGAAATCTTTATTTCTTTACTGTTTTATGATAATGGGTAGTTTCTTGGAGTAAAAAGTCATGATTTCATTCATTTGAAATATGCATACATATACATATAGGTGTAGTGAATGCAACCATTAATAGGAAAAAATTGTAATTATTATGCCAACAATTTATATATTTTTGAGACTTTTCAAGAACATAATTCATTGTGTTCATTAATGTACACAAGCCAAGACTCAGTGAAAACTCTGTGTGCTTATTGCCAACCATGGTTGAAGCTCTGAGGGCTGATGCCTATCATTACAAAAAGATAATGTAAAGGAACATAATGGTAAAATTACTTCATAGGTTATGACTAATACTGATTTCCTTATGCTGAAATTAATTTTTGTATTAACAAATTTTATTACAAAATGTGTAATTTGATTAGTCATATATAGATATTTAAAACTCTGTGGAACTTCTATAGTAATACTGGAGAGGAATAAAAATGACACACTTTTAAAATAATAATACAAATTGAAGTCCTATATTTAGAAACTCAACACACTAAATTATATTGTGTTATATACAGTTCCACTTTTGAAATCCATTTATGCTAATTTCTTCACATCACAAATTTGAAATGTTTTGTATGCATATGACCAAATTGCAGGTGCTCTAGGATGCACACTGTTAAGTTTCAGGACTTCTAGTAACTCATTGTAATCCAGGACATTTAAATGAGCACAGCAACTGACTTCGTGAAGACTGAAAAATTAGAGATCTTCAAGTGTAATTCAAGGAATCTGAAAAGATATTTAAAGGAGTATAGTGCGAAAAGAATCTGAAATTCATTTTTCAACTATTATTGTTCATTTATCATCTGGTTATGAAACATTATTTAGGGACATGTTCTTTAATTAAAATAAGAGTTTTAATGACAGTACTAAATAATTGATTGGAGCAATTGTAAATCCATTGTGATATTCATTTTGAACTGAATTTAAAAATAATTTTTAATTTCTAAATTTCCGTACCTTTAAATACTTTTTTTCTAAGTAGAGGACCAAGATATAAACAGATCTCTCATAAAAGTATAATAACTAAAATAAGAACTACCCAAAGAGGGAGGCTGGAGAGGTGGCTCAGGGGTTAAGCCTCTGCCTTGCAGGCGGAAGGTCCTGAGTTTGGATCCTAGACCCCACATATAGACGCCAGGCGGAAGCGGGGGCGGCCGTTTCTGGTCCTGGTGGGGTGGAGCCTGTGAATCCCGGGGCAGAGTAAACAAGGAGGTGGAGGCTTCCATGGTGGTTCCCGAATTCGCCCGTGGTTCTACACACGCGCACACATGCATACATGCACAATTGAATAAATAATAATAAAAAAAAGAACTGCCCAAAGAAAAAATAGCAACATTCAAAATGATATGCTCTATTTTGTAAAGTTTCCAAACTAAACATCCAAGGAGTTCCCATGATGAGAAGGATTAATGTATCTAAAAAATATTTATAAAAGCATGAGAACTCTAAAAGGCACAGTGCTATATTTAAAAGTAACATTAATACTTATCTGTATAATCTTTGACAAAATTTTACATTTCCTTTATTGTGTGAAAAGTTTCCATAATATAAACTTTCTCTGTGTACTCACTATTACATTGTTCATCAACAACTACTGGAAAGTACTCACTTCATTTTAGAGAATTCTTCCAGTAAGAATAGTCAATTGATAAACATTTCATAAAATCTTTCTCTGAGTAGTGTCCTATCTAAAATGATACTTAGACCATTGTTAAATTTTCAGAGTAACACTAAAGAATGTAAAAAAATTCATCATAAGATATTAATTTCAAGAAAGGTCTTTTTACCTGGCTTTTCTGAATGTAATCACCCTCATTTTCCAAAAGAATGTTGCACAATGAAGGATTTTCAAAAGCATACCTTTGGAGAAAAAAGACAAAGGAAAATGGTAATTAGAATTTTTCACAAATGTGGTGTTATGTTAATTATTTATAACAGTAAATGGTGTGTGCTTTATATGCCTATAAATCTTTTTTTAATGTTGAACCAAGAAATTGAACTCAGGTTCTTGTACATACAAGGCAGAGCCTTAACACCTGAGCCACCACTCCAGCCCTCTTTATATGCCTATAATTGAATAGACTTGATATGAAAATCTTTTAGGAGGCAGCCAGATAGAACTCAGAATAGACAACCCTGTCTGAGAGAGATGCCCCAGAGCTGTAGGAGCAACAGAAACAGAGACAAATGGAGGGGACTCAAGGTAATTCACTCAGTTTAAGAGACTCCCACAACTACTAAGGAGGCAATGGAATTAGGAAGGCAGCCAAAGGTGATTGACCATAGGGTAACCAGCCCAGATGAGTCAAAACAGACAGAAACAGAGACTTGGAACTGTCAAGAGTGCTTTGAAACTTGAATGGAAACGTACTGAAGACTATATCTGACTGTAAGAAAAGGAATAGTGACAGATACTGTACCCCTGAGCAACAGTACCACACAGAAGTGACATCTGAACACTACCATGATACAATCTTCTGTTGAACACTACAAAAGCTCACCTGATATCCAAAAGGCAACCTGAAAGAAAGATAGAGACTAAACCATCAGGCACATCCCAGATGTGTTATTACCAGTGCAGAAAGAAAATACACGGAAAACCAAGACAACATGTTTCCTCCAAAGTCAGAGATCTCGTATTATAGGCCCGCAAAAAAAGTTCCTAGAAGAACTCCCAGTCAATGAATTCAAATAAGTGATTATTAATATGCTGCAATAGCTGAAAGAAAATAGGAATACATTCCAACAGAACTGAAACAAAGTGCAAAATGAAATAAAGCCATGAAAAGACAAATAAACAAAGGGATAAAAAAAACCAAAGCAAAGTCAAACTGAAATAACAGTGAAAATAAAGAACTCGATAAGTAAAAAAAAAAAAAAAATCTCAGGGGAAGATCTAATAGAATGTATTATATGGGCTTTCAGACAAAGTTATAAATACCTGTATTCTCAAATGGAGAAACTCTGTATTCTCAGAATGGAAGAATAATAAAGAAATTACATTAGGAGATGAAAGACTGGTGGTGCAATTTAAATATCAAATTTAAATTTGATGGCAAACCCATCAGAGTGATAGCTGATTATTCAGAAAATTTAAATCCAGAAGGGGTTATCTTAAGTTGAAGGGGTTGTGAAGATGTGTTCCAAGTTTGGCAGACCACAACTATGAACCCAGACATCTATACCAACAAAAATATTTGTTAAGATTTAAGGAAAATGAAAATATCTATGATAGGAAGACTAAAGATTCGCCAAACTACAGCTCCACATAAGATATGGGAAGGAATACTTCAGAGTAATGAAGAGAATTAGCACACCAATGAAGCCGCTGGGGAGGGGGAAAGTCTAAGAGAGTTAATCATAAAAGCTCTAAGAAAATGCTATAAAGTCATCACTAATACTAGTTTCAGGAATTAATATATCAGATAATTATAGCAATGAAAATAAATAATGCATTCAATAATAACTAGATTTTAATAACAATATTTTCCTAATAAAAAGACACTGGGCAGCAGTTTGCATTAAAAGGCAGAATCCATCCTTTTGTGGCCTTCAAGAAACATGTCTCACTGTCAAAGATGCATACAACCTTAGGATAAAAGGATAGAAAGAGGAATATCAAGCAAATGGATCTAGGACAAACAGACATAGATATCCTATTATCTAAGAAAATAGAAAATAGACTTCAAACTAACACCAGTGAAAAATGATAAAGTGGGGACTTCATACTCAGTAATGGAACATTCCTTCAACTTAATATTTTAATACACACACACACACACACACACACACACACACACACACACACGCACATACCCAACAGTGCTACCAAAGTCATAAAATCAGTCCTTCTAGATGTAAAAGAATAGATTAACTTCTGTAGTATTGCTCGTCCACCAATAGACATGACATAAAGTAAAAAACAGGCAGAAAATCACTGATATTTAAAGACACCAAATCAAATCAATCAATAGATCTCTAAAGAATATTACACCCAAACCATAATACCCACATCTTTGTCAGCAGCCCATTAAATCATAGTAGTTATCACACAAAGTTGCGATCACAAGTTATCACACAAAAAAGTCTCAAGAATGCAAGAATACTGAAATAACTCCTAGTATTCTATCTGAACACAACAGAATGAAGCTATTCAAACAGAAATATAGTTGACTGAAAGCACATAAATTCATGAAGAGTCACACACTATGAATAATGATTAGATCACTAAAGGGATAAGATAAAAAGTAAAGCTGCAGTGATAACTCATGGGTTAAACCTTTACCCTACAAACAAAAGGATCTGAATTTTAAATCTCCATATTCCACATAAAAATATCGGGGGGGGATAGCAATGGTCTATACTTCAGTTCATATTAAGCAAATCTAGGCAACCCCAGAGCAAAATGACAAGGAGATAGCAATACAGGGTGATTCTTGAAGTCACCTTTGGCCCTCCACAGGCACACACACACACACACACACACACACACACACACACACGCACACACACACACACACATACACTCTCAACTGCTCTCGAGTACACAAGACACACAAAAACACACAAAATAATAAAATATAAAGCAAAACATATCATTGACCCCTCAAAGTCTAACATGAACTAAAGGCACTAGGATCCTTAGAAACAAGGGATTAATAGTCACAATAGTGTTCCTATACTTAAGGGGAACACAAGAAAGAGTTCTAGGAAATGCCACCGAGTGCTTACACCTCATCAGAGAGGAGGATTCAGAGGAAAGTTTGACATGCATTAAATGATGCTTCAGAGATGGGAGAGGGGGCACTGGGAGAAAGGGAGGGAGGGAGGAAAGGAAGGGAAAAGGGGGGAGGGAGCAGGGAGGTTCAGAGAGGGGTGGAGAGAGGGAGGAGACAGGGGTACCTATTACGTTTGTATGAGAGGAACTCTATATTCTCAGAATGGAAGAATAATAAAGAAATTATATTAGGAGATGAAAGCCGGGTGGTGCAATTTAAATATCAAATTTAAATTTGATGGCAAACCCATCAGAGTGATAGCTGATTATTCAGAAAAAAAATTAGGGGATGGTATAGTCAGTCTTTGGGGATGTAAGCTATTAATGCTTAGCTATAAAAATACTATATAAAACTTCAGTGTAATCACTTTCATTATACATTGTCATTGGAGGAATATTCAGCACAAAACTTAGAAGCTTTCTATTATAATGGAAAGAGATTATTAAAGAAAATCGCAACTGGAGAAAGGGCAAAAAATAAATAAATGTGGAGTGTTCAGCCTTAAACAGTATGTCTAAACCACCTTCTCCCCCCACAGACTCCAAAGTTCAGGGAATATCAGACAAGAGAAGATTGTAAGAGTCTGACAAAAATCAGATACATCAATCAATGGATTATAACAGAAAATTCAGAAGCAAGCTCCTTTACATTTAGCCACGTGATGTTTAACAAAGGTGCCAAACATACACACTAGGGAAAAGACATCATCTTCAAGAAGTGGTGCTGGGAAAATTAAAAATCTACATATAGAAGAATAAAAATGATACATGTGGCACAAAAGTCAACTCCAAATGGATCAAAGACCTCAATGTTAAATCTGAACTTTGAAGCCATTAGACAAAAGAGTAGTGAGTACACTTGATTTGATAGGCCCAAGTAAAGATTTTCTATATAAAGCCCCAAATGCCCAGCAACTGAGACCAATAGTCAACAAGTGGAGCTTCATGAAATAAAAAAGCTTCTTTTCTGCAAAAGAAACTGTTAATTGAGCAAAAAGATAACCCAGATAATGGGAGAAAATCTTTGTTAACTTTGAATCTGACAAAGAATTAATCTCCAGAGTACAAGGAACTCAAACTATACAAAATACTCCAAAAAACTAAACACCAGGAAAGCAAACAATTCAATTAAAAAGTGAGCCCCAGAACTAAATAGGGACTTCTCACAAAAAGAAATACAAATATCAAACAAATATCTTAAAAAATGTTCAATTTCCCTGATCAGAGAAATGAAGATTGACACTACCCTGTGTTACCATCTTACTCCAGTGAATGTTGGCAAGGATGTGGAGAAATAGGAGCACTCATTTATTGCTGGTGGGAGTGTAAACTAATAAAACCACTTTGGAGATCAGTGTGGATGTTCCTCAGAAAGTGAAAAGTGGAACTACCATATGACCTAACTATACCATTTCTAGGAATATTCTCAAAAGACTCCACATCTTGTTATAAAGACACTTGTTCATCCTTGTTCCCTGCAACTCTATTCTCAATGTCAAGAAAATGGAATCAGCCAACATGCCCATCAACAGAGGAATGGGTAATGAAAATGTGATACACACACACACACACACATACATACAATGGAATACTATTCAGTCATCAGGAAGGATGAGATTATGGAATTTGCTGGTAAAAGGATGACACTAGAAAATATAATATTGAATGAGGTATCTCAGACACAGAAAGACAAGTGCCATATACACAGATGCATTGATCTACTGATTGAAGTATTTTGCTTGGAATTCCTGTAAGGGTCAGAAAATTTGAAAGGGACCAATGAACCAGAAGGAGGGGAGAGAAGGTTAAGGTGAAATATTTAGAGGGGGAGATATAGAATACCATGGTTGGCAGGGTGAGGGAGAGAATAATGGGAGAAACACCTAAGGAGGATGAAGGGATGGGATGTAGAAGGGGTTAAGGGAATAAAACAGAAACTTTAAGAATGTGGGATGCAACCAGATAGGAACTTCCTATATTAATATGTCAAAAAATTTTTAGCTTTTTAAAAAGGAACACTAATGGACAGTTCCTATATAGAATAACACAGAGGGAGGACAAAACAAAAAATGCTCTGGATGGTTCCAACTAGAACCCAGGGGAAATTAAACAATTATAGAAGTAACTGGTATGTGATACTTTTTGATAAGTTGCTGTTTAGAGAGGCCTTAAAGGCCCCTCCCAAACATTATAGGCTTTTTGCCATTTCTCTTGGTTGCCCAAGAATTGTATGGGATCTGTGTCAACATCTCACACGTGAAAGTAGAAAGATCTCAAGAATATCTACAACTCTCTGAGAGACTGATGAGAAATTGATGGGAATGAAAAGGAGGATGCTTTCCTCAATGGTACAGCTAGTGATATATGATACCTGGAGCATAAAGCAAATGTCATCAAAGACAAACTAGATGAAAGATAGCTGATCACTAAGAGATGAAGAATCATAAGGGAAAAAGGGGAGAGATGGGACTTGGGACTAAGGGGTGACAATTGAAAATATCATTAATTCATTTTATTTATGTGTGCAACATTAAAAAATAAAACAATAGAAAAAGAAAACCATTGTAAGAGCCTGGTTCACTTAGTACGTGACCTCTGCTGCGCTGTCCTTTTCACGTATAGCCCCAGAAGACACAGCCACCACCTGACCTATCTCCCCTATTCCCTCTGATTCTCCCAATCTTTTCTGCTCCTGGTTCAGGCCCACACACATGACATGTAGTGGGCACCATACTCTTGTTTGGCTCTTTTTGATTGTAGCCCCAAAGATCCAGCTGCCACCTAGCTCACCTCCACTGTTTCCTAAGCTTTTTGTGGTCTTGGTATAGATCTGCAAAAACAGCACTGAGAGCAAACCCTTTGCTTCCTATATCCCTTTTCACTTGGAACTTCAGAACCACTTTCTCTGCCTTCTCTGACTTCTCCCAACCCCATATACTCTTGGTGCAAGCACATGCCTTGGGATTCCTTCCACCATGTTAATCACACACACAAAATTATCCAAGAACTCAGATGACATAGAAACCAAGGGTAGAAAACCATCATCCGCCAATACGGGATCCCAAGAACCTCAACATAGAATAGCTACACAACAAAACTATAAGCATCTAATTTTCAGTGATAAGAGCTTACTCAGTAAGTACCAGCATTGTTCTACAGCCAGAGAGCATCATATATCCACTGGCTCAAGTAGGAGAAGAAAACAAATGACAAAGATAGTTATTTTATTTTGTTACAGTGTTTTAAGTACTTTTTTTTTCTTTTTGTACTTTTCTGTTTTTTATTATTTCATTTGTCTACTTGTCATGGACTGTATCTCAACTTTGGAAACATAAACTGAATAATCTCCCTTTCTCCCATTAAGTTGCTTGACTATAGGTGCTTGACTATGGGTGTTATCTCACTGCAACAGATAAGAGTAACTAGTACAGAAAGGGGTGCCAAAGAAATGGGGTGTTGCTGTATAAGACCAACAGAGTGTGGTACTAAAAAGTGAAGTTGTTGTTTATGAAGCTAAAATGAGTTGTTATCTAGCAGTATTACTATTGCTGTGATGTGGCTAATGTGCCTTTAGCTGTTTTTTTGGGGGGGGAGAAATATGGAGAGCTTTGAAACTTTGAGGTGGGAAAGACTTTGCATCTTGGAGACAGGGCTGAAAGGCCATGCTATCAAGAGCTTGGAAAAGATTGATACTGTAAGAGACACAAGCAGTTGAAGACTAGTTAGTGGTGGTCTAGAGGAAAACAGAACTGTTGGAATCTTGACAAGGAGGCAAAGGGAGCAATACATTGGCAGAGTGTTTGACCTTTTGCTTTCATCCTGTAAGCTGCCTGAAGTTAAATTCGAGTGCTTGGCAGAGGAACTTTCCAGGCAATGTAGCCTTGATAGGCTTAGCTACTTTATAGTGTTCTTGTTCAGAGTTATGGTGAAAAAGAGAAAGAATCAGGCAAAAAGAAGTAAAAACTGTAAATATGAAAATAAGTCTACAGAGAAGGCAAACAGCAAAATGGTGACTACCATAGGTGAACCAAAGCCTACTGTACATTTGGATAATAGAAGAGGTACTAGCCTGAGGGCAAGATCCTTAGGAAAAGTTCCCACCCATAAAAATGAAAATTCTTTTGGAAGGGAAGAGCTGAAGGTCAGAGTTTCAAGGAATTTACCTACTCCACTAAAGCAAAGGTCCAAGAGCAATTAGCACCAAGTCAGCACCAGGAGGCTTAATCAGTCTTAATCAGCTGTCAGTGTAGGGAAACAGTCTACAACTTAAGGCTATAGTAGAACCTGGCAATGTCATCCACATGGTACTGATTTTAGAAGCATCAAAGATGAAAGAGAGAGGAGGTCCTGAATTTATACTCCAAGTTTTCAGAGAATGGCAGAATACAGGCAGCGAGTGGTAGGAAGCCTACAGTTTAGAGATCCAAGAAGGGTAATTTGTGCTGTGGCGTTAAAGCCTGATCTGCCATTGAGAAGTGAAGATGTTAGAGCTGCCAGAATCAATATCGTATATCTTCCAAGAAAACCTGGGAGTAATCAGTCCAAGAGAATGATAGTGATGTGTTTTACAGGCAGCTGCATTGGAGAGGTGGAACTAAAACCCTATGGAATTGAAATGCTTTCAACAAATGGCTCATTTGCTGGATTTGGAGCTGCAGGATTTGGAGTTTGTCCTATTGGCTTTGGATCACATTATGGGTCAATTTTCCCTGGATATGCTCCCATTCCTTCCTTTTTGAATGGGAATGTTTATTCTGTGCCATTGTATGTTGGAAGTATTTAATTTGTCTTTTGGTTTTGCAGGAGGGTTTGGACTTTGAATCTTTGGACTATGTTGGGATTACTTTTAAAAAAAGCTGAATTGTGTATGGTTTGTATAAGGAGATGAAAATGAGCCTATGGGAATCAGGCTGGAATGTCATGGCAAAAGAACACTATCTTCAAAAAACAATGCTGGCAAAACTGGGTATCCACATGTGGAAGATTGAAACTGGACCATTACTTGCCACCATGCACAAGAATCAACTCCAAATGTATCAAAAACCTTTACATTAGACTGGAGACTATAAACATTCTAAAAAGAAAGAAGAGGTAATTTTCTTGAACTGCTTGGCCTAGACCAAAAATTACTAAACAGGATGCCAATAGTTCAGGAAACAGAACCATGAACTTAAAGAGCTTTTGTTTAGCTAAAGATATTGTCAACAGAGCAAAAAGACAATCCACAGAAAAATGGATGAAAAATCTACACTAACCACTTATGTGATAGAAGACTAATATTTAAATTATACAAAGAACTCAAAAAACTAAGCACCAAGGAAATTGGCAGCCCAAGTAGAATGTAAGCCATGGAATTTAAAAGAAATTTCCCCTAGGATGAAACTGAAATGTCCAAATGTCATAAAAATGTTCATGCCTCTTGCCATGAGGGAAATGCAAATCAAAACTACACTACCCTGACATATCATCTCACAGACGTCAGAATGGCAAAAATACAAAAGACATGTAGGAGCATATGTTGGAGAAGACGTGGGGAGAAGGGAACCCTCATACATTGTTGGTGGGAATACAGACTTGTACAATCACTACAGTGATCAGTTTGTTGGTTCCTAAAAAGCTAAAAGTTAAAATGCCATATGACCCTGCTATACCACTACTGGGAATATTCCCAAACAATACTTCGTCATAATACAGTACACATGTATACTCATGTTCATTGTAGCACTGTTCACAATAGCAAAATCATGGAATCAGCCTAGATGTCCAACAGATGATTATGAACAATGAAAATGTGGCACATATATAAGATGGAATACTATAGAGTTAAAAAACATTAATGACATTTGCTGCTAAAGTGATGGAACTGAAAGAAATCATACTGAGCAAAGTATCCTAAGCACAGAAAACCAGATGTTGCATGTTCTCCCTTATAAGTGGAAACTAATTCTCAGACCCTTATAATGACACACTTAAGGGAAAATCTTTTTATTTCCTTTACAACCATGAAGGATTCGAATTAGGGAAGTAGAGCAAAGAAGACTCAAAGAGAATGAAGACAAAGGAACAAAGTTTAATAGAGAAATAAAGTCACTGTCAAAAATACCTGTAATTAGTGAAATATCTGATATATACCATAGTCAATCTCTTCCTAGTAACTGGTGCTTGGATTGGTTTGAAGTGCAGGTGATGTATTCCCCATCATGGGGGCAGGTTAGTGATTAGTTGACAGCTGGATGATGTCCCCACCCACTACTACTATGCCCTACTCCTGATCCTCCCTCTCCTTCAAGCCTACTCTTACATGAAGGTCTTTCTTTAACAGTTTCTGTATTGTTGGATAGGAGAGGATATCAACAACCAGATAGAATGCAGCCTTGTGCAGTGCACAGAATAGCAAAATGGACAACAACAAACAACCTGAATACAGAACTCCAGCAATTCTACAATGATCACCTGGTACCAGGCTAGTCATATCTCTCCCCATCCAGAGGCTCAGGGAACTTTGCAGAAGAGGGGAAAGTAAGAGTGTAAGAGTCTAAAGATTGAGACTACATTGGTAGACAGGTCACTCCACTCAAGATAGGGTAGCCACAGCCAGTAACTCATAGCAATTGGACTCGATCTCATCAGACTTGCACAGTGGTGGACATGTCAACATGCCCCCCATGGATTGGCATGGATCTCAGGAGAAATAGTTTCAGACAGTAGGATCCTGAGAGCCAAGGGGTCAGAAAACGGTAGGGGAGTACCCATATTAGTGGGCTGCACAAGAAAGGGCCTCTCTGTCACAGAAGCATGAACCCCAATGACAACAGATGATACAGAGGGATTCATCAAACCAAAGGACAGGAAAGCAGAAGTGAGTTGACTGGGCCCACATAGGGATGGGAGGATTGGTGTGTTCAAGCATATATGAAATGAAGCACAGAAATGATGAAGAAATCCAAAGTGAAATAAGCTAGAAGTGAAAAATTTGAACCATCTAAGAATTCAAAACAAAATACTGGAAATAGAACTAACCAAGTAGAAGTCAGAATATCATATATGGAAGAGAAGATTGGCGAATTTAATATGTCAATCAAGAAGGGATAAATTTAAAAATGTTCATGGAATTGGGAGGGAAGAGAAGGAGGAATAGAGGGGGAATGAGGGAGACAAAAGCATGTATAAAAATGTTAACTAAATAGATTTATTAAAAAAGACAAGAATCCCTGAAAATACATCTCCTCCCCAAGTCACCAAATGCACATCATGAACACTGAAGGTAATTCAGCAGGTATCAATTAAGAGAGCAACTATCAAGACACTGAATTTAAAATATTAAGTATAGCTGTGAGCAAGCAGTTCCAAGAGAGCATGAATAAATGCCTAAACAAATATGAAAAGGAATAAAATATATTCAAGAAAGAAGATGAAGTAAAAACAATCAACTAGACAAATATGAAAAGGAATAAAATATATTCAAGAAAGAAGATAAAGTAAAAACAATCAACTAGATATAGAGATAAAGCTGAAGTTTTGAAAACTAACAGTAACACTGTAAAAAATCCAAGCATATATGAAATGAAGCACAGAAATGATGAAGAAATCCAAAGTGAAATCAGCTAGAAGTGAAAAATTTGAACCATCTAAGAATTCAAAACAAAATACTGGAAATAGAACTAACCAAGTAGAAGTCAGAATATCAGATATGGAAGAGAAGATTGGTGAATTTAATATGTCAATCAAGAAGGGATAAATTAAAAATGTGCATGCACAAGGTTAGTTAAATATATGCAAATCAATAAATGTAATCCATCACAAAACCAATCCAAAGTGCAAGACCACCTGACATTCTCATTAGATGCAGAAAAAGCTTTTGACAAGATCAAACATCCTTTTATGATCAAAACCCTAGAGACAGTTGGAATGGAAGGAACCTTTATCAACATAATAAAAGCTGTATACAACAAGCCAGCAGCAAGGAATATATTCAATGGGGAAAAACTTGAAACAATCCCACTTCGATCAGGAACTAGAAAAGGCTCTCTACTAGACACTCTCACCACTTTTATTCAATATTGCACTTGAAGTCTTAACTGGAGCCATCAGACAAGAGAGGGAGATAAAAGAGATCAAGTCATCAAAGAAGAAGTCAAATTATCTCTATTTGCAGATGACATGATTGTATACCCAAGTGATCCTAAAAACTCCACCAGGAAACTCCTAGAACTAATACAGAAGTTCAATAGGGTGGCAGGTTGCAAGATAAACGTGCAAAAATCAGTCGACTTCCTACATATCAAGGATGAAAAAAGTGAAAAAGCCCTGAGAGAAACAATCCCATTTACTATAGCCCCTAAAAAAATGAAATACCTTGGTATAAACCTAACCAAGTGAGAGTAAGAAGCCTTTATAATGAAAACTTTAAAACCCTGAAGAAAGAAATTATAGAAGACACCAGAAGGTGGAATGACCTCTCATGCTCCTGGGTTGGAAGAACAACATCATAAAAATGACCATCCTACCAAAGGCAATATACAGATTCAATGCTATACCAATTAAAATCCCAAAGCAATTCTTTAAAGAAATTGACGAAACCATCTCAAAATTCATATGGAAACACAGAAGGCCCAGGAGAGCAAAAACAATCCTGAGTAACAAAAACTCTGCTGAAGGCATCACCATATCAAATCTTAATCTATACAACAAATCCATAGTAATAAAAACAGCCTGATACTGGCTCCAAAAGAGACATGCAGATCAATGGATAAGGGTTGAAGATCCAGATATAAGCCCACACAACTATAGCCATTTGATCTTTGTCAAAGGGGCCCAAAAATTCCAATGGAAAAAGAATAACATCTTCAACAAATGGTGAGGGCAAAACTGGATATCCACATGCAGAATAAGATTAAAACTGAATCTGTACTTGTCACCATGTACAAGAATTAATTCCTAATGGATCAAGGACCTCGATATAAGCCCAGAGACTATAAAAACCATAGTTGAAAGGGTATGGAACTCCCTTGAGCTGATTGGACTGGGCCAACAGTTCCTAAATGGAAATCCAATAGCACAGTCACTACAACCAATACTCAACAGATGGGATCTTGTGAAATTAAAGAGCTTCTGTTCAGATAAAGAGATTGTAACTCAAGCACAAAGGCAACTCACAGAACGGGAGAAAATCTTCATTAACCACATATCTGATAGAGCTCTATTATCTAGAGTACACAAAGAACTTAGAAAACTAAACACCAAGGAAATAAATGGGCCAATTAAAAAATGGTTCTTGGAACTTAAAAGAAACTTTACCAGGAACGAAATTAAAATGTCTAACAAGTATTTTAAAATATGCTCCACATCCTTAGCCATCAGGGAAATGCAAATCAAAACCTCCCTGAGATATCATCTCACCCCAGTCAGGATGGCAAAAATCCACAATACAAACAACACCAAATGCTGGAGAGGATGCGGAGAGAGGGGAATGCAGGTTCATACAACCACTCTGGCGAGCCGTCTGGTGATTCTTAAAGAAGTTAAAGATTGGAATGCCATATGACCCTGCGATTCCACTTTTGGGAATAACCCCCCAAACAGCAAAAATTCTCCTCAATAGCACAAGCACAACCATGTTCATAGCAGCCCTGTTTACAATAGCAAAGTAATGAAATCAACCCAAATGTCCAACTAGTTGACGAGGGGATAAGGAAAATGTGGTATATTTATATAATGGAATACTACTCAGCCATGAAAAATGATGAATTACTGGAATTTGCCGGGAAATGGATGGAATTAGAAACAATTATATTGAGAGAAGTATTCCAGACACAGAAAATTATGAGCCGTATGTATTCCATAATAGGTGGATCCTAATACCAAACCCACTTAGAGAGACACTCAAAGGTAAATCTCTGTAATATCTACAGTAATTGCAAAGATTATAAACAGAAGGGAAGGGGAAGGAGAGGTCCACCAGAAACAAGGAGAGAGGGGATCATGTTACAGCAGAGAAAATAGACCACCATCAAGGACTGCAAGTAAGTAATGAGACATCTGGTTAAGTTCACAGACTTTTCTTCCTGATCATTTGCAGCTGAGGGGGTATGATCTCACCAGAAGGAGAGGGCATATAGTCTGGCAGATAGAAAGTAACCATTTTTCAAATGGGTGATTGACCCCTCTCTCACTGAGCTCTCCTACTTTTATTCCATCTACCTTTGAATGTACTCTTATAATAAGACTCTATTTTTAACAGCTTTTTATCTCTGGCCAGGGGGTGACATCCAATACCCATCAGGATGGAGCCAAGGGCAGTGCAAGAGCACCAAAACTGAAAAAAAAATCAACAAACCATAATTCAGAACATCAGAGACTCTATATCAACCACCTGGAACCAGGCCAACCTAATCTCTCCCCATCCTGAAGCTCAGGGAAATTTGCGGAAGAGGGAGTGGTAAGATTGTAAGAGCACAAGGATGGGGAGGAGTAATGATATGCAAGATACTCCACACAAGTTAGGTCCAAAGCAATTAATAGGACTTTGTATGATCTGCTCAATGCCCAACACATTATTGACCCCTCAAAGTCTAGCATGGACTAAAGGCACGAGCTAGAGATTAACAGCCACAATAGTGTTCCTATACTTATGGGGGACACTAGAAAGAGTTCTAGGAAATGCCACCGAGTCTTACACCTCATCAGAGAGGGGGGCCCAGAGGAAAGTTTGATTATAGCATTACAGGATGCTCTAGTGATGGTGGGGAGGAGGCACTGGGAGATAGGAAGGGAGGGGGGAAATAAAGGGAAAAAGGCAGAAGGGAACTAGGGGGTCCAGGGAGGGGTGGAGGGAGGGAGGGGATCGGTGTATCTATTAAGTTTGTGTGAGTGGAAATAAATAAATAAATAAATAAATAAATAAATAAATAAATAAATAAATAAATAAATAAATAATTTTTTAAAAATTTGACTCTAAAACAGAAGAGCTGGGCAAACATAGCATAAGATCATAAGGCCATATTTCAAAATTTATATCCCATGCTAATGTAAAATCTAAATGTTGAATCAAGATGAAATAAATGATTCAGATGAGCATAGAATAATTACAAACCTCTCAGCTTAAAAAAATCAATCAGCAATGGATGAATTCAGTACAGAATACCCTCAAACCCTTTCTCTTAAATCATAAACCAAATAAAAACACATCACAAACGACAATTTTTACACCCATCACACTAATGAACACAAGTGCAAAATTCCTCAGTGAAATTCTTACTAACTAAATACAATTCACCATACTCAAATCAGGTTCATTCCAGAAATGGTTTATCATGTATAAATCAAGAAATTCATCACATTAGCAAACTCAAAGCCAAATACCATGTAATCCTCTTAATAGATGTACAAAAGATTTTTGACAAGATTCAGCATCCTTTCATTTTAAAATCCTTGGGGAATATATGAAGGAAAATACCTCAACAGAATAAATACAACACACCTAAGGCGGACTTCTTTCTAAATGGGAAGAAATTTGAAGCACTCTGCTCTGTAATGATTACTCTAAACTGTTGCTGTGAGAGAGCATTCAAAGTCAAGCAACTTAAGGGAGAAGGATTTATTCAACTTATGGTTCCAGAAGGGAGAAAGAGTCTTTCATTCCAGAGAATACATAGCTAGTGGCTGAAGCTGAAGTTAGGCTAAGTCACACAAATATCATGGAGGTTCAGAGATGCTCAGTTCAGTAGGCCAGTGGATGACAGCTAAGGTTAGAGAAAGTCTCTCTCTTCTAAGTCCTCTGATCTATGGTTCCTTTTATCTGTCCACTACTAGGAGGTTCCAATTAGATCCAGGGCTGGTCTTTGCATTGTAAATGTTGATCTGGATAATTTTTTCAGGTGGTGTCACATTTATCTTAGTTAATGCCAGGTGTGGTCAAGTTGACACCTAAGATTAACTATCACACACTCCTACTTAGATCAGGAATGAAACAGGCTGTCCATTCTCACCATGCTTATTCAATATTATTCACTAGGTAGAGTGGTAAGGTAAGAGAGGGAAATGTAAGAGATACAAACAAGGAAGAAAGAACTTATTTTGTGTATAGGTCTTTCACTTTCTAGGTTATCCATGGCACCGATTCTCCCATTTTTAACTCAACTTCTTTGTCCCTGACAAAGAAGTCTACTGATGTTTGTATGTTGATTTTGTAGACTGCCACTTTACTGAAAATGTTTATTATTTCACTTTCTTGGTGGAGCCAAGGAATCTCTCAAGTATAGAATTATATATCAGGAAATAGGGATTACCATATCGATGAAATAAATTAAAGAGGATATTTGGTGGAAAGATTCCCAATCTCATAGATTGGTGGGACTAATATTGTGAAAATTACCATCTTATAAAAGGTAATTTACAGATTCGATGCAATCTAAATCAAAATTCTAATGCAATTCTTCACAGAAATTGGAAAAATCTACCTCAAAATTCATATGGAGACACAAAAAGCTCCAATTATCCAAAATAATCATGAGTGATAAAAACACTGTAAGAGGTATTACAATATTTCATTTTAAGCTATAATACAGTACAATTGTAATAAAATGGCCTGATGCTGCCTGAGAAACAGATAAACCAAACAATGGAGAACCTGACATAAGCCCACACACCTACAGCCACTCAATTTGTCATAAAGTGCCCAAAATGCATCTTCAACTAGTGGTGCTGGGAAAACAGATATCTAGATGTAGAAAAATGAAAATTGATCATTACTTTTCACCTTGCACAAAAATCAACTCCAAATGGATCAAAGACCTCAACATTAAATCTGTAACTGACACTTAGAAAATAGGAAGCCATCTTGAACTGATACATCTAGGTAAAGACTTTCTGAGCAAAACTCCATTTCCACTAAAAATAAGACCAACAATTAACACGTGGACCTAAGGAAATTAAAATGCTTCTCTTCTGCAAAAGAAACTGTTAATCATGCAAAAAGGCAAGCCACAGAATAGGGAGAATAATCTTTGCTATGTATTTTACAGATTTAATCTGCAGCAGATATAAAGTACTCAAAATTTTTTACATCAAGAAAGCAAAAACCCAATTAAAATGGGCTTTGGACTTTTCACAAAATGAATTCAAATACTAAGGGAATATCTCAAAAATTGTTCAACTTTCCTGGTCATCAAGGAAATGCAAATTAAGATTACTCTGAGACATCATTTTACTCATATTAGAATGGCTAAGATCAAGATGGCAACATCAATGAATGCTACTAAGGATATTGAGAAAGGGGAACACTTAATCATTGTTGGTTGGAGTGTAAACTGGTACAAACACTTTGGAAAGCAGTTGAAGATTTCTCAGGAAACTGAAAATGGAACTACCCCTTCTACCACCCCTGAGAATAGTCTTAAAGGACTCTACATCTTATTAAAGAAACACTTATACATCCAAGTTCATTGCAGTTTCATTCACAATAGGAAGGAAATGGAATCAACCTACATGTCCACCTGGCAAGAGGTGACCATTGATATAATAGTGGCATGAATTTAAAGGGGGGGCAACCAAGAGCTTTCTGATTGGATTTAAGACCCATTTTGTGAGGGCAGGGATCACATTCCTGGTACAACAAATCAGAATAAGAACCTATGAAAGGGGAGTGCATGGACCCTAGGATGTATACAAGCTATTATGACTTAGCTTCAACAACACTGTTTTTTGAACTGCATTTTAAACATCTACCATTATACTCATAGATTGGAAGAGCACTCAACACTCAATCTAGAAGTCTCTTCTGTAATGGAAGGTATTTATTTATTTATTTATTTATTTATTTATTTCTTCCAGTCATACAAAGTTGATAAGTACCCCATCCCCCTCCTTCCCTCCACCCTTCCCTAGATCCCCTTGCTCCCTCCCCCCTTTTCCGCTTCCTTTCCCCCGCCCCTTTCTCCTAGTGGGGGTCCCCCCCCCATTCCTGGAGCATCCTTTAGTGTGCATGTAAAACTTCCCTTTGGGTCCTCCTCTCTGACGAGGTGTAAGGACTCAGTAGTATTGCCTAAAGCTGTTTTTGTGTTCCCCTTTAGTATAGGAAAAGTCCCAACAGAAAAAAAGTGCAGAAAATAAGTGATGGCAGACTGCTTACACTAAACAGAACATCTAAGTTCACCCTGAAGATAAGAGACCATCATGGAAGATGGAGTAGTGTGATTGTAAGAGCCTGAAGGGTAGTAGAAATGTAGTCAGACATTATCTTTTAGACAAGATAGAGTTGTTACATCTATTAATTTACTACAACTGATGTATATTTTCATAAGACTGGCATTGCATAGACCTATCAATATTTCATTATGGTAGGGTAAAGATCTCAAGAGCCTCACATTTTTCTGAGATTCTGATAAGAGTTACTGCTGATTGGGGGAGGGTAATTTCCTCAAAGCTATACTTACTGATACAAGGTTCATGCTCCAGAAAATATTCAGGACATGTCATCAAAGGCAACCGAGAAAAAACTCAGTGGCAACTAATGCAAAAAGTCAGAAAAGAGAGGGAGACTACAGAGAAGAAGAAAGGATGTAATAAGAAGAGGATTGGGGTTAGGATTGGGGATTAAAAGGTGTGAATGTCCTGTTAAATTAGAGTCTTGTTATAAGAGTATATTCAAAGGTAGATGTAATAAAAGTCTGGCCAGGGGGTGACATCCAATACCCATCAGGGTGGAGCCAAGGGCATTGCAGGAGCAGCAAAACTGAAAAAAAAAATCAACAAACCATAATCCAGAACATCAGAGACTCTATATCAACCACCTGGAATCAGGCCTGCCTAATCTCTCCCCATCCTGAAGCTCAGGGAAATTTGCGGAAGAGGGGGCAGTAAGATTATAAGAGCACAAGAATGGGGAGGAGTAATGATATGCAAGATACTCCACACAAGTTAGGGCCGAAGCAATCATATTTGGACTTTACATGCTCTGTGCAATGTCCAACACACTATTGACCCCACAAAGTCTAGCATTTGCTAAAGGCATTAGGATCCTTGGAGGCAAGGGATTGACAGCTTCAGTAGTGTTCCTATACTTAATGGTAACACAGGAAAGGGTTCTGGGAAACCCTCGGAGAGGAGGACCCAGAGGGGAGTTTGGCATGCACATTAAAGGATGCTCCGGGGATGGGAGGGGGAGTCACTGGGATATGAGGAGGGAAGGGAGAGGGGAGGGGGTACAAGGGGATAGGGGGTTGGAGGAAGGGGGGACCAGTGTACCTGTTAAGTTTGTATGCGTGGAAATAAAAAAAAGGTAGAGAAAATGATATCAAGAAAAAGCAATTCATGAAGCCATTCTGAATATAAAAGATAGAGAACTCACCAGAAAAATGTTCAACAGTCAACTGGCAGAGCCAGTCAGTTTATATTGCTGCATTTCCAAGGCTGAGCATACTTAGAGAAAAAGACAACCAGAAATCAGAAGGCTCAGGAGAGAGTGAAGACGAAAGACTAAAGGAAACAGAGTGAAATCACCATTCAGTGGTGCTACTTTCTGTGCCCCTCAATTGTGAGGAACAACTGAACTAATCTCTAATTTGTTAGCTATCAAGTAATCTTTCTGACTCATTCTAGTTTTGACATTTTAAACATATTTTGTTGAAATATAATTTAAGTCCAATTATTCAAAATTTTAACCACTATTTATTACTCAAATCTCATTCTATCTGATTATGTAAGAAAGAGGCCAGTGAAATAGTTCAGCAGGTAAGGTGCCTACTCACAAACCTGATGACCTGAGTCCCATCCTCAGAAGCCTACATGATAAAGGGAGAGAACTGGCCTCCACTGTATTCCATGGCATGTGTGTGGGTTTTATTTTCTTTCTCTACTAGTAAATAAAATATTTTTAAAAGAATGTAAAAAAAAGGTGTGAATGTCATCAATTTACTACATTCACATAAAAAACACTCAAAAAATAAAAAAAAATAAGAGCCTGAAGAGGGACAAAGGTGCATCCAGACATTATCTTCTGGATATGACAGAGCTCTTGCATCCACACATCCACTGTAGCTCTGTATAGTTCCATAACACCTGCATGGAATTCATTCTATCAACATGTCACCATAAAAGGGAATTATCTCAACAGCCTCCACACCTCCCTGAAGACTGATGGGTATTAATACTAGTGGTATTACTGATGGTAATTACTGATGGCAATACTGGTAGTTAATACTGATGCTTTCCTCAGTGGTATACCCACTGGTATATTATTTATGTACTGGACATTTACTCAGGCACATGTCATCAATGGTAATCCAGATGAAACATGATAGAACATACATTAAAAAATTCATGAAAATAGGTGGGAGACTGACAGAGAAGAAGAAAGTTTATACTGAGTAAAGGAGAAGTAATGTAATTGGGAATTAAAGTGTGAAAACATCCCAATTTACTGCGCTTATGTACAAACCCTAATATATATATATATATATATATATATATATATATATATATAATCAGAATGAATACCTAACCAAAAAAAGGAAGTTGGTAGCTTCAAAACAAATGATAAATATTCATTGTACTTTTGCCCATATAATAAAAGCTTTTTTTCACAAAAATAAAACATAAAGTATAGGGCAGACATAAAAAAATATAAGCAGAAAGGGGTAAAGAGAATATATCACAGTTGCTTCTTCTGAAAGATAAGATTGATGAACGCTTAGTGAATATAATCAAAATTAGAAAAGTTTGCAAAATTAAAATGAGAAATGAAAAGGGAGTCATCATCAAAATAGATAACAATAGATGCATAAAATTGTAAGGGCATATTTTAAAAACTTGTGTTCTGTTAAATTGGAAAATATTCAAGGAATGGATGAATTTCTAAAGGAATATGTCCAACCAAAATTAAACCAAGATGAAATAAATAATTTAAACATATACATCAATATGATTGAAGCCATAATAAAACATCACCCACACTTAAAAATAGGCTGAGACAGAATGTACTGAATGAAGAATTCTATCAAATCATCTAAGAAGAACTAACTTCAACACTACTCGAATTATTCCATAACATGGAAAAGGAATAAATGTTTTAAAATGCTTTTATGAAGCCAGTATCACCCTGATACTAAAACAAGACAAGGAAACATGGAAAAAAGAAAACTGCACCTTGATCTTCCTAATGAACAATGATGCAAACATTCATGAAAATTACTTGACAACAGGATTCTATATTACATCAAAGAGACCACTCATCATGATTTAATTGATTTCATTAAAATGAAGGAATAGTTCTAAATACTTAATGAATAACTTTAATCATATAAATGCCCATAAGTCTCTCCCTATTTTATAGCTCAGGAACCTTGCAGAAGAGGGAGTGGTAAGACTGTAAGAGCCTAATGATTGCGAGATCCACTGTTGGACAAGATAGTCCAATTAAGACTGGGCTGTGGCAGCCAGGAACTCACTGAAATGAGATTTGACCTAACCTTACCTGCAGGCAGGTATAAGGGAATACCAATATTAGTTGGTGGCCTAAGGAGTGCCCCCTCCATCACAGAGGTCTAAACCTCCACTAAAGTATACATTTCAGAGGGCATTCTGGAGCCATATAAGCTGATGGACAGGAGGATGGGAGAGAGCAGATGGGGAGAGAAGATGGGAAGGGGAAAGAGGAAGGAAAAGGAGAAAAAAGGGGGAAAGGGAAGGAGGTGAAGATACCTATTTCACTCAGCGTCTATAATTAAGTAAAAAAAAAAAAAAGACAGAGTTTATGTGAAGATCCCAATAGATGCAGTAATGCTTTTGACAAACTCAGTATCACTCATGATAAAAGTCACAGAAAGATTAAGTATGAATTGAGTCTAATAAAGCTTAAATGTGACAAACTTAAAACCAACATCACGCTAAGTGGAGAAAAACTCAAAGCAGTCTACTGATATCGGGAACAAAGCAAGGATGTCTATTCTCTACAATTTCTTCAATATAGTGTTTAAAGTTCTATCTAGAAATTACAGGCAAGGAAAATGAAAAGGATATAATAGGAACAGAAGTTAAAGTATCCCTATTTGGAGATGATATGATTCTATATATAAGAAACTCTAAAGACTCCAACAAAATACTTTTTCAATGTTTCAATAAAGTAGCTGAATACAACACACACACACACACACACACACACACACACACACACACACACGCACAAGAGCACACATTCATCATCAACTTTTCTATTTACCAATGATAAGTATACTGAAAAACAAATATGTAAATACTTGGTCAGATTTACCCCCAAATACTAGGAAATCTAATCAAGGAAACAAAAAGTACCCTACAATGAAAAGTTTATGACATTGAAGAAAGAAATAACTAAATAAATTTATGAAAATTCTTCATAGACCAAAACACATATCACAGAACCATTCCTAGTTTCAAGTTATACTGTTGAGTCATAGAAATAAAAACAACACTATACTGGGGAGAAAACAGATAGATTGATCAATAGAATGGAATAGAGGCCTTAGATGCAAATCCATGCCATTACAACTATCTGATTTTTACAAAGATGATAAAAATACTCAGTGAAGTCAAGATAGCATCTTCAAGGAATAGTACTGGGAAAACATGAAACTAGGTGCTTATCGCTCAGTCTGTATAGCTCAACTATGAAGCAATCTAACCTCAAAATAATGCCTAATACTTTGAAGTAGGGGATATGCTCCAGCACATGGCACACAGTGAAGACTTTCTGAATAGGAAATAAGACCAACAATCAATAAATGGGATCTCATGAAGCCAAAGAGTATCTGTGCAACAAACAAACTTGTCAACTGAGTGAACTGAAGAAATATTTTCCACCTCCACAGACAGAGGATTAACATCAATAATATTAAACATCATTAGCTATCAAGGAAATTTAGATAAGGTTCCACATTACATGTAAAAATTATTGATATATTTGATGATTTTTTTTATTTGGCAATAAAAGGAACAGTGTTTCTCATTCCATGATATTTTTTGGATTCTTGATTTTTGTGCCAAATTTTGCAATATTTTTATTGATATGTATGAAAAATATTTAGTTTTGTTTATATACTTAATGGTGGTAATTTAAACTATCTTTCTAAAATAAGCATTGATACTCTTCCTTGGTAGTAGACTAAAAAGTAATAAGTAGTTCTTTTTAAAGGATAATTGTAGTATAGAACATCAGTACATGAATATATATATATAATTTGTGTGTGTGCGTGTGTATGTGTGTGTATACTTGTGGATGTATATGTGTGTGTGGGAATAGAAGAGGACACTATGGATAACTGTGTAGGCCCAAGGATGACTTGGGGAAGGAATCATTCTGGATTGCTCTACCTTCTTACTGCTTTGTTCTAGGGTTTCCCAAACTCCATCTTCCAGGGTCAGAGATGAAGGCCACCATCACTGGTATTTTTACATGGGATCAGGATTTGAATTCGGATCATTTTACTTATGAGGCAAAGGCCCTGAGCCATCTCTCCAGGCCCTGAAATTCATTTTCTTTTCTTTTTTTTTAATTAAAATATTTCTTCTTGTATTTTGACTGACTTTCAGTATCATTGGTGATCAAAAGGAATTGTTTGGTGCAGCGATACTGAGCTTTCACTCTAATTTTTTTTGAAATCTTTTCATTACTGCTAACAAATATTGAGCACAGATTTACATGAATTCCAGTCTCATTGTGTCCATTTTTATGACAATGCCTATCTAAAGCATAATTTGAGAAGAAACCATAGTTTGTAAGTAGGTTGTTACATATGAATGCCTGCCTTTGAATAAAAGAACAAGCTCATTAAAAAAATCAAATGTAAATGACCTCTTTTCTAACTAGTTAGATAGCAGTATATGATGATTTGCCTGAACTGTTAACACTTGGGATATGAACCTCTGAGCACCTCTATTTAGTTAAAGCTGGCCTTAATTGTTTTAATTGGAGTGGGAAAACCTGCCTGTTGTCCATCACACCATTCCTTAGGCAAGTTGGTGTGCATAAAGATATGGCCTGGATAGAGATGACTGGCATACAGTAGATTTTCCTCTTTTAGTTCTTGACTTTGTATATGGTATGGCTAGTTTATTCAGCTCTTGCTGGTGTAAGTCTCCTTACCATGATAGTCTCTTATTAGATATTGTAAACTGGAATATTTAGAACAAGTTTTCTTAAAAAACTATAGGCCAGAGTTAATGTACAAGTAAAATTAATTTTCTGAATTGATCTTATATGCGGTACTGCTTGACCCAAGTACTACATATGATCCTCTTAGTGTTTTTACAAGAATAAGAGAATGTATTATGGAGGCAAGGCAAATTGACAATTGAAATAATGGAGTGGCTATTTGTTAATAATGAGATCATGGAAGCATTAGTCAACTTTTTCAGGAAAAACCATTGCTTAATTATTAAAATAAAACCACAGGTACTTAAAAAAACCATTATTTTATGTTAATGTATACTATGTGTTAAACAAGTAATATGGAATCCAGTTCAAAGTAGAACACAAAGCAAACAGCAATTTCTTCCTGTGTGTCACATAATCAGTTGACATTTCTTTTCTGAAACTCAATAAATCCTACCCTTCAGAATGGGTGTCTTCAGAGATGCTCTCACTGACTAAAAAGATAAAATATATTTCAGTAGATAGCATTTAACACTAAAATATTAAAAAGATATTCATACCTGGAAATTTTTTATGACATCAATACATTATTGAAAATATCTATTAAAGTCTCTCACATAACTGTATTTATTGTATAAAGAAGGAAACAATGAAATTTATCAATATATGATACTAAAAGTAAATAGCCATGTACAATGACCATAATCTCAACTGAATTCCATCAGACTGATGGAAAATGATTTAATTACCAGCATTTATGCCCTATCATAAAAACGAAAGTTATTTTTCTCTTGGACTAATGGTACTATGAGCAGTTCTAAAATGGTGCACAACTTTTTTTAAATGACACGGCACAGAATCAAGTGAAGCTGTCGAGGTTGGGATAAAACAACCTATTGCAAAATAGGATAAAAGACAGGTTGATTTTGTGTGTTGTTAGTCGAGCATTTTCTTGGTATATAGGAGATACAACTTCAATACTCACACGATCTGACAACAATTGCAAATTTTAAATTATCGATGTGTAGATGTTTTTTGACCTATATTGTACTCATACTCTAATGTTATCATATATGTCAGATATCACATGACAGACTACAATTTTGAAAGCACAAGCTTTGAAGATTGTCTCTTGTTGCTATATCATCTATCTGGCCTGTATGGAACAGTATGATTCAGATAGTGCTCTCTAGTAAAATACAATACCATAACTCTTAATCCTTCTCATTACTCAGAACATTTCTGTAGAAATAATGCATTTATAGTGTAAGACATTTGTTCCATATTAGGCTAAAATAAAAGGAAAAAATAGGTTTGATGGTACAGAAAATTGGTAGATCATATTTTTTCTTGCAAGAAATCTTGGGTTCAGTCCCTTGCACTGACAACAGACATTGTAAAGATTTAGTTATATATCCAGTGAAAATATCACACTACTTAGTAGAGCAAGAAGATGCCATCATATAATTAACCATCACAATACAACATATGGTTGTAGTAGCCTTAATTGAAGAATTTGAAAAAACAAAAACCAAATTATTATAATTTCATATGTAGAAAAAATGTAAGATGATGGATAGTGCATTTTGTTTCACTGTTACAAACCATGTTTTAGAAACTTAAGTAGCAATATAACCACATTCACTGAATGTGATATATTCATTATAAAGGTAAAGTAAAAGTGTGTTTTGACAAGTCCAATTAGTATAGTGTGACTATTGAGAAAACTGGCAATGCTAAGGTTTTTATTCTTTTTTTGTGAATGAAATATACATTGTACTTCAAGAGACTGTGGGCCAAATAGAAACGGAGACATGCCAGCCCAACACCCTAGTTTTTAAAATTATTTTATGTATATAAAGACTTCAAATGCCCATATTTAAAATTTCAGACAATGTTTTTGTACATTATCTTTTTAGATAATCCTGAAGTTAGTACACACTTGTCTTTCTAAATTTAACCTTTTAAAGATTAAAATTTTCTTTCTGTGAGATTTTTTAAATATAAGAAATGATTAAGGAGAGTAATTAGTATGAAGAAATCTTACCTATATGGTTACTTTGTTTGTTTTCAGGTAATGACTCCACATAATCCAATAATATACACACTCTGCATTGTATAAAATTAGCACATAAGATTATCTTAATGTTAATGTGAAAAATATTTGTCAAATACATTAAACTCATAAGAGTATTTCAAGCATCAGAGGTATTATCAAAATGCTTTTTACCACAACCTTTCAAATTTATAAACTTTAATTTTTATTAAACTTGTAATTAAAGAATGCAAAAATAAAGTGAAATAATAATTAATAAAGGGCAATTTTGTTCAGTCATGGTGTAGGCTAACTTGATACAAGGGAAGAAAGTGCCTTAGCTTAGAGTAGTTCTAAATATTTAATCAACGTGTTTTCTCTTGGTCAACTTCTCTCTTAGTTTTATAACAAAGACTTCTAAAACTCACGATTTTACACTTTAGCTCACTAGATTGCTATGATCAGTTAGCAACATAAACTGTGGACAGAGAAATACTAAAACAATAGAATAACTTGCTTCTTAATGATGAACAATTTACAGTTTCAAATAAAAGCCAATGTATGTTTCACAATAGGGTCCACTATTCAAATGCAACAGATAACAAAAAATGTCACTAAGTCTGATCATTTTCTGTTCTATTTGTTATCAGTTATAGTTCAGTGTTGAAATTAGGGAAAATAATGCTCACTATTTACTGAATGAGTCAGTCAACACAAGGTGAGAAAAATAAGCTACAAGATATGGGTTGGTTTATTTTAACTCTCCCTCTGAACTAGCAGATTTTTGTCACAACAATGTTTAATTTCCATGTTTATCTTCAAATCATTTGGGGAAAAAATCCTCTTTTACCCAAATATCTTCCCATCCTAAATAAAAACTCAGGGAACCTTGTGGAAGAGAGGGCGGCAAGATTGTAAGAGCCTAAAGATGGGGAGAGAGTACCAACGATATGCAAGATACTCCAAGTCAGGGCTGCAGTAGTCAGGATATAGCCACAATGCGATTGGACTTTGCCTGACCTGCACAATAGCTGACATGTCAATGACCCCCAAAGTCTAGCACAGATCACAGGGGAGAAGGCTTCAGGCAGTAGGATCCTTAGAGGCAAGTGTAAATCAGTCATAATAGAGTTCCCATGCTAGTGGGCAGCCCAAGAAAGGGCCCCAAGTTATGCCACTGTGTCTTGAACCCTTGCTAGGATAAAGGACTCACAGGGAGGTTCAGTGTCCACAAAAATGGATGCTCTGGGGGTGGGAGGGAGGAAGGAGAGTAAGAGGAAGGGGGAGGAGGTAAAGTGCAATAGGGGATGATGGGGAAGGGGAGGTAAGAGGGAGAGGAGAGGGAACCTATTGAGCTTGTATGATAAGGCAAAAATAAAATGTGTAATAATAAAAAAATAAAATAATCCTCTTTTAAACATACAAATGAGACATGAAAGATCTTAGCTCTTGAGTACAGAAAGCTAATCAATTTAGATTCACAGAATTCTTTATTTTTTCCACTCACATGAACTTGATAGGTACCCCATTCCCCTCCATCCCTCCACCCCTCCCTGGATCTCCTTGCTCCCTCCTCCATTTTCCACTTCTTTTCCCCTCTCCCTCCCTTTCTTCCAGTGCCTCTCCCTCCTATTCCTGGAGCATCCTTTAGGGTGCATGTCAAACTTTCCTCTGAGTCCTCCTCTCTGATGAGGTGTAAGGACTCAGTAGCGTTGTCTAGAGCTCTTTCTTGTGTTTCACTCTAATGTAGGAACACTATTGTGGCTGTTAATCCCTTGCCTCTAAGGATCCTAGTGCCTGAGATTCACAGAATTCTGTTCAGTATGTTCCTTGTGAGGTAGACGTACAAAATTCACAGCAAGTAAATTGGTAGATCTTCATAATATGAAAAAAATTCACTTGGGTTGTAAATCAAATCTTGGCACCTTCCTTAGAAATAGCGATATAACATCTTTTCACAACCCGAATTATTCCATAGAAAATGATAAAAGCCTCTGTATATGGACCAATATTAGAAAAGATTCTTCTAATGTTGTTTGATTTATGTGTTAGTGTAGCATGCTCACTTCTTACACTAAAAGGCGAAAAGACATATTCCTTAAAGACAATTTTATGTTTTTCTGTGATAAGATATCAGGATCACTTTAATAAGTGATAAAGGTCAGTGTGCTGACAGTACACATGGATAAATCCAGGCCCAAAGACCAAGCTTAGTGCTAGCATGGTGGGAATACCATCTGAACTTAAAATCATATTGACATGTGAGCTTCATAGGTTGAAAAGCCATGAGAATATTCTAATGAAGACTGAGACATCACAGTTAGGACCACCTGGTAGCACAGCTGAATCTCCACTAGACTGAGTATCAGTTTAGTAGCATCACAGAATCAGCAAACAAAAATATGATGAAAAATTCTTGTTTCCCACCAGTTGAGAGGGGACAACTTGCTTGAAGTGAAGAAACATCCATCTTAGATTCTTGGACATTCAAGGATTGTGATGGACAAGAGAGTTTCTCAAGCAGAGAAACAAAAATTTCTGTTAAACTAGACATCTTGAGACTTGAACAAATAATTATAAAAATAAAACCTAAAGGGAAGATTTAGGATATTAGGACAAGAGAGAAGGATAGAATAATTGGGGAAACTACATAGCAGGGAATGAAGGAATGGGAAATTGGAGGGACATGGGAGATAGGAGGAACAGAGGGATTTATAGAAAAACCAAAAGATTGTCTGAAGTAACCCCAAAGGAACATTCTATGCTAGAAATATGTTTTAAAAAATGCCTTTTAAAGAAAGGAATGAGAATGGACAGTGATGAAAACAGGAAGAACAAAAAGGCTGGAGCTGTTCTGCTTAGAACCAAAGGACAAAATTATACTAGAAGTAACGGGAATGTGGCACTTCTTGGTAAAATGTTGGTCAGAGAGGTCTTAAAGGCCCCCAAACATTATAGTCTTTTGCCATTGCTCTTGGTTAGTCTCTAAAAACTGTCAGTAAGACCCATTTCTGAAGATGCAACACACATGGATCACAGAATATGGGCAAAATATATCAACCATAACTGTTCTGTGGACTTTCTCCTTGCTGGATAATTTACATAGTAACAAGGAATACTGGGGTACCAAGAAGCTACTGGGGTAGAGAAATAATCACAAATCCCATCAACCGCATGAGATCTGTAAATTGCAATGTAAATCACCATGGCAACGACCACCAGTATAATGGTGGCATGAGTATAAGGAGAAAAACAACAGCTTTTTGATTGGATTCAAGACCCGCTCTTCAGAAAGGTACACATCCCTGTTACTGTAAACTACAACGAGAACTTATAAAAAGAAAGCGGGGGGAATCAATAGGGAAGGCAGCTAATAAACCTATAGGCAGGGAGACAATACATCAAAGTGCTCTGTAGGTAGATGTTATTATACTCATAGAATGAGCATGTTCAGTGGAAACCTTTGGGTCTAAAGCTGGATGAATGAAGGGAAATGCACATACCAGGGGGGTGGCCTAAAGAAAGGTAACTTGATATACCATGGAGGCCTGAGCACAGGAGTAGACAGGTCAGAGTGAACCCTGGAGTCCATAGAAGCACACAGGAAGAAGGGTGGGAGGGAGTAGGAGAGAATGGTGAATGGGAAGGGAGGAGATGGAGGGAGAGGAGAGGGAGGCAAGCTGGAATGAATACTCAATATGCTTGTAGAAGTAGAAAAAGAAATAAAAAATAAAACCATGAAACTATTTATATCTGATATATAGGGATTATTCTTGGAAAGAAATGGTACATGCTGGGATCCCTAAGACCTCTTTTTTAAAGCTGAAAGAAGATCTGGGAATGCAGCGCAGTAGTGATAAATTTGCCTAGCACATTTAAACCCTGAATTCAATTCCCATCATCATCACAAAACAAAAAATCCCGAGATGAAATTAATTATCTGTACCCACAGTTCCTTCTAACTCATTAATCCTTTGGTTTGGTTTCTCAGTGACAGAGTACACCAATACACTGGCATTCAAAAACTAACACAAATGAAATCTCCCCTGATATAACAACAGTCAATAGTTGTAATTATTTTGTATCTAAACTTAATGCTAACATTTTAAATTTTAAAATGTAAAAACTTACACTTTTCGACGTCCTTCTATAGCATAACGAAGTGCACTCCACCCAAAAATATCTCTTGATTGGTAATTAACACCTTCCCTTAGTAGAAGTCGGACAATTTCTTCAGAGTCCCATCTCACTGCATACATTAGTGTGGTTCTAAAATGAAAGAGATAACTCCACTGTCAGGTATTTAAGCGTGTTTCTAAAATGACAGACATATGACTTTACTATTATGTATATGAGCAGACTTCTAAATTATAAGACATTTAACTTTACTATTAAGTACACAAGTGTGATTCTATAAAGATAGATAATTGTTCTATTAGGTACTTAAGCACAGTTCTAAAATGCACACAGATAGCTTCCCTGTCAGGTTCAGAAGCATACTTCTAATATGACAAATATCTTTACAATTAGGTGCTTGAATGAAAGGTTTAAACAGATAATTGAATATATTTCACCAATTTAGTGTCTTTCTTGTTGGTATAGAATCCATTTACTAACATCTTGCTGGCTCATGTGCTCAACTTTACAATTATCCCCAAGATAAAAGTACAAAACAAGCAAAAGGATGTTTTGCCATTTTGGGTTTTATATAGTAGAATTCCCAATTTAATGTCAATATGTGGAGAATAGCTGCACCTGTAGTTAAGTGAAGAATTCCCTATTTTCTCCTGAATAGAATTTATAGTTGGCTAAATGTCAGTCAAGTAAAAAATTATCTGCATGATGGAAATAAAATAATAGATTACTAAATTAATATTAATGATAAGAATAGCCATGGTAGTTTTAATTAATGATGCTATTTGGCATCTGGAAGGCACTGATGTTAGCACCATCTAAAGTTTATAACTATCCTTCAAGTGTATCATTCCTTTTTGCATATTATAAAACTTATTTGGTGATATTTAATATTCCCAACATCAGACTGTAGAAAATATGAATTTCAGAAACTAATCATCTTGTATCAATCTAAAATCTTCTCTGGAGCTACAACAGAGGTATACAAGAAGCCAATGAATATTACCTTTGTTTTATATCTGCTGCATTGATATTTGCACCACGACTTATTAAAAACTTTGCCATGTGCATTTGGTTTTCTTTGATGGCCAGTAATAGGGGGGAGAGCCCATTCTGTAATAAGATCAATTTATAAATCACAAGATTACATATTCCTCTACTGAACTGACAATCTTATAGAAGTTCCTATGAACATAAATATATGACATTGAATATGAACAGTCTTTTTCTTGCCCCACTGCACATTGACATGTTTCTCCTCTGTGTAATGTTCCTGCCCTGCCTACAGTTCTCACAGCAAAACTAATCCTCTCCAGACTCACTGGAGATATGGAATGATTTCATGATCCTTTATTCTCATCATAGCAGTTATCATTGTTTTTTGGTGTCAAGTGATTGCTCCTGTGTAAGTCAAAAGGTCTGTGGCAAACAGAGTAGCAAAGGCTGTCAGTATTCCCAAGTATTGCCTTTTGCAGAATGTGTGCAGAATAACTTCCCTTACAAAAATATTCAGAAATCTCCATGACCTAATTAAGAAATAAGAGATAACTATGCCTTTTTGTCCAGTGTAAAAATGCTATTTATTTATTTTTAATTCCTGTTTGGCAGTGCTATTTATGATTAGTGGCATTTGAGTAATTTCAGGAATACAATATTGAACTTTTTCCAATAACATATGCAACCAAACCAGCAGAGATGAAAATATCCTAAAGAAACGCTATATTCTCCCTTACTGATGTGGACTAGTGATTCTAGTAACCTCAGGAAGTTGGAATTTTCCCCAGGAATCTCACACATGGAACAGAAAGCCCTGATGCCAGCTAGGATGGAGAAAGGACTTCATAGAGTACTGAAAATTTGCCATATATACAGGAGAGATTGGAATGAGACAATGGCAGTTCTGGTTCCTTACAGAGGAAGGACTTGTCTTACAGAAAATTTCATGCATCTCTGACAACTTTCCAGAGCACCTTTCAGGAGAGACTGGAAATAAGACCCTGGTAGGTGGGATCATACTTTAACCATATTGGCTTAGCAAGAACAGTTCTTGACCCTCTGTTTAAAGTTAAACCTCATGTTCCAACAGAGAAGATGGATTTGGAGAAACATTGGATATCGCCTCTCCCAATAATGACCATATTCAATATATCACCATTTTGTTTTCAGTTTAAATTTGATTACTTTTTAATAGATTTATTTATTGAAGGTGGTTGGCTGAGTGGCACAGAAGTTACCCCAGGTTCAGTGGCACATGGGCATTCCTGATGTAATAAATGGGCCTTGTTTGATCCTAATCATCATATCAAAAACCTAGATAGCACTCTTGTTCCAAATGAGTTGCCAAGGAAACAAATTCTAAATGTGATAGATTTCAAAGGAACTTTGATTTCTTGTCTCTCAATATTTTTAAATTGCAAAATTGAGGAAATTACTTAGCCATTAAAATGTACGACACATATTTACTGTGACAAATTTTTAGATAGGTTTTGTTATATAGTCAAGCATAACCTGGAATTGCTATTCATCTGCAGCAGCATTCCAAGTGTTGGAATTACAGATATATTATCACACTTGGATTTCAATTAAGTAATTCAGTTTTAATTGATTTTTATTATGGCTGTACTTTAATTGCTATTTAAGGTTGTTTTGATTTTAGACAAAGTATAAAGCAGAAATGAAAAGAATGCCTTTTGAATGAAAGCTGTAATACTCATCTATGTACATTAGCTGCAGTACAATGAAATCAAGAAGTATTTGCAAGGTTAAGGAATAGCACTGAATAGAAACACTTTTTTTTTTGCAGTAAAAGTAGATGACATGGGGAAACACTGAATTGGTTTGCTAGCAAATTGGAGCATGAGTGCATGTGAGAAAGTGGAAGTGTCCTCTGAACAGGTACCAATCACTGAAAGGAGCTTAAATGAGACTGGGATTTATTTTGAAGAATGTGAAGTCCTGGTTTCCACTGGGATGGTCTAGAGCTAAGATATACACTCAATTCATGGGGTAACTGAATATCTGGACTGAGAAAGCAGTGCTAAGTAACCACTGCAATATGATTATCAGTAGGTAGGATGCAAATCACATATTCACAATGAAGTCTTTTCTTTCTTTAATATTATGTTTCACTGAGATGAATTCATCCCTCTCAGAGTTTGAGTGAATTTGTTACCCATAAGGTCATGCTTTTCAACTTTGTTCTCCAGCTATTCATGTCATGCTATTCATGGAGGTTGTAGAACTTTTTGGATATGAGCCCCAGCTGGAAGATGGAGGGGTAGGGGACTGAAGTTGAGAATTTCTACTTCTTGATGTGTGAGCACTCTGCTTCCTCATCTGTGGAGATATGAGAAAGATATGCTACAAGTTTCTGTCATCATGGGCCAAGCCTATCACAGCTGCCATATCTTCTCAGCCAAAATGGAGTTATCATATGATCTGAAGCATAGAATAAATTCTTCATTTAGTTCTGTCCCTGAGAGATTTTGTCAGAGCAATGAGAAAAATAACTAATCAAGCCCCCAAATGTAACAAGGTCATAATACTTTACAGAAAAATATTTCTGGAGCTTGTTATCTCATATTCCATTTATATTCATTTCCCCCAAAATATTGATTAAAGCATAGTTAAAGCACAGTTGCCACCAAATTAATAAAAGGGTTGCTATGGGCCTGTTCTGTTATCTTGAGGTTTTCATTACTGACTACTATTATGAGACAAGAGCTGTGATCTTTTATCACACAGTTTCAACTGATGAAAAAGTTTATTCTCTACTATTCTTTTGACATGTGATGATGTCACATGATACCTGATGATTTAAGTGATAACAAGAGGACAAGAAAATCTGTTAAGGATGAACAATAAAAGACCACTCATAAGCGATTCAGGAAAAGCTTTTGAATTTTAGTAAATGGTTTATTATTGGAGTGAGGATTTAGAAAATAGAGGACTTAATTTTCTGGCCAGAGATAAAGAAAAAAAGAATATTAGATAATATTGTAAGGAGAGATTGGAGGGGGAAAAGCATGTAATTGACTTGCCCTAGATGCCACATGTTTATGAAATCTGGGAACTCCCATATTACAGTGATCTATTTTGGTTTTAATCAAGGAGTTATATTAGAATCTCAGAAGTCATTTTGATTGACATTTCCATGTTTTATTAGATACATTTTCAAAACATTACTCATTTTACTCTAATGAACAATTGTAGTTTAAAACTCAAAACTCAGGTATTATTACTTCAGACTCTCTTCTAATTCCCATAGCTAGTTCCCTTCATCATTTAATGATTTGGGTCACAGGAAGAAAGAAGCAGAGGCAGCCAGCTTCTGAAAATTTCATTAAGTTGTCCTAGGTAGGAAAAGAACTGACCACAAAATAAAAGTGAAATTTGATCATCTAAAATTTCAAGTAATAACATCACTCCTCTAAACAAGTAAAGGTCAACTGATGTGTAGAGTGTAGATTTTAATGTACCTGGCTGCTTCATCCAGAATAGAGTCATAACTAGTGGATTAACTGTTCTCTTGTTTTCCTCATAATCACCACCTAAGTAATTTATAATCTGTTTGCCAGAGTCTTCCTAAAATTGGTTTCTAGGCAAGCTTGTAATTCAGTAAGTCTCCAATTTGAAAATTATTACCTCCAAAGCAAGGAGTAGACAAGCATGTATAAAAGGAAAGAATTTCAAAATTATAGCATTTCTTGGTATCATTCCTAACTGACAAATTCCTTCTTATTTCTGGTTGTTCAACCTTATCACTAAGAGGTGAATAACTAGGTACAATTTCCCTAATATCAAGTTTTTCATTATGATAAAGTGGTGTTCTTTGAGTTTCTAGAAAAAGTTCATTCCTAAGGCAAATTTTTACTTTCCTGTGTTACTTTCATGCTAGTTAGAAAAATTTGGTGAAAAATATTGAAGATTTTTAATAATTAATGTACTTATTTGCTTCACAAACATTTTCCAGAGTCATAAAAGGAAGTTATACTCTCAGATACTTTCATATCATCAATATTTAAATGAATATCATTTAGCTTACATAAAAATATAGCTACTAAATTCTTGAATTTTTAATCATGAAAAATGACCTTACACATGTCACTCTGAAAGTGCATATTTTTTAAACATTTAGGAATTCGAATTGGATGCACCTTACCGTGTCTCTTATCTCAAGGTTTGCACCATAGGCAAGGAGTGCTGCAGTAACTTTTGTTTTGCCCACGTATATTGAATGATGAATGGCTGCTTCCCCATTCCTATCCTTAATATTTGCATCTGCCCCTTTTTGAAGGAGATATGCTGCAATTTGATGCTCCCAGCTTTGGACTGCCTGAAGGTATTTTAGCAAGATACATATTGTCAATTCAAGGAATTCAGCATAAACTTTCCACAAGTTTCACCAATTAAGCATATGTAAATAAGATAACTTCATTTTCACTCTAAGCACTTAAATTAAATCTATCTCATTATGCTTTGATTAATGGCTTTGATGGCTTTCTACCTTCATGAGAGGAGTGTTCATGTTTTCATCATAAGCATTAATTTCAGCATTGTGTTCAACAAGGAAATTTACAATTTCTTCATGTCCATAAAATGTAGCAAAATGAAGGGCTGTTCTGTAGAAATGAGAAGCATTTAAAAATGAAATTCTAGGTTGCTGTATCTATATATAATTATTCATTTAATTGTATACTTTACAAGTTATTTATCTGCCTTGCAAGCATATATTCAACTTTTTTTTTGATGACTAGATTCATTTTTTTTTTTACTAATCCCTACGTGAAGGACTAGCTTACTAAAACCGAACTTTTCTGGTAATGGGAATAGAACATATGTCTTGCTGCATGCTGTGAAGTATCTATGTGAAATGTTTCAAACAGTTTCCGTCACAAAAACTCCACCTGTGTTAGATATTTTGATTATTAATACCACTACTTAAACACATTTCCAGGAAGTCACAACTCAATTATACTTATTTTGCTTATGTTTAAATATTCTATGTTTTAATGATAAGATACTCTTATTTCAAAAAAAAGAGACAGAGTCTGAATTGTTGACAAGGTTAGATTAAAATTATTTTCCTTAGTCACCAAGTAGCTAGGATTGCAGATGTATAACACTGTCCAGCTTAAGATTCTCCTTATCTCATATTTTAACTTATCTAATATGGAATGTCCTTTATAATTCATAATGTACAAGAATAATAGTATTGCAAAATTTCTCTTAATGTGCAAAGAAAAAGATCATTGTACAATTCATAGTGCTTTATAATAAGTAAAATGTGAGATATAAAATATAAGAAATTTCTTATATCATGCTTTTATATATGTTACATATATTTAAATATATATTATAATGATTTCATCAGAACTTGAATACTATTATTTCTTAAAGTATGGATATAAGGACTGAATATTATCAACACAAAACATAAACAGACTAATATTTATCTTTCAGCAATTTTTGCCAAAGAAATATTAAGCCTTAAAGAATAAATAAAAAGACTGAGTATTGTCCTAAAAAGATCTAAACATGAATTTTTGCACTGATCTTTAAGCAACTTTCACCAATGGAAATTCAGATTGTATATAAGTATGGTTCATTTTAGTCATTTTTTTGTATGCATCCTTAAAAGGGCATATGAGTATGTGTGTGTGTATGTGTGTGCATGTGTGTGTGCATGCATGCATGCATGTGCATAATGTCATGTGGTGTGTCTGTGAACTGTGTGTATCAGAGGGACTGTGCATGCCCGTAGAGGCCCAAGGGTGACTTTGGGAATTACTCTATCTACTTTTTGTTTTGCTCTGGAGTTTCCTAGATTCTGTCTTTCTGGGTCAAAAGTAAAGGCCATTTCTTGTTTTTTTAATTAGTTTTTTTTTGTTTTATTTTACAAGCATATTGAGTACTGATCCCTGCTTCCCTCCATCCTCCTTCCCTCTCATCTCCCTCCCATCTTCTCATCAATCCCTCTCCCTCCCATGCTTCTATGGATTCTAGGGATTGCTCTAGCTTGTCTACCCTTGTGGGGGTTTAGACCTCGGTGGCATATCAATTTGCCTTTCTTTGCCCCCCCCCCCACTGATAGTGACATATCCCTTCACTCATCCAGCTTTGACCCCCAAGGTTTCTGAAACTGTATGTTCTTATCTCTCTTGTGTTCGTAGGTAGTCTATGTTGGTATGTCAGTCATTATGCAGATCTGGTAAGGACAAGTCTTGCTGTAGTGAGTTCCTAGATGCAATGGTCCTGCCTTGATGGAATGTCTTGTCCAGTGGTGAACCTTCCCATCTTCAGGTTCTTTCAATCTCACCACTCCCTCTTCTGTGAGGTTCCCTGAGCTTCAGGATGAGGAGAGATTAGGTTAGCCTAATTCTGGGTGAACCTTGCTAGGTTGCAGTTACACTGCATCATGGCTGGCCATTGCTGTCCACTTCACTGCTCTTCTATTGCACTAGACTGCATCCTGTCAGGGTGTTGAAATCCTCTACCTCTGTTGTAGAAGAAGACTTCTAGGCTGAGTGCTAAATGTTCTTTCAATCTATGGGTATAATAATAGCTATTTACAGAGTAGTTTGGTGTACTGTCTTCCTATTTATAAGTTCATTGTCTGTTTTTCCCTATTGATTTATTTTCCTTCCCTTTTTTAAAGTTTTTGTTCTAGTTAACTACCAGAAATGTTCTCCATTCTGATAAGAGGGTCTTGAGTCCAATCAGAAAGCTGTTAGTTGCCTCTTGGATAATCATGCCACTACATTGGTGATTACCTATTGTCATGGTGATTTTTATTGCAACTTGACTTGCAGATCTCATGAGTTGATGAGGTCTGTTATTATTTCTCTCCCTCAGTAGCTTCTAGAGTATTGTTTGGTATTGTGTAAGCTATTCAGCAAGGAGAAAGTTCTCAGACAAGCTCCATTTGATATAGTTTTCCCATATTGTGATCCGTTTGTGTTGCATTTTCAGTAATAGTGTCTTATCGACATTTTTTTGATTAGCAACCAAAAGCAATAGCCTTTGAGACCTCTCTGACCAACATTTTATCAGGAAGTACCACATTTCTGTTACTTCTAGTATATCTCTAATTGTTACTAGGTAATAAATAGATTAGTTCTGGTTTTTTGTTTTGTTTTGTTTTCCTGTTTTCCTCACTCTATGCTCCTCTGCATAGGGCTTTGATACCCTAAAAACAAGGTGGTATGAATGAATAGCAGAGTATATCTGTGTTGTTGCCCACCCTACACAAAGTCTATAGCCCCATATACCCTATAAATCATAGTCTTGGTGGCTCAAGGTAGTGTGGGCTGCACATTGTTTGCTATCTTATGTCTGTCCACTCTAATCTCAGAACAAAATATTATGGGAACTATAAAGAGATTTAAAAACAGTAATGGATTCACGGGAATCTGGAATTTTGCACAGGAAGATTTAAGAGATTGAAGTTCCCTAAGTTGTAGCAAAATTGGCAAAGCAAGGTGAAGTGTTGCTTTGTAAATTATGAAAGTATTCTATAAGCACTATTTGCCTCTGTCAAAAATAACTAGAGATATAAGAAGTAACTAGCCCATAATCTAGCATTTGTCACAAATCATTCTATGAAAAAAATCATTGGTTGAAGTTGATGTCACTGAGTAACTTTCAGAATTACAAAAATAATGAGTGAGAAAGCACAAGAGAAACATGGGAAATCTACTGAAAAGTAAAAATGGCATCCCTAACTATACTAGTGAGAAGAATAGGAATAGGGGGGAGAAGAGGGGACCCTGGGGTCCATAGAATTAGACAAATAGGAGTGGAATGAATTGATGAAGGGAAGGGATATGGAAGCAGGGATGACAATATGCTTGTAAAACTAGAAAAATAAAAATTACAGCAAAATTGTGCTGTTTATAGATTTCAAAAAAGAAGGGAGGAAGAGGAGGAAGAAAAGAAAAAGAACCCCCACCATTTTTTACAACTCAGTTCTTTTGTATATTTTTACATAAAATATCATGAATTAAATGGTATCTAGTAATATGAAGTGGATATGAACTTTTGTTTGGGTATTATCAGGTATGAAACCAATACATTATGAGAGCTGCTTCTTGTTCACCTTCACCAATATATACATATGAATTAATTTGTATATTAAGGTGCTATTTCAAATTATTTGACTATTTAATACCATTGAATAATTAATAAAGTGGTCAACAAGGGAATGATGTAGCAATATGAAGACTGCTCTGAAGTCCTGTTCTGTTCATTAATATGACCTGAATACTAGACACCATAGGTTACAGTTGCTAAGAAACCTTAGGAGACAGAAACCACAGTGAGATTCACCCAGTATCCTCAGTGAGCCAGGGAAGGTGAATTTCTCCCTTACTCCTTGCCCTCTGGCCCCTTCTACTTGGCTCACAGGTCTCTCTCACCTGTTTTTCTTATCCTTGATATTTAATCCAACTTCCTTCAGAAAATGGAGACGTAGCAATTTACGGGTATCCCCAATACAGGCTGCGAGATGGAACTTGTTTTGGGGACAGTAGGGCACATCATACTTATCTGTTTTGTAGAGTTTTATCCCCAAGAAGGTCCTCTTTTTGGTTGGGCAATCACAAAACCCTAATGGGGTTCTAAATGATTTCCTGAAGAATCTTCTTAGAGTTGATAATAGAGGCATAACTGCCTTTCCCCCTGGAAGTTGTCTAATACAATAAAACCTTTAATTGTAGATCAATAAAGTCTCACCACTATCAAATCTCATTACCAGATCTTAGCAGAACTGTAAAGAGAACACAGTTGGCTGATGTAACAGTTGTTGCCCAGCAACACTGGTAAGCAGGGTAGGCTGCTTGCAACACTGGTAAGTAGGGTAGGCTGCCTTTCACAGCAGTGACAATAGGTATCCAGGAATGTTTAGTTACAGTGCAGTATGGCCCTGCTGATTAAGCAAGGGTGTAAACTACCCCTCAGCAATGCCAACTGGCTGCCTCAACTGTTTATCTCCTCTCTTATACTGTGTTTTGGTAGGGGACAGACTCTGTCCTTGTGTGGCTCATTGAGAATTCCCTTTCCTGTTTACACATTCACTAGAAATAGCTTCACCTTTAATTAGTGCCAGATGTTCACTGCTAGGACTCTGTTTCTCTTATTATTCCAAATCCCAAAGTTTCTGGGTTTGATCTGATTCCTGATTATCTGTCTTTTCCTTGTGAAATGAAACCATGTGAATGAAACTGTGAATGAAACCATGTGAACCTGTGAATGAAACCATGCTTTCTAGCTGCCTCTACACTCCTCTGGTTTCACATAAATCCAGCAAAGTATGTTTTTCTCTCGGTCTTCCTTCCTCTAAATATGCATTGCTACTTTGGGTTTGAATCACCTTGTCTTACATTCAAGTTCTTATATTGGAAGTATCTATTAATTCCTTTAAACTAAGCCTCATCTTGTGTTTTCTAAACAGTATCAAAGTATTCAGAATTATAATGTGAAAGAATCAAATCAATTTGAATGGTCAGAGCATCAACTACACAAATAATATGATATATGTTAAAAGCAGTACCAGGTTGCTTAAGGGAATGGGGGTTTATTTTTTCTTATAGTTCCTGGTAATAGTTCCTTGTTCAGCTTGGCAGAAGAGCACATACCAAAACCTGGAGCCGAGGGAACTACCCACACCATTATGTAGATGGCTGACAGAAGAACAATCCTTATTTTCGAAACCAGCATGTATGGCCAAGAAGGATGCCTATTTTCTCAAGCAGTTCCCCCCATTTTATCCACTTGCCTAGGGGCTATTCCAATCTTGGGTTGGGCCTTCCAGTCAACTAGATAATCTGTAAATTTGCTCTGGGCTTAACTCAACCACTTGTTCTCTACAAACATGTCCACAGCTTCAACTTTCAACCATCAAGATGATACCTGCATCTAACTATGACCTCAAAAACAGAGGGAAGCAAATTAACATGTTATGTTTTAAAGATATACTAAAATGGAAATCTGTAAGAGAAAATATTTTTCTTAGGACATGAAAGGGTGATACATAAAATGTAACTGAAACATATGTATGCAGAACTATATGACAGATATAAAGAACACAGTGTGTTTTCATAATCCCTACACCAGTAAGCCTAAGGCAGCATCTCTGTGAGTTCTGGGCTTATCCGAGTTATGCATTAAGGCACTGTCTCATAAAACATCTGCTGGGTTAATAGCATGCATGGCTCAGTGGTAGAGTGCTTGCCAAGCTTCCTGGGTCCTACCCCTGAGTTCTACTGCTAACATCATAAACACAAACAAACCTCCATCTACACAAAATACAGACTATAAAGATCAAAAACTACTGCAAATGAGATATTAAACTTTTTTTCAGAGAGTGTATTGTACAAAAAGAGCAAGCTTGGTGTTACCTTGAATCTTGCCTTTTCTCCTTCCATGTAATAGACCTCTCTGTATCTGATCCTTCTTCTCTTACTGTCTCTCTCTCTCTCTTTCTCCTTCCCTATTCTCATGCTCTCATTATATGATACCAGTACCTAGTTGTGACAGAGAATTCCTTCACCAGACACTTACCAGGTGAGGATTTCTGATTTTAGATTGCCGGTTCAAAAACTATGAATTAAATATTCCTGTCTTGCTTATAAGGTTCCTAATCTCAGGTATTTTGTTATTGCAATGCAAACAGGGTAAACCATTAGCCAGTGAAATAATCATCTGTTACATTTCTCTTTTCCCCTCAGTCATCAATAAGTCTTTATAATTTTGCAGACTCAACATCAGTATCAAAAAACAGTGAGCATAACAGTATCAGAAACTACAGGAAGGTTACTCTAAACTCACTGGAGCACTGGATTCTCATGGATTACTTTCTGAATAGATAATAATTCAAAAGTAAGCATGTTTACCTGATGTTCTGTTGATAATAAACAGTTTAACCATGATATTAATGAATAAGTTTTTACATGTAATTTTAACATATAGCTACTATTACTTGAGGATTCATATTATAACTAATAAAACTATGATCTGAATAGATCTTCTTACCAGGAAACATTTTCAGTTGTGTCTTGAGGGGCCCCTTTATTTTACCTCATTTTCAGGGGCAACTACCAAGAATTAGAGTAGATTTCAAAATACTTTGCAAGCTAATCATTTAAAAATGATCACATGTATAGACTGTGTTAAAACTTGCCATAAAAAATAAAAGGATAAGAGATCAGTTCCTTAAATTCTACATAAAATTATGACTAGTTATAGTGACCTGCCTGTGATTCAGCCCCAGATGATGGAGTCAGGAAGTTCCCTGAGTAATAAGTCTAGATGAATTGTATTTGATTAAGAGACCCTGTCTTGAAAGAATAAGGCATCTCATGATACCTTCCCTGCTCCATGGGAGAATGTTGATATGTTGAGAGCCAGCTATTGTGGAGGTCTAGTGTAAGTAGACATTGCTGCATTGCGTTCTTGAGTGCAGCAGCCTTGATATGAACAGAAGCTACTATCTGAAATTATCTCTCCCGGTCTTTCAGCTCTTACAGGTTCCCTGAGACTTGAAATATGATGATGCAGATTGGTGCCAAGCAACTCAGTTGCTTTTACTTTTTGCTTTGGCCAGTTAGGGTCCCTTCAATTGCACAGGAATACTGAGTGCTGAGTGCTTCTCGGTTCTATAGGTATAGCAATAAGTGTTTAGACGGTAGTTTACTAACAAGTATTTATAGTTAACACTACGAAATGTGTTCCTTCCTAGGGTCTATGGTCTGTCTATCCACAGCTAATTGGCTTGGTTTACAGTACCAAGCATGGGCTCTCTGTTAAGAAATGGATGCCAATCCAATGAGAAAGCAATCAGCTGCCCCTTATTTCACAAGCCACTACTGCACTATTCATCCCCTTTTTAGAGAGTGGCTATTATAGTTTGCAACATTCATGGCTGGGCAGGGGTGTTGATCAATACTACTTCCTGGTAGCCTGCATCATACCTTCTGCCTCTATGGTATTAGTTTACATGGTGGAAGCTTCCCTCTCTGTTCCTGCTTGTTTTTCCTATGTCCCATGATCATTATGTGTGATGTTCTTAGTCACAGAGGGCAACCAAAAGAAGTGGCAAAGGCTTATTTTGTTTAAAGGGCTTTCGTTGTCTCTCTATCCAACAGGTCTTCTGGAGATATCTCTTCTTTGGTAATGAGAAATCAGGTCAATATCTGTTTTCTCTTCTCTATTAACATACTGGCACAAAGACAAATTATTTTGTACTGCATCCTTATTAAAATTACTGATATACCTGTCCTAGACCCAGACTTGGTCCTCAGGTAAGACCCCTAGACTACAACCAAGGCCCCAGGTCACCTGTGCGTCCCACCAGCAGCCAGAGCAACAGCCAGATATTTTAATTTTGTCATGGGAAAAGTTTCTTTTGAACTCTGAGGCCCATTTGCTCAGTGGGCTGTTTGCTTCCTTGATGTTTAATGTTTTGAGTTCTTTGTATACACTGGATATTAGTTCTTACCAGACATGTGTTTGTTAGGTGAGATTTGGGTTAAGTATCATAGCAGCTTTAAGATAATAAAATAGAGTGGGTTTAGTAGCCAGGAAGATGAGTGGAGATATAGCAGCTTTTGAATCCTTAGAGGTATGTGAAGGTGAATCGTTAAGACCCTGGGGGGGTGGTGCTTGGGGTTTTGGGTATGCTGCATAGAAATCTTAAAATGTTGTGACTATTGATTGAGGTTAAAAACAAAATAAAATAGATTACTTATTTTAGGATTAGATGTGAAGATATGTCTTCTGTTGGAGGATAAGATTTTGGGGGTCCTCAGTTGTATGGTGTTGGCCTGCTTGCTGTGATTTCTGTTGCCTCCATTAAATTCTCGGAAGGCTTTTTAATGATTAGTGGCAGAAGGGTGTGGATGAGTGTTTAGGTTAGTTAGGTAGTGCCGTAGCTGGGTAAAGTTAGATGGGAGATGGAGGCTAATGGCTGGCAAGAGGAAACCTGAGCTGAAACACTCTCTGTAAAAGAGCGCTGGCCTAGGGGCAGAGCTCCGGCCCAGGACTCAGGTGTGAGAGTCCTTGGACAGTGCTGACCTTGGGGTGGGTCCAGGCACACCAGAGAGAACCTGAACAGAAACTCTCTCCTTAAGAGGGCATTAGTTTAGGGATGGAGGTCTCTGGCAGAGGACTTGGGAATGAGAGGGGACCCTAGCTCAAATGTGGATAGTGCTAGCCTTGGGGCAGATGTCTGCTAATGGGAACTTGAGCCAAAACACTCTCGAGAACGCAACAACGTAGGACCAGAGCTATGACCTCAGGCCCAGGCACATGAGAGGCTGTATTATCCATTTTTTCTTAGGTTAGGGAACTTTTCCCCTATTTACCTTGTTAATTATGCATGAGGAGCTTCTTCTTGTGTGTCTGTTTCTGGAATACCCATGATCCATATGTTGGGCCTTTTGATGGTGCCCCAGATTTTCTGTATATCTCATGCATGCATGTTTTCCAATTTATCATTTCCTTTTATTGACTTATCAACTTCTCCAATCTTGTCTACCAGTTTTGACACCCTGCTTTTTATGAGATTAGTTCTATCTTTGAGACTTTCTATCAAATTCTTAACTGTGGTGTTTCAATTTTTCAGTTTCAATATTATTTCAGTTTGGGTTTTTGTCAGTTTTGCCATGATGGTTTGCAAATCTGTTTTTTTTTTTCATTATATCTAAGTTTGTTTTTAAATCTTCACCTGTCTTTTCAGTTGCTTATCTTTGTTTTCTTGGTCTTCTTTCCTTCTGGTATTGTTCTTTTTTGTATATGCTTAGGTGCTATGTTCTATTGGATACACTCCATCATATTTATAATTGATCTTTGGATTTAATTGTTGAGATTATTACTCTCTCTTTTATTGTCTGATGGGCTACCCTTAGTGGTAGTTGGTAGCTTGGTATCAGTGATTCTGGGAGGATACATATTTACTTGGCTTCTGGTATTGCTTCTGTTTTTAATGTGAGATGAAGGCATCTGAAGTTAGGTTGTTGTTTTTTTGTTTGATTTGTGTTTGTAGCTCTGCTACTACTTGTGGTTAAATTAGAGTCTATGTTTCCAACTTTTTTTTGCTGACTAGATTTTGTCTGGAGTTGAATCTGAGTACTAATTCTTTGATATGTTCATTGTGTTTAATGTGGTGTGTTGAGCTTTGGTGATTCACTGATATTGATAATGCCTATATTTTGTTTTATGTTAATGAGAGTAGAAATGATAGAGAAGTAAGATGAGTAATAACTGTGATAGATATTATCTTGGATATGAGAGTAAAGGATCAGCATAGGTAGTTATGGCATTTAGGGGACTGATTTTTTTTAACCATTGATTGGTATCCATCTTGAGGGAATAGAAACATCATATATGAGATGTAGGGAGGGTGGTAGGCCCCAAGGAAGGTATAGATAGCGGATTATGGTGATGACAAACATTTTAAGAGGTAGAAAATGTTATGCTACAATATTAAATCCTAATTAACATATACTGCAGAAGTTCACCCTTACAACATATCTGAGAATATAAAATTATGTAAACAGATGACATAATAAAGACAAAAAGAAATAAAAAGGCATTAAGGGGATGAAAAGGACAAAAGACAAGTACTAAAAGAAAACCCTAGTAATAAAACTAACAAATAAACAAAAAATTATTCATCTTATCAATTGTTTTTTCATCTGGCTTAATCCAGGTGTAGTCTACAGTTCTTTTTGGATGTGGAGAATGCTGATAATTCTTAAGTGAGTTTTGGCATTTGTAGATGTGGATAATAATAGCCAGGTAGTATAGATGTCCGATGTTGGATGGTACATTCTCCAAATTCTCTGTTGGCCAAATGTGTGGTTAGTTGCCTTTACTTTCTGTATCATTTAAGACCTGGGATGTTTTTGTTTGTAATTAACAGGGAGAGATGTGTGTGGCAGATGCCAAGGTAAGAGCTGGATGGTTTTTGACTATCTTGGCTGGGACTGTAAGAGAAAGAAGCAGGCCTGCTTGAAACTGTGTGTATAGACCTGCACAACAGGCAAAAGGAAAACAGGGAAAGAGAAGCTGGGGAAGCAAACCTGAATGGCTTCTGGCTGTTGGCTGGTGCCATAAGAGAAGGAGGTGGGAGTGCTAAGAATGGCATTGGCTGGCCTACACATCTCCCATATGTATTTTTAAAAGCCTTCTGAATTGTAGTTAATAGTTTATGGTGAGTACAAGTAGTTACTATATAGAACGAAGCTTTTAATTCCTTTACCAGAGAGAAGTTAGAAAAAGAACTGAATTGTTCTACATCTGCTCTACAGATGACAGAACTTTTTGAGATATGGGAACTTGCATATTATACTTATGTATCTTGTCTCTTTTATAATTTAGGAGTTGTATCAAAATCTCAGAAATCATTTGATTGACATTTCAACATCTTATTACATACATTTTCAAATATCTCACAATTCACTCTTATTCACAATTATAGCTCAGAACTCAAAAATTAGGAAGCATTATCCGAGATTCTTCCTCCATCGACATAGCCAGTTCTTTTTATCATTTAATAATTTGGAAGAACAAGACAGATACAGTCTGATCCTGAAAACTTCATTAAATTGTCTTGGGTAGAGAAAGAAACTGAACCAGTAAGTAAAAGTGCAACTTGATTGTCTAAAAATTCAAGTAATACACTTTTCCTCCAAGCAATTTACAAATAATTGCTGTATAGATTTTAATCTAAGTGACTGTTTCAGCAGTCTATTCACAAATAATTCTTATTTCCTGCTAATGGGATGTGTCTCCATCACTGATTCCTAAAGTTTTACATGTGTTTTAGAGTCTCTAGATATTATGCTTTTCACCTTCCATTTTGGCTGTAGAGCAGTGGATTTTTATAGTCTTTGGTTTAATACTGAGCTTCTTGAGCCATATGGAGTTGATTTTTGGGAATGGTGACAAGTAAGGGTCCAATTTCAATCTTCTGCATGTGGATATCCAGTTTTGCCAGCACCATTGCTGACAATGCTGTTTTTTCTCCATTGAGTTTTCTGAGGTCCTATGTCAAAATCAGATGACTATGTGTAGGGGTTTATGTCTGGGTCTTCAACTCTTATCCACTGACCATTTTAGAAGCACTATCATGCTATTTTTATTATTCGTATTTGGAGTATAGATTTAAGGTTTTGTATGATGATATCTCCTGTAGAGTTTTTGTTACTCAGGATTGTTTGTGCTATCCTGGGTCTTTTGTGCTTCCAAAGAATAAATCAAATAAAGAGATTTTTTTAATCAATAAGGTTGATACATATTTGGCCAAATTAACCAAAACCGATAGAGAGAAAATCCAAATCAGTAAAACTAGAGATGAAAATGGAGCAATTACAACTGATACCAAAGAAATTCACAGAATTGTAGGACCATATTTCAAAAACTTATGTTCCACAAAACTTGATAATCAGAAAGAAATGGATCAATTACTAAGTAAACAAAACTTACCTACATTGAATCAAGATGAATTTAATTATTTAACAATTAATAATGAATTATTAATAACAAATGATGGAATTAAAGAAGTAATTATAAATCTTCCCATCAAAAAAAGTCCAAGACTGAATGGATTCAGTACAGAATTCTACCAAACATTTAAAGAACAGCTAACATCACTATTCCTTAAACTATTCCATAAAATAGCAAAGGAAGGAACACTCCCAAATTTTTTTCTACAAAGCTAATATTATACTCATCCCAAAATCTAATAAAGATACAATTATATAAGAAAACTATAGGTCAATCTCATTGATGAACACAGATGCAAAGATCCTCAACAAAATTTTAGCAAAATGGATGTCAAAAGGATAATTCACTATGATCAAGTAGGATCTAGGCACAAATCAATAAATGTAATTTATCATATAAACAAATCCAAAGACCAAAACCACATGATTCTCTTGATAGATACAGAAAAATCTGACAGGATCCCACATCCTTTTATGATAAAAGCCCTGGAGACAATTGTAATGGAAGGAAATTATAGCAACATAATAAAACTATATACAACAAGCCTATAGCAATGATTATTTCAAATGGGGGAGAAACTTGAAGCATTCCCACATTGATAAGGAACTAGACAAGGCTGTCCACTCTCACCACTTCTATTTAATGTAGTACTTGAAAACTTAGCTAGAACCATAAGAAAAGAGAGGGAGATAAAAGGGATACAAATTGGAAAAGAAGTCAAGACATTCCTATTTGCAGATGACATGATCTTGTCAAGAATGTGAAAGAACTATACAATGAAAACTCAAAACCCTAAAGAAAGAAATTACAGAAGACACTAGAAAGTGGAAAGACCTTTCAGGATCTTGAATTGGTAAAATTTACATCATAAAAATGACAATTTTACCAAAAGCAATATACAGATTTAATGCTATACCTATCAAAATTCCAAGCAATTCTTTATAGAAATTAACCAAATAAGTTCAAAATTCATATACTCATTTTCTTACTACATAGACTGTTTATTATTTTCAATTTTTAAAAATTATTTGTTTTTTTGTGTGTGATATGACAGGGTGGAATGCAAATGTGTCACTGCGCATATGTGAATGTCAGAAGACGACTTGGTGAAGATGCTTTTTTTCTCTCCACCTTTACATATGTTCCAGGGATTGAATTTGGGTCTGATGCTTGTGTTGCCAAGTGGCTTTACCTGATCAACCATCTCACTAGTTCCATTCAGTTATTTGTATTTTTAGTCATAGTTTTTTAATATACATTATACAAGGAAAATTATTATATTTATTATTTAATGTCCTTTATTCTTAATTTTTTAAAATTACTTTTTCCACTTATACAAACTTGATAGGTACCCCATTCCTGTCCTTCCCTCCACCTCCCCTGGATTCCCTTGCTCCCTCCTCTCTTTTCCCCTTCCTTTACCCTCTCCCTTTCTCCCAGTGTCCCCTCTCCCCCATCCCTGGAGCATTCTTTAGTGTGCATGTCAAACTTCCCTCTGTATCCTCCTCTCTGACGAGGTGTAAGGACTCAGTAGCATTGCCTACAGCTCTTTTTTGTGCTCCTCTTTAGTATAGGAACACATTGTGGCTATTAATCCCTTGCCTCTAAGGATCCATGCTAGACTTTGGGAGGTCAATGACATGTTGGTCATTGTGTAGGTCATGCAAAGTCCTATTGTGATTACTTAGGAGTATCTTGGATATTGTTGCTCCTCCCCATCTTTAGGCTCTTACAATCTTACTGACCCCTCTTCTGCAAATTTCCCTAAGCTTTGGGATGGGGAGAGATTAAGCTGGCCTGGTTCCTGGTGATTAATGTAGGGTCTCTGATGTTCTGAATTATGGTTTGTTATTCTTTTTTTTTCTTCTTCCAGTTTTGCTATTCATGCACTGCCCTTGGATCCATCCTGATTGGTATTGGATGACACCTCCTAGCCAGAGATAAAAGGCTGTTAAAATAGAATCTTATTATAAGAGTAGATTCAAAGGTAGATGGAGTAAGAGTAGGAGACCGCAGTGAGGGGGGTCAGTCTCCCATTTGCAGGATGGTTACCTTCTATCTGCCAGACTATATACCCTCCCTTTCTGTTGAGATCAAACGCTATCATTTGCAAGTGACCAGGAAGGAAAGTCTGTGCGCTTAATCAGATGTCTCATTACTTACTTGCAGTCCTTGATGATGGCCTATTATCTCTGTGTAGCATGATCCCCTCTCTCCTTGTTGTTGGAGGTGCCCTCCTTCCCCTTCTGTGCTGTTTATAATCTTTGCAAAGACTATAGGTATTACAAAGATTTATCTTTCAGTATGTCACTAAGTGGGTTTGTTACTAGCATCCACCAATTAGGGAGTACATACAGTGCTTAATTTCCTTTGTCTAGGATACTTCACTCAATATAATTTTTTCTAATCACATCCATTTCCTGGCAAATTTCATTAATTCATCATTTTTGATGGCTGAGTAGTATTCCATTGTATAAATGTACCACATTTACCTTATCCACTCGTCACCTGTTGGGCACTTGGATTGATTCCATGACTTCGCTAATGTAAACAGTGCTGCTATGAACATGGTCGTGCTTGTGCTATTGAGGTGAATTTTTGCTGTAAGGGGGATTATTCCCAAAAGTGGAATAGCAGGGTCATATGGCATTTCAATCTTTAACTTTTTTAAGAATCTTCAGACAGCTTGCCAGAGTGGTTGTATAAGCCTGCATTCCCACCAACAATATAGGAGTGTTCCCTTCTCTCCACATCCTCTCCAGCATTTGTTGTTGTTTGTATTGTGGATTTTTGTCATCCTGACTGGGGTGAGATGATATCTCAGAGAAGTTTTGATTTGCATTTCCCTGATGGCTAAGGATGCAGGGCATTTTTAAAGATATTCGTTAGACCCTTTTTGCTGGTACGCCCACCCTCCCGCCCCGGATACTTCAGGTCACCCTGCGTCTCAAGTAACCCACACCAGCCTGTCCCAGCTCATTCTGCAGGCCAGACTGAGCAGCATCCAGCTTACCTGGGGTTGGCTGGAACTCTAGGCCACTCCTGGAGTCCCAGGTGTGGTGTGCAACCAGTGCACCACCAGCCCCTTTGCTAGTCCACCCGCCCAGCTGCCCCGGAAGCTTCAGGTCACCCTGCGTTTCAGAATGGATACACTCAGAAACCAACAGAATCCAAAGAAAACCCAAGCAAATGCCTTACATCTTAAGTCCTCTAAAATCATCCTATCACATGGGAGAAATTCTTCACATCCAGCCCAAACATAAGTAAACCCCTTTTTTTCATTCTGCTTCTTTCAATTATTAATCACTATAGATTAACTTTTTGATATATCCACCCATATAAAACTGCAGGGACTATACCACTCACCCTCACATATCATCAAGGTAATAAATTGTAAAAGAGCATTACCACACTAATATTAACCTTCTGTCTACTGAACCTGTCTTAATTGATGTACTAATAGCCTAATACCCTCACCTAATACCCCGACCTAGGAAATAATAACAGACAAACGTACCCACCTCAAACGCAACCACTAGCAATATCTGCCAGAGAATATTAAAATCAACTAGATCAGTTCATTCAAAAACACACAGAATCTGAAAGGTCTTAAGAGACAAAACAACAATGCCCAAGTCAAAACGCAGATCCATGAGAAACAAAACTCCAGAAGATAAATCTCCCACTGAAAGAATTAACCCCATAATGATAGATTCAAACCAAAACAAATTCACAGAAAATAGCCAAGAAAACCAGGCCCAGGAAAACGACTTTCATAGCATGATCATTACAATGATCAATACTATGAAAGAGGAAATCCGGGAGGAGTAAAATAACCACATAAACCACTTTGAACAGGAACACAACAGGCACTTGGAGAAAAACTGTTAAAGAAACAAAAATAGGCAAAGCGCAGGTAAAACAGTCTCAGGCAGAGTTTAAAATTGAACTAAAAGACAAGTTATCTTCAACCCAGAACTCAACAGTGAGTCTTATCAGCAGAACTAAAGAAGCAGAAAATAGAATTTCAGGTCTTGAAGACAAAGTGGGAGTATTAACCAGCTCAATGGAAGAGGTTGTTAAAGCCAAAAAGATATTTGAGAGAATTATTCAAGAGTTATGGGACACCCTTAAGAAGCTGAACATGCACATTCATGGAATACCAGAGGAAGAATCCCAAAATACCACACCTGAGGAAATTCTTCAAATTATCATACATGAAAACTTCCCGCAACTAAAGAAAGAGAGGCCCATCCAAATACAAGAGGCATTTCACACTCCAAATACATACGACCAAAATAGAAACTCATTATAGCAAATAATAGCCAAAATACTACACATTCAAGACAAAGAAAAGGTGCAGAGAGCTTCAATGGGGAAAAAAAAAACAAGTCACTTTTAAAGGTAAACCTATTAAAATAACAAATGACTTCTCAAAGGAAACAGTAAAAGCAAGAATAGCTTGGAGAGATGTACTTCAAGTATTAAACGAGCAAAAATGTCAACCCAGTCTGATATACCCTGCAAAACTATCCATCATGATTGAGGGGGTAAAGAAAAGTTTTCCAGCACAAAGACAACTTAAAAGGTTACATGTGTACCAAACAAGCCCTTCAAAAAATGCTACAAATACACATTTTTCTCATCAGCGCACAGAACTTTCTCCAAAATAGATCACATATTGGGCGGCAAAATGAATCTCCACATATACAGGAAAGTTGAAATTCTAGCCTGTGCCGTATCAGACTACCACGGCCTAAAGCAGGACATCCACAACACAACAAACGACAGAAAATACACTAACCCCTGGAAACTTAACACTATGATGCTGAATGAGAACTGGATTCAGGAAGAAATTAAAAAGGAAATTCAAGATTTCCTGAAAACGAACGATAATGAAAATACAACTTACCAAAATCTCTCGGATACAATGAAAACTGTCCTAAGAGGTAAATTCATAGCTCTTAATATCTACATCAAAAAAATGGAAACTTCAGAAATAAATAAATTAACAATGCAGCTTAAAGCTTTAAAGACACTAGAGCAATCTGATCCCAAAAGCAGTAGAAGAGAGGAAATTAGCAAAATAAGGGGAGAAATATCTGAAATTAAGATTAGGAAAATGATACAGAAAATCAACCAGTCAAAAAGCTGGTTTTTTGAAAAAATCAATAAGATTGATACACCCCTAGCTAAATTAACCAAAAGCAAGAGAGAGAAAGCCCAAATTAACAAAATTAGAGATGAAAATAGAGTTATCACTACTGATACCCAAGAAATCCAGAGAATTATAGCATCATATTTTAAAAACTTATACTCTGTGAAATTTGACAACACAAAAGAGATGGATGAATTTCTAAGTAAACACAACTTACCTAAATTGAATCAGGAAGTTGTGAATTGTTTAAATAGTTCTATAACATATGACAAAATTGAAAAAATAATCTCGAATCTTCCCACCAAAAAATGTCCTGGACCAGATGGATTCAGCACAAAGTTCTACTGACATTAAAGGAGGTAATAACACCAATACTCCTTAAACTGTTCCATCAAATAGCAAAGGAAGGAACATTACCATCATCTTAATCCCAAAACCTAATAAAGATTCACTTAAAAAAGAAAACTATAGGCCAATCTCTCTGATGAACACAGATGTAAAGATTCTCAACAAAGTCTTAGCAAATCGGATTCAAAAACATATCAAAAAGATCATTCACGGGGATCAAGAAGGCTTTATCCCAGGCACACAAGGTTGGTTCAAATATGCAAATCAATAAATGTAATTCACCATATAAACCAGTCCAAAGTCCAAGACCACATGATACTCTCAATAGATGCAGAATAAGTTTTTGACAGGATCTAACAGCCTTTTATGATCAAAATCCTAGAAACAGTTGTAATGGAAGGAACCTAAATCAATATAATAAAAATACAACAAACCAACAGCAAGGATTATACTCAACGGGGAAAAACTGGAAGCATTCCCACTCCGATCAGAAACAGACAAGGGTGTCCACTCTCACCACTTCTATTCAATATTGTACTTGAAGTCTTAGGTGAAGCCATAAGACAAGAAAGGGACATAAAAGGGATTCAAATCGGCAAGGAAGAAGTCAAGCTATTCCTATTTGCAGATGACATGATCTTATACCTGAGTGATCCCAAAAACTCCACCAGGAAGCTCATGGAACTAATTGAGAAGTTCATCAGGGTGGCAGGATACAAAATAAATGTGCAAAAATCAGAGGCCTTGCTATATGCCCAGAATGAAAGAAGTGAAAAAGCCTTGAGAGAAACAATCCCATTTACTATAGCCATTTGTTTCGTTGGTGTTTAGATTTCTAAGGTCTTTGTGCACTCTGGATAACAGAGCTCCATCAGATATGTGGTTAGTGAAGATTTTCTCCCATTCTGTGGCTTGCCTTTTTACTCAGGTTACAATCTCTTTATCTGAACAGAAGCTCTTTAATTTCACAAGATCCCATCTGTTGAGTGTTGGTTGTAGTGAATGTGCTATTGGATTTCCGTTTAGGAACTGTTGGCCAAGTCCAATCAGCTCGAGGGAGTTCCCTACCCTTTCGACTAAGGTTTTTATAGTCTCTAGGCTTATATTGAGGTCCTTGATCCATTTGGAATTAAGTCTTGTACATGGCAACAAGTACGGGTCCAGTTTTAATCTTCTGCATGTGGAGATCCAGTTTTGTCAGCACCATTTGTTGAAGATACTGTTCTTTTTCCATTGGATTTTTTGGGCCCCTTTGTCAAAGACAAAATGGCTGTAATTGTGTGGGCTTATATCTGAGTCTTTCACCCTTATCCATTGATCTGTGTGTCTATTTTGGAGCCAGTACCAGGTTGTTTTTATAACTTTGGTTTGTAGTATAGAGTAAGGTTTGGTATGGTGATACCTCCAGCAGTGTTTTTGTTACCCAGGAATGTTTTTGCTATCCTGAGTCTTTTGTGCCTCCATATGAATTTTGAGTTGTTTGGTCAACCTTTTTAAAGAATTGCTTTGGGATTTTGATTGGTGTTGATTAGCATTGAATCAATATATTGCCTTTGGTAGGATAGTCATTTTTATGATGTTGATTCTGCCAATCCAGGAACATAGGAGGTCTTTCCACCTTCTAGTGTCTTGTGTAATTTCGTTCCTTAGGGTTTTAAAGTTATCATTGTAGAGGTTTCTTATTTCCTTGGTTGGATTTATACCAAGGACTTTAAAAATTTTTTTATTATTATTTCTGCTCATACAAACTTAATAGGTACATTGGTTCCCTCCCACCTTTCTCCTCCCCCCAACCCCTCTGCTCCCCCTACCCTCACCCCTTCCTCCCCATCCCCCAGTGCCTCCCCTCCCCCAATCCCTGGAGAATCCTTTAATGTGCATGCCAAATGTTCCTCTGGGTCCTCCTCTCCGATGACGTACAAGGACCCAGCGGCATTTCCCTGAACCCTTTCCTTTGTTCCCCTTAAGCATAGGAACACTATTTTGGCTGTCAATCCCTTGCCTCCAAGGATCTTGGTGCTTTTAGCAAATGCTAGACTTTGTGGGGTCAATAGTGTGTTGGACATTGTGCAGGGCATGCAAAGTCCAATTATGATTGCTTCGGCCCTAACTTGTGTGGAGTATTTTGCATATCATTGCTCCTCCCATCCTTGTGCTCTTACACTCTTACCGCTCCCTCTTCCACAAATTTCCCTGAGCTTCAGGATGGGGAGAGATTAGGCTGGCCTAGTTCTAGGTGGTTGATATAGAGTCTCCGAAGTTCTGGATAGTGGTTTGTTGATTTTCTTTTGCAGTTTTGCTGCTCCTGAAATGCCCTTCACTCCATCCTGATGGGTATTGGATGTCACCCCTTGGCCAGAGATAAAAATCTGTTAAACTAGAGTTTTGTTATAAGAGTATATTCAAAGGTAGATGTAATAAAAGTAGGAAACCACAGTGAGGGAGGGGTCAATTACCCATTTGCAAAACGGATACTTATGCTATCCTTATATGCCCTCCTCTTCTGGTGAGATCACACCCCCTCAGTTGTAAATGATCAGGAACGAAAAGTCTGTGAACTTAACCAGATGTCTCATTGCTTACTCGCAGTCCTTGATAGAGGCCTATTTTCTCTGCAATAACCTGGTCCCCTCTCTCCTTGTTTCTGATGTGGCCCTCCTACTCCATCCCTCCTGTTCATAATCCTTGCAATTACTGTATTACAGACTGTCTCTAGGTGGGCTGGGTGAGTTTGGTACTAGGAGCCACCTATTAGGAAGTACATACGGCACTTAATTTTCTGGGTCTGGGATTCTTCACTCAATATAATTGTTTCTAATGACATCCATTTCCAGGCAAATTCCAGTAATTCATCATTTTTGATGGCTGAGTAGTACTCCATTGTATAGATGTACCACTGTTTCCTTATCCACTCGTGAACTGTTGGACATTTAGGTTGATTCCATGACTTTGCTATTGTAAACAGTGCTGCTATGAACATGGTCGTGCTTGTGCTATCGAGGTGAACCTCTGCTGCATGGGGGGTTATTCCCAAAAGTGGAATCGCAGGGTCATATGGCATTTCAATCTTTAATTTCTTTAAGAATCTCCAGACGGCTCCCCAGAGTGGCTGTATGAGCCTGCATTCCCACCAGCAATGTAGCAGAGTTCCCCTCTCTCCACATCCTCTCCAGTATTTGTTGTTGTTTGTATTGTGGATTTTTGCCATCCTGACTGGGGTGAGATGATATCTCAGGGAAGTTTTGATTTGCAGTGGAGCATTTTTAAAGATATTTGTTAGACATTTCAATTTCATTCCTGGTAAAGTTTCTTTTAAGTTCCAGGGCCAATTTTTTGATTGGGCCATTAGTTTCCTTGGTGTTTAATTTTCTAAGTTCTTTGTGCACTCTGGATAGTAGAGCTCTACCAGATATGTGGTTAGTGAAGATTTTCTTCCATTCTGTGGGTTGCCTTTGAGCTCGTGTTACAATCTCTTTAATCTGAACAGAAGCTCTTTAATTTCACAAGATCCCAACTGTTGAGAATTGGTAGCAGTGACTGTGCCATTGGATGTCTGTTTAGGAACTCTTGGCCTAGCCCAATCAGCTCAAGGGAATTCGCTACCCTTTCTGCTATGATTTTTATAGTTTCTGGCCTTATATCAAGGTCCTTGATCCATTTGGAATTGAGTCTTGTACAAGGTGACAAGTACGGGTCCAGTTTTATCTTCTACATGTGGAGATCCAGTTTTGTCAGCACCATTTGTTGAAGATACTGTTCTTTTTCCATTGGATTTTTTGGGCCCCTTTGTCAAAGACAAAATGGCTGTAATTGTGTGGGCTTATATCTGAGTCTTTCACCCTTATCCATTGATCTGTGTGTCTATTTTGGAGCCAGTACCAGGCTGTTTTTATAACTTTGGTTTGTAGTATAGAGTAAGGTTTGGTATGGTGATACCTCCAGCAGTGTTTTTGTTACCCAGGAATGTTTTTGCTATCCTGAGTCTTTTGTGCCTCCATATGAATTTTGAGTTGTTTGGTCAACCTTTTTAAAGAATTGCTTTGGGATTTTGATTGGTATAGCATTGAATCTGTATATTGCCTTTGGTAGGATGGTCGTTTTTATGATGTTGATTCTGCCAATCCAGGAACATGGGAGGTCTTTCCACCTTCTAGTGTCTTCTGTAATTTCGTTCCTAAGGTTTTTAAAGTTATCACTGTAAAGGTCTCTTATTTCCTTGGTTAGGTTTATACCAAGGTATTTTATTTTTTTAGGGGCTATGGTAAATGGGATTGTTTCTCTCAGGGCTTTTTCACTTCTTTCATTTTGGGCATATAGGAAGGCCACTGATTTTTGTACATTTATTTTGTATCTTGCCACCCACCCTGCTGAAGTTCTGTATTAGTTCCATGAGTTTCCTGGTGGAATTTTTGGGATCACTCAGGTAAAAGATCATGTCATCTGCAAATAGAGATAACTTGACTTCTTCTTGCTGATTTGAATCCTTTTTATCTCTCTTTCTTGTTTTATGGCCTCAGCTAAGACTTCAAGTACAATATTGAAAAGAAGTAGTGAGTGTGGACAGACTTGTCTAGCTCCTGATCGAAATGGGAATGCTTCAAGGTTTTCCACATTGAGTATAATCCTTGCTGTTGGCTTTTTATATACAGCCTTTATTATATTGATAAAGGTTCCTTCCATTCCAACCTTCTCTAGGGTTTTGATCATGAAGGGCTGTTGGATCTTGTCAAAGCTTTTTCTGCATCTCTCAAGAGTATCATGTAGTCTTGGACTTTGGACTGGTTATATGATGAATTACATTTATTGATTTGCATATGTTGAACCAACCTTGTGTGCTGGGGATGAAGCCTACTTGGTCCCCGTGAATGATCTTTTTGATATGTTTTTGAATCCGATTTGCTAAGACTTTGTTGAGAATCTTTGCATCTGTGTTCATCAGAAAGATCAGCCTATAGTTTTCTTTTTTAAGTGTATCTTTATTAGGTTTTGGGATTAAGATGATATTAGCTTTATAGAAAGGATCTGGTAGCATTCCTTCCTTTGCTATTTGATTGAATAGTTTGAGAGTATTGGTGTTATTAGCTCCTTAAATGTCTGGTTGAACTCTGTGCTGAATCCATCTGGTCCAGGACATTTTTTGGTGGGAAGTTTTGAGATTACTTCCTCAATTTCCTTATATGTTATAGGACTATTTAAATAATTCACAACTGGGCTGGAGAGGTGGCTCAGGAGTTAAGCCTCCGCCTTGCAGGTGAAAGGTCCTGAGTTCAGATCCCAGATCCCATGTATAGACGCCAGATGGAAGCGGGGGCGGCCTGCGCTTCTGGTCCTGGTAGGGCGGAGCCTGTGAATCCCGGGGCAGAAGGAGGTGGAGGCGTCCATGGTGGTTCGCGAATTCGTCCGTGGTTCTACACATACACATACGCATACACAGACGCACACACACACAGACATACACACGCCAGCACGCACATGCACACGCACATGCACACAGTTGAATAAATAATAATAAAAAAAAAATTTTTAAAATTTTAAATAATTCACAACTTCCTGATTCAATTTAGGTAAGTTGTGTTTACTTAGGAATTCATTCATCTCTTTTGTGTTGTCAAATTTCACAGAGTATAAGTTTTTGAAATATGATGTTATAATTCTCTAGATTTCTTGGGTATCACTAGTGATATCTCCATTTTCATTTTTAATTTTGTTAATTTGGGTTTTCTCTCTTTTGCTTTTGGTTAATTGAGCTAGGGGTGTATCAATCTTATTGATTTTTTCAAAGAAGCAACTTTTTGACTGGTTGATTTTCTCTATCGTTTTCTTAATCTTGATTTCAGATATTTCTCCCCTTATTTTGCTAATCTCCTCTCTTCTACTACTTTTGGGATCAGATTGCTCTAGTGTCTCTAAAGCTTTAAGCTGCATTGTTAAGTTATTTATTTCTGATGTTTCCATTTTTCTGATGTAGGCATTAAGAGCTATGAACTTACCTATTAGGACAGCTTTCATTGTGTCCCAGAGATTTTGGTAAGTTGTATTTTCATTATCATTTGCTTTCAGGAAATCTTGAATTTCCTTTTTAATTTCTTCCTGAATCCAGTTCTCATTCAGCATCATAGTGTTAAGTTTCCAGGAGTTAGTGTATTTTCTGTCGTTTTTTGTGTTGCGGATGTCCTGCTTTATGCCGTGGTGGTCTGAGAAGGTACAGGCTTGAATTTCAACTTTCCTGTACATGTGGAGATTCGTTTAGTGGCCCAATATGTGATCTATTTTGGAGAAAGTTCCATGTGCTGCTGAGAAAAATGTGTATTCTTCGGTGCGTGGATGAAAAGTTCGATAGAGATCTGTAAGGTCCATTTCTTTAAGAGTTTGATTAAGTTCCAAAGTGTCTCTGTTAAGCTTTTGACCTGTTGATCTATCCCATGTTGAGAGGGCGATGTTGAAATCCCCAAGAATTATCGTTTGGGGGTTGATTTCTCGCTGTAGACACTGTAGGATTTTCTTAATGAATGTGGAGAGGCCCGTATTGGGTGCATAAATGTTCAATATTGGACGTCTTCCTGGTGAATTGTACCTGTGACTAAAATGTAGTATCCATCTGTGTCTCTTATGATTTTTTTGGTTTGAAGTCCACTTTGTCCGATAACATCATAGCTACCCCTGTCTGTTTCCTGGTTCCGTTCGCTTGCAGTATTTTGGACCAGCCTTTCATTTTTAGGATGTGCCTATCTTTTGTGGTGAGATGAGTTTCCTGAAGGCAGCAGATTGTTGTATTGTGGTTTTTAATCCAAGTTTGTAATCTGTGTCTCTTAATCAGTGAGTTAATACCATTGACATTTTATGTTATAATGGAGAAATTACTTTTAATTCTGGACATTTTTTATGTTTTGTGAATGTTGTAAGCTTATTATTTTACATTTATATTTTTGTGGTATTATACTACTCTTTTGTCTTCCTGGATATGGTTGTTTTTTTTCTTCAAGTTTGCGTATCATTTCTAGCATTTTTTGAAGGCCTGGTTTGGTAGACATGGATTTTTCTTTCTCCCTCAATCATGACAGATAGTTTTGCCGGGTATATCAGTCTGGGTTGGCATTTTTGCTCATTTAATACATGAAGTACATCTCTCCAAGCTCTTCTTGCTTTTACTGTTTCCATTGAGAAGTCATTTGTTATTTCAATAGGTTTGCCTTTATAAGTGACTTGCTTTTTTTCTCTTGAAGCTCTCAGCACCTTTTCTTTGTCTTGAATGTGGAGTGTTTTGACTATTATTTGCTGTGCCGATTTTCTATTTTGTCATATCTGTTTGGAGTGCGAAATGCTTCTTGTATTTGGATGGGCCTCTCATTCTTCAGTTGAGGGAAGTTTTCATTTATGATAATTTGAAAAATTTCCTCAGGTGTGGTATTTTGGGAGTCTTCCTCTGGTATTCCATGAATGCGCATGTTTGGCTTCTTCAAGGTGTCCCATAACTCTTGAATATTCGTCTTAAGTATCTTTTTGGCTTTAACCACCTCTTCCATTGAGCTGGTTAATACTACCACTTTGTTTTCAAGATCTGAAATTCTATTTTCTGCTTCGTTAGTTCTGCTGCTAAGACTCTCTGTTGAACTTTGGGTTGAAGATAACTTGTCTTTTAGTTCAATTTTAAACTCTGCCTGAGACTGTTTTAACTGCTGTATACCTATTTTGTTTCTTGAACTGTTGTTCTCAACTCCTCCAAATGCCTGTTGTGTTCCTGTTCAAAGTGGTTGATGCGGTTGTTTAATTCCTCTTGGATTTCCTGTTTCATAGTATTAATCATGGTAATGATCATACTTTGAAAGTTGTTGTTTTGGGTCTGGGTTTCTTAGCTATTTTCTGTGAATTTGTTCTGGTTGGAATCCATCCTTAAGGGGTTGATTCTTTCAGTGGGAGATTGGTCTCCTTGGGTTTTGTTTCTCATGTATTTGCACTTTGACTTGGGCATCGTTGTTTTGTCGTCTAGGGCTTTTCAGTTTCTGTGTGTTTTTGACTGAACTGATTTAGTTGGTATTACTACACTTCGGCAGTTGTTACTAGTGCTTGCCTTGGGATTGGGTATGTTTGTCTATTGTTATTGTTATTTCCTAGTTTAGGCTATTAGGCTGTTAGTACATCAGTTAAATCAGTTTAAGTATACAGGGGAGTGAATATTAGTATGGTAGTGCACTTTTACAATGTAGTATTTTGATGATATGTGAGAGTGAGTGGTGTAGTCCCTGGAGTTATATATGTTTTTAAGGTGGCTGTATGGAAAGGTTAATCTACAGTGATTAATATTAGAAAGGAACAGTAAAGTGAAAAAGAAAAATAAGGGAGGTTTACTTATCTTTGGGTTGGATGTGAAGAATCTCTCCCATGTGATAGGATGATTGTAGAGGCTTTCAGATGTATGGCCTTTGGCCCTTAGAACTTTGCTTGAGTTTCTTTGGACTCTATTGAATTCTGAGTAGCAGTGTGTCTTCTGTAGACCACTTGTGTGGGTCCCCGGTGGGCCAGAGAGGCAGAGGGGCTGATGTTGACAGAATTCTTCACCTGGGGCCTGGGACTTGGCTTAGTGCCCCTCCCAAGCTCCAGGGATGGAGGAATGTGAGCAAGTCCTGTCCAGTTGGTCAGACAGGCGGGAGGGAGGAAGAAAGGGGCTGGGGTCCTGGGTGCAGCCCAGGCCAAAGCCGGATGCAGCCCAGGGCAGGTGGCAGGGACACGGGGTGACCTGGGCGGGGGCTGGGGGGCTGGGCGACTGACTCACTCACTCACCTGGGGATGGCAGCATGGACAAAGGCCAGCATTTCAATCTTTAATTTCTTTAAGAATCTCCAGACGGCTCACCAGAGTGGCTGTATGAGCCTGCATTCCCACCAGCAATGTAGGAGAGTTCCCCTCTCTCCACATCCTTTCCAGCATTTGTTGTTGTTTCTATTGTGGATTTTTACCATCCTGACCGAGGTGAGATGATATCACAGGGAAGTTTTGATTTGCATTTCCCTGATGGCTAAGGAAGTGGAGCATTTTTAAAGATATTTGTTAGACATTTCAATTTCATCCCTGGTAAAATTTCTTTTAAGTTCCAGGGCCCATTTTTTAATTGGGCCATTAGTTTCCTTGGTGTTTAATTTTCTAAGTTCTTTGTGCACTCTGGATAGTAGAGCTCTACCAGATATGTGGTTAGTGAAGATTTTCTCCCATTCTGTGGTTTGCCTTTGAGCTCATGTTACAATCTCTTTATCTGAACAGAAGCTCTTTAATTTCACAAGATCCCAACTGTTGAGAGTTGGTAGCAGTGACTGTGCCATTGGATGTCTGTTTAGGAACTCTTGGCCTAGCCCAATCAGCTCAAGGGAATTCCCTACCCTTTCTGCTCTGATTTTTATAGTCTCTGGCCTTATATCAAGGTCCTTGATCCATTTGGAATTGAGTCTTGTACAAGGTGACAAGTACGGGTCCAGTTTTAATCTTCTACATGTGGAGATCCAGTTTTGTCAGCACCATTTGTTGAAGATACTGTTCTTTTTCCATTGGATTTTTTTGGGCCCCTTTGTCAAAGACAAAATGGCTGTAATTGTGTGGGCTTATATCTGAGTCTTTTACCCTTATCCATTGATCTGTGTGTCTATTTTGGAGCCAGTACCAGGCTGTTTTTATAACTTTGGTTTGTAGTATAGAGTAAGGTTTGGTATGGTGATGCCTCCAGCAGTGTTTTTGTTACCCAGGAATGTTTTTGCTATCCTGAGTCTTTTGTGCCTCCATATGAATTTTGAGTTGTTTCGTCAATCTTTTTAAAAAATTGCTTTGGGATTTTGATTGGTATAGCATTGAATCTGTATATTGCCTTTGGTAGGATGGTCGTTTTTATGATGTTGATTCTGCCAATCCAGGAACATGGGAGGTCTTTCCACCTTCTAGTGTCTTCTGTAATTTCGTTCCTAAGGTTTTTAAAGTTATCACTGTAAAGGTCTCTTATTTCCTTGGTTAGGTTTATACCAAGGTATTTTATTTTTTTAGGGGCTATGGTAAATGGGATTGTTTCTCTCAGGGCTTTTTCACTTCTTTCATTTTGGGCATATAGGAAGGCCACTGATTTTTTGTACATTTATTTTGTATCCTGCCACCCACCCTGCTGAAGTTCTGTATTAGTTCCATGAGTTTCCTGGTGGAGTTTTTGGGATCACTCAGGTAAAAGATCATCTTATCTGCAAATAGAGATAACTTGACTTCTTCTTGCTGATTTGAATCCTTTTTATCTCTCTTTCTTGTTTTATGGCCTCAGCTAAGACTTCAAGTACAATATTGAAAAGAAGTAGTGAGTGTGGACAGACTTGTCTAGCTCCTGATCGAAATGGGAATGCTTCAAGGTTTTCCACATTGAGTATAATCCTTGCTGTTGGCTTTTTATATACAGCCTTTATTATATTGATAAAGGTTCATTCCATTCCAACCTTCTCTAGGGTTTTGATCATAAAGGGCTGTTGGATCTTGTCAAAGCTTTTTCTGCATCTCTCAAGAGTATCATGTGGTCTTGGACTTTGGACTGGTTTATATGATGAATTACATTTATTGATTTGCATATGTTGAACCAACCTTGTGTGCTGGGGATGAAGCCTACTTGGTCCCCGTGAATGATCTTTTTGATATGTTTTTGAATCCGATTTGCTAAGACTTTGTTGAGAATCTTTGTGTCTGTGTTCATCAGAAAGATCAGCCTATAGTTTTCTTTTTTAAGTGTATCTTTACTAGGTTTTGGGATTAAGATGATATTAACTTCATAGAAAGGTTCTGGTAGCTTTCCTTCCTTTGATAGTTGATTGAATAGTTTGAGAGTATTGGTGTTATTAGCTCCTTAAATGTCTTTTAGAACTCTGTGCTGAATTCATCTGGTCCTGGACTTTTTTGGTGGGAAGATTCGAGATTACTTTGTCAATAGTTACAGGACTATTTAAATAATGCAAAACCTCTTGATTCAATTTAGGTAAGTTGTGCTTACTTAGGAATTCATCTATCTGTTTTCTGTTGTCAAATTTCACAGAGTATAAGTTTTTGAAATATGACATTATAATTCTCTGAGTTTCTTGGGTATCAATAGTGATAACTCTATTTTCATTTCTAATTTGTTAATTTGTGTTTTCTCTCTCTTGCTTTTGGTTAATTTAGCTAGGGGTGTATCTCTCTTATTTATTTTTTCAAAGAACCGGCTTTTTACTGGTTGATTTTCTGTATTGTTTTCCTTATCTCAGTTTTGGATATTTCTCCCCTGATTTTGTTAATATTCTCTCTTCTGCTGCTTTTGGGATTGGATTGGTCTAATGTCTCTAAAGCTTTAGGCTGCATTGTTAAGTTATTTACTGATGATGTTTCTATTTTTTTGATGTAGGCATTAAGAGCTATGAACTTACCTCTTAGGACAGCTTTCATTGTGTTTCAAAGATTTTGATAAGTTGTATTTTCAAGGAAATCTTGAATTCCCTTTGTACTTTCTCCCTGAATCCAGTTCTCATTCAGCATCATCATATATATTTTCCAGGAATTAGTGTATTTTCTGTTGTTTGTTGTGTTGCAGATGTCAAGCTTTAGACCATGGTGGTCTGATTGGTAAATGCTAGAATTTCACTTTCCTTATCTGTGGAGATTCATTTTGTGGCCAGTATGTGGTCTATTTTAGAGAAGGTTCTGTGTGCTGCTGAGAAAAATGCGTATTCTTTGGTGCGTGGATGAAAAGTTCGATAGAGATCAGTAAGGTCCATTTTAATAATAGTTTGATTAATTTCCGATGTGTCTCTGTTAAGTTTTTGACCTGTTGATCTATCCCATGTTGAAAGGGCGGTGTTGAAGTCCCCAAGAATTATCCTTTGGGGGTTGATTTCTCACCCTAGAAACTGTAGGGTTTGTTTAATGAATGTGGAATTTGGTGCTATCGATTCAGGGAGGCCCTAGCTCTGCTCCCAAATTCAGGACAAGCCTGGACTTACAGACATGCCCCGGAGGGTCCCAATAGAGGACCATGCAGGTGGAGGGATGTACACCAATGGGAAGCAGCCATCTAACCTGCACCTACAATGAACACCTAACAAAAAGTTAAATGACTGATGGCGCCCTCCCCCCACAGGAGGGATGGCAACACCTGATTGGACCTTGATCCTATATAAGCCCAAATGCCCTCAATGACTCTGAATCTGCGGCATTTTGTCCACTGCTGCTTTTCACCTGATACCTGGGGTCTGGTGGTGACCCCGTCACTTGCTCGCCCATTCGCCTCTAGCCCTGAGGGCCTGCTTTTTCCCCCTCCTCCCCTCGGCTGGCCCAGTGGGGAATACAACAGCAATTGGTGCCCAGTGTGGGGCTGCCTTTGGTGTAGACCAGACACCTACTCCGGTAAAGTTCAGTGAGTGGCCCCTTTGGTTTTGTGTTCCGTGTGCTTATGGCACCTGAAGGTGAACATGTGGCCCCCTCTGCAGGAGGAACAGACAATAATTGTGCCACAGAGGCTTCCATACAGAGAGGCTCCTTGGACTCCTCCCTCCTGCTAAGAATACAAATCTCACAAGACTACAAATCTCGTGAGACTACGCCTTCTCCAGAGCAAAGACAGTTGGTGCTGTTAAACTGCCTGGCCAAAAGGACCAATCCAGACAGGACAACTCAACAAAGACTCATGCTGGGACTTATGGGATGTCAGGTGGCTATATAAGCAGCCTGATACTTAAAATAAATGAGCCACAAGCCTGCGAGCCGCAAGCCTGAGAGCTTGCTTTGCCACTTGCCTGACTCCTGGAGTCTGTGCTGTTGACTCCGTGCCAGCTTATCCCCGCCCCCAAGGTCTCCGTGAGCCCCCATTACACTATTACACTGTATCAGTACAGTTACATTGTTACACCCCTCCTCTTCCCCTTTCCCTGTTTGTCCTTAGGAACACAGTTGGTTGTTTGATTTGCTGATGATCAAGGAGCCCCAATGGCTCCTTTGATTTCCCCATGATCAAAGAGCCCCTCTAAAACAAGGCCTTTCCCGGGCAAGTTCACATGAGAAATTGGTCCCCTCAGAACTCAGAGCCCAGGATTGATTACATTGAACTAGCCTGACCCAGAGGCACCATATGTGCATAAGGTTGGGGAATTAGCGATCCTCTGGAAGACCCCCACTAAGTATAAAACATTTGGGTCCGATACATTCCTTGTCTCATCTGTGACTCTTTTAGTTTCATCTCTGTTCTTTAGAAAATTGGTAACCTCCCCTCACACTGCAAGGAGCCCCAGATACATATCTTAAAATCTCTCCTAAAGACTAGAGGCCTGGAGGTTAAGTCTGCTGGCCTAGAGAAAGTTTGGAATGAGGCTGCGGTTTTAGCACCTTGGATTCCCCCAGAGAATATGTGGGAACCAGACTATGGATAAGAATGTTTTCCTTGCTAGATGTTTTTCATAATTAAGCTAAGCTGCCGGACTTAACTAATGTAAGGTCTTATTTTAAATAAGGTTTTCCTAAATGTTAACCTGTCTTTGATAAAGCTTTCAAGGGTATTATGGGTAATTAAGTAAATTGTACAGTTGCCGGTAAAATGTTGTTCATGTGCTTGTTCATGTTATATGTTCTGTGTTATATGTGTGTCTTATATCTGTGGCCACTTCAATTTTTTATTCCTGTTGCACACTAATATAAAAATTTTGGCATGCCATTTTTAAATACATGTATACATACTTAAAAATAAGAACAAATAATTTTGGTAACATCTAAGGCCTTAACTTGTTATGTTTTATATTGATCACAATTGTTTTTCTGAAAGATTGTAAGTTTTCTTTCATCAAAAATTTTCTCGCTTGGTTTTGATCTTTAATGGGACTACAAATGAAAATGCCATTGTGTTCGTAAAGGTTTTTCCATGTATTCCCAAAATAACAAAGCCACTATGATATTGCTTGATTGAACTTGCTCATTCCTCTGATTTATTTTATAGAATTTTATCCCATCGAATCTAACCGGCAGGAAATATAATTGTCCTCTAAAATATTCATTGGAATTTCTTTCTTCTCCTGGTATGTAGATGCTCCCTTTCTTGGGGACAAGTCTGCTTTCGAATTCCATACTCGCCTACTAAGGCAAAACAGGAATTCAAGCCTGCATTTTAGTCAGACCCCATTCCTTTGAAACAAAGAAGGATAAATGCCGGACCCAGCATAGTCTGTTTTCAAGAAATTCTAAGTGAATTTGGGTCAACTCAGGTTCATGTTTCCTTTTTCCTTGCAAGATTTTGGCCTAAGTTACTTAAGGAGTTTCTCTGAGGATCCCTCCGCCTAAGGGGACTAGCAAGCAAGCCCAAGATGAAATTCCATTCCCAGGAGGGAAAGAAAGAAAAAAAAGCTTTAAATGTGTTCTGAATACTGCTCTTCCTGGCCCTTAAGAGGAAAGTCCAGGATGGCCATATGCCTTCTGCTCACCTACATTAATGGCACCTGGAATGTTTCTAACTATCTTTTGACATACCAAAAATGAATGGGACTAAAGTTCAAATTATTACTGCTGTATCCCTTGGCAAACAATTATGGGACAGGATACTTGCTTTCTTTTCATCCTTAAAATCTGGTAACTTGGTTAATTTTTGGAGTTTCCCTTTTAATGCTAATTGTCCTGTTTAGATGCAAACAGCAAGTGGTAAGTTCTCAGCTTTTACAACACAAGCTTTATTGCAGGTTCTCAGGGCATCCATTCAGGCTCCAGACATTCCTAAGGCCACCAAAGGCCCCTTGGAAGCCTGGCTGTCCTCCATTGAAGCTATGCCTTACTAATTTACAATTGTTAGGTTTTGATTTGTGTCTCACCAGCTCTTCTGGATCTTTTCTGCACCTGCCCCACCCACAGCCTCTTTGCATGCCCCTACAATGAGGAAAACCTGTTTTTCTCTGCCACCTTGAGTTCCTCAGCCTCTGACTCTGCCCTGCCCACAGCTTCTCCACCTGCCCCAGGTCTTGTAAAGTTGGCAAAGTCACCTATATTCTATGCAGCTAAAGAGGTTCAGGGTCACCCCAGCTTTCATGGTCCCCACTGAAAAAATTCTATAAATAAAAGGGTGAAATGAGGCACTACCGATTCAGGGAGGTCCTAGCCCAGCTCCTGAATTCAGGTCAAGCCTGGAGTACAGACATGCCCCGGAGGGTCCCAATAGAGGACCATGAAGGCGGAGGGATGAACAACCAATGGAAAGCGCCCATCTAACCTGCACCTGCAATGGACATCTAGTAAACAATTAAATGACTGATGGCTGTCCCCGTCCCCAGGAGGGATGGCAACACCTGATTGGACCCTGACCCATATAAGCCCAAATGCCCTTAATGACTCTGAATCGGTGGCATCTCATCCACTGCTGCTTCTCACCTGATTTCCGCAGTCTGGTGATTGACCCCATCTCTGTCTCGCCTATTCGCCTCTAGCCCCTAAGCTCTGTTGTTTCCCCCTCTTCCCCTCGGCTGGCCTGGTGGGGTATACAGCAACAGTGGAGGAGCCTGTATTAAGTGCATATATGTTCAGTATTGTGAAGTCTTCCTGGTGAATTGTACCTGTGACTAAAATGTAGAATCCATCTGTGTCTCTTATGATTTTTTTGGTTTGAAGTCCACTTTGTCCGATAACATCAAAGCTACCCTGTCTGTTTCCTGTTCCATTAGCTTGCAGAATTTTGGACCAGCCTTTTATTTTTAGGATGTGCCTATCTTTTGTGGTGAGATGAGTTTCCTGAAGGCAGCAGATTGATGGATTGTGATTTTAAATTCAAGTTTGTAATCTGTGTCTCTTGATTGGTGAGTTAATTCCATTGACATTTAATGCTATAATGGAGAAATTATTTTTAATTCTGGACATTTTTTATGTTTAGTAGCTTTTGTAAGTGTATTATTTGGCTTTTAGGTTTTGGTGGTATTATACTTCCCTTCTGTCTTCTTGGATACCCTTGTTTTTTTTCTTCAAGCTTGAGTATCATTTGCAGCATTTTTTGAAGACCTTGTTTGATAGACATGTAACCTTTCAAGTTGTCTTTGTGTTGGAAAACTCTCCCTCCATCATAATGGATAGTTTTGCTGGGTATATCAGTGTGGGTTGACATTTTTGCTCATTCAATACTTGAAGTATGTCTCTCCAAGTTCTTGCTTTTACTGTTTCCATTGAGAAGTCATTTGTTATTTTAATAGGTTTACCTTTAAAAGTGACTTGTTTTGGGGCTGGAGAGGTGGCTCAGGAGTTAAGCCTCTGCCTTGCAGGTGGAAAGTCCTGAGTTCAGTTCCTAGACCCCACATATAGATGCAGGGTGAAAGCGGGGGTGGCCTGCATTTCCGGTCCTGGCAGGGCAGATCCTGTGAATCCTGGGAAAGAGTAAACAAGGAGGAGTTGGAGGTGGTCCATGGTCGTTCCCATGGTTTTACAAACACACACACACACACACACACACACATACACATACACACACACACACACAATTGAATAAAAAAAAGTGACTTGTTTTATTCCTTTTGAAGCTCTCAATACCTTTTCTTTGTCTTAAATGTGGAGTGTTTTGACTATTATTTGCCATGGTGAATTTCTATTTTGGTCATATCTGTTTGGGGTGTAGAATGCCTCTTGTATTTGAATGGGCCTCTCATTCTTTAAATGAGGGAAGTTTTCCTTAATAATAACTTGAAAAATTTCCTCAGGTGTGGTGTTTTGGGAGTCTTCCTCTGGTATTCCATGAATGCGCATGTTTGGCTTCTTCAAGGTGTCCCATAACTCTTGAATATTCGTCTTAAGTATCTTTTTGGCTTTAACCACCTCTTCCATTGAGCTGGTTAATACTTCCACTTTGTTTTCAAGATCTGAAATTCTATTTTCTGCTTCATTACTTCTGCTGATAAGACTCTTGGTTGAGTTCTGGGTTGAAGATAACTTGTCTTTTAGTTCAATTTTAAACTCTGCCTGAGACTGTTTTAACTGCTCTGTGCCTATTTTTGTTTCTTGAACAGTTTTTATCAACTCCTCCAAGTGTCTGTTGTGTTCCTGTTCAAAGTGGTTGATATGGTTATTTAACTCCTCCCAGATTTCCTCTTTCATAGTATTGAACATGGTCATGATCATGTTTTGAAAGTCATTATCTTGGGCCTAGCTTTCCTGGCTATTTTCTGTGAATTTGTTCTGGTTGGAATCTGTCACTATGGGGTTAATTCTTTCAGTGGGAGATTTATCTTCTTGGGTTTTGTTTCTCATGCATCTGTGCTTTGACTTGGGCATTGTTGTTTTGTCTCTTAAGACCTTTCAGTTTCTGTGTGTTTTTGACTGAACTGATTTAGTTGGTATTACTACTCTCTGGCACTTATTACTAGTGTTTGCCTTGGAGTTGGGTATGTTTTTCTGTTGTTATTTCCTAAATGATGCTATTAGACTGTTAGTACATCAATTAAGTCAGGTTTAGTATGCGGGGGGTGAATATTAGTATGGTAGTGCACTTTACAATTTAGTACCTTGGTGATATGTGAGGGTGAGTGGTATAGTCCCTGAAGTAGTATATGTTTTGGGGTTGGCTATATGGAAAAGTTAATCTACAGTGACTAATAATTGAGAGGAGCAGGACGGTAAAAAGTGGGTTTACTCATCTTTGGGCTGGATGTGAAGAATCTCTCCCATGTGATAGGATGATTTAAGAGGACTTCAGATATATGGCCTTTGTGCTGTAGAGCTTTGCTTTTGTTTTCTTTGGACTCTGTTGAATTTTGAGAAGCAGGGTGCCGTCCCTGGACCACCGAGAGTCCCGGGAAGGTGGAAGGGGCAGAGGGACTGAGGGAAATGTCAGCGTTCTTCACCTGGGACCTGGGGCGTGGCCCAGTGGTCCACCCAGCCCAAACGCAGGGCATCTGGGTGCTGCTCAGGCTGGCTGGTGAGGGGTTGGGACGAGCAGGTGACCTGGGGGTTGGTGGGAATTACCTAAGAAACAGGATGCCATCCCTGGACCACAAGCTAGTGTACTGGGTGGGCAAAAGGGGCAGAGGGGCTGAAGGTGATGTCTGTGCACTTCACTTGGGACCTGGGGCATTGAAGTCATAGTTTTTTAGTGAGAATTTTGTATTGCTTTTTCGGCATTTCATCTCTATCAGTGTTTTGAAATTCCCTTATTTGAAGAGCTGTGAATTTTGGGGGTTGTGTTACCTAACATTTTCATGTTTCTCATGTTAGTATGTTGCATTTGTGTATCTGTTGAAAGGGATACTGTACCTCAAATACATGAACATTTCATCTGTTTTCCCTTATAAGCTCAATGTATAGTATGATGTAGGAGGAGCAAACCAATCACAGAAACAAAACTATCCAAACAACTAGATATGTGCATATAGTATGATATCTGTAGATATCCATGATAGACCCAACAACAGTAGAAAAATATTAGTTAAACTATAAAGGAGGTATAAACAAGAAATTAGGAATAAAGTTGAGAGGGAGTGAGGGAAGAATAAGATAATGACACAGGAGATATAAAAAGATTGTAGGCAGTAAGGTGGAAAGAGGAATAGCAGGGGAAATACTTAAGTGGGAGGGAGACGAGGAGACAGGGACAGGTAGGACTGCAGACGACAAAGTTTTCCATTGTGCAGATCATTGAAACGTGTCTTTTCTGATGTCTACTCCCCCATGAAAAGTACCTTTGCCAACTTTACATGACATGTGCAATGACCAACACCTCACAAAGTCTAGCATGGATCATAGGCAGTAGGATTTTTAGAGGCAAGGGATTAACAGCTACAGTAGTGTTCCTATACTAAAGGGGAAGACAAAAAAGAGCTCTAGGCAATGCTATTGAGTCCTTACACCTTATCAGAGAAGAGGACCCAGAGAGACATGCACACTAAAGGATGTTGCAGGAATGGGAAGAGGGGGCAGTGGGAGAAAGGGAGGGGAGGGAAAGGAAAGAGAAAAGGGGGACAGGAGCAAGGGGATTCAGGGGAGGATGGAGCAATGGAGGGGAATGGGGGAACCTATCAACTTTATGTGAGTGGAAGAAATAAAAAAAAAGAAACTCTGATTCTCTTATCATTCCAGAACCCAAAGTATTAGGTTTGACCTGATTCCTGGTTATCTGCACTTGCCCTTCTATACCTATGAATGATACCACTCTTCTAACTGCAGTCACACGTCTCTTGTTTCACATTTCTGAAAATCCAGAAAAGTGTGTTTCTCTCTCCTCATCTTTCCTCCTCCAAATATTCACTCTTATGCCTCTAAAATAAACTTTATCTTTTCATTTTTCTAAAGTATATTTTCTGTCACAGTATTCAGAAATATATTGTCAAGATATCAAATCTGTCTTCATAGCAAAAGTCAAGGCTACATTAATGAATAATATGATGTAATGTTTGTCATATATGTCATGTCCAGGTCTGTCATCTTACTCCCATTGATATATCCCTGCAAGACATGCAAAGTCCTAGAACTTCCTTAAAAGTATCCATGGCTAGGTAAGAAAAGGTAAAATTTCTGACCAAAGTGTGCCTTTAGAGAGTCTTAGCAACCCCAACTATGTCAACAGATGAATCTTGTGAATCTTGGGTTTCAACTTGACACATTTGGCATTAACTAAGATTAGCTAAGACCACCTGAAGAGATTAGCCAGATGGACACATTTACAATACAAAGACCAGCTCTTGATCCCATCACAACTTCCCCAGATCTCATTGGAACCGCCCAGTAGTGGAACAGATAAAAGGAACCACAGAACAAAAGACTGAGAAGAGAGACTCTCCAGGAATTCTACAGCCATTTGGATGTCTGCCATGACTTAGCTTTCTTATAGCTTCAGCAACCAGCCATGTCACCTCCGCTGTGAAAGACTGTTTCTCCCCTCTGAAACCCTAAGGTGAATAAATTTCCTTTTCTCCCTTAAAATCTTTGACTGTGGGTGTTCTCACAGCAATAGTTAAGAGTTACAGCTCGGTTTTGCAGTTTTGCTGTATCATTCATCTTCCATAATTGACCCTGTCATTAGTTAAACCTATACAATGAAACTCTTGGTAATGAAGGACCTTGAACCAGAGATCAATCTTGTTCACAGTACATGGCTTGGGCATTGTTTTGTACAACTTGGGTAGCTAACATGCGATGGGTCAATGCAAAACAAATGGGCAAATAGGTCACCATCACTGTGAGAAGTTTATGAACAAGTTTGTGTGTGTGACCAAGAAATTATCTTCTGTGATATAAACACCATGGGCAAGGTGTGACCGATAAAAAGAAGAGATGATAATAAGGTACAGAGATAAGAGGGAGGATTGGGGTAGACCTAGAGGCATGAATAGTATTCTACATGAAAAGGTCAAACTGTTATGTGTAGAGGAGAGTGAGGTGGTAATATGGCATTTGGACTACAATAAATTTTTTTTTTCCACTTTTGACATGATCCAACAGCCTTTTATGATCAAAACGCTAGAGACAGTCAGAATGGAAGGAACCTCTATCAATATAATAAAAGCTGTATACAACCAGCCAACAGCAAGGATTATACTCAATGGGGAAAAACTTGAAGCATTCCCACTTTGATCAGGAACTAGACAAGGCTGTCCACTCTCACCACTTCTATTCAATATTGTACTTGAAGTCTTAGCTGAAGCCATAAGACAAGAAAGGAACATAAAAGGGATTCAAATTGGCAAGGAAGAAGTCAAGCTATCCCTATTTGCAGATGACATGATCTTATATCTGAGGGATCCCAAAACTCCATGAGGAAGCTCCTGGAACTAATTGAGAAGTTCAGCAGGGTGGCAGGATACAAAATAAATGTGCAAAAGTCAGAGGCCTTCCTATATGCCCAGAATGAAAGAAGTAAAAAAGCCCTGAGAGAAACAATCCCATTTACTACAGCCCCTAAAAAAATGAAATACTTTGGTATAAACCTAACCAAGGAGGTAAAAGATCTTTACAATGAAAACTTTAAAACCCTCAAGAAAGAAATTGCAGAAGACACCAGAAGATGGAAAGACCTCCTGTGTTCCTGGATTGGCAGAATCAACATTGTAAAAATGACCATCTTACCAAAAGCAATATACAAATTCAATGCTATACCAATTAAAATCCCAAAGCAATTCTTTAAAGAAGTTGACCAAACAATCTCAAAATTCATATGGAGGCACAAAAGACCCAGGATAGCGAAGACAATCCTGAGTAACAAAAATACGGCTGGAGGTATTACCATACCAAACCTTAGTCTATACTACAAATCCATAGTTATAAAAACAGCCTAGTACTGGCTCCAAAACAGACACACAGATCAGTGGTTAAGGGTTGAAGACCCAGATATAAGTCCACAAAAGTACAGCCATTTGGTCTTTGACAGGGGGGCCCAAAAAATCCAATGGAAAAAGAACAGTATCTTCAGTAAATGGTGCTGGAAAAACTAGATGTCCACATGCAGAAGATTAAAACTGGACCCGTACTTGTCACCATGTACAAGACTTGATTCCAAATGGATCAAGGACCTTGATGTGGGGCCGGAGACTATAAAAAACATGGGTGAAGGGATAGGGAACTCCCTCAAGATGATTGGGCTTGGCCAGCAGTTCCTAAACAGACATCCATTGCTGCCAACTCTAAACAGTTGGGATCTTGTGGAGTTAAAGAGCTTCTGTTCAGATAAAGAGATTGTAGCACGAGCTCAAAGGCAACCCACAGAATGGGAGAAAATCTTCACTAACCACATATCTGTTATCCAGAGTGCACAAAGAACTTAGAAAACTGAACACTAAGGAAACCAATGGCCCAATTAAAAAATGGGCCCTGGAACTTAAAAGAAACGTTACCAGGGATGACATTAAAATGGCTAACAAATATCTTAAAAATTGTAATCAATGCAAATCAAAACTTCCCTGAGATATCATCTCACCCCGGTCAGGATGGCAAAAATTCACAATACAAACAACACCAAGTGCTGGAGAGGATATGGAGATAGGGGAACTCTCCTACATTGCTGGTAGGAATGCAGGCTCATACAGCCACTCTGGTGAGCTGTCTGGAGATTTTTAAAGAAATTAAAGATTGAAATGCCATATGACCCTGCTATTCCACTTTTAGGAATAACCCCCCATACAGCAAAAATTCACCTTGATAGCACAAGCACAACCATGTTCATGGCAGCACTGTTTACAATAGCAAAGTCATGGAATCAACCCAAATGTCCAACAGTTGACGAGTGGATAAGGAAACTGTGGTACATCTATACAATGGAGTACTACTCAGCCATCAAAAATGATGAATTAATGGAATTTTCTGGGAAGTAGATGAAATTAGAAACAATTATACTGAGTGAAGTATCCCAGACACAGAAAATTAAGCACCGTGTGTAGGTGCTCCTAGTACCAAACCCACTTAAAGACACTCAAAGATAAATCTCTGTAATACCTACAGTAATTGCAAGGATTATGAACAGGAGGGATGGGGAAGGAGGGACACAGCAGTAACAAGGAGAGAGGGGACCATGTTACAGTAGAGCAAATAGGCCACCACCAAGGACTGCAAGTAATGAGACATCTGGCTAAGTTCACAGACTTTCCTTCCTGATCATTTACAACTGATGGGTATGATCTTATCAGAAGGGGAGGGTGTATAGTCTGGCAGATAGAAAGTAACCATTTCGCAAATGGGTGATTGACCCCTCTCTCACCACAGTTTCCTACTTTTATTACATCTACCTTTGAATATTCTCTTATAACAAGACTCTAATTTAACAGGTTTTTTTTCTCTAGCCAGGGGGCGATATCCAATACCCATCAGTATGGAGTGAAGGGCATTGCAGGAGCAGCAAAACTGAAAAAAAAAATTCAACAAACCATAATCCAGAACATCAGAGACTCTATATCAACGACCTGGAACTAGGTCAGCCTAATCTCTCCCCATCCTGAAGCTCAGGGAAATTTGTGGAAGAGGGGGCGGTAAGATTGTAAGAGCACAGGATGGGAAGAGTAATGATATGCAAGATACTCCACACAATCATATTTGGACTTTGCATGCCCTGCGCAATGCCCAACACACTATTGACCCCACAAAGTCTAGTGTTTGCTAAAGGCACTAGGATCCTTGGAGGCAAGGGATTGACAGCCACAGTAGTGCTCCTATGCTTAAAGGGAACATAGGAAACAGTTCTGGGAAATGCCACTGGGTCCTTACACCTCATCGGAGAGGAAGACCCAGAGGAGAGTTTGGCATGCTCATTAAAGGATTCTTCAGGGATGGGAGGGGAAGGCACTGGGGGATGGGGAGGGAAGGGGGCATAGGGGGCTGGGGGGTGGAGGGAGGGAAGGGACCGGTGTACCTGTTAAGTTTGTATGAGTGGAAATAAAAAAAATAAATATTACAAATTTTTTTCCACAAAATAGTCCCCAAACCAAGAAAGTCAAGGCTGTTGCCATATAAAGCATGTCTTCTGGGCTCCAGATTGGAACTTTGGTGCAAATCCTGTTTGTGTCAGCACGCTCACCCTGACATACATCTTCACCAATGGGAGACAATGAGTTGTTCTGCAGAGGCATTTGATGGCAATTAAAAACATGAACACACGGGGGAGCTAGCTGACCTTCAAGTGAACCATCTTTTTTTTTTAATTTTTAAAAATATTAATTAATTTTTTCCACTCATACAAACTTAATAGGTACCTCGGTCCCCTCCCTCCCCCTTTTCCCCTTCCTCCCCCCTTCTGTCAGTGTCCCCTCCTCCCCTCCCTGGAGCACCTTCAGTGTGAATGTCAAACTTCCCTCTGGCTCCTCCTCTGTGAGTATGTTTAAGGACTCAGTAGCATTGCCTAGAGCTCTTTCTTGTGTTCCCCTTTAGTATAGGAACACTATTGTGGCTGTTAATCCCTTGCTTCTAAGGATCCTAGTGCCTGTGATCCATGCTAGACTTTGGGGGGTCAGTGCTATGCAGGTCATTGCTCAGGTCATGCAAAGTCCTATTATGGTTACTTTGGCCCTAAATTGTGTGGAGTATCTTGAATATCATTGCTCCTCCCCATCTTTAGGCTCTTACAATCTTACCGCCCCCTCTTCCACAAATTTTCTTGCTTTAAGATGGGGAGAGACTAGGCTGGCCTGGTTCCAGGTGGTTAATGTAGGGTCTCTGATGTTCGGAATTATGATTTTTTTTTCAGTTCAAGTGAACCATCTTCCTTTTAATTCTACAATGTTTTATGATACCTCTGATATGAAACTTTGTTTTATAGAAAATATTCAGTAAGCAGCTGACGTTTTGTGATGAGGGTTCTTTGTTTATGAAATGTAAAAAAACTACTCACAAATATTCTTCAGTAAATGTGGCACTGGCACATATTGTTTCTCTTAGCTGCATAGCTTCTTTATACCACTAGGTGGTAGTAGAAGATAGGTGATTATGGATGTGCGCTAAAGCTCCAGTATAGTTTTTTCTTCCTCCTCCTCCTCCTCTTCCTCTTCTGTCTCCTCCTCCTCTTCTTCTACCTCTCCTCCTCTTAGTCTTCCTTTTCCTGATCCTTCTTCAACATTATTCAGGGGGTTTTAAACTCTTCCTCCTCCTCCTCTTCTTCCTCTCCTCCTCTTAATCTTCCTTTTCCTGATCCTTCTTCAACATTATTCAGAGGGTTTTAAACTTAATAGAACAAGGGAGAGGGAGGCAAAGTGAGAAGGAGTGAACCAAGGAAGAGCAATCCTTCCAAAGCTATGTGCCCAGTTACTTTCTTACTGCAAAGAGGTCCTGTCTCCCACCATCTTATGGTAAGAAAATCAAATTAAGAAATAGGGAATTGACTAAACTTCAGACCTCATTTGAAAATTGGAACATTATAGGCCCAGATCCTAAATACAATGTATCTTTAACTCCCTTAATAGTCATTCCTTGCTGCTACTCTGTGTCTATCCTAATAATGGCAATAATTTATTTTCTAACAGACAGCTAACACTGTTAGCACTTATAGGCCAAACATAGAGAAGATAGGAGTAGACAGATCATAGGGTTTGTTACTCCTCTCCCCCTGCCACCTAGTCTAGTAGACTACTGCCTCAAAAATTTAGGCTGAAAGTGATAGAGGAAAACACCTAACATCAACTTCTGTCCTCCACATACCAATGTGTGTATACTGTGTATATTGTGAAGGAAACTTCCAGAAAAAAAAGCTGCAGAATCAAAGCTACACCTATGAAGCTGATTGGCAAATTAGAATATCCATGGCTGTGAAAGAAATCAGAATATTACAGGTTCAGATTGAAATTAGAATGTATCTTTAATCTCTTTAATAGCCATTTCTTGTCACTTCTCTGTTTTGATCCTAATAATGAGGATAATTTGTTGCCGTATCCCCCGCCGGCCAGCCAGGGGGAGGAGGGGGAAACAACGGGGCCTCAGGGCTAGAGGTGAATGGACGAGCCAGGAACCGGGTCACCACCAGACCCCGGGAATCAGGGAGAAGCAGCAGTGGATGAGGTGCCGCAGATTCAGAGTCATTAAGGGAGTTTGGGCTTGTATAGGGTTAAGGTCCAATTAGGTGTTGCCATCCCTCCTGGGGGTGGGACAGCCCCAGTCATTTAACTGTTTACTAGGTGTCCATTGCAGGTGCAGGTTAGACTGCCGCTTCCCATTGGTTGTTCATCCCTCTGCCTGCATGGTCCTCTATTGGGGCCTTCCCCGAGGCATGTCTGTACGTTCAGGCTTGTCCTGAATTCGGGAGCTGTGCTAAGGCCTCCCTGAATCGGTAGTGCCACAGTAATTTATTTATATTGAACAGCTAGCAGTTAGGAATACCTAGCCATATGGAAACCATGCCCACAGCCCCTCCAGTCCTTTCCTCACTTTTCTAGTACCTCTGGAACACTAATCAGCAATGTCATACTCTAAAAGATTGTGGCTCCACCCATTATCTCTCTCTTCTCTGCTCTCCAGCCATGTGCTTATTGCAGCTCTTTCCTTGTTCTCTGACCTTAAGTTATCTCCTCTGCTCTAATGCTTTCCCACCTTAAGACTACGGCTTCCTCCTTGCCTCCCTTAAACCAAGTATCCTTCTTCTGTCATTTTCAACCAAATCCCTGCTTTAACTTTTTGACATGTTCTGGTTTTGATCTTTGGCTCCAGAACACAAGAACCCCAAGGAAGAGAAACTCTGCAACACTAACATTCTGTTAGTCAGGTGAAACCTTTTAAAATGCATTAAGTTTAGGCCAAAGACATAGCTCAAAATGGATAAAGTTTCTGCTTCCAATGGATAAGGTGTCAGCTCTCTAACTTGGGGACCAGAAATCAATCCCAGGAAGCACATATGGTAGAAGGAGAGAATTAATTTGAGAACTGACTTCCAAAAAGTTGTCCTCTGACATTCACCAGTGCTCTGTAGTATGCATGTGCCTCCCTTTCTTTCTAACGAATGAAATAAAATATTTTAAAAAAGATATGTATTAGCATACTATACCACTAAATCCCACAAACCAAAAATCTCAAAATGCCCACAGATCTATAGTCTATAGTAGATATCTCCTCACTTTTCTGTAATCTATCTCATGTTTCCATCGATATATTTGAAAAGCGTCTTAATTTATGCTTTTCTTTGTTCTGTGATTATACAACTTCAAGAAGCTATTTTTCACAGAGGAAAACCTGAATCTGTGTTTCTGGGCCATGGTCAGTCATACCTGGCTTCAAATATACTAATTCAGATCCCTTTAAAGTGAGAGTTGTTTTACTTGGGCTCTTAACCATCCTGATGAAAACAATGAAGACTTATAAAAGGCCACTAAGGAGCAAATATTAATGAATAACACATTCTCTAACTTTGGGAGTACAAACATCTGTGAAATAATCTTTCAGAGTGATTTTATTTAGATTAATTTCTTTGTCCCATTAAAAGCAAATATGTTTACTATGATCTTTTGAAATTCAGGGCACGTGAAAGAATTGTCCAAACATTGGGAAAATGAGCTCCATCATTTTTCATTGATGTAGAAACACATTGCTGCGGCTTGAATGTGTCCTCAAAAGATGGGAACTGAAGTCCGAGGCAACATTTTTAGGAGATGGGAAGTGACTGCACATTAGGGATCTGTTCTCAACAATGATGCCATCATGATGTGCTTAGAACTGTTAGAGGAGTGGCTTCTTTGGAGAACTTAACTAGCCTCTTCTCTCCTGAACTCTCTTTGGTATTTCAGTCTTCCACCCCCAGATTGCCCAGCCAGAAGTCCCTTGCTTGATGCCAGTCCCTCAGATAGGAACTGTCTCCAGGCTGTGGAAAGTTGATTCCCTGGTCTGTGGCATTGTAAGGAGTGGTGTTTAGTAGGACACTGATGAGTTATAGGGCCATCTCTAGAAACAAGGTCCACTGTACAGAGATCTGAGTCAGAAAACTGACATAGCTTTTTCTTTCATGTGTCCTCAGACATAGCGGCACCCACTTTTCTTGAAGTTCTGTGAGATTCTGTGCTGGAGTCAGTGAGCTATTGACGACTCTCTCTTCAATGCCAGATTTGGCTTTCATCCAGTGATCTGTCTCAACTGTTGCCTATTGTTCAAAACCTGAATTTTTTCCTTCTTGGAACTCCATTACATTCACTTAATAAATTAGATACTTTTAACAATAAATTTTTTTTTCTGTCTTTTGATGGTCAGAACTGGAGAATAGATGTAGTTATCTGTTTAAACGATGTCATGGGAGCTTTTGCTTCTTGTTACAAAGACTTGTAGTTCTCAGATAGACCTGGATACAACTGACATAAAAATATGCAACATATAGAAAACCAGATATTTTTCTCTTACTGTTCTCCAAATATCAAAACAAAAAAATATACAATCTTATTTACTTTTCTAAATGTACAATTTAAGTATTTTCTTTAGGAAAAGGGACTAGCAAGTCTTATCAGGAAAAAAAAAAGAGATCGTATTGTTCATCAATTCTTTGTCCTTGTTGGCAGCAAAAATAGAGGAAATAAATGTAAGAAATTACTGTAACCAAATTCCAGAAATATGTGTGCATGCATGCACTCATGAAATTTTGCATTATCTCTAAAGGAGTTCAGAAAAGTCCTGAGAAAACACACTGAATTTGAGGAGAAATGTTATTTCCTTGTAAACAAACTTTAAAGAAAAGGTTAGGACCTGTTTGTCTATGGCATGTTGTAGTTTCTAGCTCCTGTCCAAGAATAAATATTGCATACAGACCCACTATTAACAGCTGCCTCTGTGGTGCAGGAAAAGAAAAACTGAAAACAACAACAAACCATGATTCAGAGCACCAAAAACCCTACATTAATCACCTGGAACCAGACCAGCCAAATCTCTCCCCATCCTAAAGCTCAGGGAACCTTGCAGAAGAGGGGGAAAGATTGTAAGAGCCTAAAGATGTGGAGGACCAACAATATGCAAGATACTCCACACAAGTTATGGCTGCAGCAGCCAGAACTGGATTTTGCCTAATCTGCACAATGGCTGACATGTCAACTCCATGAAATTTGATAACACAAAAGAAATGGATGAATTCCTAAGTAATCACAACTTACCTAAATTGAATCAGGAAGTTCTGAATTATTTAAATAGTCCTATGACATATGAGGAAATCGATGAAGTAATCTTGAATCTTCCCACCAAAAAATGTCCTGGACCAGATGGATTCAGCACAGAGTTCTACTGGACATTTAAGGAGCTAATAACACCAATACTCCTTAAACTGTTCCACCAAATTGCGAAGGAAGGAACACTGCCAAATTCTTTCTACATAGCTAATATCATACTAATCCCAAGAATGAATAAATATACGCTTAAAAAAAGTATAGGCCAATCTCTTTAATGAACACAGATGCAAAGATTCTCAACAAAACCTTAGCAAACTGGATTCAAAAACATATCAAAGAGATCATTCACTGTGATCAAGTACGCTTTATCCCAGGCACACAAGGTTGGTTAAACATATGCAAATCAATAAATATAATCCATCATATAAACCAGTCCAAAGTCCAAGACCACATGATATTTTTGATAGATGCAGACAAAGCTTTTGACAACATCCAGCATCCTTTTATGATCAAAACATTAAAGACAGTTGGAATGGAAGGAACTTTTATCAACATAATAAAAGCTGTATACAACAAGCCAATAGCAAGGGTTATACTCAATGGGGAAAAACTTGAAGCATTCTCGGTTCAATCAGGAACCAGACAAAGCTGTCCATTCTCACCACTTCTTTTCAATATTGTACTTGAAGTCTTAGCTGAAGCCATAAGACAAAAGGGATTCAAATCAGAAAGGAAGAAGTCAAGATATCTCTATTTGCAGATGATCTGATTGCATATTTAAGTAATCCTAAAAACTCCATCAGGAAACTCCTGGAACTAATACATGAGCTCAGCAGGGTGGCAGGATACAAAATAAACATGCAAAAATCAGTGGCCTTCTTGTACACCAAGGCTGAGAAAAATGAAAAATTCCTAAGAGAAACAATCCCATTTACTATAGCCCCTAAAAAATGAAATACTTTGATATATACCTAGCCAAAGAAGTGAGAGACCTTTACAATGAAAACTTTAAAACCCTAAAGAAAGAAATTACAGAAGACTCCAGAAGGTGGAAAGCAATTCCATGCTCCTGGATTGACAGATTCAACATAAAAATGACCATCCTACCAAAAGCAATATACAGATTTAATGGTATACCAATCAAAATCCCCAAGCAATTATTTAAAGAAATTGTCCAAACCATCTCACAATTCATATGAAAACACAAAAGACCCAGAATACAAAAGCCCTGCTGGAGGTATCACCATACCAAACTTTAATCTATATTACACATCCATAGTAATAAAAACAGCCTGGTATTGGCTCCAAAATAGACATGTAGATCAACGGAGAAGGGTTGAACACCCAGATATAAGCCCACATAATTATACCCATTTGATTTTTGACAAAAGGGCCCAAAAAATTCAGTAGAAAAAGAACAACATCTTCAAGAAATGGTGCTGGCAACTGGTCCCATACTTGTTGCTCTGTACAAAAATCAATTCCAAATGGATTGAGGACCTCAATATTGGGCCAGAGACTATAAAATCCCTAGTTGAAAGGAGAGGGAGCTTCCTCGAGTTGATTGGGCTAGGGCAACAGTTCCTAAACAGAAATCCAATAGCACAGTCACTAGAACCAACACTCAACAAATGGGATCTTATGAAATGAAAGACTTCCGTTCAGATAAAGTGACTGTAAGCCTTGCAAAAAGACAATCCACAGAATGGGAGAAAATTTTCACTAACCACATTTCTGATACAGCTCTATTACCCAGAGTGCATAAAGAACTTAAAAAATTAAACACCAAGGAGATAAATGGCCCAATTAAAAAATGGGCCTGGGAATTCAAAAGAAACTTTTTCCAGAGATGAAATTGAAATGTCTAACAAATATCTTAAAAAATGTTCCACATCTTTAACCATCAGGGAAATGCAAATCAAAAGTTCCCTGAGAGATTATCTCACCCTGGTCGGGATGCAAAAATCCACAATACAAACAACACCAAATACTAGAGAGAATGTGGAAAGAAGGGAACTCTCATACATTGCTGGTGGGAATGCAGGTTTATGCAACCACTCTAGCAATCGATTTATTAAAAAGATAAAGATTTAAATCTCATAAGACACTGCTATACCACTTCTGGGAATAATCCCCCATAAAGCAAAAATTCACTGCAGTGACACAAGCACAGCCATGTTCACAGCAGTACTATTTACAAGAGCAAAGTCATGGAATCAACACAAATACTCAACAGTTGACAAATGGATAAGGAAAATGTGGTACATTTTTACAATGGAATACTACTCAGCCATCAAAAAAGATGAATTAATGAAATTTGTTGTGAAATAGATGGGATTAGAAAAATTATATTGAGTGAAGTATCCCAGACATAGAAAATTAGACACCACATTTCTAATAGATGGATCCTAGTACCAAACCCACTTAATGGCATATTCAAAGATAAATCTCTGTAATACCTACTATAATTTCAAAGGTTATAAATAGAAGGGAAGAGGAAGGAGGCCCCCTCCCCAGAAAAAAAGGAGAGAGGGAATCATGCTTCAGTAGAGAAAATAGGTCACGGTCAAGTATTGCATATAAGTAGCGAGACATCTGGTGAAGTTCGCTCTTACTTCCCTTCCTGGTCACTTGGGACCGAAGCGGTTTGATTTCACCAATCAGGGAGGGTATAGGGACTGGCGGGCAGATGGTAACCATCCTGCAAATTTGACACTGACCCGCCCCCCCCTCACTGTAGTATTGTACTCGTATTCCATCTACCTTTTAGTCTCCTCTTATAGTAAGATCTTCATTTAAACAACCTTTTATCTTTGGTTAGGAGGTGACCTCTAATACCAATCAGGATGAAGCCAAGAGTAGTGCCAGAAAAGCAAAACTGAAATAACAACAAATCATAATTCATAACACTAAACGCCCTATATTAATCATCTGGAACCAGACCACCCAAATATCTCCCCATCCTAAGCTCAGGGAAACTTGTAGAAGAGAGGGCAGCAAGATTCTAAGAACCTAAAAATGTGGAGGAGCAATGATATGCAAGACACTCCACACAAGTTAGGACTGAAGTAGCCATAATTGTACTTTGCATGACCTGCACAATGGCTGACATGTCAAGGATCCTCCAAAGTCTAGCATGGCAGTGGGATCCTTAGAGGCAAGGGATTAACTGTCATAATAGAGTTCCCATATTGATAGGGAGCCCAAGAAAGGTCTCCCAACTATGCCACTGGGTTCTTACACCTCACTAAGGTGGAGGACTCAGAGGTTTGGCATTCACTCAAAAGGATGCTCCAAGGGATGGGAGGAGAGAAGGAGGAGGCATTTGGAGAAGGGGAGGGAAGGGGGTGAATGGGAGGGGAAAAGGGGCAGAGAGGGCAAGGGGAGACTGGGGAGGGGTGGAGGGAGGGAGAGGAGCTTTTATGATGGGGGATTAAAATAAAAAAAAACAAAAAAAGAAAATGAAAATTTTGCAAATCTTATCTAATGAGCAGAAACCAAGGCAATTTCTCCTGAAAAGGAGCAAGCAACCCTTGATGTTCCAAGATGGCCATTCCTTTTCACCTTAAATTTTATGGCCATTGATTGGAAAGACAGCTTGGAGCATACCTCCTATCTTTCTGATAACTTTCAACAAGTATTTGTTTCATGTGTTTCTTAAGATTGTAACAGTATAGTCAGAGGAGTTGAAAAGCAAAACTAAACCACATTGTAAAAGTTAATTTCCATGTGCTTCAGCTCTGTTCAATATGAATTAAATTAGAATTCTTTCCAGCTGTAAATTTACTAAACTGTATAAAATGACTCCAGTGAATTAATAGTTTATAGTCCTACAAATGTATTTGCACCCAGAGGAAATCATTTATCCTTAGACATTTCCCCATAAATTAAAGGCAGTTAAAGCCATTTGTGTATGTGCATAGAATGCTGCTTAGAATAAAGCCAATTAAAGAATGAAGCCAATTCAGAAACATGAAATGTTGTATAAAGTTTCTTTTAAACAATTGAAAAATACAATACCATATCATCTAGAACTTATAGTTCAAATGATCTGCTCCATTTTTATGATGAAAATGAACACATAAGTTTAGAATCTGAACTTTAAAAAGTATACAATGCAGGTTGTGAGGTTTCCAGAAAGTGTCAGAACTGGAATTTGAATCTCCAGAACCTGTGTAAACACTGGACAGACATCATGACTGCCTATAAAACCCAATGCCTGGGAGACAGAATCAGAAAACCCCTTAGCCAAGCTGGATAACTAGACTAGTGAATTAACTCTTGAGCTTTGGATTCAATTGAGATCCTGCCTCAACAAATAATGTGGATCCAAGAACATACCAGTATTAATTTTGAACCTATATATACACTGTGCACATGTTTGTGTATACACTCAAACACAGGTGTGTCGATTTACATACAAGCATGTAGGTATACATACATACATCACATATGCTGAAAAGTGCAAAGTTCACTATACACAACAGAGGTACGTGCTGTATATGTGTAGCTTAAAGACTGAGACAAAAAATATCCTGACAATGTGCCTAATCTATTGTCATATAGTTAATTTATGAAAAGATTTGAAGATCTCTAGGTCCCTTTTATATATTAATCCTTTCCTTTCCATTCCTGGTCAAGCTATTAACAAAAAGAATTTAGTCTGAAAAATAAAGAATAAGCATGGGTGATATTTAAAATGACTTGATCATTTTTAAGTGGTATAGACATATCTATTGCTCACTTTTTGTAAAGGAAACTGATGCTCCAAAGTTTTGGATACATGGTGGGAAAAATTGGAAACGTGGTAGTCTGATTTCCAAGCCTGTACTTAAACCAAACTAAAACAATTACTTTTATTCAATAGTTTTCTCTTTGTAATGATGTCACGTTGCATGGTTTCCTTGGTGATATTCTAGTGTCAGCAACTGATTTTCTAGGATGTGCAACGTGTTTGCTTGAAACTTCCTTTTTCAACTTTATTGCCAGCTGTCATTCCATTGCATAGATAGTTTCCTTCTTTTTTTAAAATCAGTACTGCGTATGAAATCCAGTGTCACCAGCATGGTAGGCAAGTCTTCTGACCCTGGACTCCATCTTCAACTCAATTTTGAGACACAGTCTAAGATGAACAGGTTGACTTTGAACTCACATTGTAACCTAAGCTGACTTTGAATTTGTGATCTTCCTGCCTCAGCCTTCTCAGTATCTTATAGGCCTGTGCTACCTACCAGACATGGCTTAACTTTGTTCTCTGTAATGTAGATTTCTGCTATGCAAGGATATTTCATGATGGGTACTGTGCTATTCCTATTCTTAGGTCTATACATACATTCTGCATGTGACATTTTTTCAAGATCATTGATAGAACTGACATTATAATCATTCTCTGTCTACTTTAACATTTTAGTGACGATACAGAATGTTTTCCAAAATGTTATGGCGACAGAATTGTCATTATTGTATGGGAAATGCCATTGTTCCTTATTCTCATTGTGCCTCTTTTATTTTCATTTAGTAAGTTTAAGACATGTAAAGTGAAACTATATTTTGGTTTATTCATGAAGTGTCTGGTTGAATGAAGACCTGAGTCATTCTTTGTCTTTTGTTATGAAGTGGCTGTTTCTACTGTGTTGTTTTACTTAATTTATTTTTAAAATGATATTAACATTGAATTTGTTTTAACACCATCTACTTTCCCCCAACTGACATCCCATGCCATTCCATCCAGTCTCTCCTCCAATCCATTTCCTTTTCTCTTCCATGTCCATCTGGGTGTATAGACACTGGGTCTCATCTGGACACCTGCAATATTTAGGACACCAGAACATGAATGGCCCATTGGTAGGTAAACCATAGATTATAAAGGCTCCCCTTCTCCTGTCTAACAACATTTCCATACATTCTTTCAAGTTGGTATCATATGTCATGGGATCGTTCTTGTTCCATGGTATACTATTGATAGGCCAATTATTGTAGAATTCTTGGGTGTGGCAGCCCTGATATGAACAGAAGCTATTATCTGACATTCCCTTTCTCTGTCCTCTGGCTTTTAAATACTTATTGCTACATCTTTTTCAATGTTCCCTGAGCCTTGGGATTAGAGGCAATATAGATATCTGGATTAGAGTCCACACATCCACAGTCACTTTTACTTTTTATTTTGACCAGTTGTGGTTCTCTGCACTACATATCTTGCATTATCCATGAATATTTCTTGGTCAAGTGCTGAATACTTCTTTGATCTATAGGTATAATGGTAAGTTTTTAGATGGTAGCTTATGTTCAAATATTTATAGTTAATACTAAAATGATTGTTTCCTACCCAAGGTTCTGGTCTTTCTATCTGTGAATATCTGACTTGGTTTGCAGTACCAGAGATGTGCTCCCTGCCATAAAATGGGCCAGGATACTTATGAGAATGCAATTAGTTACTCCTATATCTTACAGGCCAATATTGCACTACTGGACTTGTCCTGACAGAGTAATAATGTTATTGTATCTTGTAATTCCTAATTGGGTAAAGATATTAATTACTTTTTCTCCCTAGAAGCCTTCATCCTACCATCTATAGGAACTTACTCTCCATTCCAGTTTTTCCTTTTTTCCCCTATGCCACATAATCGTTGTGTGCTGTCTTTAGCCATAGGATTTACTATTGGATCCTGGAGGGCATGGTTATTATTTTTATAAACTTAAAAAACTTCAGAATGTATCTTAATTATCAGACTGATATCAGTAATGATCTACCAAAGTTTCTTGTAAAAATCACTAATATTTTATATCTCACATTGAGCTTCTAAATCCAAATGGGTATTTTTATGTCATGACAAGGAAACCAATGCAATTTTTCTTTCATTTTATTTATTTCACAACTATTTTTAATTAACCTTAGGTATCATTTTATTTCAAGAACATTAGGAGCTATTTGTAGAAATTAGCATGACAACATATGAGGAATGAGCAACAGAAGCAGAGGAAATGCCCCCACATGATTCTACAATGGATTTTTATAAGAACAGCAATTTTTGTGTTTTATTATCTTTTTGACTAATTTATTTTATCTCCTTCTGCATTTTCAATATTATAATAATGCCCCATGTATAATGAAGATATATTCCACAACTGGAAAATATATATACTTCCTTGCAATTCTTCAATTACATGACCCATTAACTTTTTTAAAGCCTACTTAAAAAACAGAGCTTTTTAAATAAACAATGAATTAGCTTAAATAGCTAATTCTAAATCTTACAGCATTTTTACAATCTAGAAATTATGCATTCATTCTTTTTCTATTTGACTAAACTGAATATCAAAAATAAGATTCAACTTGAAAAATTATTCTAGAATACAATAAATTTATAAAAATTGAGGAAGGGCAGATCAGAAAGATCCAGAGTACTTTCATTAAGGGTTCTACAAAATAATTAATATCCAAAAGTAGATGGAGAAAAGGAAATAATTATTAATGTAATAATAACAAGATATAATATGCCTTGGTAAGAATAATTGCTATAATAATAATTGATATAATAGTAATTGATAGATAATAACAATTGATAATATAATAATAATTGATATAATACAACAAGATTTTTCAACTGAGAACAAGTGAAGGTTAAAACCAGTGATCAGGTGGTAGACTGAAATTGCAATATAATACCAATTATTGTGAGGAACAGGAGAAATCTTACAAAGAAACAGATTAAGGAGATAAAAATATGAACATATTTGTTGTAGGAAGAAAATCAAGATAGTCTCAAATCTTCAAGCACAGTGAGGGCTGAAATTACAAAATTAGCTGACATTTGATGAGCCTATATTATCAGTCCGACTTCAGAGTCCACTTCTTTTTGTCAGGACTGAGGATATGAATCAGTAGGTCCCACCACAAGGAGGTGCTGAGCTCTGTCACAGCTAGGGGCACAAGAGAACCCCAGTTCTAATTAAAGCTCTGGCTACAACACTTGGACTCAGAACTAACTGTAACTAATAAATTACTGTTTCTCAGAACTATTAAATTGGTGGTATTTGGTAACAAAAATTAGTATAACTTTAAAAAATCTAGAAGATAGGTGTAGCTAAAACAAATCTCCAAGATGCGGAAGTGACTTTGAAATAGGGCAGAGTAGAACATAAGAGAAAATTTAGTACTAATTGTTTCAATAGAAATTTTTATATATATATATATAATATATAAATGTATGTGTATTTGCATGCACATGCATGTAAATTTATTTATATTGTGTATGTTTATTCATGTTAAGAGGTGGCTGACTTGCAGTCAGAGGACCACAACATAAAGGAGTTAGTTATCTCTTTCCATCATGTTTACACTAAAATTGTCAGGCTTGGTAGCAATGTCACTACCCACTGAACCATCATGTAGTTGGTCCTATATTTTTAAATTTTTAAAAGATTTTGTGAAGCTTGTTAAAGGCACTAGGATCCTTGGAGGCAAGGGATTGACAGCCACAGTAGTGTTCCTATGCTTAAGGGGAACACAGGAAAGGGTTCTGGGAAATGCCACTGGGTCCTTGCACCTCATTGGAGAGGAGGACTCAGAGGGGAGTTGGCATGCACATTAAAGGATGCTCCGGGGATGGGAGGGGGAGGCACTGGGGGATTGGGAGGAAAGGGGGAGAGGAGGGGGACACAGGGAGGTGGGAGGTGGAGGGAGGGAAGGGACCGTTGTATCTGTTAAGTTTGTATGAGTAGAAATAAAAAAAATCTATAAAAAAAGGAAAACAAAACAAAACAAAACAAAACAAAAAAAACCCCAGAGAGCTGGATGAGGAAGTTGTGTACATTTGACCAGACATGCTGGTCTGGAAAGTAAGGAGCATCCCTCTCTCAGCCATTACGTAGAGATGGTGTGACCAGTTTTCTGAGCCCTGGTGTTGGTGGGAGCTCTCCCATTAAGCTGGACTAAGAATTGTAACCAGACTATCATAAGAGAATAAACCCCTTGTTCCCTTAAAAAAAAGATTTTGTGAAGCGTCTCAATTATTTATAATACATAATCAGCTTATGCATTTTATAAAATAAATGACCCAAGTGTGATGCCTCTTTAAATCTTGGTCCCTAGAGTGATGCTATTTGGAGAACGTGTAATCTTTGGAATGTAGGGATGGGCAGGAGGTCCTTAGATCACTGGGAGAATGAGACATTTTTCCTGTGGCCCTTTGGTAGTTTTTTTGAACAGGTGGTTGGTTATCAGGTAGCAAGGCATACTTCTATCTCTGCTCCTGTATGTATTGTGATACTCTCCTTGGTCCAATGTGGACTCTGGCTTTGCTGCCCACGATTTGTCATGAGGTTTTCAAAACTTTCCATGTCCTTGAACCTTTAGGATTTAGCTAAAAATGTCTTTTCCCTTTATAAAGTTAGTGATCTTAACATAAAATTTTAACTTGGGAATTTTGTAGCTACCATAAGAATAAAATACATCATCTTTAGTAAGGGAAAACTATTTCTTTTCAATTTTTCAAAGTATTTTCAATTTTCATGATTTTTTCTTTGTCTTGTGAAATTCTAATACATGTTGAGTAGAATTTGAAAGACTGGATATCCTTTTCTTGTTTTCGAAAATATCTTTTTTTTATTTCAGCTCATACAAACTTATTAGGTACACCAATTCCCTCCCTCCCTCCTCCTCTCCCTGTACCCCCTGCTCCCCCACCCCACCCCTCTCCCTCCCCATCCCCCAGTGCCTCCTGCCCCAATTCCCAGAGAGTCCTTTCTTGCGCATGACTGATTTTCCTCTGGGCCCTCCTCTCCGATAACGTACAAGGACCCAGTGGCCTTTCCCTGAACCCTTTCCCGTGGTCCCCTTAGGTATAGGAACACTGCTGTGGCTGCCAATCCTTTACCTCCAAGGATCTTGGTGCCTTTAGCAGATGCTAGACTTTGTGGGGTCAACAGTGTGTTGGACAATGCGCAGGGCATGCAAAATCCAATTATGATTGCTTCAGCCCTAACTAGTATAGAGTATCTTACATATCATTGCTCCTCCCATCCTTTTGCTCTTACACTCTTACCGCCCCCTCTTCCGCAAATGTCCCTGAGCTTCAGGATGGGGAGAGATTAAGCTGGCCTAGTTCTAGGTAGCTGATATAGAGTCTCTGAAGTTCTGGATTGTGGTTTGTTGATTTTCTTTTGCAGTTTTGCTGCTCCTGCAATGCCCTTCACTCCATCCTGGTAGGCATTGTATGTTACCCCCTGGCCAGAGACAAAAAGCTGTTAGAGTCTTGTGATAAAAGCACATTCACAGGTAGATGTAATAAAAGTGGGAAACCATAGTAAGGGAGGGGCTATCACTCATTTGCAAAATGGTTACTTTTTATCTGCCTGACTATATGGCCTCCTCTTCTGGTGAGATCACACCCCCTCAGTAGTAAATGATCAGGAACAAAAGTCTGTGAATTTAATCAGATGTCTCATTACTTATTTGGGTCCTTGGTGTAGGCCTATTTTCCCTGCTGTAACATGGTCCCTTCTCTCCTTGTTTCTGGTGTGGCCCTCCTACCCCATTCCTCCTGTTCATAATCCTTGGAATTACTGTCTCTAGGTGGACTGGGTGGGTTTGGTACTAAGAGCCACCTATTAGGGAGTACATACGGCGCTTAATTTTCTGGGTCTGGGATACTTCGCTTAATATAATTGTTTCTAATGATATCCATTTCCCGGCAAATTCCAGTAATTCATCATTTTTGATGGCTGAGTAGTACTCCATTGTATAGATGTACCACAGTTTCCTTATCCACTCGTCATCCTCTGCTTGTTGAAGAGCATATTACTTAATTTTCATGTATTTGTGAATTTTCCAAAATCTCTTATGATACAGGTTTCTAGGTTCAAATTATCATGTAAAAAACACCTTGATATTTGTTCAATTACCTTAAAAAATTTTTTTTTTATTCAATTGTGTGTGTGTGTGCACGTGTGTGTATGTACGTGTGTGTGTGCATGTGTGTGTGTGTGTGTGTGTGTGTGTGTGTGTGTGTAGAACCATGGACGAATTCGGGAACCACCATGGACCGCCTCCACCTCCTCCTTGTTTACTCTGCCCCGGGATTCACAGGCTCCGCCCTACCAGGACCAGAAACGCAGGCCGCCCCTGCTTTCGCCCGGCGTCTATACATGGGGTCTAGGATCTGAACTCAGGACCTTCCCCCTGCAAGGTAGAGGCTTAACCCCTAAGCCACCTCTCCAGTCCCTTTTTCTTATTTTTTTGACTAACATGCAGTCTATCCAGGATAATATTTCACATAAGTTTAAGGAGAAAGTATTCTACTACAGGTGATTTTTTTCTAAACTATAGCTCAAGTGAGTATGTAGCTATTGATGTTCTGTGTGGACCTCTGCCCATTGTTGAAAGTGGGGACATTGAAGTCCCCAACTATTCTATTGCAGTAGCTTCTCTTCTCTCTTCCTACAGATCTAATAATTTTTGCTTTCTGTATTTATGGGGTGCTTTATTGGCTACATGTATATCTAGAATTATAATATAGATAAATTCATTTCTTTCACATCATGTAGTGACCTTCATTGTCTGTCTATACAATTTTCTTGTGAAATATCTATTTTTTTGTATCATTGCCACATTTACATTGTTTTGTGGATACTATTTTCCAGGAATACTGTTTTCCTTTCCCTTTATTTTCAGTCTGCATGTATTTTTACAGAGACATATTGATGATGTCATTTTTGTTACTGTTGTTAGCTACTCCACATGTTTTAATGCATTATCATTTAAATAATGGTTGTTGCATAAGGAATATGATCACATTCTTCATTCCATTCTCATCATTTGCAGAAATTTTGTTCCTTATCCCTTTGGTCCTGTCATTCTCTAGTGATTTGTATTGATTCTAATTTTTCATATTTCCTTAATGAATACATGTATCTTATAGTTGCTTTAAAGTCTGTTTTTAGTTTATAATAAGTATATTAGCTTTGATTTTATTTAAAACCCTATCATGTGTTTATTTTGCCTTCTTGCCTTTGATATCATAATTTGTACCTTTTCATTTTATCATTAATTTATTCATTTAATGTTTGGAATTTCACCCAGAGTCATGCATTTGCTTTACAGCACTCAGCTACATTCTCACTCTTTTGTATATCCCTTAATATTGTTTAATGACTGTTCAAATTTTTGTTTTGTAATCTTTATATTAAAATACAAGTGATTTACACACTATCATTATAGTACTGGGATATATATTTATCTTACTTTTATAAAAAGTTTTATAATTTATGTAAGTAATTATGACATTTTCTTTAAAGTTATGGAGTTCCCATCAGGCATTTTTCATAACAATTGTCTGGTGATGATGAGCTCTCTAGACCATTGTCTGCAAATTCTTATTTTCCTTTAATTTCTGAAGGACACACTTCTGGGTAAATTATTCTTGTTGGCATACTCTTCTTTCAGAAATTTGGATATAAGTCCCGAATCTATCTTGCCCATAATTTCTTGGAGCACTGGGTAGTGGATTAGCATTAGACAACCCTACAATCTTTGTGGAGAGCTACACTCTACTGTTAGACTACAGAAGTGCCAGATCAGGGCTTGGATAGGCCTTCCTGGTCTTCAGCAAGCACAGAGCCTAGAACAGGTCTAAAGTCTGAGTCTGCTGAAACTGAACTGAAGTTCAGTGTCCCAGGTTGGATCTGGACTCCATCTTTATGAGGTAAGCAAGAGTCCAGACTTGAGGTTGCCAGTTGGCATTGGAGTCTGAATTCTGGGGATACCAGAGTCCACTTTATCTTGGAGTGGGTCTGCAGGGTGTTTCTAGATGCTGGCTTGTTGATAGGGATGGCATACAAGCTGGGTTCATGTGGGTGACACTAGATCCTGGGTCTGTGGTTTGTCTGGAGCCAGAGCCTGAAAGGGTCAATCTGTAGGCTGAAGCCTTTGAGTCTGGTAGAGAGCACAATACACAGAGTGGAGGCTGGGCTCATTGTTGAAATAGTTTATAAATACTAGCTTCAGTGGGTTAATCCTGATGGACTACTATACATGCCATTAGGCTCTCTCTCTTTCTCTCTTTCTTTCTCTCTCTCTCAATCTCTCTTTTTAATCTTGTACTTCTGGAGTGGGAGACTCATTCTTCTTGAGTACATGGCTACAAATCTCCTTGAAAAGAGCCTCATGACATTCACAAGAATTTCATCTATGCAGTGCTTTAGCAGGGGATCAGAGATTTTGAATTACTTACTGTAAATAAATGTAGACTGTATAGATTCACAAGGTATAACACTGAGCAATGACACTATGGTTCTTCTGATGCAGAAGAAGAAATAATTTGAAATATCATCCTGTTTTTAGGTTTGTGAGATAATAATGTGTATTATTCAAACATTTAATACTATTGCCCAAGCACATACACAACATCAGAAGAAGTGGAAATCTTTATATCTGGACTTCCTGTTCATTCATTTCCACCCTTTCCTCTTGCCAGCTATTACTTTGAAACTATTCCCAATGCTCCAAACTTGGATTGTGTCTGATGTAACAACCCCACTCTTTGTGTTAAGTTTATATGGCTTCTCTAAATCTTAAAATGTAGCCATATATCATGAATTTCCTTGCATTGCATGCCCATAGTCTTTGACAAGGATATAAATTCTAGAAATAACTGGGGAATCATCTATTAGAGTCTGTGACTTCTCTTCTATAGTGGAATGACAAAGGTCTTCATCTGACTTTAATTGCTCACATTGTGTGCTCTGGACTTACCAAACCCTTTTAGACATTATTAAGGATTTCAGAATTTATAAAGTAGAGAATGCTGAAAGTATATAAGTATAGATTTCAGAAGTATGAGATATTATTTAGAATAAGAAAATCAAAATTGAAGAAATTAAATATAAAATTTAAAAATTGTAATTAAAAGTGATTTTTTTCAGAAAACATAAGAATATGGATACTAATAAATGAATATTTTAATTTTCCACTTATCTTTAAATTCAAGAAAACAAAATGTTAGTAATAATACTTTTTCTTAAATATACATATATATCTTATTTATATATAAATTTATATCTGAAAATAGTTTTTAACATAATAGGCAACTTTGTAATGACAATTACAGAAATGAAAATGGAGTTATCACAACTGATACCCAAGAAATTCAGAGAATTATAAGATCATATTTCAAAAACTTATACTCCATGAAATTTGATAACACAAAAGAAATGGATGAGTTTCTGAGTAAGCACAACTTAACTAAATTGAATCAGGAAGTTCTGAAATCTTTAAATAGTCCTATAATAAATGAGGAAATTGATGAAGTCATCCCAAATCTTCCCACCATCCCCGGACCAGATGGATTCAGTACAGAATTCCACCAGACATTTAAAGAACAACTAACACCACTACTCTTTAAACTATTCCATAATATAGCAAAGGAAGGAACACTTCCAAATTCTTTCTACAAAGCTAATATCATATAAACCCCAAAACTTAATAAAGATACACTTAAAAAAGAAAACTATAGGCCAGTCTCTTTGATGAACACAGACACAAAGAGTCTCAACAAAATCTTAGCAAATTGGATTCAAAAACATATCAAAAAAATCATTCACTGTGATAAAGTAGGCTTTATCTCAGGAACACAAGATTGTTTCAACATACGCCAATCAATAAATGTAATCCATCATATAAACCAATCCAACACCATATGATACTCTTGATAGATGCAGAAAAATCTTTTGACAAGATCCAACGTCCTTTTATGACCAAAACCCTAGAGGTAGTTGGGATAGAAGGAACTTATATCATAATAAAAGCTGTATACAACAAGCCAACAGCAAGGATTATACTCAATAGGGAAAAGTTTGAAGTAATCCCGCTTTGATCAGGAACTAGACAAGGCTGTCCACTCTCTCTATTCAATATTGTACTTGAAGTCTTAGCTGAAGCCATAAGATAAGAAAGGGAGATAAAAGGGATTCGAATCTGAAAGAAAGAAATCAAGATATCTCTATTTGCAGATGACATGATTGTGTACTTGAGTGATCCTAAAACTTCCACCAGGAAGCTCCTGGAACTAATTGAGAAGTTCAGCAGAATGGCAGGTTACAAAATAAATGTGCAAAAATCTTCTTACATACCTTCTTATATGCCTTATGTGCCTTCTTATATGAAGTATGAAAAAAGTGAAAAAGTACTAAGAGAAACAACCCTATTTATTATAGCCCCTAAAAAAATGAAATACCTTGGCATAAATCTAACCAAGAAGTGAGAGATCTTTGTAATGGAAACTTTAAAACCCTAAAGAAAGAAATTACAGAAGACACCAGAAGGTGGAAGGACATCCCATGAATCTGGATTGGCATAATCAACATAAAAATGACCATCCTACCAAAAGCAAGATACAGTTTTAATGCAATATCACGGGCACTAGAACAAACACTCATCAAATGGGAACTTATAAAACTGAAAAGCTTCTGTTCAGATAAAAAGATTATAAACCAGGCAAAAAGGCAACCCACAGAATGTAAGAAACTCTTCACTCACATATGATACAGTTCCATTATCTGGAGTGCACAAAGAATTTTAAAAAAATTAAACACCAAGGAGATAAATAGCCCAATTAAAAAATGGGCCTAGGAACTCAAAAGAAACTTTTCCAGGGATGAAATTGAAATGTCTATCAAATATCTTAAAAAATATTCCAGTGCCTTAGCCATCAGGGAAATGGAAATCAGAACTACCCTAGGATATCATCTCACTCAGGTCAGAATAATGAAAGTCCACAATACAAGCAACACAGAATGCTGGAGAGGATGTGGAGACAGGAGAACTCTCATATATTGCTGTTGGGAATATAGGCTCATACAATCTCTCTGACGATCAGTATGATGATTTCTAAAAAGTTAAAGATTGAAATGCCATAAGTTCCTGCTATATCATTTCTGGGAATAATCCCCCATAATGCAGAAATTCACTACAGTGACATGATCACAACCATGTTCATTGCAGTACTATTTATATAACAAAGTCATGGAATCAACTCAAATGCCCAACAGTTGATGAATGGATAATGAAAATGTGGTACATTTATACAATGGAATACTACTACTATAATGAAATTTGCCAGGAAATGGATGGAATCAGAAGAGAGTATATTAAGTGAAGTATCCCAGACACAGAAAATTAGACACTGTATGTACTCCCTAAGTGAATCCTAGTTCCAAACTCACTTAATGACATAGTCAAAGGTAAATTTCTGTAATAGTAACTGAAATAGCAAAGAATCATACACAGGAGGGAAAGGGAGGAGGAACTCAAAAGAAAGGAGATGAGGGATCATGGTTCAGTAAAGAAAGATAGGCTGAGGTCAAATATTGTATGTAAATAGTGAGATATCTGGTGAATCTCACTCTCACTTCCCTTTCTGGTCACTTGGGACTATACAGGTTTGATCTCACTAATCAGGGAGGATATAGGGACTGACAGATATATGGTAACCGTCCAGCAAATGGGACACTAATCCCCCCCCACAGTACTGTGTCCTTCTCCTATTTTTTCATCTACCTTTGAATCTCCTCGTATATTAAGATCTTCATTTAAACAGTCTTTTATCTTTGGCTAGGAGATGACCTTCAATACCAATCAGGATGCAGGGAAGGGCAGTGCAGGAAAAGAAAAACTGAAAACAACAAACCATAATTCAGAACACGAAAGACTTTACATTAGTCACCTGAATCCAGACCAACCAAATCTCTCCTCATCCTAAAGCTCAGGGAACCTTGCTGAAGAGGGGGAAGCAAGATTGTAAGAGTCTAAAGATGTGGAGGACCAAAGATATGCAAAACACTCCACACAAGTTAAGGGTGTAGCAGCCAGAAATGGACTTTGCCTAGGATTATGAACAGGAGGGATGGGGTAGGAGGGCCACACCAGAAACAAGGAGAGAAGGGACCATGTTACAGCAGAGAAAATAGGCCTCCATCAAGGACCCAAATAAGTAATGAGACATCTGATTAAATTCACAGACTTTTGTTCCTGATCATTTACTACTGAGGGGGTGTGATCTCACCAGAAGAGGAGGCCATATAGTCTGGCAGATAAAAAGTAACCATTTTGCAAATGGGTGATGGACCCCTCCCTCACTGTGGTTTCCCACTTTTATTACATCTACCTTTGAATGTGCTTTTATCACAAGACTCTAGTTTAACAGCTTTTTGTCTCTGGCCAGGGGGTGACATACAATGCCCACCAGGATGGAGTGAAGGGCATTGCAGGAGCAGCAAAACTGCAAAAGAAAATCAACAAACCACAATCCAGAACTTCAGAGACTCTATATCAACCACCTAGAACTAGGCCAGCTTAATCTCTCCCCATCTTGAAGCTCAGGGAAATTTGCGGAAGAGGGGGCGGTAAGAGTGTAAGAGCAAAAGGATGGGAGGAGCAATGATATGTAAGATACTCTATACTAGTTAGGGCTGAAGCAATCATAATTGGACTTTGCATGCCCTGCGCATTGTCCAACACACTGTTGACCTCACAAAGTCTAGCATCTGCTAAAGGCACCAAGAGCCTTGGAGGTAAAGGATTGGCAGCCACAGCAGTGTTCCTATACCTAAGGGGACCACGGGAAAGGGTTCAGGGAAAGGCCACTGGGTCCTTGTACGTCATCGGAGAGGAGGGCCCAGAGGAAAATCAGACATGCACAAGAAAGGACTCTCTGGGAATTGGGGCGGGAGGCACTAGGGGATGGGGAGGGAGGGGGATGGGGAGGGGCAGTAGGGGGTATGGGAGGAAGAGGAGGGAGGGAGGGAACTGGTGTACCTATTAAGTTTGTATGAGCTGAAATAATAATAAAAATATTAATAATAAAAAAAGAAAAAAAAAGAAATGGACTTAGCCTGATGTATACAATGGGTGACATGTCAATGACTTCCCAAAGTCTAGCATGGGTCACAAGGGAGAAGACTCCAGGCAGTAGGATCCTTAGAGGCAAGGGATTAAACAGTCATAAAGGAGTTTCCATACTATTGAGGAGACCTAGAAGGGACTCTGAGCTATGGTACTGAGTCCTGAATCCCCACTAGGGGATTCAGGCATTCACAGGAAAAGATGCTCCAGGGATGGGAAGGAGGAAGGAGGAGGCACTAGGAGAAGGAGAAGGAGAGAGGGGGTGAAAGGAAGAGGAGAAAGGGAGATAGTGCAATGGGGGACAAGTAGGGAAGGGTGGGGGAGGGAAAGGACAGGGGTACCTATTGAGTTTTTATGATTAGGAAAAAAAAATGTGGGAGAAAAATTTAAAAAATAATGTTTCATATGAATTATTTAATTGTTAATTAAATATTAATTATTCCTTTGATTGTCAATTTATCAGAACTTGACAACAAAGAAATCACTACATCATGCTGACCACATATTGAATGCTTAGATATTTGAAAGTACATTGTTTAATTTCTACATATTGCTCATAAAACAAAGAATAAATAAATATTACTGAACAGATAAATTCAAGGACTTGAAAAAAGGTTAGAAAGATGCTAGGTTGGAGTATAGCAGACAGGATTTCATGTATCCCAGGCTGACTTTAAATTTGCTATAAAACTGAGTCTGACCTTGATCTCCTGATCCTTTTGCCTCAACTTCCCAAGTCCTACGTTCACACATTACATGAGCTATCATGAGGTTCTGCAGTCTTGTATCATTATGATTTTCACCTTTCTTACCAGGAAAAGTATTAACTCATTTGCTACAACAGTAATGCCATCTATTACTGTTGACTTCTAGAACATCTGTAGTTTCCATCATTCTAATTATACGTAAGAAACCTATATTACACAATCATTTTGGCAAATGAAGTTTGCTCTTTGCTGTTATAGAATCTGAGCACTCATGTTCCATAGCCACGCAATTTTTCAGCTGTGATTCAAATTCATATTCTGACTCACATAGAGCTGTTGTTGTTAGAGAAAGGGGTCCTGGTATACAAAATTGAGCACATTTTTTTAGTGGAAATTTTTCTCTTTGGTCTGAGGTTAAGGTTGTCTAAGGATCATTTCCAAGTAAAGTACTGGTTTCCTGGCATCTGTTTGTTGAGCAATCTTAAATGCATTTCCTGTTAGTATTGAAAGTTGGATTCTGTGTATTTGAGGCAAATTTATGACTGGTGTTCATGTGACTCCCTTAAAAATATATATTGTCTTCATGTACAAAAAATGGTCAAGTGATGACTACTCAAATTGTAACACATCATCTTAATGGAGATGCCAAGTTTTAAGCTTAAACCTGCCCTCGATGACAAAACAGTATCTGAAACTCAGGGACCCACAGCAGTGCATCTATTTGCACTTCCTGTGATGAGGTGCATCTTTTCCTACATGCTATTTTACTATCAGAAAACTGTTGCCTACCCACCTGCTGTCATTCAAGGAATCGCCCTTTGCAGTTACCTCACAAGAGATTCTACCATAAGTGGTTATATAAAACAAATGTTGAAAACTACCACTAATCAGCTTAGTCAGGCTTAAATGCTATCATAACTGCTTACTCAATCCTAGGTTTATAATGAAAACTTTAAAACTCTAAAGAAAGAAATTACAGAAGACACCAGAAAGTGGAAAGACGTGCCATGCTCCTGGATTGGCAAAATCAACATCATAAAAATGACCATCATATCAAAAGCAATATACAGATTCAATGCTATACCAATCAAAATACCCAAGCAATTCTTTAAAGAAATTGATCAAACAATCTCAAAATTCATATGGAAGCACGAAAGACCCAGCATAGCAAAAACAACTCTGAGTAACAAAAACTCTGCTGAAGGTATCACCATATCAAATCTTAATCTATACTACAAATCCATAGTAATAAAACAGCTTGGTACTGGCTCCAAAATAGACAGGTAGATCAATGGATAAGGGATGAAGCCCAGATATAAGCCCACATAATTATAGCTATTTGATCTTGACAAAAGACCCCCCCAAAAAAAAACCCTCAATGGACAAAGAACAGCCTCTTCAACAAATGGTGCTGGATTAAAACTGGACTTTTACTTGTCACCATGCACAAAAATCAACTTCAAATGGATCAAGAACCTTAATATTAGTCCAAAGACTATAAAAACCCTAGTTGAAAGGATAGGGAACTCCCTCGAGCAGACTGGACTAAGCCAACAGTTCCTAAACAGAAACCCAATAGCGCAGGCACTAGAACCAATACTTAACAAATGGGATCTTTTGAAATTGAAGAGCTCTGTTCAGATAAAGAGATTGTAAGCCAAGCAAAAAGGCAACCCAGAGAATGGAAGAAACTCTTCACTAACCACACATCTGATAGAGCTCTTATTCAGAGTGCACAAAGAACTTAAAAAAAAAACTAAACACCATAAATAGCCCAATTAGAAAATGGGCCTGGGAACTCTAAAGAAACTTTTCCAGAGATGAAATTGAAATGTCTAACAAATGTCTTTAAAATGTACCTTTGCCATCAGGGAAATGCAAATCAAAGCTATTCTGAGATATTATCTCGCCCAAGTCAGGATGTTGAAAATCCACAATACAAACACCAAATGCTGGAGAGGCTGTGGAGAGAAAGGAACTCTCATACATTGCTGGTGGGAATGAAAATTTATATAACAACTTTGAAGATCAGTATGACAATTTCTAAAAATAGTTAAGGACTGAAATGCCATATAACCCTGCTATACCACTACTGGGAATAATTCCCCAAAAGTAATCAATTCACTACAGTGACATGAGTACAACCATGTTCATTGCAGCACTATTTATAATAGCAAAATCATGGAATCAACCCAAATGCCAAACAGCTGATGGATGGATAATGAAAATGTGGTACATTTATACAATGGAATACTACTCAGCCATCAAGAAAAAAATGAATTAATAAAATTTTCCAAGAAATGGATGAAATTAGAAGAAAGTATATTGAGTGAAGTATCCCAGACACAGAAAGTTAGATGCAGTATGTACTCCCTTATAAGTGTATCCTAGTTCCAAACCCACTTAATGACATATTCAAAGTAAATCTCTGTAATACCCATTATAATTGCAAAGGATTATAAACAGGAGGGAAGGGGAAAGAAGACCTCAAAAAAAAAAAGGAGAATAAAGAACATAATTCAATAGAGAAATTAGGCCATGGTCATGTACTGCATGTAAATAGCAAGGCATCTGATGCAGCTCACTCTCATTTCCCTTCCAGTTCACTTGGGACCGAACATGTTTGATCTTCACAGAGGATAAAGGGACTGGCAGTTAGACATTAACCAACCAGCAAACAGGAGACTGATCCCTCTCACTGCCGTATCCTATTCCTATTCTTCCATCTATCTTTAAGCCTCTTATATTAAGATCTTTATTTACACAGTCAAAATTTTATCTTTGGTTAGGAGATGACCTCAACAACCAATCAGGATGAAGCTAAGGGCAGTGCAGGAACAGCAAAACTGAAAACAACAAACCATAATTCAGAACACCAAAGACCCTACAATATTCATGCAGAACCAGAACAGCCAAATCTCTCCCCATCCTAAGCTCAGAGAACCTTAGGGAAGAGGAAGTAGCAAGATTGTAAAGGCCTAAAGATGGAGAGGACCAAAAATATGCAAGATACTTCACACAAGTCAGGGCTGCAGTAGCCAGGATATAACTACAATGTGATTTGACCTTGCCTGATTTGCACAATGGCTGACATATCAACAACCCCCCAAAAGTCTAACACGGATCATAGGGGAGAAGGCTTCAGGCCTTAGAGGCAAGAAGCTAAACAAATATAATAGAATTTCCATACTAGTGGGTAGCTCAAGAAAGAGCCCTAAGCTATGCCATAGTGTAGATGACTCAGGGAAATTCAGTGTCCACATAAACAGGTGTTTTGGAGGATGGGAGGGAGAATGCAGGAAGCACCAAGAGAGGAGGAGAGAAGGAAAAGGGATGATAGGGAGGGGGGAAAATGGTAAGGAGGAAAGAGAGGAATGGGGAGACAACAGGGGGAAAGGGAGGAGGGAGAGAGAAGAAATTGGGTACTTATTGAGCTTGTATAAATAGGCAAAAATGTATTAATTAAAAAAAAGTGATACATAGCTTTGTTGGATCTGCCACTGTGGTAAGAGAAGAGGATGCTGAAAGAAACAGCTGGAAAGTTTGAGTTCAGATTCTGATCTGAGTTTATTACTCCTGTGAGATGGTGAGATCATCTGTGCAGCCTAAATATGCTCCTTAGTCTTTGGGACTTCATTTGTGCATAGAAATATTAAAATAGAATTATAAATTTTGAAGTACAAAAGATGCAGTGTATTTATTTTTAAAAGTGAAAAAATTCGTGGTGGCAGTTAAGTTCAGAAAGGGATGGAATAAAGAATGCTTTCTACCAAGAGGGTTTACACTTGATTAGTCACAAAGTTTTACTATTCAGGATGTCAACACATTCAGTTATGGGTAAGATGTCTTTGGTACTCATTCTGTCCCTCTGAAATAGCTGCCATATTTTGCCACTTGGCTTAGGTGAGTTGAAGTACATTTCTGATGTTTATGCTTTTATAGGCTGTTGGTGTTTTGCTTTTCTGGTTCTGAGAAACAGAAAATTACCACTGGCAAGGAAGGATTTACTGTGCTTTTCCAGCTCTCTCCAGATAGGTGAGGAATGAGAAAGATGGTAGGGGGGCTCTGGAGAGCCATGGAAACCATCAAATTTTCCTAGTGAAATTTCAAGCTGATTTGCCAAAACCTCATAAGGAAAAAAACTCTTTTTCTATGTTCCTTTGTAAATATATTTAGTCCTACTTGCTTTGATAATGTTCTGGCCTGAGCTAAAATACTATCCTAAATAAGGAACACATGTAAGGTCACCACATATTCCAGAGCCATCTCAACCACTGTGGCATCATTCTAACAAATGGGAAGTGCATGCAGACCAGTGCTATGCCAATGTGGTCTTGTTTTCACATGCACAGCTGTGTGGGCCTCAGAGCATCTCTAAGGACCTCTAAGGCACTGGGTTTGATGACACCATGGTCTAACTGGAAGTCTCATGATGCTTCAACTGATTTTCTTTTTACTGTCTAAACCTCCTTATGAATCAGTATATGCCAGACTGTTGGAGGCTTAGACTACATGGTCTTTTAAGAAAAGGCACCTGATCTACAACATTATAGAGAACTAATATTGGAAAGATATTATTCCAAGGGCAATTCTTCAGCCATTTAGGAAAGGGAACAGAAGACAGGAAAGAACAAGATGGCAAAAGTAACTGTGAAGCATCTTTCTATGGTAGTCATGTTTTGGCAGCTGTATTTCTGAAGATCCTTCCATCAAGAAGTGAATCTGTTAATCTGGGAATCTGTTTCAGGAGATGTACAAGACTGCATGGAAATATGTCTACTTGGAACTCAGTCTGCAGAAGTAAGAACTTCCATACTTGCTTTTTGTTTTGTTTTGTTTTAAGAAAAGCTGGGATATAGAGGACTACTGGCTTGGATGGAGGTGCAAAAGCAGCAGTCTAGCCAGGCATGTTTATTTTTTAGGAAAACTAATAATAACTGCATCAGAAAATCTACTGGGGCATGCGAACTAGGAAACTGTGATTTTTTCTTGTATCAGGAAATGTATTCTGTAGGAAGGTTAGCTAAATATAAACAACTGTTATCTGAAGAATGAGACAGGGTCCCTAGTAGATAAGGTCACTGTGGCCTTGTTCATGCAATCTTTCTGCATGGAGGTGCTAATGCCAATCTTTTACAATCTTTACTGCAGCCACTCTCCATAGGAATGGGCCCTATCCCTGCCTCCTGCCCTCTTCTCCCCTGGGTGAGGGCAATACAACTTGAACTAAGGATTTGTTCTCCTCCTTGGGTCACTTTTCTAGGTCCTGGTCACCTTCCCTTATCAACATCATGAGACTTCTCTGAGCATTACTATGAAACAAGATGTGTTTAGAACCTGTACACAATAATCATTCATGCAAGTTGAATCTTATCTTTCTTGACCACTGCTTGGGGAAGCGTCATGCTCCTATGGGAAAACTATTTCTTTCCTTCTGCTATTTGAATCCAGATGACATCTGCTTAAAGTGGAATCAGGGCCAGCTGAGAGCAAGGTAAGTATGGCTGATGACATGAAAATTGAGAGGTCAAATTTGTGGAGTAGGTTTGTGAAAGGTGCTTTCCAAGATTGCTCCTGTGATAGTCCCTTGACACACCAAGTAAGTTAGTTGTAATTTTGGAGAAGAGTTTTCATATCATGCCAGTGACTTCCTACATTAAGTAGAATATTTATTTATTTATTTAATTGTGTGTGTGTGTGTGTGTGTGTGTGTGTGTGTGTGTGTGTATCAGATTGCGTTGTGTGTCCTGTGCAGGGCCAAGAGTGACTTCAGGAATCATCCTGGATTGCTTCTGCCTCCTTCTTGCTTCACTCTGGGATTTTCCAGGCTCTGCCCACCAAGGCCAGACGTGCAGGTGGCCACTATTTCTGCTTGGGACCTAAGATCTAAACTCATGACCTTCTGCTTGCCAAGACATAGTCTTAACTCCTGAGCCATCTCTCCATCCCTTAAGTAGACTTATTTTCAAAGACTTTTGCTTCTCTTGTGAGCATGCTCTGCTTGGAAGTGCTGAGGACTTAATGCTTCTATGAGCAACTAAATGATTTTTTTTAAAAGCTTATAGAATGTATTACTATTACATGAATATAACATGTATGTGCAGGTGCACATGGGCCACAAGGCATGTGTGACAACTGTTGGACAACTTCTTGAGTCAGTTCTCCCCTCTCACCACGTTATGTTGGTTCCGAAGATAAAACTCAGGCTGGCCGACGTGTGCAGAAGATTCCTTCACCCATTGACCCATCCAGATTTCAGTTTCATTTCTTCTTGATGGGAGGCAGGTCTTAGCTGTGTTTCACACAATTTCTCACAGGGTTCCCAGTGAGACTGAGCTGCAGTGATCCACAGCAGCAATGCACTGATTCATGCAGTCAATTGCCTACCATTCACTTTCAGTGCTTACTTTCTCAAATAGCCTTTGGAAGTACTGGTTTCCCCATTCATTTCAGGATCTGATTTTGAGAAACCTCAGACAAGAGATGAACCTGTAACTCTGCAGATTTCTGAATTCTGGACCTTGCTTCTTTATCTGGGTGCCAGATAAAGCTTCTTCCTTCTCAAGGACTCCTGTCTCAAGTTGAAGGAAGGGAGGGATTCAGTTCCCAGGACTGTGGGAAAAAATGGTCTCCCAGATGCTGTCTTCTTTCCTGAGCTTCAAACAAGTTGAACATGCTTATCACTCAGAAAGAAGGCACCAGTAGTAGTGTTGGCATTGTCAATCTTGACTACAATTCTCATGCTTGTTATCTATAATACTTTAAAGTTGTGCATTTGTGTTCATGTATGTAGATATGTGTTCTTATGTTGTGTGTGGGAGGGGCAAAAGTTGATATTGGGTGTCTTTCTTCAACTTCTCTCAACCTTAGTTTTAGAAACCATCTTTCATTGACCTGGAGATGCCTATTCAGCTAGCCGGGTTGCCCAGGGAACCTCCAGGACCCCTTTATCTTGGTGCTGGGATTAAAGGCATTCAACTGGACCCAGCTTTTATGTGGATGTTGGAGATGGAACTCGGGTTCTCATTTTATGGGGCAAACACTTTACCAACTAGGCTACTTCCCAGTCCACCACCACCACCATCATCATCATCATCATCATCATCATCATCTCCTCTTCCTCCTCTGTTGCCGAATTCCCACCAGGCCAGCTGGGGAAAGGAGAGGGAAATGGCAGGAGCCTCAGCTCACAGCGAGAGGGCGAGCAGGCGCAGAATCACCACAGACCCCAGGAGCCAGACAAGAAGCAGGCAGAGGATGAGTTTGCTGCAGACTCATTTATTTCAGGAAGTGCTTGAGCTTATATAGGGTCAGGAGTCCAGTCAGGTGTTGCCACCTTTCCGCTAGGGAGAAGGGGCTCCCATTGCAGGAGCAGGTTAGATGGCCACTTCCCATTGATTGTTCATCTCTCCTTTCCATTGGTTATTCATCCCTCTGCCTGAATGGTTCCTCTACTGGGACATGTCCAGGGTAGTTGGTACTTGTTTGGGCTTGTCTGTAACCAGACCTCCTGGATTTGGGAGCCCGGGCTAGGGCCTCCCTGAATCAATGGTGCCACACTCCTGCTCATCTTCCTCCTCTTTCTTCTTGTATGTACTAGAGGAGGTTTCAATATATGTATCTGTGGAGGCCCAAGGATGACGTCAGTATTGCTCTTTCACCTTATTGTTTTGCTCTGGTGATTCCTAGACTTTGTCTTCCAGGGCAGGAAGTTTTTTTTAGTCTCAATTTCAGATATTTCTTCCCTTATTTTGCTAATCTCCTCTCTTCTACTACTTTTGGGATCAGATTGCTCTAGTTTCTCTAAAGCTTTAAGCTGCATTGTTAAGTTGTTTATTTCTGATGTTTCCATTTTTTTATGTAGGCATTAAGAGTTATGAACTTACCTCTTAGAACAGCTTTCATTGTGTCCCAGAGATTTTGGTAAGTTGTATTTTCATTATCATTCGCTTTCAGGAAATATTGAATTTCCTTTTTAATTTCTTCCTGAATCCAGTTCTCAATCAGCATCACATTGTTAAAGTTTCCAAGAATTAGTGTATTTTCTCTTGTTTGTTGTGTTGTGGATGTCCAGCTTTAGGCCGTGGTGGTCTGATAGGGCACAGGTTGGAATTTCAACTTTTTTATATATGTGTAGATTCGTTTTGTGTCCCACTATGTGATCTATTTTGGAGAAAGTTCCGTGTGCTGCTGAGAAAGAAAAATGTGTATTCTTTTGTGTGTGGGTGAAAAGTTTGATAGAGATCTGTAAGGTCCATTTCTTTAAGGCTTTGATTTAAGTTCCAAAGTGTCTCTGTTAAGCTTTTGACCTGTTGATCTATCCCATGTTGAGAGGGCGGTGTTGAAGTCCCCAAGAATTATCGTTTGGGGGTTGATTTCTTGCTTTAGATGCTGTAGGGTTTTCTTAATGTGAAGGTGCCCACATTGGGTGCATATATGTTCAGTATTGTGAAGTCTTCCTGGTGAATTGTACCTGTGACTAAAATGTAGTATCCATCCATGTCTCTTATCATTTTCTTTGGTTCGAAGTCCACTTTGTCTGATAGCATAATGGTTACCCCTGCCTGTTTTCTGCTTCCATTAGCTTGTAGAATTGTTAACCAGCTTTTTATTTTTAGGGCATGCCTATCTTTTGTGTTGAGATGGTTTCCTCCACGCAGATTGATGGATTGTGATTTTTAATCCAAGTTTGTAATCTGTGTCTCTTGATCGGTGAATTAATTCCATTAACATTTAGTGTTATAATGGAGAAACTATTTTTAATTCCAGACACTTATTATGTTTAGTAGTTTTTATAAGTATATTGCTTCGCTTTTAATGGTGTTATACTTGCCTTCTGTTGTCCTGGATATGCCTGTTTTTTCTTCACGCTTGAGTATCATTTCTAGCATTTTTTGAAGGCCTGGTTTGGTGGACATGTATCCCTTCAAGTTGTCTTTGTGCTGGAAGATTTTTCTTTCTCCCTCGATGATGACTGGATAGTTTTGCAGGGTAAATCAGCCTGGGTTGACATTTTTGCTCATTAAATACTTGAAGTATATCTCTCCAAGCTCTTCTTGCTTTTACTGTTTCGACTGAGAACTCATTTGTTATTTTAATAGGTTTACCTTTAAAAGTGACTTATTTTTTCTCCTTTGAAGCTCTCAGCACCAGTTCTTTATCTTGAATGTGAAGCGTTTTAACTATTATTTGCTGTGGCAAGCTTTTGTTTTGGTCATATCTGTTTGGGGTGTGCAATGCCTCTTGTATATGTATGGGCCTCTCTTTTTTTAGATGAGGAAAGTTTTCCTTGATGATTGTTTGAAAAATTTCCTCAGGGGTGGTATTTTGAGATTCTTGCTCTGTTATTCCATGAATACGCATGTTAGGGTTCTTCAGAGTGTCCCATATCTCCTGGATATTTCTCTCAAGTATCTTTTGGCTTTAACAACCTCTTCCATTGAGCTGGTTAATACTCCCACTTTATCTTCAAGGTCTGAAATTCTGTTTTCTGCTTCCTTAGTTCTGCTGATAAGACTTTCTGTGGAGTTCTGGGTTGAAGATAACTTGTCTTTTAGCTCAGTTTTAAACTCTGCTTGAGTCTGTTTTAACTGCTTTATGCCAGTTTTTGGTTCTTGCACTGTTTTTCTCAACTCCTCCAAGTGTCTGTTGTGTTCCTCTTCAAAGCGATTGATTCGATTATTTAATTCCTCACGGATTTCCTCTTTCATAGTATTGAACATATTAATGATCATATTTTGAAAGTTGTTATCCTGGGTCAGGCTTTCATGGCCATTTTCCCTGGATTTGTTCTGTTTGGAGTCTAACATTATGGGATTAATTCCTAGGTCACGGTGAGGCCTGGCTGGACCGCGCGAGCGCCCAGGCGGCAGATTGGGGGAAGGGAAGATCCCTTTTTTAGTTTTGAGATTTTGCGATTATCGCATTATCGCTTCAATTTCAATACTTGATGTGGGTCTTGTTAAAAAATAATTCAGTTACTCTTGATTAAACTTTAATAAATTATATACTTTTAGAAATTTCTCCACTTTTGTTTTGAATGTGCAGTTTTGTTTTGAATGTGCGGTTTGGTGCAGTATAGAGTTTTTGGAATATGATTCTCTGATTTATTTTCAGTACCTGTTGTGTTCTCTCTGTTTTTGTCCTTAATTCTATTAATCTAGTTTTTTTTCTCTTTTTGTTTTAGTTAGTTTGGCTAATAGTTTGTCAATCCCATTTCAAAGTTTGCTTCAAAGAACCAACTCTTTGTTTCATTCTTTGTACAGTTTTCTTTATTGGTATTTCATTAATTTCTCCCTTCAACAAGTTTGTTTCTGTCCATTTATGCCATTTGGGATTTGTTTGTTCTTGTTTATACAATATTTTATCTATTTATTTGTGGTTTCTATTTTTTGATGTAGGCATTGAGTGCTATATATTTTTCTCTTAGGACTGCTTTCATTTTGTTCCATATTTTTTGGCAGCTTGTGTTTTCATTCTCATTGAATTCTAAGAATTTTCAAATTTCCTGTTTCATTTCTCCCATGACTTATTCCTCATTAAATAATGTGTTGTTTAGTTTCCAAGAGTTTGTATGTTTCTCTTGTTTTCCTTGCTCTCGGAGTTCAGATATATTTCATGGTGGTTGGCAGAAAGCTGGATATTTTCAATTTTCTTGTATTTGTGGAGTCTTGTTTTGCTTCCTAGTATGTGCTCTATTTTGGAGAATGGAAAATGGCTCACGGGACTTTGAAAAAAACCATGTAATCCTTGGAGTTTAGGTGAAAAGTTTTATAGATGTTAGTTAGATCCATTTGGGTTATAGTGTCATTTAATTCCTGCATGCCTTTGGTTGACTTACCTATTGTTGAGAATTGGTTGCTGAAATTCCCTACTATTATAGTGTTTGGATTGATTTGTTGCTCTATGTCCTGGAGGGTTTGTTTAATGAATTTAGAAGAGTCTTACTCAGTGCATATATGTTTAGAATTCTAAAGTCTTTTTTATAGATTGTTTCCTTGACAAGTATGTAATGCCTTTCTTTGTCTCTTATGATATGTTTTTGTGCAAACTCTATTTTGTCCAATGTTAAAAATAGCTACTCCTGTTCGTTTGCTGGTCCTGTTTGCTTAGAATTCCTTTGGTTATTTTTCACCCTATTTTAAGTTCTTCTAGCTTACTGGTTTTTTTTTTTTTTTAGCATTTTTTAACCTTCCTTCCTCCCTCCCTCCTTGCATTGCTTTTACCTCCTTTTTGTTTTGCTCTCAGATTTCCCAGGCTCCACCTACCAGGGCCAAAAGTGCAGGCTGCTTCAGTTTCAGCCTGGTATTTTTATGTGGGACACAGGATCCCAACTCAAGACCTTCTGTTTGTGAGGCAGAGTCTTAACCATTGAGCCATCTTCTCAGTCCTGTGAGATATATTTTTCAGAGGCAGCAAATGGATGGTTTGTGTTTTTTTTTTTTTAATCATGATGTTAGTCTATGTCTCTGTCACTGCTTAGTATTCTCCACTGATTTTTAGGATAATTATTGGAAAGTACTTATTTATTTCTACAATTTGACAATTTTGTGATATTTATATTTCCAGTCCTTTACTTAGTGATAGAATTACCCTTAATTTTTTCCCTGAATTTTCTTGTATGCGTGTGTGTATGTGTGTGTGTTTATCTTTTTCTTCAGTAATGATTATTTATTCCAGGGTCTACTGTAGTCCTAGTTTGATAGTTTTATAGATATTCAGCCTGTTTTTATCATAGAAAGTTTTTCTTTCACATTCAACTGTTGCTAATAGTTTTACTAGATATAATAGAATTTTACATTTCTGTTCATTCAGAACTTGATGTATGTCTAAGTTTTTTTGGTCTTACTGCTTCTGTTTAAAAATCAGTTGCTATTTTGATATGATTTTTATTTTTATTTTTCTACTTTTAATTTTCTACTTTACAAGCATATTGAGTACAAATACAGGGTTCCCTTCATTGTCCCTCCCTTCTCTCCCTTCATAAATCCTTCCCACTCTTCCCACACTTATGTTTGAATCCTTCTATGGATCAGGGATTCCCTTGACTTGTCTACTCTTGGGAGGGTTCAGGTCTCTGTGGCATACCAAGTTGACTCTCTTTGGGCCACCCTACTGATAGTGACTTTTCCATTCACTTATTCAGCTTTGGTCCTCAAGGTTTCCACTGTATGTTCTTGTCTCTCTTGTGTTCCTAGGTTGTCTATGGGGGCATGTTGGTATGTCAGTCATTATGCAGGTCTGGTAAGGACAAGTCTCACTGTAGTAAGCTCCTAGATGCAACAGTGTTGCATCGATGGAATGTCTTGTCCAATGGTGAACCTTCCCATCTTCAGATTCTTTCGATCTCACCATTCCCCTTCTTCTTCGAGGTTTCCTGAGCTTTAGGATGAGGAAAGATTAAGTTGGCCTCATTCTAGGTGAACCTTGCTAGGTCGCAGTTACACTGCATCATGGCTGGCCATTGCTGTCCACTTCCCTGCTCTTCTACTGCGCTAGACTGCATCCTTTCAGGGTGTTGAGATCCTCTCTCTCTGTTGTAGAAGACTTTTAGGTTGAGTGTTAAGTGTTCATCCAATCTATAGGCATAACAACAGTTATTTACAGAGCAGTTTGGTGTACTGCCTTCCTATCTATAGGTTCATTGACTGTTTTTCCCTATTGATCTATTTCCTTTCCTTTTTTAAGTCCTTGTTCTAGTTAACAGTAACAGGAATGTGTTCCATTCTGACAAGCAGGCTTTGAGTTAAAAGCTATGGTTTTTTTTTTTCCTTGACTTACACCTGTGGATTTTTTACTGCAACTTTCAGAGCGCATGCTTTTATGGGGGCTGTGATTATTTCTCTCCCCCAGCAGCTTCTAGAGTATTGTTTGGTACTATACAAGCTATCCAGCAAGGAGGAAGCTCTCGGACTAGTTCTAGTTAATGTATTTTGCCCATGTTCTCCAGTCCATATGTGTTGCATCTTCAGTAATAGGGTCTTACTGGAAGTTATTTGGAGAGCAAGTAGAAAAATCCTATAATGTTTGGAGGCCTTTGAAGGCTCCTCCCACCCCATTTTCCTTACTCTGTGTTCCTCTGTATAGGGACTGCTGACCCTTGTACTTGTACTTTTAACATGTTTTGTTTTGGCATATTGCTAACATAGGAGGCTTTTTTGGCGTTATTTCCCAAAATCTTAGGGTTTTTCTAAAGTACTTCTGTCTTTCCTATTTCCACTCCCCTCATTCCCCACTATGAATTTTTCCCAATTATTCCCTCCCTCACCCTTCTTCTCATGGTATTCTAAATTTCTCTGTTGAAAGGTTTCACCCTAACCAATATTTCCCACCTTACCACCTTCCTATCTATAGGTCTTTTTTGAATTTTCTGGCTCTTACAGTAATTCCAATCCAAATACATTGACCAGGAGATCAGTGCTAGCTTGCACATGTAAGACAGAACAGGTGGATGCTTAAATTTCTGTGTTTGAGATACATTGCTAAATATTAAATTTTCCAGTTTCAGCTATTTACCAGCAAATTGTATGGTGTCATTCTTTCTAATGGCTGAGTAATAATCCATTGTGTATATGTACCCCATTTTCATTATCCATTCCTCTGTTGATGGGCATGTTGGCTGATTCTATTTGTTTGCTATTGTGAATAGAACTTCAATGAACATAGATGAACAAATGCCTTTGTAATAAGATGTAAAGTCTTTTGTGAATATTCCTAGGAGTGGTATAGCTGGGTTATATGACTGCTCAATTAAACTTTCTGAGGAACTTCCACACTGACCTCCAAAAAGGCTGTACCAGTTTACACTCCCACCAGCAATGAATAAGTGTCCCCTTTCCTCTGCAACCTTGCCAGCATTATCTGTTGTTTGTGTTCTTGATCTTAACTGTTCTGACTGGGGTAAGATGGTTTTACAGGGTAGTTAATTTGTATTTCTATGATAATCAGGGAAGTTGAATGTCTTTTAAGTGTCTTTTTATTTGCTTAACATTTCAATTTCTTTTTGAGTGAAGTCCCTGTTTAGTTCCAAGGCCCATTTTATAGTCGAAATGTTTTCTGTCTTGGTGTTTAGTTTTTTGACATCTTTGTGTACAAATTAATCATTTGTGAGATTCACAGGTTTTTTTTTGTAGAACAGAAGTTTTTTAATTTCATGAAGTCCCATTTGTTGATTATTGGTCTTAGTTCCTGGGCATTTGTAATTCTGTTTAGAAAATTTTTACCTAGGCCTAACAGTTGAAATATATTTCCTACTCTTTCTTCTAATAATTTCAGAGTTTTGGGTTTAATATTGAGGTCTCTGATCCATTTGACTTTTGGCAACTTGATTGTTCTGTCTTGCAGGTCTCTAGATTTTTTTCTTTTGGTTTTCACCAGTAATACTTTGACTATTATGTGTCATGGGGTATTTAGATTTCAGTCATATTTACTTAATGTTGTGTATTTCTCTTGCACCTGACTGGTTATCTCTTTCTTTCCTTATGGGAAATGTTGAACTATAATGTTATGGAAAATGTGGTTACACTTTTTTTTATTAGTTTCTTGCTATGGAACTCCTTGAATATATAAATGGAACTGACCCAATTCTGGCATTTTTACTTCCAAATTCTGGTATTCTGTCTTCAGTTTTGTCTGTTTTATGGGTAAGACTTGTTGAATTTTTGGTTATGCTTATTATTGTGGTTTTGATTTGTTTCATTTGTTTGTTTTTTTTTAGCAATTCTACCTTTGTTTTCACTTATTTCATTGTCCTCTTCATTTAATTTAGCTCTCTATTGTCTTCCTGTATACTTTTGCTTATGCATTCATTCATCTCCTCTTGTATTTCCAAGTAATGAGACTCAGCTCTTATAGATTTCATTTAAACTCGTGTAAAACTGATTTTGAATCTCTCATTCCTATCATGTGATCCTTGATGAGATTTCTTTGGAGCTCCATTTATTGCTGATGCCTTATTCTATTACTACTTTTGAAAGAACTGTGCTACTGGGTGTATTCTTATGTAATACTGATGGTAAGTATATGAAACATGATCTAAACCTCAGCTTCTGTGAGTCTTGACTGTTTTTTTGCCACTCCCCTGTTAACTGAATGTATAAGTTCCAAATTTGCATGTTGTTTTTCAGATCAAGATGAATTTTAAAAAATTTAATGCTATTAAACAGTGATAGAAGTAACAGTTTGATAAGTTGTTGGTCAGAGAGGTCTCAAAGGTTTCCCAAACAGTATAGGCATTTGCTACTGCTCTTAGTTGCCCTTCAGAAACTGACAGTAAGTTCCTATTACTGAAAATGCAACACACATGTATCACATGGACGTGGGCAAAAAGCACCAGCTGGAACTGGTTGGGAAGCTAGATAGCTTACAGAGTATCAGAGAATAGTATGGAAATGACCAGGGGGAAAATCAAAGGTCTCATCAATATGTGAAATCTGCAAGTTGTAATAGCAATCATCATGGCACCAGGTGACCATCAGTGTAATAGTAGCATGAATATCAAGGAGACAACACACAAATTTCTGTTTGGATTTAAGGCTCACTTATCCTGTTAATTATAAACTATAACAGGAACCCATGAAAGGCACAAACATAGGTCCCAGTCAGGAAGACAGTATAACAAATTGCTTTGTAAATAATTGTTATCATACTCATAGGCTGGAAAAGCACTCAGCCCTTAACTTAGAAACCTCTTCTATAACAGAAGGAGCTTATTGCCAAAAGTAAATGACTATGGACTGCTTATCCTTAAATATGACATATATATCCACTCCTACCCCAAGGCTCAGGAAGCATTGTGGAAGAGGGGGCAGTAAGATTTTAAGATTCTAAAGTGAGACAGTGGTGGGCCAGACATTATCTCTTGAACATGACAGAGTTGTGATATACAAGATTTCATGGCAGATGTATACTTACTTATGCAAGAATTTCATGAGATCTGTCTTAGCATCTCACCACGAAAGCAGATAAAATCTCAATTTCTATACCTCTCTGAGAGACTGATGAGGACTAAAGCTGATAGGGAGGAAAAGAGAATACCTTCCTCAATGGTATACCAACTGATCCATGATACTTGCTGGAACATGAAGCATGTCAGGCATCTGTCATCAAAGACAAACTAAGTGAAACAGAGTGACCCACACAAGTAAAAAGATTTGAAAATAGGAGGGAGAGATAAAGGGTTATAAGGGGAAAAGGAAGGGAGATGGGACTTGGGATTAAGGGATAAAAGTTGGACATATCAATATTTTACCATATTCGTGTGTGAACTATTAAAAAATGGAAGAATGGAGAAAAGAATTAATTCTGTAAATGCTCTCAGAAAAATTGAAATACTTTTAAGAAAAGTCTTAAACAATATGTTCGTTCCTGTGTGGTCTGAATGAAGCACATTTCTGATTCTTAATTTTTGGAAAAAATCAGTGGTCTTGTGAGAAGTGTATATCTGGACTTGGTTGAGTGATTTTCAGGATGGTTTTTCATGAAGTTTTTACAGCAGAAGCATAGTCTCACCACAAAACCAGTTTTATAGCCAGTGTTTGTGTACCAGGAAATCCTTAACATAGACTTGTTTTCTGAACCCTTTGTTCCAGCAGTGGTCTAGAGCACATTAATTGTGTAAATCTATCACCAAGTAGCTCTCTTATGGCTATCAGTTCTAGGAAATCATCTTCTTATGAAAGAAGAATCATGGCTGCCAATGTACTCAGCAAGAGAAAGAACAGACAAAGTGAACTGTGGCAATGAGCTAATCTTCAAAATGTCAGATTACAGGACCTGAAATTTGGAAGCAAATTAGCAGTCATCTGGACTGAATATGTTCTGCCTGCAAGTGTGCTAAGATTTTCCTTTTCATTTTCTCAGAGTATATTAAGAAATACTAGTCTTTGCTGACATGAGTTTCTGAATTGTAACAGCCAGTGCCAGAGAACATTAACTTCTCCCACTTTCTACTTGGCTGTCAGGGGTGGAGTGGGGAACTGCCTCCAAACAGCAGGAAGGAGCTGAGACTGAAGAACTACTTAGTACTCTGAGAACAGGACCTGGTCTGGTCAGAGCCCATTCACCATCTATTGAGAGATTGTAGTCACGGGCAGCCAAAACTGAGAAGAGAGAATACTGTTACAGGGGAAAACCTGTGTGGAATTCATTGATCAACAATTTGGGGGAAAACAGGTAATGAAAATTGTCTTGGGGAGCACTGGGCCTCAAAACCAAGTTTGCTTGCAAAAATAACAGATTAATGAAGAGATATTCTGGGTTTGAAATTTCCCAGTATTTCTTCTTCCCTTTTATACACATTTTTCTCATATACTAAGTATTCTATCAAACTGATTTTTATTTAGTCTTAATTATTCAATTTATTCATATATGACAGACCCAACCTTACTCAGTAGGCCAGATCAAGTGTTCATTAGTTGAGTAGCTAAATTCATCTAAATAAAAGAATTTAGGTGAGAGCTTTCAAGGAAATGGTTTCTGGGGTTGAACAGAAGCATTTCAATGAGATTGACCATTTCACTAAAAATGTATAAATATTCACAATAGATAAGCCTGAGAGAAAACAAATCAGTGAAAAGAGATCATTTCAAAGAAAACGTATTGAAGTAGATTTTTAGCATACAAACATCAGTATAGGAGTAGTTACAATGAAATAGGGGGAAATATATTCCTATCCAGAAGTGCTAATAGATACACAAGTACACTAAAAATCTACTACAATATGATTGCTGGGAAACTCCAAATACTTGAGAAGTTCAGAAACGTATTTCATAATACTTTAGAATATTTAATTCAAATTAAAAAATCATAAAGGAATTTGGAGAACTTGTTAAACTGTGTGACTATGAAAAACTTGAAGGTAAAGTTAGGACAGAGTCAAAGCAGTGCTGAGGCATAATCTACCATTTAGACACAATGTACATTTGGGAAGTACAATATCAGTAAAATGTGTCTGATTTTTTAAGAATAGGTTGAAAGAGTAATCAAGAAGTTTGGTATGGTGGCAAGTGCTTATAATTCCAAACTTTGGGAGGTGAAGGCAGAAGAATCAGGAGTTCAAGGTCATCCTCTACTACATAATGAGTTCAAGTGTAAGCAACATAAGCCATATCATAAGAACTGAAAGAAAAAATTAAACTAATTGAAGAAGCAGAAAGAACATAGTAATATTTAATAATAATCAATTTTGATAGGTAGAATTAATTGGTTATCCCCATGCCTATGAAGTTGGCTACATAAGAGAGAGTCTCTGAATTGAGGTTGGTCTGGGGGCATGTCATAAAGGTATAATCAATGTGAAAACACCCAGACCATTGTGGGTAGTATCATTTCCTGGGTCGGCAGAGGGAGGTGCTGTAAAGACGGAGAGGGCAAGGTAGCAAGCAAACAAAGGAACATTCATTCAACTGTTGGTTTCTGGTCTTGACTATTGATGCAATTGACCATCTCCCTCAACTCCTATTGCTGCGACTTCTCTACCATGGTGGACAGTAACTTGGAATTCTGAGTTGGAATAAATTCTTTCTTCCCCTAAGCTGCATGAATCAGGCATTTTATTTTAGGAATGTATAATAAAACTAGAACTATGGCAACATTTTGAAAGAACAGAAGAAAATGAAGACTGATTCTGTGACGAGATCAATAAACTTGCTATTTCTTGCTTGACTAAGAAAATAATAATAATAATAATATATTATTATTATTGTTAGAAATACTATAGAGAATATTGCTTTGAAACTTTCAGATACTGCAAAATAATAAGAACTTATTCTGACAACATTGTGATAATAATCTTGAGCCTACACTAAATAAAAACAAAATATTTGATAAAGACAAATCAGTAGGAATGATTCAACACAAAACAGAACTTGAACTCTAATGGTCTTTTTATTGTTTAAAACATACAATTAATAATCTAATTTATTTCTTTTTTCTGTAGTTTCTCAGAGACAGATTCTCATGTATCCCCAGCTGGCCATGAACTTTGTGTGGACAAGGTTTCTCTTGAATTTCTACTCTCTTGCCTCTACTTTCTAACTGCTGGGACTCCAGGAATGCACTATCACACATGACTTTTAAAAATAAAGATGGAAAAAAATAAAAATAAAGATGGAAAAGTGTAAACCTTATGACCAGCTTTGTCTTTAGTGGCTGTCTTATTCTGTTTCATGTTACTATAATAGAATCACTGAAACTGGAAAATTTATTATGAACATAAATTTATTTCATATACTTCTGTAGTCTTGTGAAGTCCACGATCTCATTGCAAGTGGACTGATAATAAGCTCCATCCTCACTTGGATGAAAAAGGTAGCAGTGAGAGGGTCACTCTTTTTGCAAAAGCATTGGGCCTGATGGTGAGGCTTCCTCTCATGGTCCCTTCATCTCTCACAGAACCTCCCTCACAACACTATTAATGTGGCAATTTGTTTTCAACAAGACCTTTGGAGGAAGACAAACATTCAAAACAGTGAGTACATTAGTGAAGACCAACAAATGCAAAAATAAATTTCAACTCCACATTGTCTTTCAAAAAACGAGATAACATATTTTGGCTTATTTTATGAGGCAAATGTTAGCCAGTCAAACTCTTGCAGTATTTTGGAAGAAATCCATAAGTTTGCGTTAAAACATTAGTGATGGGAACATTAAGAACAGACAGAATGATTTTGGAATATGAAGATGAATGAAAGTGTTATACTAGGTAAATGCAAAGTACCTGTAAAGCTTCAGTAATTGAGATATGTAATGCAATAGAAGAGTGTAAGCAGAAGACCAAGGGTAGTCTCACAATTAAAGAAAATTGAGTTTTGAGAAAAAAGTGGTGTATTTCATCAGGAGCTGTTATTGGAAATCCTGGATATCTGTGACATTTGAATGTCATTTTGGACAACTTACAAAACAAATTAAATGTAACCTAAGTTAAGAGACAAAGACCTCACAATCTTTGAATTATATATAGCAGGGAAATAATTGATTCTTTTGTTAAAAAGTTCTGAAAATGAACTCACAGAAAGGACAATGGAATAATAAATCACTAGAACAAAAACATTAGGTTCTATGAAACACTGTTAACAAAAATAAAACTTCAAGGTACCAATTGGCAAAATGTATTTCTGAATCATTTTCTGACAGTGGTTTGTATCAAAATTCATAAAAATTACTTACAATGTAGGAATGAGAAGGTGCAAGAGCTGCAAGAATACCACAGGTTCTTTTTATATCTGAATATTAGCATTCAACATTCAGATATATATACAGCATACAACCTCCAGCCCAGAAACTTCCTGTAAATACAAATAGTGGACAGCTGAGAATAGAAGATTGTGGAGCATCCGAGCCAGTGGAGCAACAGATAACAGAACCAATCACAACCAATCACAGAAGAAGGAACAGAATGAATATTTAAACTACCCTCAGCCTTAAGCAGAGACACATATGTCAGCGTAACTGGAGGGAAGATGGGGCATGTACTCTATCCACAATATCTCACTAACCTCTGTGTAAGAGAGGGATGAAAGAATGGAAAAGTCAGAAGATCAGAGAAAAAGTCTTGAAATCCTACCCTTTAAAGAGTGATACAGTGATGACAGTCATAAACCCATAACGGGGGTAGTGATTTATATACCCTCATATCATCTACATGGCTATGATCTGATTAGAAACCCATGGGCTTTTATAAAGTGGGCCACCCCTCAGAAGTTGGTCAAACTCAACATGCATGAAAGGACTTGAATGTGGATGGAAGAAAGATTAGAAATGGGAAGGAGGATAGGGTAGAGAAAGGAGGAAAATAAGAGATAACAGAGGGATGAAGGAATACAGCTTTTTGTGTACATGCATAAAATGTCAAAGTAAAATTCACCAATAAATGAAAATGAAAAAAGAAAGTTATACTATAATAAATTTAACTTAAAAACAATATGACATTGATTCTCTCAGAGGTCACTACTATTTAGCTTTCTTCAGAGTCTAGTTAGGATCAGGACCTTCAGGGAACAACTTCATTTAAAGCTCAGTTGCTCATGAACAAGAGTCAGCTATTGTCCTGAATGTGATCACAGGACACAGCTAGGTGGTGACTGATGTGTTGGTCTATGGTCAGACAATTGGCTCACAGATCTGTAACTACATATTCCCTGAAGTCATCCAGAAGCTAAATACACTCCTTTTAGTAAGAATACAGATTTTAGGCTTCAGGAGCCAGCTTGAAAACACATTGTTTGCACAATAACCAGCTAAACATTTCTGAAAGTTACTTGTGTCAATGAGACCTTAGAAATGGCTGGAAATTGATGTAGGAAAGTGTAGGCTCAGTTGAGGATGGTTAGCACAGCTTGAAGGAAAACACAGAACACACAGGCCTCATCTGTCTCTGGACCACAGTCAGGCAAGCCCGAGGTCCAGACATTTTTGCGAGGCCGTCTTGTCCAGGGAAAGCTAGCCCATGGTTTCCAATGTGCATGGCACCTAGTCTTATGGTTAGCAAGGTAGCCAGAGGTCTTCAAATATTCTCCCTCTTCTTAGCATGCTTCTCCAATTCCTTATGAAAATTTAGAAGCAAACCGCAGGGAGTTTCCAAGGAGGGGAAACAAGATGGAGGCCACAAGCCATGTGCTGGTGTGGAGCAAGGCTGTGGTGCTGCTGAGGGACTCACAACTTTGTGGAGATCAGAGCTGCCTGTAGGGGAATGCCCCACCCTGCTGGAGTGATTAAGTTTAAATGAAGAATCCTTTACTATGTCTAAGAAGAGGGGGTTTCCAAGGATCCCAAACACTTCCTCTTCAAGGAAACTTTAGCTAAGTGTTTCAGAGTGATTTTTCTGAAGGAAAAAAACAGTAGGGCATGCTGTCCTAGTATGTGCAGCAGCGCAAAAAGGGCCACCAGCTCCCTGGTCAAGGTGCAGCCCTGCAGCATGACATTGAATGCAGGGCCCTTCTAAGGCTAGGCCTTGGACATTGCACAGGCTGCATGCGAAGGAAGTCATCCCTGACTGAAACAAAGTCCTCAAGTAGGTCAAGAAAGAACACTTCACTTGCACAATGAAGAGCCTATATATGAGTGATTAGCACAACCTTGTGGGGAATTTGAATTAATGAAGTTCCTATGGACACAGAAAAGACAGGTGTCCCAAGATTGCATGATTTGGGTTTTTTGTTTGTTTGTTTGTTTGTTTGTCTGTCTTGTTACCAGTGGTGAAGTTAAACTCAGGGTCTCACACATTCCAGTTAAGTGCTTTATCACTTGGCTATATCTTTAGCCCTTCAAAGAATATCTTCTCATGGGCCTGTGAGATATATCAATGTGCAAAGCACCTGCTGGTAATCCTGAGTTCGATCCCAGGAAACCAGTATGGCAGAAGGAGAGAGCTGACTTCTGACCTTTATTTATGTGCCATGGCATTTGTGCATGTATCTTCTTTCTCCTTTTTCTTTCTCTCTCAATCTTACCAGTAAATAAATAAATACAATATATTTTAAAAGAATTTCTCTTTAAACTTGCTGTTACCAACATGGTAGGTATGGTGGGGCAAAGTCTAAAATGTCTTTAACCTATGCCCAGAAGAAAAATGCCATATAATGATAGGTTATTTTAGTAACTTTATTGAATCACTTTAAAAATGTGAGTTTTGATGAGGTTTCAGATATGTTTTAAATTATACCCTTTTAACTTTCTAATCAGTTCTTCCTGCTGAGTGCTTCAGAAAAATTCATAATTTTATTCATCTCTATCTTTTTTGCTACTTGAACCTTTTATCTATCTTCAGGATATTGTTTCTAGCCCTATTTATAACTCTTAGACAATTCATTAGTTTAAAATTAGTTAAAACTTAAGTTCTAGCACCAACAATGTAAAATTCGTTGATAAAGGAATTCAGAGCACCACACTTGGCATCCTGGGTTAAGATCATCATAAAATATCTCTTCAAATTTAATATGTCTTTATAAATGTCTCATTTTCTGAAAGTCTTGGTAACAGAATTCCTCACTTTCCATTTGGCCAGAATTATGGTCAGTCTGCTTAGAGGTTTTCATACATGGCAAATTGAGCAAGAAGCCATGCCTTCTCTAAGCTGGTGATGAGACAAGAGCAATAGAATGTGAGATGCATCAGGGAGCACTGCTCATTTACTGTGCTGGTGAGAGTCTAGCTTTGTACTAGAGAAAACAGCTGCAGTTATTCTATCATTTTCTTTTCTCTCTCCTTTCTTTCCCCTCCCTCCCTTCTTCCCTCTTTCTTTCTCTCTCTATTCTTTCCTCCCTCCTTCCCTCCTTCCTTCTCTTCCTCCCTCCTCTCTCTCTCTCTTTCCTTTCCTTCTTTCTTCTCTTCTTTCTCCTTTTTTGACAGGGTCTTACATAGCTGAGGTGAACTTCAACTCACTATGTAGCTAAGGACAACCTTGAACTCTGCATGTTGAGTACTAGAATTACAGGTGTGATACACAACTGGACCCTTTCTTGTTTACCTCATCTGGAGACAGGGAATGGCAAGAGTTGGAGGGATGTTTCTGGCTTTTACTTTCCAATAGAAAATGTAATCTAATAATGCATAACTTTTCAGGCGGTTATTCTGCATTCACTCTGGTTTTTGTGTCTTTTAAGGTGTTTTGTTCCTCCTGGACTATCCAGCATATCTTCCCTGCTAAAGAATGAAGGAAAGCTAGTGCTGCAACTAGAACTCCTCAAATCTTTTTCAAACATGCAGCCAGGCATATTTCCTGCCCTCGATGTCATTGCATTAGGTGCTTATTAGGGCCTTGGCAGCCTTGGCAGAGGGAAAAAACTGTCAAGCTTGGCTGATTTGCAAAAGCAGCTTGAATTGTGAGATTTGCCAACTAATTCCCCTGTGGGGAGATGGAAGGACTATTAAAACTCATAGTTAAAGAAGTCTTTCACAGTGTACAACTTTCTCCCAGAAATGAGGAGGTCCGACTCCCAAGCCCACCGTGGTCTCCATGTTAACTCTGTTGATATATTGTCTCTACTGAAACATACAAACTACAGGAAGATTGATGAGAATCTGTCATTTGCATCATTGCTTCCTGTTTTCCCAAATGCAAACTTCAGAAGTGAATGTGAGTGCCCTACTTTGGTTAACAGCAAGCAGGAATAACGAACATGTTCCTTTCACTTCCCTGTTCACCGAAGCAGAGAGCATTTCTTTTTCTGTTGACCCACTGCCATCTTCATAACCAGGCAAGAAAGGGCAAAACATCCCACAGAGAACTATAGAAAAGACTCAGTAGCAGTAGCAGCAGCAGCAGCATAAGAAGAGCAGGAGGAGGAAGTAGAAGAGGACGAAGAGGAAGCAGAAGTAGCAGAAGCAGCGACAGAGGCAGAAGCAGAAGCAGCAAGGCTTTGTCATGTGGACATCTGAACTTCTTAGGTTTGGAAATCTGGCTTAAAACTCATCCAAAATATGGAAACAGAAGTTCATAGTTTAGGTTAGTGGCAACCTCACTGCTGATACAGCAAGCAAAAGAATTATGTCCTAGATATTATTTCCAAACCTGAGCATTTGGAAAACCAGAATGCCTTTCGGCAGGCCCCAGATGAGGCCTCAAATTTGCTATTTATTGTTCAGGCTCCAAGTGCATAGATCAAGGTCTTGTTATGGGCCAACTGCCCTGAATCACTCCTCTAGCAGATAAGCCTGTTTAGCTGAAGAATAGCCAGCTACTTTGGTGTTGTTACCTCATGTTTCTAGTGGAACCATTACCCTGGATCTGGCCAGATGCCCCTTTTTCAGGTGCTGAGTCAGCTTCATGCTAGGTAATCATGGCTACTGTCAACTTCAATAATCTGACTGGAGAGATGGCTCAGGGATTATGTCTCTGCCTCATAAACAGAAAGTCCTGAGTTTGGACCCTTAAATCCCACGTGAAAACACCGTGTAGAAATGACACCAGTCTGTACATCCAACTGTGGAAGGTGGAGCCCGGGAAGCTCCCGAACAAAACAGAGAGGTAGGACAATCCAGGGTGATTCCCGAAGTCCAGCACCACATAAAGCAGACGTGGTGGGCTCGCGCCTATCATCCATCCATCATTCAGGAGGTGAAAGAAGGAGGAAAAGAACTTCAAAGTCATCCTTAGCCATGTTAGAGATCAGTCAAGGATATACAAGATCCTGTTTCAAAAAAAAAAAAAAAAGAAAAAAGAAAGAAAGAAAAGAAAAGGAGGAATGAAGAGACTTGAGACCAACATTGTGTAGATCTCTTCTGTTTGCATTTACTCAAGCCCATCTCTTCTTCTCCAAACTCACAAAGATAAGAGCATCCCTTGGCTTTTTAAAAATAAATTCTAGTTTAGTTGGCTGCCAAGTCTCAGGGATCCACTTGTCTTCACTTACCCAGAACTGATATTCTAAGCATGCTATCATATTTTGCTTTTTACGTTAGTTTTGTGTATCAAACGCAGTCTCTTGTGCTTGAAAGACAAACACTTTCTATCTCTCCACACTCAAGTTCTTAACTTTTCCTTCAGAGTATCCATTCATTCACTAAAACCAGTCTGGGATTCTCACTGAGATGTCAACTCTGTCAACTTCAGAGTCTTTCCAATACCTCTTATCTACTTTTTGGTCCTTATTTCCACATTTAAGAAGAGTTTTAGATCCTGCTTATTGCCCTGGGCTCTCACCAGTTTTAAAGAGGTTTTATTATGTTGCCTTTTGATACCAACTCTAAGCATTGCAGATGAAACATTGTCCTTCCTAGTCCAACTTGAAGTGGCACGACAAAGTCAGTATTCTTAGTTCACTTGTTGGGAGTAGTAGTCACAGACAAGTTTGGAAGCTTTGTTCTTGACTCTGTGATACCAAATCCTTCCCTTCTCACTGGTTACCCCTCATTCATCTGATTCTTCAATGCTTTTGGACTTAAAGGCAATGGTTTTTCCAGGACCTTTGCATTACAACTCATGTTTCTGATTGTAAAGGATTCTGACTAGACTCATTGCTTTTCCATTGGAAACAGGAAAAAAAAATACATTTGTCATTGTATGAATCCTCTATCCTTCATTCTTCCCACTGTCTATCATGATTTAGCTGTTTGAACATACCAGTGGTGTCCTGTCACAGGACCTTCATTGCTGACCTCTCCTTGTGTCATTACCCTCTTTTCTATTTTCATGTTAATTATATTAACAGTGAATTTATTTGTTTTCATCACCCACTACCATACCCCACTCCACCCCACCCCACCTGTTCTCTCTAGCCAGTTTCTCTCCTTCTCCCAAGTCTCCCTGGCTATGGGATCATCTAGGGCCCATGCAGGATACCTGCAGTAGGTGGGCATCTTCTTTATAATATGGGCTGGATGTTTACTGGATGAAATGTCAAGGCAGATCCAACCAGTTTCCCTCTAAATTACTAACTTATGTTTAAGTTCTGGTATCTGATGGGATGCTTGATGTCTTCATGCACTTTGGGAAATGTCATGTGACAAGATGGTTTTGGTTTAGATTAATAATCTTGTTTGAACCCATAACTTCTCTGCAATCTACTGAGAGATTTTCACTGACTAATCCTGATATAACTAAAAGTAATGCAATAGAATAACTAAAGGTAGCACAAGGGAATAACTAAAAGTTTTTGAAACAGAATCTTGCTGTATATTCCAGGCTGACCTTGAACTTTTCCTGCCCAGACCTCTGGAGTGAAGTGTTAACATCACAGGTGAGAGGGTTATGCCTGGTTTGATAACTGATTTTAAATTAGTCCCACTTCTAAATTATGATATTTTGGTAAAATACAAGCATTAAATTAAAAATTGATAGCCTCTTTTTATGTCTTTTAAATCTTTACACATGGGCCAAAGCCCATGTGTGGAGATCAGAATCTTCCTGTCCATCATACATTACACTTTGTTGGAGGCAGAATCTTTTTTGTTTCCTGTTGTGCTATGTAGTCCAGGCCAGTTGGTCTGTGAACTTTTAGCAGATTCTCCTTCCTCTACCTCCCATCTTGCTATAGGAGTGCTGGGATTGCAGTGACAGTGGCACTGCACCTAGATTTTACAGTGATTCCAGGGATCTGTACTCAGGTAGTCATCTTTCTTTTATTTATTTAAGACATTTCACATAAACTTATAATGATTAACTATGAGAGACAGAGACAGAGAGAGAGAGAGAGAGAGAGAGAGAGAGAGAGAGAAAGAGGTGGAAGAGGAAGATCAGAAGAATACATCCATCCTCATTAATGTCTAGGTCACTTGAATTCTTTTCAGTCTACTTAGAAAATAGTTTTTCCCCAATTTCTCACTAGCTCTACTACATGTAAACATATCTCCAATCCAAACTTCCACCCAACCTTTCTGCACCAGGGCTTGACATCTCTTCATTGCTGTTAATTGGTCACGCCAAATGCTATGCTGTCTGTTGGCCTTAAAATAAGCCAACTAGTCTGGAATTTATCACTGTAGAAATGAAGTCTCATAAGCTCAGATATGTGTCGCACAGCACATGAGAAGGGAAAGACGCCAGACTCTTGTCCATCTAGCCACAAACGTGTTCTATCCTTTCTGGCCTGCCAACATGTCCAAGCTTGTATTTACTTATTTTAGGAAGTTTCTTCAGAGTCTGTGTGAGGAAGAAATAGAGAGCTTTGGGAAGGAGAACAATCAGGCCACCTCTTGGGCTTCGTACCATGGCTCAGAAGTCATTTCCCTGATTGCACAATAGCCCTTGGATGTGCAGGTGATGGCATTACAGGTGATTTTGTCCCTGTTCTCTGGTTTACATTCACTTCCATTTGAGGCCCATGGTAGGTCAAATAAAAATTTCTGATCTTTATACTTTTCATTTTTAGCAATAAAGGCCAAAGTTTATTACAACGTTCACTTTGTTCCAATTTTTCTCTGTAGTGATAAAATAGCATATCTGGAAAACTAAATTGGGTAAGCCTGCTGTTAAATGAGAGTAAAAAATTCTTATAATCATTAGACAGACATATGAATTTATTGGTCTGGACTCCTTAGCATTGTTAACATAAATGATTTATTCAGCCTTTGTACACGTCAAAGTAAAAATACCAAAGGCTTATCAAGTAACAGCTGCAGAGTTTAGGCTATTTCCAAAGGAATATAGCAATTAAATGCACAAAACATATAACATGCTTTTAGTGCATATGTTCTCCCTGAAAACTGCAGTTTGACCACTAAGATGCTTCTAAGTCACTACATTGTGGTAGTGTGATCTAGCTGTGTACACACACTTTGTGTAGTGACTGTTAATATCTGCCTACATCTTCTCAACTACCCACATCTGTAAGTTATGCTAAAACCTGTTTCCAAGTGATGCCCTGTATTAATCCTTATTATAACCGTAAGTATTGCACTTATGTGGGCATTGCCAAAAACGATTGGCACATGGGCCTGGGAACCAATGGCAAAAGCCTTCCCTGAATGGGGATGGCACTGTCCAATGGATTGGGACCTCAATGAAACAACAAAAAAAAGAAGAATGAGGAAGCTGTCCATGACAATTAATTCAATTAATTTCAGAGGTACCGTTTCTGCTGTCCTATCACCCCTAGACATTCTACTCTAGATTCCCCAATAACCATAGGAAGTATCCAGGCTATAGCTTCAGGAAGGGTTGCATCTCCACCACCTCTTACTCTGTGGCTTCCTACTTCTTGGACTGAGCTGCTCTGACTTTCTTCAGTTCTCCAGCAGCCTGTAGTTGACTATTGTAGAACTAGTCAATCTCTGCTAGATCAAGGTAATCAGTACTCTGCTCTAAGGTATGTATTATATTATATCTGTTACTATGTCAAACTCTGAATTAAGCACCCTCATCCCATACTTATGACTAGATTAAGCAGTGGTCTTCTTAATGATAAGCCTTGGAAGTATAATGATAGGTTAAGAGGAGGGAATAGACATTCAGAGCATGGAATCTAAGTAGAATCAAGTTTACAGCAGTCAGTGATCTCATAAACACATAGGCAAACTTGCCTTTTCATAAGTTTGAGTTTCACATCTTTTTTTTTAATGAATAAATCTCGTGGGGTGGGTTAATGGTTCAGTGATTAGGATTTGTGTTTTGCAAGTTTTGAGAACCTTTCTTCAGGTTGACAGAACTGATACAAAAGTTTGGGCAAGTATGGTGGTTGTCTGTAATTCCCAGACGCAGGGAATCCCAGGGCAAACTGGCTAGCTAGCCTAGGCTATTGGTGAGCTTTGGGCGACACCCTAACTTAAGAGTAAAAGAGGAGAGCAATGAAAAAGACACTAAACATCAGCTTCTGACCTCTACATACTTTGGCACATACATGCCTGTGAACTCTCACATGCACCTGGACATATGCAATGGACACATGCATGGACCACACACACACCCTCCCACATCCCCATACTATAAATAAATATATATATATTTATTTATGATTTATTATCAGCAAATGTTTGGTTTTCAGACCTGTGTTACATAAATATATAACAAGGTCACGTTAAAATCTCTTGGTTGAAAAGACTTGTAGGTGAAAATGTTTAGAAAGTCCCAGGTTACTTGACAACTGAGCATTCAAATGAGATGACAGGAACCCCTCCAAGCAAAACAAGTATTTCAGACCCTGCTGTCCTCAAGCAGGTGCACTTGAGGAAATCTGAATTCTGCCAATGGCTTGGCCTCTACTGACCAGAACTGCCCATGCAGAAACCAGCCACTCCTGGGCATATTCTCAAGTTACCTGGGGCTTTTGCTTTCTATGCAGAGACACTATAACACTGTAAACATGAGTTTGAGCACAGCCAGATTGTCATTTACTCTCAGAGTCAATAGTGGTTTGTGTGTGTGTGTGTGTGTGTGTGTGTGTGTGTGTGTGTGAGTGAGTGTGCTTATTAAGTCATCATCAACACAGTCTTCAGCACTCAGTGAATTCCCACTGAGATAGAATGGGCTAATACAGTTTAAAAGGGAAATGTCAAATACTATGTTTTTATGTAATTACAGTTAGCTTTAGTTAAATAGGTTTTTATCTCATTCTCCTCATGAGAAAAGATATGATAATAAAATGGCCTTAATATTTACAATAAAATAATCAGACCACAATAATACAGTTTTGAGAATTAAGTGTGTTGATACCAACAGCTTTTAGAATGGTGCCTGGCAAAATATAAGCACTGAATGAATTCTAGTTTTCATTCTTACTCATTGTTATAGTTCCTTTTCTTTCTGCTGCTTTAAGATAGTATTCATACATAACTATGAGATAGTACACATGAGCCGGACCCGCGCGCGCAAGGCCTGGAAGGGGGAGAGGGCACCCCCTCTGCGCCCGGGCCCCGCCCTCAGGTCCCCCAGGTTTAAATAGCGCCCCGCCGAAGACCCCATCCCCCCTTCCCTCCACTCCGCCGCCCGGGACGCCCGCGCTTGGTCCAGCCGGGTCTGGTACTGCGCGACCCAGGTAAGCTCGGTCCCGCCCACCCCCGGAACCCCAAGCCGCCCAAAGGACCCAGCTCCTCCCACCATCCAGCCAGAGCCGTGCGCGCAGGGCCTGGGAAGGGGAGAGGGCACCCCCTCTGCGCCCGGGCCCCGCCCTCAGGTCCCCCAGATTTAAATAGAGCCCCGCGGACGAGCCCATCCTCCCTTCCCTCCAATCCACCCCGGGACGCGCAGGGTCCAGCCTGGACTCACCTCGACCTAGGTAAGCTCGGTCCCCGCCCACCCCCAAAACCCAAGGCCAAATAATTCAGTTTAGTGAAAAACGCACAGAAATTGAAAGAAGATCTTAAGAGTTAAAACGACAATGCCAAAGTCAAAGTGCAAATCCATGAGAAACAACACTTAAGTAAACAAATCTCCCACTGAAGGAATTAATCCCATAATGTTAGACTCCAAACAGAACAAACCTATGGAAAATGGCCAAGAAAGCCTGACCCAGGATAACGACCTTCAAAATATGATCATTACCAAGTTCAATACTATGAAAGAGGAAATCCGGGAGGAATTAAATAATCGAATCAATCGCTTCAAAGAGGAACACAACAGACACTTGGAGGAGTTCAGAAAAACAGTGCAAGAAACAAAAACTGGCATAGAGCAGTTAAAGCAGACTCAAGCAGAGTTTAAAACTGAGCTAAAAGACAAGTTATCTTCAACCCAGAACTCCACAGAGAGTCTTATCAGCAGAACTAAGGAAGCAGAAAACAGAATTTCAGATCTTGAAGATAAAGTGGGAGTATTAACCAGCTCAATGGAAGAGGTTGTTAAAGCCAAAAGATACTTGAGAGAAATATCCAGGAGATATGGGACACCCTGAAGAAGCCTAACATGCGTATTCATGGAATAACAGCAAGGATCTCAAAATACCACCCCTGAGGAAATTTTTGAAATGATCATCAAGGAAAACTTTCTTCACCTAAAAAGAGAGAGGCCCATCCATATACAAGAGGCATTCCGCACCCCAAACAGATATGACCAAAACAGAAGCTTGCCACGGCAAATAATAGTCAAAACACTTCACATTCAAGATAAAGAACTGGTGCTGAGAGCTTCAAGGGAGAAAAAACAAGTCACTTTTAAAGGTAAACCTATTAAAATAACAAATGACTTCTCAGTAGAAACAGTAAAAGCAAGAAGAGCTTGGAGAGACATACTTCAAGTATTGAATGAGCAAAAATGTCAACCCAGGCTGATTTACCCTGCAAAACTATCCGTCATCATCGAGGGAGAAAGAAAAATCTTCCAGCACAAAGACAACTTGAAGGGATACGTGTCCACCAAACTAGGCCTTCAAAAAATGCTAGAAATGATACTCAAGCTTGAAGAAAAAAGCAGGCATATCCAGGAGAACAGAAGGCAAGTATAACACCATTAAAAGCGAAGCAATATACTTATAAAAATTACTAAAAATAATAAGTGTCTGGAATTAAAAATAGTTTCTCCATTATAACACTAAATGTTAATGGAATTAACTTACCGATCAAGAGACACAGATTACAAATTTGGATTAAAAATCACAATCCATCAATCTGCTGCCTGCAGGAAACCCATCTCAACAAAAAAGATAGGCATGCCCTAAAAATAAAAGGCTGGTCAACAATTCTACAAGCTAATGGAAGCAGAAAACAGGCATGGGTAGCCATTATGATATCAGACAAAGTGGACTTCAAACCAAAGAAAATCATAAGAGACACGGATGGATACTACATTTTAGTCACAGGTACAATTCACCAGGAAGACTTCACAATACTGAACATATATGCACCCAATACGGGCCCATCCACATTCATTAAGAAAACCCTACAGCATCTAAAGTAAGAAATCAACCCCCAACGATAATTCTTGGGGACTTCAACACCGCCTCTCAACATGGGATAGATCAACAGGTCAAAAGCTTAACAGAGACACTTTGGACCTTAATCAAACCCTTAAAGAAATGGACCTTACAGATCTCTATCGAACTTTTCACCCACGCACCAAAGAATACACATTTTTCTCAGCAGCACACGGAACTTTCTCCAAAATCACATAGTGGGCCACAAAACAAATCTACACATATATAAAAAAGTTGAAATTCCAACCTGTGCCCTATCAGACCACCATGGCCTAAAGCTGAACATCCACAACACAACAAACAAGAGAAAATACACTAACTCCTGGAAACTTAACAATATGATGCTGAATGAGAACTGGATTCAGGAAGAAATTAAAAAGGAAATTCAAGATTTCCTGAAAGTGAATGATAATGAAAATACAACTTACCAAAATCTCTGGGACACAATGAAAGCTGTTCTCAGAAGTAAGTTCATAGCTCTTAATGCCTACATCAAAAAAATGGAAACATCAGAAATAAGCAACTTAGCAAGGCAGCTTAAAGCTTTAGAGAAACTAGAGCAATCTGATCCCAAAAGTAGTAGAAGAGAAGAGATTAGCAAAATAAGGGGAGCAATATCTGAAATTGAGATTAAGAAAATGATAGAAAAAATCAACCAGTCAAAAAGCTGGTTCTTTGAAAAATCAATAAGATTGATAAACCCCTAGCTAAATTAACCAAAAGCAAGAGAGAGAAAACCCAAATTAACAAAATTAGAAATGAACATGGAGTAATCACTACTGATACCCAAGAAATCCAGAGAATTATAACATCATATTTCAAAAACTTATACTCTGTGAAGTTTGACAACACAAAAGAGATGGATGAATTTCTAAGTAAACACAACTTACCTAAATTGAATCAGGAAGTTATGAATTATTTAAATAGTCCTATAACATATAAGGAAATTGAAGAAGTAATCTCAAATCTTCCCACCAAAAAATGTCCTGGACCAGATGGATTCAGCACAGAGTTCTACCAGACATTTAAGGAGTTAATAACACCAATACTCCTTAAACTGTTCCATCAAATAGCAATGGAAGGATCACTACCAAATTCCTTCTATGAAGCTAATATCGTTTTAATCCTAAAACCTAATAAAGATTCACTTAAAAAAGAAAACTATAGGCCAATCTCTCTGATGAACACAGACGCAAAGATTCTCAACAAAGTCTTAGCAAATTGGATTCAAAAACACATTAAAAAGATCATTCACGGGGACCAAGTAGGCTTCATCCCCGGCACACAAGGTTGGTTCAACATATGCAAATCAATAAATGTAATTCATCCTGTAAACCAGTTCAAAGTCCAAGACCACAGGATACTCTCGATAGATGCAGAAAAAGCCTTTGACAAGATCCAACAGCCTTTTATGATCAAAATGCTAGAGACAGTAGGAATGGAAGGAACCTTCATCAATATAATAAAAGCTGTATACAACAAGCCCACCACAAGGATTATGCTCAATGGGGAACAACTTGGAAGCATTCCCACTTCGATCAGGAACTAGACAAGGCTGTCCACTCTCACCACTTCTATTCAATATTGTACTTGAAGTCTTAGCTGAAGCCATAAGACAAGAAAGGGACATAAGAGGGATTCACATCGGCAAGGAAGAAGTCAAGCTATCCCTATTTGCAGATGACATGATCTTATACATAAGTGATCCCAAAAACTCCACCAGGAAGCTCTTGGAACTAATTGAGAAGTTCAGCAGGGTGGCAGGATACAAAATAAATGTGCAAAAATCAGAGGCTTTCCTATATGCCCAGAATGAAAGAAGTGAAAAAGCCTTGAGAGAAACAATCCCATTTACCATAGCCCCTAAAAAAATGAAATACCTTGGTATAAACCTAACCAAGGAGGTAAAAGACCTTTACAATGAAAACTTTAAAACCCTAAAGAAAAAAGTAGCAGAAGACACCAGAAGGTGGAAAAACCTCCCTTGTTCCTGGATTGGCAGAATCAACATCATAAAAATGACCATCCTACCAAAGGCAATATACAAATTCAGTGCTATACCAATCAAAATCCCAAAGCAATTCTTCAAAGAAGTCGACCAAACAATCTCAAAGTTCATATGGAGGCACAAAAGACCCAGGGTAGCAAAGACAATCCTGAGTAACAAAAACACTGCTTGAGGTATTACCATACCAAACCTAAGTCTATACTACAAATCCATAGTTATAAAGACAGCCTGGTACTGGCTCCAAAATAGACACACAGATCAATGGATAAGGATTGAAGACCCAGATATAAGCCCACAAATTACAGCCATTTGGTCTTTGACAAAGGGGCCCAAAAAATCCAATGGAAAAAGAACAGCATCTTCAACAAATGGTGCTGGCAAAACTGGATCTCCACATGCAGAAGATTAAAGCTGGACTCGTACTTGTCACCATGTACAAGACTTAATTCCAAATGGATCAAGAACCTTGATATAAGGCCAGAGACTGTAAAAACCATTGTTGAAAGGATAGGGAACTCCCTGGAGCTGATTGGGCTAGGCCAACATTTCCTAAACAGACATCCAATGGCACAGTCACTGCTACCAACTCTCAACAGTTGGGATCTTGTGAAATTAAAGAGCTTCTGTTCAGATAAAGAGATTGTAATATGAGCTCAAAGGCAAACCACAGAATGGGAGAAAATCTTCACTAACCACACATCTGATAGAGCTCTGCTGTCTAGAGTGCACAAAGAACTTAGCCAAACACCAAGGAAACCAATGGCCCAATTAAAAAATGGGCCCTGGAACTCAAAAGAAATTTTACCAGGGATGAAATTAAAATGTCTAACAAATATCTTAAAAAATGCTCCACTTCTTTAGCCATCAGGGAAATGCAAATCAAAACTTCCCTGAGATATCATCTCACCCCGTTCAGGATGGCAAAAATCCACAATACAAACAACAACAAATGCTGGAGAGGATGTGGAGAGAGGGGAACTCTCCTACATTGCTGGTGGGAATGCAGGCTCATACAGCCACTCTGGCGAGCCGTTTGGAGACTCTTAAAGAAATTAAAGATTGAAATGCCATATGACCCTGCTATCCCACTTTTGGGAATAACCCCCCATGCAGCAGAGATTCACCTCCATAGCACAAGCTCGACCATGTTCATAGCAGCACTGTTTACAATAGCAAAGTCATGGAATCAGCCCAAATGTCCAACAGTTGACGAGTGGATAAGGAAACAGTGGTACATCTATACAATGGAGTACTACTCAGCCATAAAAAATGATGAATTACTTGAATTTGCCAGGAAATGGATGTCTTTAGAAACAATTACATTAAGCGAAGTATCCCAGACCCAGAAAATTAAGTGCTGTATGTCCTCCCTAATAGGTGGCTCTTAGTACCAAACCCACGCAGCCCACCTAGAGACACTCAAAGATAAATCTCTGTAATACCTACAATAATTCCAAGGATTTTGAACAGGAGGGATGGGGTAGGAGGGCCACACCAGAAAAAAGGAGAGAGGGGACCATGTTACAGCAAAGAAAATAGGCCTCCATCAAGGACTCAAATAAGTAATGAGACATCTGATTAAGTTCACAGACTTTCGTTCCTGATCATTTACTACTGAGGGGGTATGATCTCATCAGAAGAGGAGGGCATATAGTCTGGCAGATAAAAAGTAACCATTTTGCAAATGGGTGATAGACCCTCCCTCACTGTGGTTTCCCACTTTTATTACATCTACCTTTGAATATGCTCTTATAAGAAGACTCTAGTTTAACAGCTTTTTGTCTCTGGCCAGGGGGTGACATACATTGCCCATCAGGATGGAGTAAAGGGCATTGCAGGAGCAGGAAAACTGTAAAAGAAAATCAACAAACCATAATCCAGAACTTCAGAGACTCTATATCAACCACCTAGAACTAGGCCAACTTAGTCTCTCCCCATCCTGAAGCTCAGGGAAATTTGCAGAAGAGGGGGCGGTAAGAGTGTAAGAGCGAAAGGATAGGAGGAGCAATGATATGTAAGATACTCCATATAAGTTAGGGCTGAAGCAATCATAATTGGACTTTACATGCCCTGTACAATGTCCAACGCACTATTGACCTCACAAAGTCTAGCATCTGCTTAAGGCACCAAGATCCTTGGAGGCAAGGCATTGGCAGCCACAGCAGTGTTCCTATACTTAAGGGGAATATGGGAAAGGGTTCAGGGAAAGGCCACTGGGTCCTTGTATGTCATCAGAGAGGAGGGCCCAGAGGAAAATCAGGCATGCACAAGAAAGGACTCTCTGGGAATTGGGGCTGGAGTCACTGGGGGATGGGGAAGGAGGAGGGAGGAGGGGGAGCAGGAGGTTCGGGGGGAGGAGGAGGGAGGGAGGGAACTGGTGTACCTATTTAGTTTGTATGAGCTGAAATAATAAATTAAAAAAAAAGGAACTCAAGTATCATACTAAAAAAAAGAAAGAGATAGTACTCATACATACTTAAGAGAGAAAAAGAGATTTAATTGGCTTATGGTTTTAGAGGGGAGATATTGTCCATTATGGTAAAAAGGCATGGCAGCCATCTTGGAGGCAGAACAAACTACTGGAGAAAGCAGGGTGAGGTTGCCAAAACTCAAAGCCTTCCCCTTCTGATGTGCCTTCCTCCAGTAAGGCTCCACCTTCCAAGATTTCCAAGACCCTCTCATACATTAGTATCATCTAGATGCAAACACTTGAATCTGTGGGATACAACTCCAGTTCAAACCGTGACACCCATGACTATTTTAATTTTCAGGCAGTTTTACCTGAGCATGATCAGTTCAGATTGCTCCTTATTTGAAAATGAAATTGCTTGGGAATGTACACGCTCATTGAAATGTTTGTTCCTATGTTTATAAGTGGCTGAAGTAATGCTGTGCTGTCAGAACATGCTTTTCCTGGACCAAGTTAGTCAGTCCCTTAAACTGGCACAGGAGGCCCACTTTCTCAGTATCCCTCCAGTAGACTGGGGAAGAACATCATCCCTTCAGCAGCTACAGCAAGATTCCCTAGTGCTTAGCTGGTTGTCTTCCTTATTGGTTCCTAAGTGATAGGTGGGCTATCTGGTTCCTCAGAATATCAGAAACTCAGAATTAACTGAAAACAAAATATTTCAAAGTCTATTCCTCCCCAAAGTACTACCTAACCCCTTCCTTCTATTACACACTAATTTCCCTCTCTTTTTACATATGCATGCACACACACACATTCTTATTCACTTTCAAATTTGCACTGTGAATACTTGACAAGACAGGGACAAGACAGTCTGTGGCCTAGGCAAGAACTATCTTTTGTCCTTTGTGCTTTCTCTTCACTTATAAAATCATGTCCACTCACCTTGTTCATTATCTTTAGGACTCTCATTTTGTCTTGGAGGTTAACAATTTGAAAAGTTTTCAGAACAGTATCTTTAGTGTGTAGACACTGATCTTGATGTGCTGCTCTCTTTATAGAAAAAGTGACAGAGGGTGGAGTGAAAACCACATGGGTAATTTGTCACAGCAAGATGAGGCATAAGGATGGCCCTCACCTCACATGCTGTCTAGTTCTCCACCTAGGTAAGATTTGCTTTCCTTCTATGGGAAGACCCCGAGGCCAGGCACACATCTTGGACATGCTTAGAGGCATGCATGCAGGATGGAGAATATATTTGGGCCTCAATGTGGTGTAGTAATAACTCAGTCCTTTGTTTCTGAGCAATGCAGCTATTTGGAAGGAAAAGCATGCATTACACACATCAATGGTGTGTTCAGCTCCCTTTATCCCTCCTTAGCCTGCTCTGACAGTAGTGCCCTTACAGTAACAGCTTAATTAATTAATTTTGTGTGTGTGTGTGTGTGTGTGTGTGTGTGTGTGTGTGTGTGTGTAGGACTAAGGGTGACTTCAGGAATCATTGTGTATTACTTCTACTTCCTTCTTGCTTTGCCCACCAGGGCCAGAAATGCAGGTTGCTGCTGTTTCTACCTGGAGTTTTTATATGGGACCCAGGATCTGAACTCAGGACCTTCTACCTGCGAGACAGATTCTTAACCCCTGGGCCATCTCTCCAGCCCCAATAACAGCATTATGACAGTTACACAGGATCAAGATGAGAAAACAGGACAAAACTGAAGGACTGTGCTGCTTCCGCTCATTCATCTTCAGGACAAGCAAGGTGAATGCTTCAGCTCTCAGAAACTCCCTTGGAGGTCTGCTAATTCCTCTCCTGCCATGCATTTTCCACAAGTTCTTTCAGGCTCAAGGAACCAGGTAGAATACCTAGTGGCTCCTGGGAATTGTAACTGTGCATTATATGTATTACTTGTATGTTCATATGTGTGCAGGTGCTGTATGTGGAGGGGCAGAGTTCAGTCTTGAGTGTCTTTCTGTAGTCACCCTCTACCATTTTTTATTTATTTGTTTATTTACTTATCTATTTATTTATTTGTTTGTTTGTTTGTTTATGAATGACAGGGCCTCTCACTGGCTTGAACTAGCACTCTAGATAGGTTAGGCTGATTGGCTAGAGAGCTCCAGGGATCTGTTTCTCCACCTTCCCATCAGAAGGGCATTACCGTGTCTGGGATTTTTTAAACCTGGGTTTGAGGGATTAAACATAAGTTCCTATGCTTGCAAGACAAGAACTTTACTGACTGAGCCATGTCTTAAGCTCTCTGATGACCCTAAAGAAATTTTCCAGTAACTAGACTCTCTGAAAGACACTGATGCAAAGAATAGATAGATATAAAACATCTCATCTACATGAACATTCTGGAAATATGCTAATCTGTGGACAGTGGAGAACTATGGGTTATTCAATTTGTTCAAATAGAAATTAAAACTTTTCACAACTACTTTTGAATTTGTGCTGTCTTTGTGTCTTCAGGTTGGGTGTGGTTTGGTGTTTTGAGACAGGATAACATGAGACTGGGAATTTGCTGTATAGCTGAGAATGAAGCTGATTTCCTGATGCACCTGCCTCCACTACCAGGGCACTAGGATTACAGGCATGCAGCATCACATACTTCATATATCTTTGTAATAAATTCTCCATCTACTATAGACCAAGACATTAAGACTTATTAATGGCAAGTTATCTCCCTGTTTCCTGTGTAATAGTCACTGTTGTTGACCTCTTCTTTCATATAGCCAATCCCTTGAGCATCCCACTGCTGTGCAGTCTCTAGATCAGTGCATCAATAGACGGACATGAAGGTGAACTGTGGCTTCTTCCACTTCAATGCTAGAGTCTTTGCTCTTGAGAGTTTGGATGTGTCAGTCATAGTTAGTTAATCCTGTGGGTTTCAGGCCTGTGGTGAGGCTGGACTGCACAGCAGAACCTGCAGTTGAGCAAATGCACTCAGACCAAGCTCAGAACATACAAGCAAAACACAGGAAAGAAAAACCTTGGGTCTTATACTTTCTTACAAGGCATGTCCTGAACAATGGAAAGACCCGCTAGACCCACTTTTCAGTTTCTTCCACCTTCCAAAACCACACATGACTTTGGGATTGCTCCAAACAAACTCTAGCAGCTATCATTTCTGGAAACTTCTTTGTCAGGATTTATTATTAAAATTATTTCTGATTTAAAAAGTTATGAGAAAATATTCTGCAGTGCTGTGTTCACATGTGCACAAGAATGATCTAAATCCTGAAAATATCTTTAAACTTTTGCATGTAGAACATTACCTCTCACATTTTCTTTATGGGATGTTATTCAATGATTAAGCATCTCCAGTGGCTGTGGAATTATGTTTCTTATCGTTCTTCTCAGTTTTAATCATCCATAGCCTCCTTCAGGTTTTTCAATTTCATTTAAGTTTTCAAACAAGATAGCAAAATGCATACTGTAACATCAGAGATAGACTGTTTTCTCCCATGTCTCCAAGCTTTTCACTTGTACTTTGGACATGTGACCTGGTATGGCCAAGAGGTGTCAGCAGAGATGTGAAGAAATACTGAATATCTCTGCAACCAAGTAGGGTCTTGTACTAAGCCCAGCCTGTCACAGAAGTGACTGAAGTGAAGACCCCAAACTTGGCTGGCACTCCAGGTCAGCCAGGCTTCAGCCAGCTCACAGCAAATTCAGGAGCAACGCCAAGGCCTGCCTAGCACAGTCCATGACTGCAGCTGCCCAGATAACCAGAGGCATGAGGCCAGCTCCCCACACAGCATGTGAGCAGTAAGAACATTATTGCAAGAACACCATATACACCTGCACTATCAACTCATTCGTTCTAGATAGTGCTGTCTCATACTTTCTGCTTATCACAACTAGAAAAACATATTTATTCTGTTAATTAAATTCTTTTTTAAAATCAAATTCTTTATTATAGCTGATTCTTCTGCTTACCCTTTATCCTACTAGCTGTGTCCTTTTCCTACATTCTTTGAGTGTAATCTGTATTTTTCCGAATTCAAATCAAAATGTCTTTTAGTCACTCTTGTAAAAGGCTGTAATATGAGCCTAAGTGACTACGAATATGTTGTGTCCCATATTTAACATAATATATTTTTATTATATTCGAGTGTGATTATTTTAAATTTTCTTCTTTTGATCTTTCCCTTGAATCAAAATCATTCTGATATTTTCCCAATGCATCTCATAGATCACTTATGTTTTCTCTTATATGTATTGCCACTATACAGTCTAGTATGTGTCATTTCCATGCTTCAGAAATCATTGAAGATTTCATAGTAACCTAGAGTGTCAGTTTCTGTTATATTTCTTCATTTTTTTGAGCAATTCTCCAATCGTATGGTATGGGGTTCTGTAAATATTAATTAAATTTGTTTCTTGTTAGATTGGAATATATATTCTGCCTTCACAATTTAGTAGCTCTGTCTGAGTCTACCTGTGTTATTATGGTGGTCTGGGCACCAGGCTCTTTTCAAGTTTAACTGGAAGCTATTTAAATCCCTCATTTACTGAAATGCATCATTGCATAGTTCACTATACAGCTGTAATTCTGACTTTTGATTTATAGGATATTTTTTAGATGTAAAGGTTCTTTGTTTTTGATTTCTGATAGTATGCATTGAATATAAATTGGCTTCATATTTAATCCATTTCTATTTCAAAATTCTTCCTTTTACATTTTTAAACCTATGTTGCTTTATTTTATGTGTTTTTGATGAATCTTTACCTCTCTTTACATTATCGGTTTTATTCAATATTGATTCAAATATGTTTGGATATGTTTTCATTGTTTTGCTTTTTTGTACCTACAATTTTTTACACTGACATTATTTTGGGTGTTGCAATTTTATTTTTACATTAATTTGTTAATTTGCATTATTACAATTGTTGCTTGTTTTATTTCCAGCTATGGGTTTGTGATGTTTATTCTTAGCAGTTAACCTGATGCCTAGGGGTACACCTTTGAGGAACTATCAAGTTAAATCAGGCCTCTGGGCAAGCCTGTAGGAAATTGTCTTTATTGCATATTTGATGTAGAAAGACCCAGACCATAGTGTGCAGGATTTCCTGGTCAGGTGAATGGAGAGACATAACTGGCAGGAAGGCAGGAAAGCAGCTAATTCTTCCTCTCTGCCTGCGGTGACTGTAATATGGATGGTCCTCTTGGATCCTGAGAATATGATTTTTCTCACCTAATGACCTGTAATCTTGAATTGTGAGATTTTAAAATCCTTCCTTTCCTTGTTTGGGGTAAATATTCATTTTAGCAACAAACTATAAAAACTAAAACAATATTTAAAAATTACATTGTGTAAAGTTCACAATAACATAGTTTTGAGAATTATGTACTATGTGACTTAGAATTGTAATTAAATAGAACATTACCTATTACATTAGTGATTTCATTGTGAATTTGCAGGGCATACTTCATGATGACAGGCATTAATAAACAATACTTTTCCTGCACTGATATATGAGTACCTTTGCACATTGTACTTTATGTAGACCCAGAAACTTACACATTTATGTTTACCTGAATTTTTGATGGCTTAATAACTTTTCACTTTAACCCTATAAATTAAAATTTATTGCTGTTATTCTAAATTTAAAATTTTGAACAGGTTTCTCCTTTTTCTCTCTTTAAACGAATATTGGGCTTCTTTGTCCTTGTGTCTCAAAAGCAGACTTGTTGGGTCTACATTAATATATCGTTACTTCTTAGTGATGTATATTTTCAAATATTTACACTTGTTTGCTATAAGTGCCATTTTTAAAATGTATTTGCTTTAAGCATGTAATGACATTCAATTTGATTGCCAGTATCAGCAGTCACCAAAGGATGGCTGAGTTTGTGCTTCATTGCCCTCACACACGTACACACGCACACACACTCACACTCACACACACACAGATATACACACACATACTAATGTATACCTATACTGTTCAAGTACATTTATACCCAAATATGTATATTTACATACACTTCCTGATAAATAAATAAATAAATAAATAAATACTCATGTAGAATATGTTAATCATTCCAAAATATGTTTTTGGTTTTTGTGTATAATACAAATTTTACATATATAATACAAACTTTCAAGATACTGTTCTGTAACTCGCATCTGAAAAAGTAACAATAGCTATTCATTAAGAACTGGAATAGCTTTCTTACAAGTAATCCAAGTCTATTTTCTTTAATATTTTTCTAGCCCTATCATGATTGACATGATTTCTAAGTGTTATTTTTGTTTCAAATTTATGACCAAGCTGAATACACCTCAAAGGCATGAACATTAACATTAATAAAAACATGATTTTCCTCTAAACTAAATAATGATGTTAAATGTGTTTCTCACATGTTTCCCAAACACATATAATTGCATGTTTGGTTATGGCTTTCTCTGTGGATTTGTTATTAATTCTTGATAAGTTTTAAGTGTGAACAAATTATTCATTTTCCATGCAATTATAGTGTTAAAATTATTAGCAAATCAAAATAAACTTTAATGCTGACTGCAGCAAGTTTAGTGTCCTTTCTAAAGAAAAGTTTTACTTTGTTGTTTTCTTCTCTTTGCCCATACTTTGTGCTTTCTTGGACACCATTTCTGGCACCTCTGCCTCCCTTATGTCAAGTCAGACATTTGACTCCATATGGTCACTATAACTCCTTGAACAGTGTCCGTCTGTCTGTGAATCTGTCTCATCCTTCTTAGAACTGAAGACACAGAACCCATTGTCCTAAGCATGTAGTTACATAGGATTCTAGCAACAACAAAGCCTGGCAGGGCGGACTTCTCCTCCACCATCATCTGTGATGGGAAGCTGGAGCAGATGCCACCATCTGAGGCCCACCCGTCCTCTTGAACCACTGTGCACCATCAGAGATGATGAGCACCCAAACCACATCTCGACCAGGACTGCTTCATTATGCAAACATTGTTCCTGCCCCAATTCCTCCTCTATTTAGACCTAAAACTCATGTCACTGCCCTGAACATAGATTTGAGGCTCCCTGGACTCCTTTGTTCCTCCTCCCAGCATGATTACATCAAGTCAATCTCTCCCGGGTTTTTTTTTTTTTTTTACTTTTCCTATGTCATTGGAATGATGGTCAAACAATTTATTAAGACTTCCAGGACTTGGTTTTTGACTCCAAACTTCAGTTATAGTATCAGTTGGTATTTGTTGCTTGACCTGAGAGGGCACACAATAAGAAATCCTTTACAATATCTGCTCTGACAGCCCCTGTGAAGCATATTAAGTACTAAGCAATGATGAAATTTTTTCATGTTTAGTGAATGCAATTAATCTACATACCCATCAACTTTGGGTTATTTAAATAGGCAAGTTTTCAGCAAAAGACTCTGGTTGGCATCTGAATCACAGCATTGCCCGACATAAAGGCACACATAGCACCATTGTTCTTTCTTCTCACATTATCTCCATGTATGAACTGTTTTTGTACTACTTCTATAATAGTGCAAATGCATAGGAAAATGAAGAAATCCATACTGCCTTTTTTCTCTGCATATCCTCTAATGGAGGAGAAATGCTGGACTCCAAATGGGCATTTCTGAAAATAGAAAATTGTGAAATTCTGTACTTTGAGTTTTCAGCAACATTGGCTGTCCATCATGTTTAAAATAGAACCCTGTCCCAGGAAAACACTCAGGCAAAAGCACTTTTCCACATTATTCTTTTTTGTTTTATTGGGAGCCACAGTGCCCTGAAGAGATCTATCATAAAACACCCTGCTAAAAGCAGCAAGGATCTAACTAATAAACAGCAGATACCAATATGCCAACTGTAGAGGACTATGTTCAGTATTTGAATGATGAACGTGATGGTTCTTTTATGATGGTTGAACCCTATGTGCATGTTTAATCATTCATTCTTTGCATATGTGGTTAATGCATATGTCTATGTGTATCCAATGTCTGTGTAGATATCTGTGTGCACATACATGCGCAAATGTGATGAGGCCAAAGATTGGCATCCAGTTTCTTCCTGGATTGCATTCTGTCTTAATTCTAGAAAGATAATCACTGACCCTAGAGCTCATTAACTGGCTAGACTGGTGAGCCAACAAGCTTCAGGGATACTCCTACTTCTGCTCCCACAACCCCGCGGCCATGACTGGGTGCTGGGCATCTGAGCTTGAGTTCTTATGCTTGTACCGACTGAGCCACCTCTCCAGTCACCATTAGTTTTAATGCAACAAATATATTCAGTTTTTAAGCTGCTCAGCTGGAAGGTGAATGTGCTGCTATACTTTCCAGCCCCAGTCACATCTCATTTACAGGGTTACTGAATGAAAAGATCACCAGATCACCCAGTTGTCTATGAGGAAAAACCCGGCTTCATGAGCATTTAAATATGAAATTTGTCAGGCCATATTAATTACAGTGAGATCCCAAAGGGATACAGGTCCAAAATCCTGCTCAAAAATATAAAGAACCTCTGTGCCTTGCCATTTCTAACGCTGGAAAGGTTTTTGTTATTGTTGGAAAATGCCTGTACCTCATAAAAAATCACTGCCATCATGAAACTATACCAACCTTTCCATTAATGGGAATTTCTTTGGGCTCATAATAAGATTAGAGGAACAGGAACAAGGGTGAGTGAGTGAGAGCTGGATTTTTTTTTCTGGCCAACTAAGACTAAGTAAAGTGCTGTGTATTTGTTGAGAGACTTTAATAAGTTACATGAACATGTTGGAAAAGTAACAGTCTGCAGCCATGCTTGCCAAGGATGAGTCTCATGGAGGGCACGTGGAGGATAATATCTCTAACAGAACCAAGCATTCGATGCATGACTTTTGATCATTTAATTTTTTTCTTTTCCTACTTTTGTCTGTGTGAGAAAAGAGCTTGCCTGTATGTTCTTCTGTGTGGTGCACATGTGTATCCAAGTGTGTGGAGATCTGAGGTCGATACTAAGAATGATCTTCAACCTTATTATTATAGTTTATCAGGGAACGTGCTTTGTTCACAAGCCTGGAGACTTGAGTGTGGTGCCTGGAAGCCTACAAGGTGAAAGGAGAGAACTGACTTTTGAGAGTTGTCTTCTAATCTCCCCTAATCTCTCTGTCTCTGTCTCTGTCTCTGTCTCTGTCTCTCTCTCTCTCTCCCCCTTCTTTCATTATAATTTAAAAGACTTGTACTTTTAAAAATAGTAGAGAAAAATGAATGCAATTGAAGTCAGTTAATTTTAGGTGTGAATTTGACAATTGAGAACTGAGCCTTTAGACAAATCTATGAGGAATCAATCTGGTTAAGGCAAGCCTGTAGGAGACTGTCTAATTGCATGCTGACATAGAAAGACACAGGGTATAGTGGATGAAATTTTGAGCATTGGAAGAGGTAGGAGAGACCTAATTGGAATTTGGGAGGTTGGTAAGCCATGTGGTATATTTTATTCCTTGTCCCTCTTCCTGTGGATATGGTGTGGTCAGATCCTTCATCTCTGCTTGCTAGTCTCCTATCATAATGGACTATAATCTGGGATTTTTAAACTTGAATAGACTTATGTCTTGGTCATGCATGTATTCACCACAGAAACAGAAATATGAGTCTACCACAGTAAGGCAAAATTAATCTCAGAAGTGAGAAGTGAACACGAAATAACAAGAAAAAATTAACACAACAGAAAATGACCTAAGAGATACATGGAAGAAGAGAAAAATATAAAACCCCAAATAAAGGATTTATGAATATGTTAGAGCCTGTGATGATGGCACAGGCCTGTACTCAGAGTGTTAGGAGGTGGAGATAGGAGGAAGGAAGAAAGGAAAGGAAGGAAAGAAGTGAATGAAGAAGGGAAGAAAAGAAAGAAGGAAGTAAGGGAGGAAAGAAGGAAGGAAGAAAGGAAGGGAGGGAGGAAGTAAGAAAAAAAGAAAGAGAAAGGACATATTAATATATAAAAAGAAAAGAAGTCCACCAAAGAAGAAACACAGAGCAGTAAGATCAATTGCTTAAATTCCTAATTGAGACTTCCTAGAGTCAAGGAAATCTTGGCCCTACACATTGAAAAGACACATTGCATTTAAGATTTACTCATCAGAACAAACATGGAGAGCTACTATGTAAAATGATCAGACTTTATAAAGAACTAAAATAGAAATGACTCAGATACTAAAAAGGGGAAGAAAGTTATACCATCACTGTTATGTTTATATGAAGGTGTAAGGACAATGGGTGTAATATCCTTTAAAAAAACCAAAGTAGCAATTGTATGCTTGGGTCCTGCATTGGGCCCTACTATTTAGATGTAACCATCATGAAACTGGAAACATCAGAGGATGATTTGTCTTCTAATTCTTTCGTGGGGAATGTGTGATTGACAAGTTTCAATGGCATGGCTAGAGAACATCGGCCAAAGAACTAGTAGGTTTGATTGACATGTCTTGGTCATTAGAGAGTTAGATGCAGCTCAGAGGTAGAACACTTGCTGAGCCTATACAAGGCCTTTGATATGCTTTTAGCACTGACAAAATGTTCTTCATCTTAAGTGAGCAAAAGCCTTGAAAATGGGGTGTAACATAAGGTAAGAACAGCATAAGGACAGCACAGAGCTGAAGTATTAACCAAACTGCATCATCAAACTTTGGCCTGGTGATATGAGCTTGTAATCTCAACACTTAGGCGTTAAAAGTAGGAGGATCAGAAGTTTGAAGCCATTCCTTGACTATATAACTAGTTTAAATTCAGCTGCAGTACATGAGATCCTGCCACAAAAATTGTATTAAAATTGGAATAGTTGTTTGTTGGCACTGATCTTTATACTTTGGTGGAGTAGGTTTGGAGTACTTAAAAACATTACTTTCAAAGAATGATAAATATTAATAAGAACATCTAAAGTGTGATATCAAGATAATATTACTGTCTCTGCCTGTTTCATATATACAATTATGGAAACACTATATTACTTAGCCATTTAGTTTGTGTCTAATTATGATAAAAGAAGACCTTTCACAAGACTATAACATTTTAATTATTTTTGAATAAGAGGCTTTCAGATGACATTAAAATTAATAGCAATTAACTACTGGTCCCACAATCACAATACTACAATGGTACTCCCTCTTAGTCTCAAATTGTTTTGTTTAATTTTTTTCAATAGATGAACATGTTGGGAGCTCTAAGAACTGATCTATGACTATGAAATATGTCCATAACTATAACAGTGAATTCTATATGCACCAAGCCTATGTGGAAACCATCACTGCCTGAAATCAGATCATATGGAACGTTCACAAAGTCGAGAATTACAGATACCTTTAAGCCTGGCCTCCTGAGTAGTGCATACATAGTTTATAGTTCTCAATTTAGAAGGAGCTAACCTTTTGTTAATGCGAACAGTAGTGGAGAGCAGCATCACATGTCAGAGTCAGGCTGTCAGTGATTATGCACATCTTAGCTTACGTGAGAAGGATACAGATGTGGGGCCCTTCTGTGATATATGTCTTCAGGTCCATGTGCTTGCTTCTTGGAGCAACCCCAGCCACTAAGTAAGTTCAAGAATCATGGAAGGAGTTCACTGAGGCTAGACAGTGAGGTTCTGCTCACATGCCTGGCGAAGCCTCACTTGTTTGTATGAGCCAGAGCCCACTGCAGGCAAATGATCCTTTGAGAGTGTCCAGGCCTGTGTGTCTGTCAGTGTTCAGTTCCAGAGAGGACAGTGCATCCCAGAGACGGAAAGGCTTAGGCGAAGGCCAGCACCACATCTCTAATCTTCTTGCACTCATGGTAAGCAGCGTTTCCCATTGTAGAAGGTCCATTCAGCAAAAGTGACAACTCGCTTCAGTCCCTGCTCCACCAGTCAGCAAGTGTGCTCTTCAAGACTGACTTCAGGCTTGTCTTCTGTGACACAGGAATATTTTATCTTGAAGAGGTGCTGATTTGTTTTATTCTATAAAACTATGGCAGAATCTTTTTATCAAATAACTTTAGAAAGAAGAAATTTTAAAAAAGGTTGTTAAAGCTAGAGGTTTTCTGAGAGCTGGAGGCTCAGGCCAAATGATGATAGTGTCTCACGAAACATTCTGCTTCAGAAGAGGAATGAGCATTATAGAAAGCGTAGTTATGTTTCCCTGTCGGGCAATAGGGTCCTTGTTATTTCTAGTCAGAAATCAAGTGCGATCTACAAATATTTCAGTATTAACATAAATTTTCCTTTCAAGGGATAATTTCAAGTGGAAATATGTGAAGTAAGTGTGCTCTGAGTTTATCTTGGTGTTGCCAGTAATTTATTTGTGATCTAGTGAAGACACAGCTTCTGAGTTTATTTAAACAAAGTAAGTATGTGACTGCTCTGCTTGCAATGGCCTGCAAGTTGTTTATCTTCTCTCTTGATGCTTAACAGGACAAGAATTATGGCAGAGAAGAGCAAATCCCGCCCTTAGGACAGGCTGTGCTGAGGAGGAAAACAAGGGGGAGCAGGTGCTGGGCCCTGTAGACCACAAAAGAGCTGGCCACAGGGGAAAAATGCTGGCTCAGCACCGGAAGTGAGGTTTCCTTCTATCTTTCAGGCTATGGCAAATGACATCAAATGTTAAGATTACTCAGGACAAACTAACTTAAATACAAGCTGAGGAAAATATGCTTTGTAAGGTATGCCATCCCTGAAGACTCCAGTGCATCATAAAGAGGCCTAGGGCCTGGTGGGAGGTGACATGTTTCACATGTGAAACTCAATAAGGCTCCTCTGTCTAAGAATGTTGGTTCTTCCCACAGGTGATGGTAGAAAATGATAGGTGTCAGTATAGAGTGTATTTCCTTTCTACACACTGCAGCCTTCTCTAGCCCACATGTTGGGAATCCCAAAGGGCTGGAAGGCACGTGCTCTCAAGGGAGGAAACATGCTCAGGGAGAGTATGATTACTATGAACCTTGACTCTGAGTTCACAAACAAATATTTTTACTTTTTTCTAAATTTCCTTTTTCTGAGTTTACCTCTTCAATCTTCTCATCTTCAAAATTAGGAATTATAGAAATTCTAACCTCTCGGGAACATTGCTGAGTAGAACAGGTTAGTTCAAGTAAAGTGCACAATAAGTAGGTTAAAGGGCACATCGCAGACAACGTTACAAGGAGTAGCTGGTGAAATCTCTTCACATCAGTTGTAAAGGAAGAGAACAAAGAATCCATATTCTTGAGAGTCTGGCATGACATCAAGGCCATCTTCCTGTCCTACAGCGAGGACTTGATGCAGCTGAGCTTTGTGTAAGTGGCCTGGAGCTTCTGCTTCTGTGCTCAGCGTGGGTCATTTTACAGATTGGTTACAGGTGGCAAGATGGAGGGCTCCTTCCAAACCACACATGTTAGACAAAGGCAGGCAGACAAGTGCTTTTGTTGACATCCACTGACTTTCCATGCCATATTTTTACCTTAGTAACGACATTGGTAGCATTAGGGTTCTTCTCACACATGCTAAGGTGAAGAGAAAACATTTTTCAGTTGCCATTGGAATTAAAAGTACCATTTGGGCTTAAACTAATTTTATTGCTTTTTGAATGTAAAGAGATAGGAAAGAGGGTCAGCAAGAAAGCTTAGCTGGTAAATACGTGAAGGTGCAAACCTGGTGATCTGAATCTGATTCCTCAATCTCACATGGTTGAAGTAGAGACCCAGCTAGCAAAGCTGTCCTTTGATCTCCACATATATAAATAAAACATACCAGTTGCAGTTCACTTGCTTGGTTGCTGATAAATGACCATCAAGTGGCTTAAAAGAACAAGGGGTTTGTTTATTCTTTTACAATAGACTGGTTACAGTTCCTCGTCCAACTTTGCAGGAGAGCTCATACCAACACTGGGGCAAGTGAACTGGCCACACCATTACCACATAATGGCTGAGATAGGGACGATCCTTACTTGCCAGACCAGCATGTTGGCCAAGTATACACAAGTATACTAACCTTCTCAGTCAGCTCTCGGTATTTTGTTCCAGGGCCTAGTCCCATCCACCATGTGTTGGACCTTCCCCGTCAACTAGACAATCTCTTGCAGGGCTCAGGGCTTAACTCAACTACTAATTCTCTACAAATGTGCCCCAGCTCAAACCCTCAACTGTCAAGTTGACATCTGTGCCCAGCCATGACAATGCCTATATAAAAAGAGGCAAGATAGAGAAAAAAGTACTAATACAGCAACCTTTGGCACATAGCTGGCTGTGCTTTGTTATAACAAATAGTAGAAAGATCTCTTACTTTTTATAGATATAATTGACAACAAATATATTCGATTCTAATTTATTTATTCATAACAAATGTGAGAGACTTCACCTTCTCCATGCTAGGACCTTAAATTTTGATGATCAAATTGGACAGTCAATTAGATAATTGACTTGCTAAAACTCGAAGATGTAAGGCACAAATTTCATTCATGTTTATCCAAGACCAACAAACATGACCAATAAAATACAAGTAAATAGCATAAAGTAGACAAAATATAAGATATTTTCCAGAGCATTTTTTCTTTTTTTCTTGTATCAATCAAGAGAGAAGAAGTTTATTTTTTAATACTGACATTTTAGATAATGATTCTCAGGGCCTTGTATATGTTAGACAAGCACTCTAGCACTGAGATACATCCCCAATCCAACGATGATTTTTATATGATGTGTTATACATAAAATGAATAAAGCAAATTCTTTAACCTTAATAAATTTATGAGAAAAAGAGATCAGTAGAGAAACTTAAGGCTTTTCTAAAATACAGTTTGCTTGTGGTATTCATTACAATGGCATCTATATTTATGAATTGGGTCTGTGAGAAAACAGAAGACACAGTGTCACCTCCCTGCTTTGAGAGAGGAATAGAAGAGAATAGAGACCAGTCAGTTGATAGTGGCCTCAATGAACACAAAGGGCTCCCCCTTTAGAAGGAGGGGTTCTCAGGCAAAGCAAAAGGAGTACTGCTTCCTGGGAGAAGAGCAGGAGCTAGGATGAGATGAATACAGACACGTGACAAGGTTTGATGAGGGAAGTAATTGGATAACGTCAAGGCCCTGTTGCCAGAATGCTGCATGTTACATAAGAATTTAGACAGTAACATTGAGACTTTGGGGAACATTACTAAGTTTAAACAGAGCTATAGTGACTTTCTTTTAATATTTATTAAAGAAAATGAAAGAATTGTAAAGAAGAGGACATTCCCTATTAAGTTTGGAAATGGTAAAATGTGCAGAGAATAAACACACAAAAGGGAAAAGGTGAGGAGTAAATTGCTAAGCTGGGTGATATTAAAAAAAGAATTTGTGAGTTTATATGTTTTTAAAGTAATCCTGAGGTGACTGGGTTACTATTCTTTTTAGTTAGAAACACCTCAGAGTGATAGAAAGTCCAGTGCAAAATATATGTATGAACAAGTCCTAAATTTATAGAGATTTCTAAGAAAATCCTCTCACATCTTTATCTACAATAATATAAAAGTCTTTTTGCTAGAATTTCTAATATTTATGACTACTTACATTTTCAAAGCATATTTTGCTAAAGGAAGACTTGACTGGAATTTAGAATCTTAAGCCATGAAGTTTACATGACATTGAATTTGGCAATAGGTGTCTGAATCTTTTGTCACTGTGATCCAGGAAAGTAGTTTCAAGCTATGTTAAAGTAGAAAAGCTTGGAATAGTTTTTCGTTCGTTGTAGTAAAATCACAATGTAGAGTACTGTGTGCTTCCAATGTCAAATCATGCCACCCAACTATTAAAATGATTTAAAAGTCCAGGCTAATGTAATGATTTTGATGCATCAGGGAAAAAGTGATGGAGAGTTTAGGTCAAAGGAAATAAGCTCCAAAACAGAAAATCAAGAGCTTTTGAGTAAGACACACATTTCATTGTATTTGGAAAGTAAGAAAAACACACATTAAGTTTGGAAAAAGCAGTTATAAGATATGTGCAAGTCCTTTGTGTATGAATAAGATTTTCCACTATTATTTTGCAAATTTAGTTTATTTTGCAAAATACGCATGTTTTTAATTTTACCTGTGGCTGTAGCAAAACTTGCAGGCTACTTTTTAAGCAAGGTACTTTCATTTAAACAAAATTCTACTTTCAAATCTCCAGCTATTTAATTATGTTGTCAATTAAGCGGTTTTGACATTCAACTGTGTCTGTTTTCCAACACCAGTATAACCACGCTCATTCATCTGTTATAGGGAAGCCACATACGAAGGCTGTGCTTATCTGTAGGCGATATATGACGCAAGGTGAGCGTAGACCTGCCTTCAGAAATTGCAGTCACGTCTGATGAGAACCCTGCATTTAACATAGAGAAATCTGGGATGGGAATGTGACTCAGTGGATAAAGGCACTTTTTGCCAAGTCTAATAATCAAAATGGCCATGGAGAGAATTGAGTTCTGCAAGTTGTCCTGTGATGCATGGGTCATAACATGTGTTCTCTATCCCTAACACACACACACACACACACACACACACACACACACACACACACATACACACACACACTCACACACACATATGAATAAATGTAAAATAATTGTTTCTTTGATTTATAAACAGGGAGCTGAACTGGGCATATGGTTTAATATTCAAGCTCCTGCTCAGTATTTATAGGACCCTGGCTTCCATCCCCAGGATACTGGAATGGTGAATTAAAAAATAGTAAATGCTCTTTTCCTACTCCAAGTTCTCAGGTCCCTCTGTCCATCCCCTTCTCCCTTCCTCATCCTGATAGGCTGTCCTGGCAGCCCTCTTCCCATCCTCTCAGACCTTATCTCTTCTGTCCTAATATTTTCCCATCTCAAAGCTAAACTATGGCTCCTTAGCCACCAGGCCCACAACTCTGAATAAACTCTTTCTTAAGACTCAAAAATGTAAATAAGCAAATAATAAATAAAGAAAGAATATAGCAAGGGCCGAAGTTTATCGCACAGATATACCCAGATGGAAAGATTAAGTGTGGCTTGGCAATAGCTTATGGAGGAGAACCTTGGGATATAAGATTGAAAGCTAAAGTTGGTGTATCCAATCATATTTTTGGGGGTTGTCCTTATGCCCAAGGCTCTGTGCTGAGTTCACTGTGTAAAACAATGACTCTGTGAGCTGGCTAGTAATAACTGAGACCAGATGATGGCAGGAAAAGATGTGCAGGGAAACTAGAGAAAGAAAAGTTTCATCATGGTCTGGATTCAAACGTTTTTACATTTCATGGCAGAACATGCACACATGGAACCAGACACACATATTTATAACAAAAGCCATCATCTTGTCTTCTGACGTTGTATGTGCAATGCACCCTGGTTCATCCTGGTTGACATCGCTGTAGCCATTTCCATTGATAGAAAATTTGAACACCTAAGATCTTTCATCATTTAAAGTAGCCTTTGTCTTGTTCCCAGTCACTTTTTTTGCTTTGTACCTGGTCATGTGGTGACCTGAAAGAATCCAACCAAAGGATGCTGAAGGAAAGTTTGTCTCTCCAACTCAGCATGTGGTTGTGCACCTGGGGCGCAGCTCCAACTTACTCCGAAAGACTCCATCTGCCTAGGTTACTCCACTTCTGTCTGTGTTTTGAGTGTGGTTCATTTCCTGACTCCTAAGAAGGAGAATACGCTTTCCACCTAGTTCCTCGTGAGTCTTTTTGTCTTTTTTGTGTGATCCTGGTCTTCTGGTCTGGGACATTCTCGTGCAGCAGAAACCCCTTTTAGAACTCCTATTGTCTGTGTAACTGAAGTAATACAACAGCACTTTTTTTTTCTTTGTGGAATAGTGACATCGCCTAATATAATTCATAACTCTCATGATTTTTTTTTCCAAAACCCACTATCTCTCCCAGCTGGCTCCTCTGTGACTTCCTAGTAACCCTCACCTTGCTTCTCCTTCTTGCTTTCCTTTATCTCTCCTTAAAAGGAACCTACTCCAATATTTTTCCAATTCAATAGTTTTGTAAATCTTTGTTAAAAAATCTAGGTAAAATCTCTTGTAAAAAATCTTTGGTAAAACTTCAGTTTCCAAAATGAAGTTACTAGAATAACGTATTGCTTGCCCATCACAAACTGAAAAACAGACCTGTTTCTCAGTCTTTGCAGCGGTGTGGGGCGCTGGCTAATTGGAAAAACACTAGCTAGCAATCAGATGGGGGCTACGGAGACTGCCTCCCTTCCTATTCCCTGCAATTCTATCTTTATCTATTTAACTGATCCCTAGTAGTCCTTTTAGGGAAGCCCTGTTAGAGTCCCCAATTATCTCTGTGCATATTGAAGCTGGCTTCAGTTTGTTTTGGATTATTTTCACTACAGAACTATTGGAATGTCAGCATTATTCAGCAGTGCCACCTCATCTTGGACAGTCTCCATGTTTAATCAATGTTAAAATGTACTCACAGCTTACTCCCTGCAGATTACAAATGCATGAATGGATGATTAATCCTGAATTTTAAGATCTTATTTATGGGTGGAAGATTAGGAAATAACAAGGCCCAAGCATAGTTCTTGGCTACAAAGATTTTGCTTTTTAAAAAAAATAATTATTTATTTTTTATTAATTTTAGTTTTTATTTAGTTAAAGAAGCTCAATGGGTAAGTACCCTCATCCCTGTCCTTCTTCTTTCCCTTTCCCCTTCTTCCTTCCTCTCCCCTCCTTTTTATCCCCTCATCCCACTCTCTCTCCCATACCTCCCTCTCCCCTCCCTCTTTTTCTCCCTCCCTGCCTTCTTGGTGTTTCCTTCCTTTCCATCCCACCCTCCAGAAATTCAGCTTATATGGTCCCTGAAGTTCCCTCTGAGTGGTCTACATTAGTGGGAGTTCAGGACTCTGTGGTATACCTTGGGGTCCCTTCTTGAGCTGCCCACCAATGTAGGAACTTGTTATATCTGTCTAACCCCTTGCCTTAAGGATCTTACTGCCTGAAGACATCTCCCCTCATATCTGCACTAGTCCTTGAGGTTTGTTTTTTTTTTTTTTTTTTTGACATGACAGCCATTATGAAGGTCAGGTATGGTCTTGTCACATTGCAGTGAGATCTTGGCTGCCTTAGCTCAGACTTGAGTGGAGTATCTTGTCCATCAGTGGACCTCCCCATCTTTAGGCTCTTACAATGAGACTAGGCATTTGTGTACATGTGTAATGCTTATGTGTATGCATCTGTGTGTGTGTGTGTGTGTGTGTGTTCATGTGGTTGCATGTTTATGTATAAACATATGCATAGGTGCATATGTATGTGTTTGTAGACTAGAAGTCAAACTTAGATGTTGTTCCTTATGTGTCATTCATATTTCTTAGTAAGACATGGTCTCTCAATAATCTGGAACTCTCATGACAGGCCAAATTAGTTGGCCAAAAAGCTCCATGGATTCTCCTGTCTCTGCCTCCCCAGTGCTGAAATTACAAACTCACCAATATGCCTCGTGTTTTTAAGTTGTTTCTGGGGATCAAACTCAGGTCCTTGTGCTTGCAAGACAATTACTTTACCAATTGAACCATTCAGCTCTCTAGTCCTAGACCAGGTATTGATAGGAAAGCTTATAAGCTCTATTGCGGACAAGATAAATCTGAGATTCTTAGGCGGCATATGTACATATGTGTCAAACAGTTTGCTTCACAGGACTCAGAGTCCTATACAGTGGCTTCCTGTGTCCATGTTGGTTGACACGTCACCTGCTCATACATGGTTTTCCTACTGCAGCTTGGGTGAAATTAGCTAGGAATGGATAAGAGGATGTAATACACAGAAGATCCAGGAATATATCCTCAGAAGCTCTTGACTCTTAGTAGTTGCTTGGAGATAGGTAGGCCTGAATGAGATAACAGGAAGTATCTTAAAGGAGCTGGAGAAAATTCAGGCATACATTGGCACAGTAAAGTCAAAAGCAGAAGCAAGTTCAATGGGAAGGAAAAGTGCTCATTCGGCTGAATGACAGGGAGGCAGGCCACTGGTGGCGTTAATATGGGTTGCAAAGGGCTGAAATGGGACTGTACTGTGTTGAGAAGTGCGATCTGTGAAAATGGAGATCCTGAGAGATCAGCCTGTGGAGGACACAGAAAGAAGGAGTGAGGCAGCGGGTGCAGACCATGCAGCCCTTCTCTGACTAGCTGGTGAATTTGGAACAGGTGCTTTCAACATGGGAAGGTACATTTTCAGTTAGTTTTGTATCATAGTCTGTTGATATGACAGAAGTGTCCAAGGTAGTCCAGCCAGTCCAGCCATGTTTGACATAGACTTAGGGGTAGGAACTCACTGCAGAAATATGTTGCAAGAATCCAGATAAGACATAACAGGAACCAATTATTTTCTCAGCAGAGATATAAATAAGCCAAATATCTGTGTCTCATGATCTCTGACTGCATACCAAACTACTTTCCTCTGCATTTTATACAAGGTATTAAGGTTTTTTTTTTTTAAAGAAAGAACAGAAAACGACTCTGTATGGATAATGTTCACCCCTCCCCCAAATAGCTTCTGAAATGAAGCACAATGTTTTCAATAAAATAAATGTGAGAAAAATCTACCAATTTTGAAAGAACTGTGAGAAATGATTTAACCAAGTTTCAAAACTTGAGGGAGGAAAAACAACAAACAGGCTCACTGTACACACTGGATTCAAGTTTGAGTTCCTTTAATAAATCATTTATGAAAGAAATGTATTGTAATCCCACATTTCACCATATTTAAAAATCAGTCTTATGTACTTTATGAGTACAGTCAATGAAATATATTCTCCTCGTGGATATAGACAGGGAATGAAATGTTCAATGATTATTCACAATAAAATTTAGCAAAACAATGAAAATGAATAGATCGGGAGATAGATCACACATTCCAGTTATCAAACATGGATGAAATTATCCAAAAACAAGTATGAAATGACTACATCTTTCTGTGTTCTATGGCCTTCCCTCCCTCATACACTCTCTAGAAAATTTTCTTTACAGGAGGATGTAACAAAATACTTTTGAACATTTATAGAGCTATAAAACATTTCAGAAATAGAAATCTGACTTAACTAAAAAAGGCAGAAAGACAAGTCAAAAATCTGAAAATCAGTTAAATGAAAATGTGGGAACATATGCACACAATCCATTAAAACCATACAGGTTCTTATGCAGCAGTTAATATATTTACTTTTCTGTGTGTGTGTGTGTGTGTGTGTGTGTGTGTGTGTGTGTGTGTATGTACATGCGTGTCTATTATACATGCATGTGTGTACATGTGTTTGCATACATGTGGGTGTGCACATGTATATAGGAGGTATGAATGTGAGTGAGGTCAGAGGTTCACATCAGGACTCTTTCTGCATGACTCTCGCCTGTATATGTAAAGTATATAGAGTTCACTGAATCTGGAGCTGGTTGGTTTGGTATTTAGCTAGTTTTCCCTACATTCACTTCCTGAGCCTATTCAGACCATTATGACTGGTATTGCCTGGGTGCTGGGGATCTGACCTCAGCTCTTACACTTGCTGAGCAAACACTTTACCCATAGTCATTCCCCAGCCCTTCATTTGCCTTCTCAGTGTGAGATATTGCTAACCACTGTCAGAATCCTTTAAATTCTTTCCAGGCAGAGGGTATGAATTTTCAATGACACCCCATAGTAAAATCTAAAGAAACCAAATGTGGTTATGTTATTCAAGAGTGAGTAAAGAGGAAGTAAAGGAAGGTATAATGGAAAGTAAACTTTTTTGTATGTAATATGATAATACTGAAATTTTGATTGAAAAAGCTGAAATTAATTTTGATTGAAAAAACACCTTTTCTCTTGGGAATCTTGAAAATAGAGAGAAATTAATCATATGAAAACTGGCGTTCGAATATTTGAAAGGTCTCCATGGTTGACTGACAGCTGTGAAGTTGATAAGAACAAAAAATATACTAAATAGCTAAGTAAATTTACATGTGTTCCTATGGCTAAATGTTCTATTTTCTATCATTGCTCTTTTGAATGCTCTGGGTATGTATGCACTGATGTAAATGGGAGCTGGAGAATTAGCCAGTAAATGGTTCATGCTGAAACCAAGATATTGATCCTATCTTTAAACACTGCTGCTTTGTGTTCATATTTTCTTTAATTTGTTCTATGAAGAGTAAAAATAACGTTGGGGAAAAGAATAGACACATGAAGTCTCTGCACCTTGTCCTCATTAAACAGCAGATCCTGGGGCTGAAGAGATGGCTTAGTTGGTAAAGAGCTTGCAGCATAAGCATGAGGACTGATTTCAGATCTCTGGAACCCACATAAAAAGCTAGGAATGGAAGTACATGCCTATAATCCCAGAACTGGGGAGGTTGAGATAGGAGGATCCCTGGTACTCACTATTCAACCAGTCTAGCTGAATTGATGCTCTCCAGCCTCAGTAAGAGATCCTGTTCCAAAAAAAATAATAAAATAAAGCTGAAAGACATTGAGGAAGACATCCAACATGGACCTCTGACTTCCTTATGTAGACAAATACACAGCCACACACGAACCATACATACATACAGGCACACACATGAACAGATCCCTAGATATAATTATTTTCCAAAGTTTCTCATCTACTTGATGTGATTATCAGACACCTGTTTTAACAGAAAACAATTTTGTCCACTTTAATTCCCTACTTCTCCCTCTTTTCCTGTGTTTTGAGTGCCATGTCTTTGGCTTTAGTTCTGAAACAGATACCATCATTAACTACCACTTGTCCCTTATAAGGTCATTCATTGATATGCCTCAGCATCTTTTGACTAGCTGCCTTTTGAGGTGAGAACATTCTTTTTCCGAGTATACCCCAGATCTCTGCTCAGCTTCTTACTCCCAAACTCTATCACCTTTTTTTTCTATTTTATAATTTAAACTAAGTTCTTTTTTCTTGGTTTCAAAATCTGACAGTTGATATAGCTGTTTACATAATCACATGCAGGTGGGCACTGCTCACCAAGGAGGCTATTTGTATATTATTTTATTATCTTTTCTTCTCTTAAATTCTGCAGTTTTGTCTTTCAGGCCAGACGCTAAAAACTGGTCACTCTAACCTCAATGAACATTGCAGATCTCTGGCTTTTTATCTAGCAAGGATTTCTCGTATCCAACACTGCTTGTTCACATTAACAGCATACGTTTCTTGGACATGTTTTGTTTTTCCTGGGTTTGTGTTTGTTTACTGTGTTTTCCTACTGAAAGATGCAATCAATACCATATTTAGTTCTAATATTTTCTACCTACAAAGTATAACCTTTCTTTTTACTATACTATTTCATTATACTGAAATCCTTCTTTTAGGAAATAACTAGCTTCCATTTTAAATGTGGGAAGGGTTAGTTTGTAAACCTCCTTTATAACAAAGACTTTTTTCAAAATTAGACTTGGGTAGTTACAGCATTTTCTGCCTCCTAAATCTTTTCTTTCATCTTTTCTAACGTTCTGCTGGAGTGCAACCTTGCTCATGGAGGAGATTAGAGAGATGCCATTTTTAAATGAACTTTTTACCTATAGATGAATTCATACTTATGTTTCATAATTTTGGTTTTGTAGATATATACTTGTTCTATAAAAACCTTATCTTTTGCTTTCTAGGATTGTTTTGCAAAAAAGGAAATGCAAGACTGATTATTTCTTTATAAGAAACTTTTATCATAGGAAAGAGTATCTCCCCTTCTCAGCCAGCATTGATCTGTATTAGTCTCTGAAGGAAGTGTGGTGCCTCTTGACATCTGACATCTTTCCTCTTTTATGGTATAATGTTGATACCCCAAATCTTGTGCAGGTCTCATGAAAGTAGACACAGCTACAAGGGGTTCATGGATGCTGTGGTCCTGTCCAATTCAGAAGATACCATCTAGCTATATCCCTTCCTACCTTCAGGATATTAAATTCTTACTATCTCCTCTTTCATGACGCCATCTAAACATGTGAAAACCTTGAAAGAATGTAAATAGAGGAAAAGAAGAAAACTTACTTTTGTTTTCCTATGAAACTTTTTAAAGTTGTATTTTGTCATATCATTACTCCTTTAATTAATATTTTTAAATTTATTTTTTAAGTTCTTCCTCCATGGAATCAAAAGCTTTTTTTATATAAAAACCTATCTTATTTCAGTTTGAGAAACAGTTTCCATTATTTCTTCAATAATCTCCCTTCATTATTTTTACTAATTTTTCTTCTTTTGAAAAATTAGCTCTTATAATGAATTTCCTGGATTGATAGTTTTACCATAAATTTTGAGTTTTACTTTCTTTGCGACCTATTTTATTTGATTCATCATTACAATTGCCGACTTCATATTTTTTTCTAAGTTTCCATTTGCTGATACTTATTTATTTTCTGCCTTTCTTAAACTTAAGAAACTTTCTGAAACTTGGTAGAGGAGTTTTTTATTATTATTCTTTATTTTTTTCATAAACATTTGCTTCTTTCGAGGTCCCTTGTGTCTGGTTCTTATCTGGCATGCATGAAACTTTCTTCAGAGAGCCGAGTTTCTTTGTTTACTCTTTGGTAGTTTATTTTGAGAGACTAAGAAGAGAGAGGAGATTGGAGAGGATAAGAAGCAAGCAAGCACTGAGGAAAGAGTTAGCCTGCACCAGAGAGGAAATAGAGAGTTTTTGAAGCATTAATTCCTTTACCTTAGAAGTTCTAAACACTGCTGGAGTCATTACTGCCTTAACCCCAGGTTCTCAAGATGCAGAGAGCTATTAGTGACTTTAACCTGGAGGACCTCCAGGTTTCTAGAACCATTAGTGCTCTAAGAAGGCAAGGCTCAGCCTACAATTTCTTGTTTTCCAGAGTGATTTTGCTGTCAAACAACTTTCCAAACTTTATTTGATGTGAAGGACAGCTCTCTGATCTACTGACTGTGCATGAGCTCATGTCTGTTCAAGGATTTAAGATGAAGTGTGAGAGATAGCTTGTGATTCTTTATGACTTCTGTCATGTATTTTAAAGGAACTGAATTATGCTTTAATTGTTACCTTGTTTCCACTCCTTTTCTCCATCCCCACTCCTCATCCCATTGAAAAAGTGGTTAGTTCAGTGTCTACCTCTTCTGGTAAAGATTTTAACCTAAGGTCTGGAGGGGATCCTGTCACTTGCTTTCTTCACAGATCCTATCTTTCTTGCTATTTTTGTTTTAATGGGATTATCACTTTCAATCTATTTGTCATGACTTTAATAGCATCTCAGAAGAGGTAAGGAAAAAGCACACTAAGTCAAACCTCTTCAGTAAGGTACCTCAGCTCCATGGTTACTGAGGCACTTTTTTTACACGTGGCTTTCATCTTGTAATGTCTTTGTATTTCTGTTCTTGCTGGTATCTCCAGTTCATCTCTGGGCAAGGATGCAATGGGTTCATCTGTGGATTTATTCCCTCTACTACTTTTCACATAGCCTGCTTTAACATGAGAAGTACATGTGCATGTGTGTACATGCACATATGTACATTTTACAGGTACCCTCACTCATGCTTGCCTGTGTTTGTAGAGACTAGAATTTACTTTGGACGTCTTTCTCTATTGGTCTTGATCCTACTTTTTGAGACAGTGTCTGACTGAACCGAGATCATAAATTGGACGAACCAAGGCATCTGCCTGTCTCTGCCTTTCTAGCACTGAATTTAAAATGAATGTTGCTGTGCTTGGCTTTTACATGAGTGCTGGGATCCGAACTCAGGTCTGTTAAGATGACATTAGAAAAGATAAGATCCTTAGTTAGTTCCTATGAACACATGGCCAGAGGTAAGTCTGCAAGCCCACTAGAGTTCCAAGGAGAATTGCAAAGCACCAGTCTGGGTTTCCAGACAGAGGCTATGGGCTGAAATCAGATTTGTAATGACTTACATCAGCAAGCTTGATAGTAGAGGAGACACCGGCCTTGGTGTTTTTACTGTGTTCACTCACATAAGCCTATCTTGGAAGCTGTCAGCCCTGAAGACGTATCACCCTGTTAGCCTGGCCCTCTTCCAGTTTTAATCACCTATCTAGAGGGGACGAGGGCATCTTGGTGGCAGGAGGGAGTCAGACTCCCTCCCAGTTTCTCAAAGTAACATATGCTAAACACATTTATTGCAGCAAGAAAAAAGTAAGCAAGTGTTCATAGCCCCTCACCTCCCCCCCACCCCCCGCCTGTCTCCTGAAGGAATAGCTATGTGTACAGAAGTGCGTGGCTGGATGCAGGCCCATAAATCTGGAAAGTGTATCGTGTGGGATCCCCACGGAGGAGTGTGGGCTGCCAGCAGCTCTGGCTCTGGATTTCCACACACCATCAATCTGGTGCCTGGCAGTCACTGCTCCCCTCTTCACCTTACCTCATGCAGAGAGCAGACCCAGAGCAACTCTGAGTCTCAGGTTGCAGCAGCCAAGCCATTCCGGGAGGGAAGGAAAGGGAAAAGGGAGGACATGGAGTCTGGAACAGCTGCAGCCTTCTAACAGGCCCAGGCTTCTCCTTGGGAGCTCCACATGGCCCTCTGGATGTGGATGGTGAGAGGCAGAAATTGGAGTTTCCTGGAGGAGGAAGGGCCAGCACCTTGATCAGCCTTGGAGAATCTCACAGGAGGAGGTGACCACTCTGGAATGGGAGGTTGGATCTGGACCACGGGCTATTAGTGACACTGGTCTTGAGACTGCGTCTCCATCAGCCCAAGCTGACTTCTTCATTGCTGTGGAGCCAAGGATGGCCCTGAACTTCTCATTCCACTGCCTCCTTCCCAAGTGCTTGGGATTTCACATGTGCATTGTTGCTCCTGATTTATTTAGTGCTGGCAACCAAATCCAAGGCTTTGCACAATGCTAGGCAAACACCTGAATAACTGAGTCACATTGAGACAAAATTTTAATTGATTTTTTTAATTCAATTGTGTGTGTATGTGTGCATATGTGTATATATGTATGTGTGTGTATGTATGTGTGTGTGTGTGTGTAGAACCACGGGCGAATTCGGGAACCACCATGGACCACCTCCACCTCCTCGTTTACTCTGCCCCGGGATTCACAGGCTCCGCCCTACCAAGACTAGAAACGCAGGCCGCCCTACCTTTTGCCTGGCGTCTATACATGGGGTCTAGGATCCGAACTCAGGACCTTCTACCTGCAAGGCAGAGGCTTCACCCCCAAGCCACCTCTCCAGCCCCGAGACAAAATTTCGTTAGGCAGTTTAGTCAGAGTAGAAAGGCATGCTGGGAAGGTCTTTGAACGTACTGAAGGTCATCCCCCAGAACTGGGATTACGCTAAAGGAATATTGCCAACTTTCCCAACCCTCTATATGAAAGGATATGAAAATGAGTTCTCCATTTTTCCTTAAAACAAGCAGCTCGACCATGAGTTTGGATAACCACTAGATCAATGGGCTGGGCCCAATATAAAGAGACCAATAAGATGTAGGAGACTTAAAGCTCCAATCAGGTTTGCTGAAACTGGAGCTAACCAATAAGGAAAGCTACTTTTCCTGGGCAAGTCTAACCTTATAAATACCCCTGATGCTTCTAGTCATTAGACATCTCTCTAGGCCCTTGTATAGTCAAAGTCCATGAATTCTGTTCTTTCTCTCCTCTAATAAATTCTGCCTTAATACCCTATGCACATTCAGGTTTCAATCTTTGACTCTAGACCACAAGAATCTGGACATGAAACCCAGACGACCCCCATCGACATTGCCACCACCCCGACTTCAGGCCTGAAGATACTGTTTGCAGGTGAAAAGAGCAGCTGAGGCCCTCATTAAACCCCTCTGGGTCTGATCTGCACTCTTCATATGAAGCAGGAAATGAGGCATGTAGAAAGGGCTACTCAGCTGTGAAACGCATGCACATGTTATCAGAATCAATAAAACACTCATAGGTATCCTGTGGTTAGAATAAAATGTCATATTTTCCTTCCCTTCAGAAGTCGGCCTGGCGTTCTCAAAAAAGCAGTAGGGAGCAGTGCTTCTGTGGAGACGGCTTTCTCAGCCCCCATGATGTCTGTGATTTGAAATGTTTCTGCTTCTGTTTTCTTCCACAAGAATACACTCTTGTTGTGTCTGTCTGACTACAGGCTCAGCAGTGGAAGGAAGAGAGCCAGGCTGACTCAGAGGTGGGGGCAGCTCAGCTCATGCTCCCGATGGCTTCAGTGCTCCACAGATGCTCCTGTTCTAACAAGAAGGGACCACCCTAACTGACTAGATTGGTTCTTCTAAGCTAGTCTAAGGGCAGAACCCAATCATATTGGACTAGGGTAGAATTAATTACTCTTGTCAGAGTACTTTGAATGCAAGAGTGCAGTGAGTGCTGGGTGCCTCTTCCAGTGAAGAGAAACTTTTTTGGGTTCTTAGCTACTTTCACCGAGCTAGAAGGTATTGTTGAGAGGCTCAAGTGTTTTCAGTGACTCTTACGGGAAACATGAGAATATGGTCTTGTGTCTGAAAAAGTTGTCTCCTATATATGGTGGTTCAAATTAAGGTTTTCACTGTACTCCTTGAGGCTATGGTTTCTGGATACAGCCTGGGTGTTTGTCTGCCCTCAAAACGTTGGTGACACCCACTGAGGTATTCTGACTCTTGCCTGAGTTCAGAGTCCAGCTGCCCTGGAGACTCCCACTGTATCTTGATATGCTTGGGTGGAATTTCACTGTTAGCCCATGGTTACTTTGCATCTCCTGGGGATAGGAGAGTTGCAGTACCTGGCTTCAATGTACAAACACTACGCTCCCTGGATTTGCAGGACCGTTGATTTCCAAGAATCGTACAGAAGGTTTATTGTGCTGTGAATCTTGGCAGTGTACTTCACATCCTTGTTTCAAACTGGCAGCCAACCTGGAGCAAATGAATCTGTAAAAATAACACATAGCAGGAAATGGTTCACTGGGCTCAAGGCTTCGTTTATTCCAGAGAAAAGAGCAGTGTTATTGTATAAAGCTTAACAGTATTTGTGTTACAGCAATTGTAAGAATCACATCTTTCACATGTGTATAAAATGGGAACAAAAATTAGTGTAACTATTACAAGGAAAAAGCCATTTAACAGGTTAACGTCTTTTGCATTCATAAAGAAGGTATTTTAACACAGCCGTTTTGTAGGTAGATCATCATGCTCCAACAATTATAGTTTAAAAGGTTTGGTTTAAACAGCTAAAGACAGCGATGATTTTGTTCTTTATTTCCAGAAGATTTGAGAATGATAAAAGTTCAAAGATGATAAAGACAGAGTCTGGGGAGGTAACTCAGTTGGAAGAGGGCTTGCCTAGGGGATGCATGCATTAAAACGGTGTGATGGGACAGACCTGTGACTCCAGGACTTGGGAGGTTTAGGCAGAGCAGTTAGAAGTTCAAAGTTCATGTAGAGTCAGGAGGGCAGCCTGGCCCACATGAGACTCCATCAAGGAGAAGGGGAAGGAGAAGGAGAAAAAAAGACATTTATCTTTTTTCAGCAATATTATAATAGTTACCCATATCAAACCCTACCTTGACACTCTTTTCCCCCTAATTTCTTCCCGAGCCTCTATTAATAGTTTGTCTCATCTTAATTTTCTAGCTTGTTTTCTATTTCAAGAAAGTTTTGAGCTGGGCATGATGTGCATGCCTGTGACACCAAAACAGAGGGGGGGCATGGAGGCCTTTGGGTAGAAGCTGGCTGGGATTACGGACCAGGTCAGAAAGGGAAGTTTAGGGGGGAAAGACACTTAGGTAGTTGGGGAGGAGGTAAATGTATTTTGAAGTTTAGCTCAAAAGAATTGCTCTCTCCCCATCATATCTGCTGGAGTTGGGAAAAATCAGACTCAGAAAACATGGCTGGAAAACATTTTGTTTTGTTAGGGCAGGGAATGGAAGAAGTGCAAAGCATATTGTGCTAGAATTCTTTTTATTTGCAAAGTTTGCTCTGGGATATAGGCTCATCACAAAAGTAAATGTCAGGGCATGTCATTGTAGGTGACTGCTCACTGGAATGCAGTACACTGTGGGCGTCTGAAGGTCAAAGAGCCTGCTCATCTAGCCGGTTATGATTTGATTTTTGATGGCTCGTATTAGACAAATTGAGGTTCAGTGTGATTTCGATTCATCCTATAGTGTGTAGTAGTTAAACGTAGCTTCCTTTGGTTCTCCCTTCCCTGCCCCTATAGTCTCTAGTATCAGAGACTGTTTAAGAGCTAGGAGGGAAGAAGGGAGGGAGGGAGAGACTGAGAAAGAGAGAGAGAGAGAGAGAGAATGAGAAAGAGAGAGAATGAGAAAGAGAGAGAATGAGAAAGAGAAGCCAAATTCCTCATTGTGACTTCTTTTCTGTCCAAATGCATGCATGCATGTTTTATTGTGTACAAAAATATATGGGACTGAAAACTACCTAGGCTCAAAAATAACATTCTCTCTCATATGCAAGTCCTAGCTTCTAATTGTTATATTGTGTGTAATTCTGTGGGAGTTAGTAGCTAAAGCTGTAAAACTAGAAAAGGGGACCATGAGATGAGAGAGAATGGAGAGGACAGAGGACATTTGATGTGACAGTCGAAGAGAAATATTAGGGCACAGGGGAGGAGTAGGAGACAGGAATCAGCCCAAACCAACCCTGTGTGGGAATGCCATGATGCCATGGGTGATAATTAAAAATGAATTTTAAAAGTAATGAAAAATATTTATTAACTACAATTGGTACACTGAAACTTGGGAAGATTATTTGCAGTGAGCTAGTGTGAACTTCAGTGCATACGTTCTGGGCCTCTGAAAGTTTAAGCTCTCATAGAAAATTGTCCAAATAGCATGTTGGGCCAATATCACCTTAATGTGCTTGTTTTAAGGAAAACAGAAGCAAGATTTATATCACCAATTGCTTGTTTTATTATTGCTTTTCGGATTTCTCCTTTGAATCAATTTCATTTCAGAGGGGAAAATATTCCTGTTCAAGAATTTTGAAAGACTTGTTGAGATTAACTTATGGCATGATGAATGAAAAATCAAGAAATATTTATTACAAAATGAAGTAACTCGATGCTTTTTTCTTCAAGTATTCATCTTAGCATTTATGAAAGTAGTGAAGTATACTTCATAATTATTAAATGAATTAGATGAGCTGGAAAGATGGTTCAGCAAGTAAAGGCCTCTGTGCACAAACCTTCTGACCTAATTTTGATCCCCAGAACCCGCATATGGAAGGAGAGAATTGACTTCTGATAGTTGTTCTCTAACCTCTACAATGTACCAAGTATGCATAAAATTTTTTTCTCTTTCATAAATAAAAATGTATATACATATGTAGCATATATGTGTATATATACATATGTAACATATATATGTGTATATATATATAGAGAGAGAGAAAGGATGTGAAAAATTTATTTCTTTTTCTGATCTTGTGATCATGTATGAACATGTTCCTGTGTGGGAGTGCATGCATGTATACAGGTGCATGCTCGTGTGTGTGTGTGTGTGTGTGTGTGTGTGTGTGTGTGTGTGCATTTGTACATAGGTGCATGTGGGTGCTCACATTGGTTATCTTCTTCAATGTCTCTACATTTTTTTGTTAGATAGAGTCCCTCATTAAGCCTGGGTCTTGCTAACTGTCTAGATGGGCTGACTAGCAAACTCCAGAAACCCTCCTGTCTCTGTCTCTGTCTGCCCAGCACTGGAGTTATACTGTGTGCCACTTCAACTGGCTTTTTTAACATGGAAACCAGGGATCCAAATTCTGTCTTCATGCTTGCATGACTTCACTGGTGGAATCTCTAACCATGAAAAGTAGTGAAGAGTGAAACTCGCAGAATATCCTTCTGAAGTCACCATTCTGTTAAGATTGAACTGAAGCAGTTCACATTATCTGAGTCAATTGTGTTTGTCATGCTCAGTTTGATTCTTTGGCTAATTGATTATACTGGGTCAATGAAAGGAGCTTTTAGACTTGCTCCATAAGGGCATGCCTTCCTTGCTTGAGAGAGACAGCTGGCTTATTAGGGTCTGACTGTGTATTCTATGGAATGACTCCAGCAAGGAAAGCTGAGCTCTTTCCTCCTCTGCATTGCATGCCCCTCATTAGAAGTGAAAATTTAACTGTTGATATTGGCATTGAATATTTACAGGAGTGAGTCTATATGCTATGAAGGAGCATCATGAGATGTTGTGAGAAACTAAAGTGCTTTTTTTTATTTTGTGTTGAAGACTGAGGAATAGTGAATTTGGTGTGCTACTTTGCACCTGATATGTTACTATCATACCTAACTAAGGTTTGTAGCATGTGAATACACTCAGAGTTTGAATGTAAGATGCAAGAAGACCTTCGGGAGAAGGTTGCATCCACTCAACTCCTTGGCTAAAGGAACTTCCAGCTAAAGCTTGGTACACACTTCATGAGAGTCAAGGTGAATTGATGAATTTTAAACGTAGCAGAACACTCGTAAGGGTCCCGGGCAGTGGATGGGTGTCTAGGCTCAGCTAAGCATAGGCAGTGGTAATGTTTAGCACCCTTTATTTGTGTTTAAAAGTCTAATGTTGACAAAAAAGTGAAGCTGCTATAAGACAACTCAGTTTCCAGGTGAATCTAGACCTGTTGTCTTGTGGGGTTAAAGTCTTGTCTTCCTGAACCTGGTATAGAAGATGAGTTTTGCAGTTCAGGCTTAGACTAGTTCTCTTGGCCTCTCCTGCCATGACTCTGACAACCACCATTTTCTTCTCTCTGTCTCTAACTTTGCTCAAGGATTTTAAAAATAATTCTCTTCGTTTAGCTTATTTCCCTTGGTAGCATGCCCTCACCCTCAGGTCTACCCATGTTTGGGCAAATGACCCCATTTAAGGCTGAATGAGAGAGAGAGATAGATTTCTTATAACCATTGTCTATGTCTCCATATCTGAATACCAGGTTGATTTCATGCTTTAACTATTGTAAACAATGATATGCCAATCATGAGGGTCCAGATGGCTTCCCTAGGTGATAATTTCCTTCCCTCTATGTGAGTAATAGAAGCAGAATTTCTGGACCTGATTTTAGTTCTATTTTGAGTTTCTCTAGGAAACTCCATACAAACCCCAGCATTCCCTCAAACCCACATTCCCTTAAACAGAACTAAACTTCCCTTTCTTCAACTTTTCATCTGTATCATTTGGTAACTTTTGTCTTTCAGGTAACAGCTGTTCTACTAGCTGTGAGGTGCTCTTATAGGGCTTTTTGTTTGTTCATGTTTTTCTGGTGGAGTGGGGAGTTGTTATTCTGAGAAAGTGTTTCATACAGCCTGCCCAGGCAGCCTTAAGTTCATTATGTAGCTGAGGATGGTCTTGAACTCTGATCCCCTTGCCTCAGACTCATGAATGTGTGGACTACACCTGGTGTCAGTGGTCTTTGTTGTGGTTTCAGATTAACCACCTTTTCATCTACCTGTGGCGACTTTCATGTTTTCTTTGGAAAAATGCCTGCTCGAGTCCTTCATTCTTTTTCAATCTGGTTGTTTTCTGCTGTATGGTAGCAACAGTTCTTACAAATTTTGAACACTAATCACTCCTCACACTCAGATGTATAACTATTATTCTGAGACAAGTTGCTTCTTCACAATGTGGTTTCCTTGGCTGTGGATAAGCTTTTTAGTTTACTGTATTTTAATTATTCACATTATTTTTTTACCTTAGTTTTCAGTGATAATCTAAATTATCACAAAGGTCAATCAATGTTAAGATTCATTTCCTTTCTGCTCTAGGAAGTTAATAGATTTGGGTCTTACACTCACTCTTTCATTAATTTATTTTGCATGGTGCCAATAATGATCTAGTTTCATTGTCTTACATGCAGAGGTCAGTTTTCCTAGCCCCAATTATTGAAGAAACTGGATGTTCCTCCCTGTAACCCCTTGGTGTTACTGTTAAAAAGTAGTTGATCATGCATATTTGATTAGTTATATTTGTCACATTGGTCTGGTTTTGATTTCATGAAAGTACCATACTGTTTAAGTTTTTACCAGAGTTTTGTAAATTTAATTAAAAACCAGAAAGTGTGATATCTCTACTTTTGCTTTTCTTTCCTTATATTTCTTTGGCTGTTCACGTTTCTGTGGTTCCATATGAATTGTAGGATTTTATTCTACTTTTGTGAGGAATTGCACTATGGTTTTGAGGGGGATTAAATAAGTCTGTATACTACTTTTGGTAGTGTAGGTGCTTTTGCTTTTTTATATTAGCTTATTCTTTTTGTTTGTTTGTTTTATATTAGCTTATTCTTTCATTGGTATTTCATAGCTCTCAGAGGTACATGTTTTACCTCCTGTGATTTCTAGCATATGAAGTATAGGATCAGTCCTATAGTAGCTACTTTGAAGAACTTTGAATTCTTACAAAATTTGTCATCGAATGGGCACACCCCACCAATTGAATAAAAATCTGTTGTTCTAGAAGTTACTTTTCTTGACACTGTCACCAAATATGGAATCGACTTATAGGAGGAAGGATTTACTTTGGCTTATGGCTTGCAGAGATGCAGTCCATCATGATGGGGAAGGCAACTCTGCAGGAGCTTGGAGCATGGCTTGATTACATCATGAAGGATGTAAAAGTAGAGACTTCCAGCCAGAAGTGGGGCCAGGCCTTAAGGCCTTTCTTAGTGACCCATAACTACCAGTTGGTCCTTATGTCCCAACATCCACAATTCCCTGAACAGTTTCAACAGTGCCATATACAGCTTCTTAGAACCTTCCATGTCTTATCTGGGGCAAGTGAAGAATGACCTCAATCATACCCTTCTCCAAAGCAGATACTATTTTTTTTTTACTAAAATTCATTCAGAAATATGTGGCTTTAAAATCTACCAGCATGACTCATCAGAATGGCTCAGTGGGTAAAGGCAATGTGAACAAACTTAGTCACCTGAGTTTGATCCCTGGAAACCTATATTGTGGAAAGAGAGAACTGACGTCTGAAAGCTGTCCTTTGGCTTCCACACATGCATCTGTCTGCTCCCACGTACACAAGAAAAATAATGCAAAGCAAAAAACAAATAGCAAATGAGGTTTACCTATTTCGTATGCTCTTCCACATACATTATTGGTAAAAGAATGCTAGTTACATTAATGTTCCTAGAAATCTCTTTCAGTTATATTTGTAGAAAACCCAAGCCAATGTTAAATGATGAAGTTCATTCAAATTCAATATTAAATATTCAATCCTATGAAGATAATGCCCCAGTCCTTGCTAGAATCATGCACCATGAATAGCAATTTATCATAATGACCTCACTGTTTCATTTCCAGATCCTGAGCTTGGTGAATACTGGTGATGGAAAACATGTGTTTTTATTCTGTTGTATTTGAAGGCCTTTTATCTGTCATCAGTATTGTGGTTTGTTTTGGTTTTATAACTTATTGGTGAAATAACAAACAGCTTAAGGAAGAAAGAGGCTTTATGATTCCAGTTATAATCCATCATTATAGGAGAGTCACACCAGCATCAGTAGCTGAGGGAATTGGGTACATCACATCTACTGCAAGAGCAGAAGGCAAAGGCCAACACTGCATTCTTGCTAGCCTGCCTATCACCTTGCCCAGTGCTCAGCTAGCTCTTTCTATATTATCCATATACCCAGGACATGTTCCCCCCTACATGGGCTGTGTCTTCCCACATCAATTATGCAATCAAGATAGTCTCCTACAGGCTTACTCAGAGGCCTTCCTTAACCAGATAATTCCTCCTTAATGCATACTTTCTAGGTATTAGGTTGAGAGCTAAGTGTAACGCCATGGTGGTTCTTGACACATCTGAAAGGTCTTTTGTTTCCTTGATCCCTGTTAAACTAGCAATATGTGGCTGTGAACTTACATATGTACTCTGATGAATTCTAAGTTGGAATTTTGGACATGTAAAATATTTTTGAATATTTGCTTCTCAAAAAAAACTTCAGAAAGTTAAAAACAAAAAAATGAAAATAAGCAAGCAATTCCCATGCAGACAGTAGAGAACTCCAGATATGGTGAGCTGAATGCATGTTTAAGGAATTTTTAAAGGAATTTAGATGGTATATAAATAAGAATCTGCATCACATATTTCTCATAAACAAATCTTTCTTAAACCCTAGTCCAAATTTCTCAAAGATTTTTAATGAGTACAAAACAACCTCTAGTAAATTTTGTAACAACTTTGAACTACATAATCATTTAAGGTAAAAAACTTTATATCACTATTTCTGAATAGAGCTGGTATTTTAGTGAAAAGTTGTTAAGAAAGTGTGGAGAGGAAGTGAGGATGCTTCTCTTGCCTGCCCTTTAAACTCAGTGAGCCATGTCAAGTATGATCAGAAAAGTTCATGATAAATTATAAATAAATTGTCTAGTACTAAGATAAATGGGTAGTTTAACTCTTCTCATTCTCACAACTCTTCTCAACATCCATTACAGTGTATTTCTTACTTGCACAAGAGCCATGTCCAAGTTTCCATAGTTGGTATAAAAAATAGGCCATCCTCAAATATCATGACATCAGGGGACACAAAAATCCAATGGTAGACAGGAAAAGTCCTGTGCTAACAGAAATGCAAACTCCCAGTGACATGCCACTGCTATTAGTCACTAACTTATCCTAGATGAACTAACAATATTACTTAGAGAGAACGATAATGTTTCTCAAAGAGCTTACATCAGTGTCAGTGAAGAAGCACCACTTAAGAGGCCTCACCATCTTGGACCTCACATGCTTGGTTTCCTCCTTCACTTTTCAATATTTAAAACAGGATAGGGAATGTGTACTGCCCTTATCATCATGGCACCTTATTCTGCTGTGTCATAAGTTATATCCTTTGGGATTCATCCCTTGGTCTACACCCAACACTTCTCACGGGCCAATGATGTTGCATCATGTTGCAGCATCTGTGGAGCTCAGTCATGTCTTATGCCATTCAAGTTCCCTATCTGCTTCTTGGTGCACCCTAATGTGCCCTTACTGTGGCATTGGCACTGCTGACCACCTCCCCACACCAGACATTGTCAATCCTTCCTCAACCATTTATTAAACTATAACTTTGGGAGAGCTATTTAAATTCCATAGTCCCCAATTGCATTGTCTGTAAAATAGAATGATCACATTAACATTAGGAGAATGTTTTTACTAAACGGCACATCAGATGCTAGTGAAGCATTAATGAATACTAGTTGGTAATCTTTTTTCACTATTACATATTTTATTTTTGCCTAATCATACAAGCTCAGTAGGTACCTCCTCGGATCCCTCTCCCTCCTCCCCCCACCATTCTCCATTGCACTCTCCCCCGTTCTCCCCTTCCTTTTACCTTCCTTTCTCCCTCCCCCTGTCCTAGTGCCTACCATTTCCTCCTTCCCATCACCCAGAATATCCATTTTTGTGGGCACTGAGCTTCCCCGTGGGTCCTCTGCCCTGGTGACAGTCCAGGACTCAGGCATAACTTGGGGCCCTGTCTTGGGCTGCCCGCTAACATGGGAACTCTATTATGACTATTTTACCCCTTGCCTGTAAGGATCTTACTGCCTGAAGCCTTCTCCCCTGTCATCTGTGCTACACTGTGGGGGGGGGGGTCATTGACATGTCAGCCACTGTGCAGGTCAGGCAAAGTGCAGTCACATTGTGGCTATATCCTGGCTGCTGCAGCCCTGACTTGTGTGGAATATCTTGCATATCATTGGTCCTCCCCATCTTTAGGCTCTTACGATCTTGCCATCCTCTCTTCCTCAAGGTTCCCTGAGCTTTAAGATGGGGAGAGATTTGGATGGACTATTTCCAGGTGATTAATGTAGGGTGTTTAGTGTTCTGAATTATGGTTTGTTGCTTTCAGTTTTGCTGTTCCTGCACTGCCTTGGCTGAATGCTGATTGATATCGTCTCCTTTGAGTATGTCATTGAGTGAGTTTGGTACTAGGAGCCATTAATTAGGGAGTATATATGGCGTTTAACCTTCTGTGTCTGGGATACTTCACTCAATATAATTTCTTCTAATTCCATTTATTTTCTAGCAAATTTCATTAATTCATCATTTTTATGACCGAGTAGTATTCTTTTGTATAAATGTACACTATTCATTATTCATTTGTCAACTGTTGGGCATTTGGATTAATTCCATGACTTTTCTATTATAAATAGTGCTTCAATGAGCATCGTTGTGCTCATGTCACTGTAGTGGATTGTTGTATTTGGGGGGATTATTCTCAATCGTGGTATAGTGGTATAGCAAGTTCATATGTGATTTCAATCCTTAACTTTTTTAGAAATTGCCATACTGATTGCAAGAGTGGTTGTATTAGCCTGAATTTCTACCAGTAATTTATGAGAGTTCCCTAAGCATGCCTGCTAAGTTCTCTAATTTTTTTCATTTGTTTTGTTTTTCAAGAGGGGCTCTCATTATGTAACCAGACTGACCTCAGTATGTAATCCTGCCTCAGTCTCTCAGCTATGAGATTACAGTGACAGGCTCCATTTTCTGTCTCATCTCTTATTTTCTTTTCCTTTTTTCCCCTGTTGAATTGTTAATTAATGTTTTCCATTCCACAGATTCTTATTGACAAACTCAGCTGCTTGGGACAAGTCCCAAATGTGAATTGCAAATCAGCTTCAGTCCTAAGGTCTATCCATTAGATAAGCTAATGCTGTGTTTAGATGGTCAGGTCCAAGAGACTCATTCCTTTTCTATTACTATATTTCTAGACTTTGGTTTTGCCTGTTTACAATAACTAAATTCTTAGAAAAGAAGATCTATGTTTGGATTAATATTATTTCATATGCAATGTCAGAGTTGGCATTGAATCTTTAGCATATATCTGTTAATAATGAATATTTTAAGCTTCCAGTTTTTTCAAAGCTTTGATTATTTATTAATCAAGATTTAATGCAGCAGGTGTTAAGAAATATAAAGTATCCTTAATATGGCACCTATTGTCAGCTCTTTTACCTTGAGCAGCTCATCACAGGCAAAGAAGATGCTGCCAATAACTATGTCCATGGGCACTACGCTATTGGCAAAAATCATTGACTTGTCTTGGACTGAATTCAAAACTGACTGACCAGTGCACAGGTCTTCAGAGCTTCTTGGTTTTCCACAGGTTTGGTGGGGGAACTAGCTCTGGGTTCACCTCCCTGCTGACAGACATCTCTCTCTCTGGGGATTGTGGCAAGAAGTCCACGCTGGAGTTCTCCATTTACTCAGCCCCTCAGGTTTCCACCACTGTTGTTGAGCCTTACAATTCCATCCTCACCACCCACACCACTCTGGAACATTCTGATTGTGCCATCATGGTAGGCAATGAGGCCATCTATGGCATCTATCATAGAAACTTGATGTTGAGTGCCCAACATACACTAACCTTAACCACCTTATCAGCCAGATTGTGTCATCCATCACTGCTTTCCTCAGATTTGATGGAGCCCTGAATGTTGACCTGAAGAATTTCAGAGCAACCTGGTATCCTACCTCCACATCCACTTTCCCCTGGCCACATATGCCCCCATCTGCTGAGAAAGCCTACCACTAGCAGCTTACTGTGGCAGAGGTCACCTATGCCTGCTTTGAGCCAGCCAAAGAGATGGTGAAATATGACCCTCACCATGGTAGACACATGGTTTGCTGCCTATAGTACTATGGTGATGTGGTTTGCAAAGATGTCAATGCTGCCATTGCTATCATCAAGACCAAACACAGCATCCAGGAGATCTGGCCAAGGTATAGCAAGCTGTGTGCATGCTTAACAATACCAAGCTGTTGCTGAGGCCAAAACTTGCCTGAACTTGCAAATTTGATCTGATGCATGCCAAGAGAGCTTTTCTGTACTGGTATGTGGGTGAGGACATGGAGGAAGGAGAGTTTCCTGAGGTCCATGAGGACATGGCTGCCCTAGAGAAGGGTTATGGGAGGTTGGAACAGATAGTGATGAAGAAGATGAAGGTGAAAGGTATTAACCTATATGCTTCAATCTTAATAATCCATTATTTTAGAATTGTCTTTTTTATATTTTTCCCCCAAGAACTGTCTGTTTTTATCCTAAACTACCAACAAAGGAGGTATTTCTATTTTCAATGGCCAAAAAATATCCATAACAAATGTAGACATAATAAAATTAGACAACAAGTGAATGGAAAATGAGAATCATATAGATTAGACATATTAAATCCATGCCAGTGTTAAGGTATTGACCTTAACAAAAAAGTAGCCAAAAGATGTTTAAAAAAAAAAAGAAGAAAATCAGAAGAAACGAGAAAAAAAATGAAACAAGCAGGAATGGCTCAAAAGTCACAATTTCTTCACTTGGTACATGTGACTTACACTTTCTAGTTCTTTTCTCTGCTTTAAAAATTTGATGCTAAAATACAGTTTAAGTGGTAAGCCACTATATTGAAAGTTTGAGCTTTTGGCTGGAGCATTCACACGCCTATGGAGAATTTCACAGGATTAAAACAAAATGACCCTCAGCCCCCAGTGAGGCTTCCCGGCATTCCTTCTCTGTCTGGATATTCTGCCTATCATCGACTGACTGCGAATGGTGGCAGGTATCCCCATCCATCTCCTAAGGGACGCTGTGTCTCGACAGCCCCTGGCATGATAATCTGAGATGGAGGAGCGAAGGTGGTAACTCCTTGCCAAGAAGCTTAAAAATAAACTGAAAATGATGAGTTGGTCTTGAGTTTTAGGCCTCAGTGCCAAGCTTCAGCACCAAAGCCAGTTTCTAAACTGTTGAAAATGGGGGTCAGCAGGAGGGCAAGCAGCTGAAGCCCTAACTGAGCTTTTCTCCACCAGGGAAAGCAACGTATGAGCTGAAATGGAAAAGATCTTGTGCCTGTGCCAATGTCTTCAGAAAATGTCTTTGCAAAATAATTATGCAAAATATAGCCTCCAAATATTTTGACCTGAATAACTGTAATCTTTAAATCTCTCAAAAGAATAAAAACTACATGCTTCACTATGAGTATGCAAACAGCAAAATGTTTAGTTATAACTTAGAAATTGGAATGTAAATGGCAGAATATGTGAAACTGAAGAGCAAATGGTAAAATATGGTAGAGAAGAGCTGCTGAGTAACCTTACAATGAATATTCAATGTCTTCTTAAAATTATATATATATTAAACAACCCATGCCTTTTTTGCAGTTTGATACTAATAATGTGCAGACTTCGGTACTTAACATGTAATCACCTAGGCAGCACTACGACTTCTTCATGGAAGTGCCTTTAATTAAACAAACACAGTTGGTCATAGTAATGAGAGAGAGAAAAGAGATAGAATGAGAAAGAATGGAGGAAAGAGGGAACTTGTTGGGAAGAAGTAAGGGATTGGGCAGGAATGAGAGGGAGATAAGATTTCAGATCTACTCCACATTACAAATTCACGCCTGGTACTATAAACCTGGTGAAAACTCATGGGTGGGGAGATCATAAGCCCTATACGAGAACCTGCTACTGTCATTTTGCTAAATGAAAATGTCAGCAAACTGCCTTCTAAATATTTATCTTTAAATCCATGGATAATACTGCTTTCAGCCTTGGTTGGACAAGTTTCTGTCTGCCGAGGAAGATTGTTAATACAGAGACACACAACTGGTCTGAGCTGAGAAAAAGTGACTGTGGAGGGGTCAGCCCTGAATGGGACATCTCTATCACTGCCTCCAATGACCAGGGCATGTAAAGATGAGGGCACAAAAGAATGTGAGGGCTGGGAAAAAGAGAAGAATGCTGTCTTCTGCATATGACATGATTGTTTCACCTATGAACTTATAGCAGCAGCGAATACCTGCACAAGTCCTGCATAAGACTGTGCCTATTGACACTCTGTCATGGATGGGGAAGGACTCATAAAACCCCACCACCCCCAAATAGCTACAGAGAGTTAGTTAGTGCTTGCTGAGGGAAGCAGAGTCATATTCCTTGTGGTGTAGCCTGTGGTATCTAGCCCTTGCTAGGGTAAATGGCTCTCCAATCATGCTCATGCAGGCAACCCTAATGAAATGTATTGAGCCACAAAAAAAGAAATAGAGACATGAATGCAGATTCTTGGGAAGAAGAAGGGGGTTTGATGAGAGTAGGAGGAAGAAAAGAAAATAGGGGAACTTTATATACATGGATAGAATTGCAAAAGAATAAATTAAAAATTAATTGAAAAAGATTTCTATTAATATGTACTCTTAATTATGCTTTTGGGGCTAAATTTATGTAAAATGAGATGAACATGTTTGATGTGTCATGTGATGAGTTTTGACAAAGCTTAAATTTTAACACAAAATCTTAACAGAGAATGAGTAATTAGTATCATTGCAGATCTAGATGGTGTGCTGTTATTTTTTCATTATAACTTCAAATTGATGGGATTTTCAGGCAAATATAACATATGAGGGATTAGAAAGTTTTCCTACTAAGTTTTTAACCTGTTGAAATAACAATTCAAAAACAATTTATAAACTGCCAAGCATTGTGTCTCAAGTTGGTAATCTCAGCACCTGGAGGCTGAGGCAGAAGGATTGCCTTGAGTTCTAGGCCTATGCCACACAATAAGTTAGAGGTCAGCTTGAGATATAGAGTAAGAAAGTATTAAAAAAAGATGACATAGTTTCATTAACTAATGAGACAATAGGAGTTGTGCTAACAAACACAGGTAGCTCAAATGAATCCACTTGCTGGGAAACAGAAACATGTCTGAAAACAGGAAGAAAGTGTACTTGTTTGTTAAAGGAAATACTCGATACCTGGTAATTATCAAATGAAGTATGACCTGTCATTTTCTTATAGCCTTTATGGTGATTTTTAAAAATTGTCTAGTCATGAGAAAATATTCATATTAACATTTGCTAATGAATTCAAAGCAGAAAGTAATCATTTCTAAGTTCCAGGAAATTTTGTTGCTGGTGATATTTTATAAATATCTGTATGCATATGTGTGTGTGTATGTGTGTGTGTGTGTGTGTGTGTGTGTGTGTGTGTTTATGTCTGTCCATCTCTCTGTCTTTCTGTCTGTCTTTGATTTGTTCTAAAACAGGGTCTCATGTAGCCAAGACCAACTATGACCTCATTTAGGTAGTAAGGATGATCCCAAATTTCTGATCCTCCTGTCTCCACCTCCTGAGTATTGGTATTATAGGCATGTGTCACCATGTCAAATTTAGCCAATGCTAGGGATCTAACACAGGGCTTTGTTCATTCAAGGCAAGCAGTCTACAAACTGAGCCAAGCCACTACTCCTGATCAGTGAGTTAAAAATTTCCTTCAATTAACAGATGGCACTTCTCACAGATATAATTCAATTAAAGAAATTTAGGTTGAATGTTAGACCAGGCAGGGAAAGTCAGACATTTTTCTCTCAGAAATTAGGCTTAATATCCATCAGAAAATAAAGTGCCATATTACTGAATGGGTAATTAATTGAAAGATTTTCTTAATTTAGACATGTTCCAGAATGGCTTGCTAAGAGGCTTGTGGTGTTGGAGATTCCTAGACATTTGAAGCCAACCCTTAGATTTCTTGAATTTTGCCTGTGAATTATGAAAGATAATGCCAATGTTCTCAAATTAAGAAGTTCATTAGTGGAACTGTGAATCCAACAAGCTATAATAGTAAGCTGCCAGGAAAATGTGCCCTCCTGCACAGTAGTGGAACACTATTATAGAGTAATCACCTGCTCCATGATTGGATCTGAAATGCATTCACAGGGAAAAAATCAATCCCTGGTACCACAGATCGAGTTAAAACTCATATCCAGAAAGGTCACAGACCTAAGGAATGGGGACCGTTGTTTAACATAGCTGGCATAACATCTCTCTGCCTGCTAAAACATCCATGTTTACAGCCTAAACAAAAACTACTCTCAGTTTTATTGAAGAAGTCTCTGTATTGAACAGTGGTGAATGCAGAAACCAATGCTGCCCAGGATGCCAAGAATAAGGGACATTTGAGGGCTCTGCCCTAAACATGACATGGCTTGTCTTCTAAGACTCAGAGAACACGGTGGATGAGAGGCTTATAAGAACTAGAAGACAGGGGAAAAGCCATAAAATGCATTCTCTGAGCATCACACAACATTGTATCCATTAACTCACAGTAGCTTAGGCCACCTGTACTGAATAGGAGAGATGGCTCGAGGGCTAAAGTCTTTGCCTTGTAAATAACAGAAACTGAGTTCAACCCAGACTCTACATAAAAACCCTGGGCAGTAATGGTGGCAGCCTGTGCTTCTAGCCTTGGAAGACAGAGGCTGGGAAATCCCAGAGCAAAGTAATAACGAGGAAAAGCAATCCAGACGAATCTCAAAGTCATCTCTAGACCATCAAAGGAACATACACCCAAGTGCCCTCTTCTACACACACACACACACACACACACACACACACACACACACACACACCAAACAAGAAAACTGTTATGGTCAACAGTCAGCCACAAAGAAGGGAAATTTTTCAGAATGCCCTGCTTCTTGCTGCTGAACTATTATGCAGCAAGTAAGAGAAGGCCAGTCATTGGCTTGAGTTGTACCCAATGCTTTACTACCAGGTTCCAACTGGTAGCTCTAAACCTGTGGTCACACAGATGGCTCTGGTTGAGTTTAGTGAGTCACAAAACAAAATGAAAGAACAAACATGAGAAAGAGACATGTAAGTAAGAGGGTAGGAATTTAGAGGAGGTAGGGAGAGAGGATAAGATGGGATTGGGAGTGGTCAGTATACATTATATACATATATACATGTGCAAAATTGTTAAAAAAAACACAATTAGTAAAAACCGAGACGTTTGTTAGTTTGATTCCTTTAAAGAAAACAGACTCGTTCTGCCTGTATCTAAAGAATGGATTTTAGAACATTTTTTTAACCTTGAACTTTTCTGTATTTGCAGATAAATAGAAAAGTTTAGCACTTTTACCTCCAAAATTCCCTGTTGCTTGACTACAGGAATTGAATCTCTGCTCTTGCATTCATACTGAATGCTAATCCAAATGCAATTAATCATTGTTAAGTTTTCCTTGGACTTAGTATTGAAAAAAAATTACTGCCTGGCATTGTAGAGAAAGGCCATTCAGTCAGAAACACATAAATCTGAGTATTATTTTCCCTGGCAATCAGAGATGGACTGGAATAAAAGAAAGCATTTTCTCTCTAAAAAGAAAAAAAAAGATTTTATAACCAAGGCTGTCTTCAAGAGTCATAATTTGACATTTGGTTATTTAAAAATATATACTTAAAATACCAAATTTAATATAGAACAATTAAAATGCTAGCATAGTCAAATGCACTTTATAAAGAACTACAAAACACATGAGTATTTGCTGAGCTTGGTCCTTCTTCCATTGTGCAGAGAACTGCTTTGTGCTGACCTTCAGTCCAGGACTCTTTTTTTGGATTTCAAGATATCCATATGTGTTTAAGTCATCAAGGTCAGCAATGGAGGACTCTAGACATGCTGAAACAGAACCTTACCAGTACCACACACCTTGGGTTGGTTTGCAGTTCTTCATAGAGAATTCATTTTATGAGAATAAATTTTAGGACATAAGCGCTAAAAAAAATGTAAGTCCAAGGAAAACTTAACAAGTTGCATTTGCTGGTTTCCTCATCATATCTTCCCTTCTACCTCAGCCAACCCTCCATCTCAGCCTATCCTTCCACCAAGGATGTAGAAGAAATGAAAACTGAAGTGTCAGAAGTGAGTTATAATATTGAATAATCATTAAATAGCAAGTATTAAAATATTTAATATACACAGATAATTTTAATTTAATTATATGAATTACGATTTATATACTTTTATCACCCACTACCTAACCCCTCCTCCATCCCATCCCACTCCATTTGTTCTCCCCTCCAGTCAATTTCCCTCTCTTTCCTTTGTCCCCTTAATTCATTAGGTCCCATCTAGGACACCTGTACTACCTAGTGTCTGGGAACCTGTGGGGGCTTGAAGGCACACCAGTGGGTAAACCATAGAGAATAGAGGTAGCCCCTCTCTCTAATCTACTACAGTTTCTTAGGGTAGTGTCAAATCTCATGGGATCTTCCCTGTTCCATGACTAAATGTTGATAGACCAGCTATTGTGGATGTCTAAAGGAAGTAGATGCTGTTGCCCTGAGTTCTTGGTATGACAGAGGTTTCTTTAAAAAAATAGTTTACTCTTTTACATGCAAAACTCAGTGCAGACCTGATTGTTGATTTCATGTACCTCTCAGTGTAAACATTTGTATTATTCTAAGTTAGGATATTGGTTCCAACACTATGGCCTCTAAATAAATGCAAGGCTATTACTAATTAGTTAAAATTCATGGGTTCCTTAGCTACATAGTCTCATTTTGCAATGTCTCCAAGGTGCCTATCCACTGGTTTTTCCTAAAAATGCCTTTATAAAACAATCAAACAAAAAAAAAATAGTCCTTGGAGTAAGTTTCAAGCAACACCCAGGTCCTGTAACCATCTCATTACAGCTGCTCAGCAATATAAGATGAAATGAATATTCAGCATGATGTAGCTGCCATTGTTCATTCTCCTCTCCAGGGGTAAGGCTGGAAGATCAGAGAGTCCGCCCTCTAAATTTAGATGAGTTTATCCATATTCTGCAGCTAACCGACCCCCCTGTGCCCTTATTAAGATCTACAACTTCATAGATTATGCATAGCAACTTCATGCCTCTTCAATAACTGTTTTCATAATTATTTTGAGCAAAATACTTGGGGAAGTGCTGTAGGATTAGGGTGGAGCCATTAAAGAGGATGGAAACCAATCTAGTATGTCAGCTGAAATGATTTAATTTAGGGATCTTCTTAGGTATGTGATAGAAAGTAGGAAGCAAAGCAGTCTAGAGATGAAGGCAGGAAGGACTCAGTGGGAAGTAGCTTGAACAGAGCAAGAAGCTGAAATGACCCAACTGGAGGAAGAACGAGAAGAGGGATGAACAGCAGAGCAGCAGGAGGACAAGCTGGACCCCAGTGCAGTAGACACTTCTAGAAACGTGATGGCTTACACTTGCAGTCCCAGCATCCAGGAGGCGATTACAAGAAAATCAGAAGTTCACAGGCATTTTAAGCTATATAGCAAGTTAAAAGTCAGACTGGACTGACAATACTTGACCTTGTTTCAAACCAAAGAAAGAAATAAAGGCTGTTTCTAAGGTCTGGAACATAAAAGAAGCTAAAACCACTACCAGAAATACTGTGACAAAGAGAATGAAGAGTGCCTGCGATTCGACTGCTTCCAATTCCATCAGCTCCCTACTTACAATGTTTCCTGATGACAGTGTACACTGGTCCTATTGTTTTAGGAACAAACAAACAAAAAAAGTGAAGAAAAGGCAAGTCCCTGAAAGTTGAGGGCATTGGCACAGTCTTTAATACCCGCACCGGGTTATCAGTCGATTCTATTGCAGGTCATGTCTGTAAGACAGATACTTACTCTTGACATACAACCTCTCTCTCACTTGTGTCTCACAGCCCAACACATGCAGTTCCATGAAAGCACATAAAGCCCTCAAAGTGTCTTTCCAGGATTCTCCTACCTCCATACAAAAAGTGTCCCATCAATTAGGAGAAAACAAGCATAGGTTCCTGTACTTTTCTACTTAATTTCTTAAATATATTTGTAAAGAACTCTTCATTTTTTAATAAAACGTAGTCATTCATAGTGCAACAGGGGACACAAGAGAAGTCAGTGAAGGAGGGTACTGAATAAGAATAGAATTAATGACACGTGTATATGAAATACCATATAGTGATAAAACCTGCCACTTTGCATGCTACCTTAAAATATTTCTTAAAAGTTTAAAAGAAAATGTGTTTTCCATATCCGTGGAGAGAAGATATGTAAACACAGACACAAAAATGTATATTTAGCCTCCTCTCTACCTCTCAATTTGAGAGATTGCTCTAGGTCTCCCTGGAGTGAATGAAATTCATTAACTCAACTATAATTCTTATTTTGGTCTCTAAGTCTCTTTTACTTGATGCCTATGAAGCAAAACATCTTTGCATAGCTAATCTTGGCCAAGTCACATCATCTTCTAAGGACCTTCTCTATGTCCTTTGTGGCACAAGTGCAAGTACAAGTATGCCTTGTACATTTCATGGCTGCACATCAGCCTGTGAGATAATCTACCTCCCTCCACTGTCGGTATCTCCACTGTGTATCTGTTGCTCTTTAGCTCTTTTCAAGATTAGTTGCTCCGGAGACACTTTTCTATTACAATTCTCTTCTCATACCTCTTCATCTCTGTCCCTTATAAGAGCCTTGCTACTTCCAATAACCAGGAACATATGAAATCATTTCAATCAGAAAGAGCACCCCAACCTCCCTTTTAGAAAGAAAGCATATCTTTTTTATTTAAATCCCTTGTTTATTTTGGTTGTGTTTTCTTAGACACCAACAGGTTGCTTATTATTGTATTATTTTTTTTCTTGTGTATATTTGCAAGTGACTGTCTTTGTTTTCTGAATGTAATATTCCTGATAGAATCCTTTGTAGAGCTGGCTTAGTGGTTGTACATTCCTTTAGCTCATTTTTGCCATGGGAAGTTTTTATATCTCCTTTGTATTTTATGGATATTTTTGCTGGATATAGATAGTATTCTGAGTTAACAGTTGTGGTCTTTAAGTCTTTGGAATACATCTTGCCATGTTCTTCTGGCTTTAATTATCAAATAGCCTGTGTTTATTCTGACAGGCATGCTTTTATAGATGATATGCACTTTCTTTCTTGCAGCTTTCAGTATGGTTTCCTTGGTCGGTATTTTTAGTGTTTTAACTATAATATGTTTTAAGGAATTTCTTTTCTGATCCTGTCCCAAAGTTCCTCTATATGCCTTTCATGTATTTTTTCCAGCTTTCTTAGGTTGACTGATTCAGTTCCTCTATTTTGTCTTCAAAGCCCTGGTATTCTGCCTTCCCCATAATCTATTCTGTTGATGAGGGATTTCACTAAATTTTTCGTTTGATTATTTGAATTTTTCATTTCCTATTTCACTTCATTTTGGTTTATTTTCAGTGTTTCTACCTGATATTTTTGTCTCTATAATTCTCTTCTTCATTTCATTTAGTTGTTTTTTGTCTTTTCTTGGAATTCAATTGATTGTATCTCTCTTCCATGACTACATTTAGGTATTTATTCATTTCCTGATTGTTCTCTTGGAGTTTGTTGAGTTGTTTCGCATTGTTTTACTGAATTTGAGTCTTTTGAGTGTCTTCAAATAGGCTCTCCATAAGGATATTTTCTATTGATTTTGAGGTTTTAATTTGGGGCAAATGGACTAGGTTTTACATATTATTTGTGTTTTATATGTTTTTGAAATTGAGACATCTTGAGTGGTTGCATTGGTTCTATTTTTGATTTTGCTTCAAATCTACTGGGCAAGGATTACTAGTTCTTCCTACATGCTTCAATGTTTGTAGGTTCTCTAGGTGACTTGCTGTTTGGCTCCTCAATTGCAGGGAACAAGCAGGATTAAGTTGGGAGTTAGAGTTTTCTGGTAGCTGGATGGTGCTCAAGATCTTCTCTGAGCTCACCTGGCACAGCAATCAGCAGTCTGGGGCCTCAGGCCTCAAATAGAACTTGCCTTTGGGTTGGGCACATTCACCTGGCACGACACTAAAATAGTGTCAAAATATGAGGTGGTCCATGAAAACTCCCAAGATTTTGAAGAGTTAGCTCAGCCTCTACTGAAGAATCTTATAAGTAATTCTCTTTAGAATATCTTTTTAAGACTCTCTCTCTCTCTCTCTCACACACACACACACACACACACACACACACACACACACACACTGGAGAGATGTCCCAGAGGTTGTGACTTTGACTTGCAAGAGAAGTACCTGCATTTGGATACCAGATTCCACATAAAAATGCCATGCAGAAATGGCAGCCACATGCAATTCTACTTTTAGAATGTGAAGGCTAGGAAATCCCAGAGTGAAACAAAAAGGAGGTAGAAGCTGTCCAAGATGATTCCTGAAATTACTCTTGGGCCTTCAATACAGTGTCCTTTACTATGCAGACTCATATGTACACTCACACATACACACATATACACACACACACACACACACACAAAATAATGAAGTCACTATATTTATATGCAATACTTTTTCATACAAGTGTGAATAAGAATTCTTTGCAGCTTTTAAATTTTTTATTATTACACCTTTTTGCCTAGTTATACAAGCTTAATACATGCAGAACATCTCTCCAATGAATGCTACTTCCATACTTTTCTATTTTAAGAATACTAGAATTTGTGTCAAAATTATTTGATATATTTATTTGATTTATCGATTGATACATTTATATGATTTACTTTGTGGTTAAAAATAAAAATAAGAAACATATGAAAGAGAAAACATATCATAAGTGCATGATCTTCATTAGCTAACAAGAAAAACCAACTGGAGCCAGGCTTGTTAGTGTTTGTTGCTTCCTATGCGATGGTTCATGAGCACTTCTGTGAAATATATCAATGCAAGCTCAGACACTTTGCAGTCATGCAAAGGCAACTATGTTATGCCTGAAGATGAAGACAAGACACTGTGCCCTACTCACGTTTGCTAGGACAGAGTGCCACAGGGTCTTGTGCTCTATAGAAAATAGTATCAAAGTTTACCGTTAAAAATGGGGCTGGAGAGGTGGTTCAGGGGTTAAGCCTCCGCCTTGCAGGCGGAAGGTCCTGAGTTCGGATCCCAGATCCTACGTATAGACGCCAGGCGGAAGCGGGGGCGGCGCCTGCGTTTCTGGTCCTGGTAGGGCGGAGCCTGTGAATCCCGGGGCAGGAGGAGGTGGAGGCGTCCATGGTGGTTCGCGAATTCGTCCGTGGTTCTACACACACACACACACACACACACACACGTGCGCACGCTCGCGCACATACACACGCATATGCACACAGTTGAATAAATAATAATAAAAAAATTTAAAAAAATGGAGTTAGAACAAAGATTTGAATTTCTGTTCAGTTGTAATTCTTATTTCAGAATGAGAATAACAGTTCTTTTATGGTTTTGGTAGTGATGAGAAAAAGAGAGAGGAAAAGATACAGAAAGGAAATGTTGAGAGGAAATACAAAGAAGAAAGCAAGTCAGCAAGAAAAGACAGAAAGTAGGAAAAAGGAGGGAAAGAAAGTGAAAGAATGTGAGAGGGAAGGAGAGGAAAAGAAAATCAAGCAAGTAGAAGTCTCTCTGTTGGAAGAGGATAGATACAATGAATAAACAAGTGAGCACAGAACCGTCCTTCAGTCACTGAACATTGATTAAGCAGTGTTGTATGGATAAGCTTCACTCTCAGTTGCAGACAGACAAGCAGGTAGCAAATGTCCAGTCCACCTCAACGCACGTGGCCTCCCCGGGAGCTCACCTATGGGCTCAATTCATGTTTTCAGAGATAAATTACAAGAACACTTGCTCCCAGTTGCAAGGTATGTCTAGAGAAGTAGCTCTGTTCTGTTTTATTCCACATGGTGTCACTCTGTTCCTTCCAAGGACGCAGTATCCAGTTTAGTTTCTCCACTGCTTCCTACACGGTAAACCATTGTGCTCGTTTTTAATTCATTATAAGACAGGGTGGCAAATATTCCTAGTTGCTTCTCATTTCTTTCGTTCTTAGAACCAAAAAAAACACAAAAAATTAAGTATGGTGTAACAGAAATAGGAATGTCACATCTTGTTACCAAGATAAAGCAATACAAATTAAAACTTCCAAAACATATTTGACACAAATTCACTGTAAATATTCAGATATATTATTATTGAATCATATAATTAGAGGTAAGTAAAATAGTTCTGTTGCATCAAAATAGGCAAACGTTTGTAGTAAAAATAAAAACTTTTATTGTTACAGTAAACACACTCATGCATAATTCAAAAATTCATCTTCCTTACTGACTAATTTTACCCAAACTGAGAATTTTAAAACAGTGGAAAATAAAATTTGAAAGTAACAGAAGAATTGGCTTAGAATATTCATTGGTCCATAGAGAGGAAGAAGTGGATTTGCTTTTGGCACTCTTCCTGGGAACAACAGTGAGGATATCATAAGAAGTACAAAGGTGGGGGGGTCCAACCGTGTCTAGAAAATGGGACATTTTATCATAATGCTGAAGGGGGCATTCAGGCTAGGAATGATTGAAGGTTTTTCAGCCCTCCGAAGTGTGGAATTTTGTGCTTCAAAACCTGATACCCTGTAATCTAGTTCTGAGGAATCTGAGACAGGAAGGTTGTTAATTTAAGATAGTATAGTGAGACCCTGTCTCAAAAACCAAATAAATAGGCTCAGAGGCAGCAGGAAGGGGATGGAGTATAGCAGAGGAAGTAAAATGGAAAGGCATCCAAACATTTATAAAGTCCAACCATGGAGTAGCTTATGTGAAATTGTATGCAGCTCTTGATTACCCAAGCAGGAAAATTTTTAACTATTACCTACTTCCAAAAGTTGTTATTTGGCTCAAAAAGCTGTAAAAGTATTCCTTTCTAACTCAGCACCTGGTCAAGCACTAAGAACACAACCCCATAGATGTCAAAATGAAGAGTATAATCTATAACATTAAGTTAAACCTCCAATCCCAGCAGCACCTTGCTACTCTAGCTGCAAAAGCACCTGAAACTTCAACTAGTGCAAAGTTCTGTGCAGATGTGATGAGCTGGGAGCAGGAATCTTCTTCTGTGAGTTGTGATCACCTGCTTCAATGGTACAGATGGTAGGTTTTCTGCATAACTGCCGTCTCAAGGGGTATGCCATCTTTTGACTATTCTCTTATACTATGTGTTTGGTTATGTTTAATTTTTTTAGTATAAATTAGGCCACATGGTAGGTATCTTCCCTTTTGCATTTTAGTTTATTAATACCTGATTGTTTTGGCATTTGTATTGTAAACATTTAATGAAGGTCCCTTTTATGAAGTACATTTATGACTAATTCTGCCAGTGGCTTAGGCTGGGAACACAAGAGGGTGTGCTCCCTGAAGAGGGTGGGCCCCCTGAAGTTAACACATTGCTGCAGAGCCCTGGGCAACACAGACAAGGACTGACTGATCCTACTTCTTTTCTTGATAACAGAGGAGTAGAGGATGTCTTGATAAAGTTCAGAGTTTGTAAAGATGGAAAAAAAGATCAATACTTCAGTCTTCAGAACTGGTCTAGAGGATCATGTGCAGATTATCAGGATGAATCCCAAACAGAGTAGCTCTTCAAAACCCAGAGCCCTTCTGGACTGATCTTGCAGGCACTAAGATAACCTGTCCTGCATTAGCTGCTGGAGAGAAGTAACACATTATAGGCTCTTCATGAATAGTGTTCAGTGTTCCAAAACTTTCCAATCTTATCAGGTCATGACTTTGAGGAATTAAGGATCAGAAGAAATAAATAATAAAAACAAACCTGAAATACACCCACAGGATATGCGTATGCTAGAATTTTTTTGCACAGAGACTTTGAATCAACTTTTTAATGTGCTGAGCATCTCTCCAATGGATATTGCTTTAATATTTTTCTATGCTTCAATATTTTTCTATTTTAAGACTATATGCTGGAGTTTGTGTCATAGCTCTTTGTTGTATTTATTTGATTTATTGATGATATATGATTTATTGTATTGGTGGAAATAAAAATAAGTTTAAAATGTCCAAGAATATTCTAGAACTAAAAATAAATTTAATTTAAAAGTCATGGGTTAAGAAAGTTTGACCTATACCAAGGAGCATAAATAAGTAGATAGTTAATACAATGAAACTGCAAAATCCCAAGCATGAGAACATCTTACAAGAATAAGTAAGGAAAAGTCCCTGAGCCTTTCCACTGGAGCAACAGTCAGGTGACAATTACTTCTCAACAAGAACAATAAAAGGAAAACACAATGGAATGGTAAGGCTGAAAGTGCTTACTATTGACAGACCATCCTCAAAAAAAACTCTGAGGGCTGGATAAGAAAGAAATAACTGGAGAAGAAAGACTTCGGTGTACAAAAGAACAACAACAAAAACAAACAAACAGACAAACAAAAAACAAACAACAAAAAACACAGGACAAAGTCAAGGGAATGCCAAGTTCAGCAACTGAAGATGAGGGTCACATGACCTCATTATAAACTACAATTAAGGAGCTGGGAAAATGTGTCCCTCATCATAATGCTTGCTGAACAAGCACAAGGACCTGAATTTGCTCCCCAGCACTCACATAAAAAACTAAATGCAATGAATGGCATACATCTGTAATTCCAATGCTAGGAGATAGATACAAATAGATCTCCTTGGGTCACTGGCCAGTCTAGTGGATGAAACTCAAGTTCAGCCAAAGATAGACACAGTAAACCATTGGTAATATGATAAGGAAGGCTCCATCAGTCCATCCCAAGTGTGCTAAGGATTTCCTTGGTCAATGAAAATATAGAGCTTACCAGTTACTTGCTATAGATCTCAGATTAGTGACAGAATAAATACTAAAGGAAAATGAAATCATGGGTTTGCATGGGCTAGAGAATACTTAGGTTAACCACTCTGAGTTTTTGAGCTGTGTTGCTGATTTCAACTCTTGACTGTGAGATTTACAAGTATTATGAATGATGTTCAGACAAACAGTTAAAGCCATTTTTCATGATTTGTGAGATGTGAGCTGTTGCAGCATTCTTCTCAAGCCATGGTTGTGAGGATTGGATTGCTGATATGGAAATTTGTTTAGGGACAATGAAGCCATAAATGTGCCTTTAAGAAGGAAAAAGGCACTCTGGTGAGTCATCAATGTAAAAGTTTTAGGATAGACCGCTTTTCAAATTGGTCCCACACAATTTCTGTAATGTGAAAAATCTCACAGTGTTCCCTTTCCATGTTCCTTCTGAAATCACCAAGTATGCGAGGATCTGAAAAGATTTCAAAAACATAAAAGCCTCTTACTAAGCATTTTCTAGATGTTGGTATGTGAGATAACATACTGCAGAGGTGGACTTGAGACTAATTCACTTCAGAGGCTTCATCTAATGGAGTGATGCTCAGAAGCATATGAACAGCAATGACCTAGATAATTATCATCAGCTAAGAGGAAAAAGCACTGGTAGTCTAGATATTTTCATACTAAAACCAGTTCTAACTGGTGCCTTCCACTAAAAGAAAATCAGAATATTTTCTTGGGAGAAAGGATATGAATAACACTGTCCTTTTTTCTTGAAAGATCTGTTTGTTGCCTGAGCAAAAGCAAACAAATAAATAATGTCTTTACAGATGAAGAAGTCCATCCACATTTAAATATCTGCCATGAGGTCAGGGCTGATGGGAGCCTGTAAGGCAGTGCAAGGGCTCCCTGTCTTCCCCTTGTAAGGCGCCAACACTCCCATACTCCCTTAACAGCAGTGCCATGTGCTCCACCCTCTTGTCTCCACTTTTCTAAAGATGAGTGTTTTCGTCTGTTCTTCATTTGTTTCAAAAGAAGATCTGAAAGGTCCAAAGACTTTTCTGAGAATGGTCATGGTATAAAATGAAAGATTATTAACTGTGTTCCCAACTTAAACAAACAAACAAAAATGACATTTTGTTCATTCTTCCTGTTAATTTTGTGTGACTTCATTGTTGTCAATACAAAATACCAAAGCCATTTTGGAATTAATACTGACTCCAGAAGACTTCAGCATTCTGAAGGGTGAGACCAAGGGTGAGAAAAGGGTCAGTAATGCTCCTTCACAACAAATGCAGTAGACAAACACCACATGTTTTTATTTTTAAATAACTCGTTGGATGGAGTAAATGTTTCCTCAGTTTATGCTGACAACAATTTTATCCCTTGGGGAAGTGAAAATTAAAGAAACCATTTAGCATGCCAGTATTCTTGATGCTAAAATGTTCATTAAATCCATGATGTCCCACTCGGGCATAGTATTTACTGAGATTTAGATAATATGTTAGCCCCCATCCTCAGCAGAATATACATAGACAATTGATGAGGCAATCTTTCTCCTGTCTTTTGTGATCAATCATGTCTTCTCCTCAAATACTAGTATCTTTGTGGAAGGATTTGACAACTTATTCATTTGGAAGAACTGCTGTCTACCCTTTAGAGACATTGACCACTGTGTTGTATGTATGCCTTATGCACGAACTTAACATTCTGTTTTATTCAAAGTGATGTCACTGGGGTAGGACTCATTCAGAAAGTGCTAGCTGTACAAGCGTGAGGACATCCACATAAAGAGACAAGTATGGCGACACTCATCTTTAATACTAGTGCTGGAGATACAGAGATGGGAGAATTCCTGGAGCTCGCTGGCAGTCAGCTTCATCAATCAATGAGGTCCAGGTTCAACGAAAAACCTTCTCTCAAAAAATAAGGTGGAGAGCTGTTGAGGAAGACAGATTATTGACTTCCTGCCTCTACATGTTTGTATGTACATGGGTGTGCCCACTTTTCACACACATGAACATATATGAACACATATGCACACACAAAATAAAGTGATCTCATTCTTTTTTTAAATTTGAAGTAAATTCCAGAGAATTTTTTCCCCTACAGATAAAGGTTCTTGAGAGGTCATAGAAAAGCAGATGAATAGATGTTGCTTGTCCTGGCACATACCTGTCTTATCAGATATATTTGGGTTTCCTTGGGGATTGCTGTACTTTTTTCTCAATACTTTTTAGCCTGTTCTTCCTCTGCAGACATGTTGCAAATTGTTTTCTTGTGTTTCAAACACTGTTTGTAGTCATAGTTTTTAAGAATGGTAATAGTACAATTCCAGTTCATCCGTTTCATCAATAACACATAACAGCCTTGCTATTGCAGATCACAGCCTTTTCTGCCTTAATTCCATAGAGTTGTAATATTCACAACAAGAGACTGAAGTCTGGGCTAGTGGGGGCCTCAGGAAACATGAGCAATGGGAAACACTTAGCTTCTCTCTGTCCTGGATGTTTCTGAACCCAGGCCTGGGAATGATATCAAGACTCTTGGGAAGTCCCTGAAGGCATCAGTTTCCAACACTGTCCATGAAGGCTTCATCATGATTTCATCCAGCAGATAAAACCCTCAGAATGAATGGAACTGTCTCCCCACTTGAATCTTTGCCCCAAACACAGCTTCTTCAGGAGAAACACTTGATACCAGCTCTTTTTTTTTGGTGAGGAAAACGGCCCTTTGTCTTGTGTGTGTCAGTAACTTTAGATTATCGACCCCAAGGATCCTCAACATCAAGAGAAAGAAGTGGAAGAAAAAATTCGAAGTCCTCTGTCAAACACAAAAAGTACTCTGATCGTGGTTCCGCTTAAATGTCTATAAAGATTTCAGGCAGCTCATGCCTAAGCCCTCGAACTAACCTACTCAGAAGTCATTACAAGACTCATTTCTTCAGAGTTTATTGAAAGACTGGCAAATGAGAAATGTGGATCATTTAGGAATATTGTACAGTCATAAGCCATTGAAACTCTGTAGACAGATGCAGTTTTCAGATAATGCATGGGTATTAAAAGCATATTATATGATCATCATGATGAAATTCACCGATGCTAATCATGTGTATCTGTTTACATTTCCCACAAGAGTGCTCTGTAATAAAGACTTACTGGTCTCAGGAAATAAGAATGGTCTGTCAGAAAGTTAATATAACAGGAAATGCAGACAGGCTCAGAGGTAAATTTGTGATACAAAATACGAAATTTTAGGATGTTATTTTGCACTGTAGCTCTAACCAAGATTTTCATGAAAGTGTAAAGTTTAAACTGCAATAAACTATAATGCCTCAAATTTTAAAAAGCATAGAGATATCAGGTTAAACATGAGTATTCCTGAAATTCTGAAGCATTTATTTAAAAATGATTATATGAACAGATTATCACTATTCTTTCTGCTGGGGAATGTGACCTGGTTTGAGGTCCTCAAACTACTTATTTCATTCTCTTTTCTAAATAGCTATGGACTCTTCTGCTGATAATTAAATGCAGAAATCACATTGTGATTCTAGATATACCAGGTTGTTTTCCTTAGTCCTACCCTTGAAGATGAAAGAGCAGATGAACATGCTATCAAGAGCTCCTATGTGTCACTTAAGATCTGATGCTGTATCTTCCTGAGAGCAAGCACAGCAAGTTCATACTGTATCAGCTATGCTTCCTCACACACAGCCAACATCACAAAAACCGTTCTGTCAAGAACCGTTCTGCTGTGGTTCTCTGTGCCGGGAGGCCGAACAGAGGCTCCAGGGCAGAGGGACAGAGCATCTTTGCATCCAGCCTTCTTGGCAATGGAAGAAAGTGCTGTATTGTTCTTCTCACAAACCATCCCTATTACGGCTCAAGATGTTCTTTTCCTTCTAATCCTCATTTGTACTCCTCAGCCATTTGTTTGGAATTAAATTAACTGCAATTTGGAAGCTGAGGATGAAAGGTGCGGCATTGAGTGGATATCACATGTTTCCTGAATGGTGCCGTCCGGCCTCTTTCACGGCCATTCAGTGTGCGTGAAAGGGTGTAGTGTGTGAATTGTTGAACTGTCACTCGGTGGAGAAGCCTGGCAGACAGCGTTACCATGGAAACAGCAGGAAAAAGACAATTAACAAAATGGCTCTGATTTTTTTTCTATTTCTTTTTCTACTCTGCATTTAGGGAGGATTTCCCCTCTTTAAAACACACACTCATATACACACAGGCACACAGGACAAAAACCAATATTTGAACTTCTACTTACTAGGTTGGATTCTTCTGGGTGCAGTGGCATGGATGCACTAAGACAAAAATCAGACTTCTTATATAAAATATTTTTAAGTGGCTCTCTCATATCCCCCCCCCCGTGGTTTTTGTTCTTTTCAGACTTTGGGAGAATTCTTTGGCAATATTCTTAGGTAAACGGCTGTTAATGAGCACGGCCTGTGATTTTAACCCTGGAACATTCACTGGGCTTTTAATTAGTCGCTCTTGCCATCACTCCTGTGACAGAAGCACAATGTGAACCCAAGGGCTTAAACCAAAAGGAGTCTCTCTTTAGATTTCTGTTTTAGTTCGAGTTGGAACATGAAGGGAAGCTGGTTTTGAGCGGCCACTGTAGACAGCCTGGGACTGGAGGGTTAACAGAAGCACTATGAAGGGACTCTGATGTCATCACCGACGCCAAAGATGCTCAGCAATCCAAACTTTGTGAAACTTTGATTTCCTTTAAAAGACTATTTATAGGCAAAGGAAATGATAGCACACTGGAAGCATTGCAATTGAAGTGGAAAATGAGTGAGAGGACTACCAAGCCAGTGTGTCAAATATTCCACGTGTTCTGCAGATAACCACTGTAGACCAAAGGCACACACACTTAGGAGTGAAAAATCAGGTTTACTTTGCATGTTCTGTTTAGAATCTGTTCCCATCGTAAGCTTTGTGGGAAAATAGAGTGTTATAAGGAAGGAGGTCCAAGTTCATCAATCACCTTGAGCTTTTCAGAGTTTATTGCAGATTTTAAGGTTATTTATCAGAAGAAAATGCTGCAGGTCTGTTATTTTATTAACTACTTACTGTCAACCCTGAAATCCTAGGCAAACTTTCAGTATTCAGGCCTAAATTTTTTCCAGTCAAGAAAGAATTAGCCTATGCTGTGTTAGGTGTTCTTTACTTTACTTTTTGTTTTGCATTTTTAGACAGGATCTCCCCTATAGCTCAAGCATTTGGACTCCTGAATGCTGGGATCACACGCATGTGCTCTTTCATTTTCTTCAATATTTCTCACTTCACTCAAAAAGTTCCTTTTTCTTCTTTTGGTGTTTCTTTCCATTTTGTCAATATTAAGTCCAAAAAATAATATTTAACAGAATGCTCCTAGTAAGAGTCTCTGGCAAGAAATATATTTTCCCTATTTTCGAATCTCTGAATTAAAAGAATCTATTAATTTCTGCGAAACTTTTAAACTGCACTTTAATCATGCTGGGCAGCTCACTGTCTTTATTAAAAACACTAGTCACATCCTTAGAAAACCAAAAGATTCTCTAGATTTTTCATTCCTTATTTAGAGATAGGTCTCATGTAGCCCAAAGCCAAATTCACTATGGGGCCAAGAATCATTTTTAAATCCTGATTTGTCTGCCTCTTCTTTCTGAGTGCTGAAATTATAAGCATGCACCTCCACATCCAGATTATGTGGTACCTGATATGGAGCCCTGGGCTGTGTGTATGTCAGGAGAGCACTCTACCCACTAGACTACTTTTCCAGTCCTATTTCTATCATTTGGAAGGGTGTTAAATGTTGCAATTTACAGTATGATACTGAAAGTATAGAACTTATTGTAAACTCTCTTGGGATAGATAAAAATTGCTGTGAAAATATGAGATATTACTTTTAGTTTAGTTTTTAATTTATCACCTAGGATTTTGAAGAGTTGAAATTCAATATCCCAAATGAAAGAACAATGTGACTCAACACAGGCATTATATTGATGACACATACTTCATTAGCAACAGTTCATGTAGTAGATTACTGTGGTGGTAAAAGCTTGTTGTTCCTTAGCTCAGTAGATGAAAGAAGATAGTAAATTATGGTCAGTCTGGGCTCATAGTGAATTTGAGTCCAGCCTGGACTCACAGTGAGTTTAAGACCAGTCTGAATTGTATAGTAGGACTCATATTTCAAGAACGCAAGTTCTGGGGACAGAGCCAATGGCAAGGGATTTTCTCAGCATGCACAAGACACTAGATTTGATCCACAAAACTGTAAAACAAACTCTACAAATGAAAACCTGTAGAGCCAAATAGCCATGAGATTAGAATCCCTGGAGGTCTTGACAGTGCACAAGGAGTGAGCTTAGGATTGATGAGATTCCCTGTGGTTCAGTTTCCTCAACTTATTTACAGTTGTCCCAAAGAAAGTGCACTTATGAGGACAGATCTGCCAACTAGCCCAGTCAACTAAGGGTATGACATATAATGTGCTCTCAGAACATGTGTGCTTAGCAGTAAATCTCCCCATGTCACCATGGCAGAGCAAACCCTCACCCATTCATTGGCCACTCATACTTAATTTGCTTAATTTCTCGTTCTTGATGATTTCTCCCTCAATAAGTATCATAGGCACTGATTCAGTTTATAAACTTGCATATCTCCAGAACAGATCTAACATAAATATTCATATACATATGTACATGCACTTTATCTTAGGTTTTCTATTTAATATTATTTGTAGACAGATGATATAATTTTAAGTTTGACTAGGATAAGCTCATATGGACAGAAAATATAACTAAACCAAAATATTTCAATCTGATTTCCTTTTGAATTTTTCTTATTTTCCACTTTAAAATATTTGTGGGCCAGTGAAATGGCTTGATAAGTAAATGCATTTGCCAAACCAGTACAATTACTTGAGATCAGTCTTGGGAAGCCATTTTAAGGTAGGTGGAGAGAACCAACTCCACAAAATTGTCTTTGACTTTCACATATGCATCATGGCATGCATGCCCTCCAAAGTCACACAGACACACAAGACACACAGGCACACAGGCACACACACACACACACATACACACACACACACACACACACACACACACACACACACACACACACCAAATTTTAAAATAAAGAAAATCATACATTATTACTGCATTTTAGTGTATGACATCAACTTTCTATTGGCACATGTTCTGTGTTTCATAAGGACATTTTTATATAAGCTTATATTTTGAGCACACTTTCCCCCAAATTCCCTCTCTCCTTCCTATTAGTCTCTCACTTCTACTTTCATGTCATATATACATGCATGATTTTAGATGACCATATAAAATATAGGAGCAACAAATGAGAGAAAGCATGCATTCTTTGTGAAGTTATTATGTGTTTAGGAGGCTTATTGCCTCATAAAACACCTAACAGTAACCATTTCTCCTTGTGCATTCTAGCACCACATGACATTCCATTTAGTTGCTAGGAATATGAATTAAATTAGGACTATTTGTTTTTTGTTCTGTCTTACAGGGAATAACCATGATTCTTCTTGGTTCATGAAAATTCTGTCTTCAATTTGTGGGACCATACCTTTCACCTTTGGGTCCCAGTTCACATCAATGCCCTATGTCTAACTAAGAAACCTGATTGTCTTAAGTCTATTGTGTTACTTGTGTTACTTCCCTTTGTCAATAATTTTTCTTATTTTCTGACTGGTTTCTGGTTTCTAGGGCTGGAGTTTTCTCATCACAGAGTTTTATCATCTCATCATAGGTCAATGGGAAGACTGTTGGTATGCAGTGGTTCTTGCTGGTGCCTAGTTCTGTGATTTCCTCTTGTAGTTGAAGTTCTGCAGTTTGTTTTCTGGTTGATACTGTCTTGGCTGCCCCCTTTCTTCAGAATCATTTACTCTCAGAAATTATCTTTTCCTGACCCCATGGTTAGAATGTTCATAGAGACATGTACTTGTTTGAGCATTTGGTGTTTGAACCCAGCTGGTGCTATATTTTTTGAGGTGGAGCTTTGAGGAAGGCAATATGTCACTGGGGTGGGGGAATTGGATTTACAGGTTTATAGTCACTGAAGACCCAATTTCCTTACTCTGCTTCCTGATTATAGATGTAGTGTGTCCAGATGCCTCAGGCTTCTGCTATCATTCTTTCCCCGCCATGATGGACCATAGCCTTTCTCAAACTATAAGTCAAAATACCCTTTTTCTCTTTGTTTGTCTCTTGCCAATAATAAAAAAAATAACTAATACATGGCACCATGGACACATTCATTTTAGGTAGGGTTATACAAGTTTAAGTTTCAGGAGACTGGAAATTAGAATAATTGCCTTCCCATAGAAGAGAATCCTATTTAAAGTTGGTTAAATGTGAATATTTGAAGTAAACCTCTTGCAACTTCCCTGAGGTAACCAGCCTTGGAATGCAAAAATAATGAAAGGCCGAGAGAATAGACATTCCCTCAGCTTGTTATAAATCAAGTTTTTTTTTTCTCATTCTTTAGGGTCATGGGAGATTTTCAACAAACAAACAAACAAATTGACCTAATACCAGCTTTCTTTTTTTTTAAATTGTTTAATTTATTTTTTTCCCCAGTCATACAAGCTCAATAGGTACCCTGGTCCTTTCCCTCCCTCCACTCTTCCCCAATCGCCCTTGCACCCTCCCCTCCTTTTCCCTTTCCTTTCACCCTCCCACCTCCCCTTCTCCCAGTGCCATCTCCTAGAGCATCCTTTTGTGTGAATTCCAAACTACCTCTGAGTCCTCCACTCTAGTGAGGTGTAAGGACTCAGTAGCATAGCTCAGACTTTCTGATTAAACCTTATCAGTATTTCCTAAGACCAACAGAATAAGATTCATATTCTTTTACAAATGTACAAAACCAAGAACGATTTATCTCCTGCTATGGTTCCAATATGAGTTGTTCCCCATAGACTCATATATTTGAATCTGCCTCTACCCCAAGCCAAAGCTTCTGCTATGAGATTCCACAATAATAGACTCTATCTCCCCTACAGACCTCTAAGTCAAATAAATTTCCCTTTTCTCCCTTTAAATTGAATATGACTATTGTCTTATCATAACAAAGAGTAACAAAAGAGCGTCTACATATTTCTGCAGTGTGTCTTGATTTAGAATATAAAAAACATGAAAGAGGAAAGTCAAAGAATACATCATTTAGGTTCACATAATTAAATTGATAATTTTCTAAATTATCCATGTTGTCTTGTAGGAGAAGTATCAAATTTCTGTTGTGTTTATCATACTTATACATCAGTCCAAGTCAATAGAGCACGTTAAAGGACAGGCATGACAGGTCAGGCAGGCCAAGAGTTGCTCTGCACTTCCACTTTCAGGTAAAACTGACATTGGGTGAAAAATGTGAAAATATGTAGTGTCTATATTTTCCCTTCCATTGTTATTTGGATAGGTTCACAGTACCAGACATGTTTTCCTTGACAAAAAGGAGGCTTAGAAACCATTCAGAGAGCAGGCTAAAATGAAACCTCTTGAAACGTAAGGTATATGATGCAGAGAACCACAACTGGTCGGAATGCAGAGTATAAGTGACCCTGGAATGCTTAGCCCTAAGCAGTCTATGAAAATCACTCCCTATCCCAAGGCTCAGGGACCTAGTGGAAGAGAGGACAGTAAGATTGTAAGAGCCTAAAAGAGCCTACCATGACACTCCACCCCTCAGGTCTGCTGTTGAGGAGCTCACTGCAATGAGATCTACTTCCTCCAAATATACACAAAAGCTAACATATCCACATTCTTCTATGGACAAGGAAAGACCTCTGGAGAAACAAATCATATCAAAAGAATCATTGGGGCAGGTTCCAGACTAGAGAAGGGGAGTTTCCTCACCTATAGGTCTGCCCGCTAGAGCGCCACCAGCACTACCACAGATACCCAGACATGTGCTAAGACAGGCATCCCAGAAAGACCCTTGCAGTCCATACTTGCAGAGGGACATGAAAATTGGAAAAAGTGACTGAATTGATGAACTCAAGGGAGGGTAGGAGAGAAGAAGGCTGAGAAAAGGTGGGAGTGGGAGACAATAACATAGACTTACTCTGTTTGTATATGAAAATCTTAAAAAATTAAAAATTAAAAAACCACTAAAATGCTAATCAAATAATAAACAGAAGTATTTTTGCAGACAACTCCACTGATTTGGCATGTAACAATGGGTTTAAGCATACCTCTCAGAAAGGTATCTCTTCGAATGCAAGTATCACTGTACTTACTGTATGACACTGCTTTTATGAATACCAGGGGAGAGCATTCTTGCTCCATTTACAACAAGCTTGGGATTTCTTTCTTCAAATATCTTCAAGCTGAAGACATTGTTCTTAAACAACCCCTCTATCCACAGCAGTCTAGCTTGATATTCCACACAGTCCTCCCTTTGCTGGAATTAACACATGTGTCTTCGTGGTCAAGGTCAGAGTCCTTTCTAAAGAAAAGAACTAGGGGCCCCGCCCTTTTACTCTCACAAGATATCTCAGCTAGTGCTGCACAAACAATATCATAGCATCTAATTTCAATTTCTAATATTTCCTGGTTTTTAACTTGGCTGCTAGGTTGCAAAATAACTACAAAAACCATTAAGGAGATTCTTAAAAATCATGAGCAATGGGGACAGAAAGCATGAATGATCTCTCATTAAATTGTGCTTTTCACACAGTTCCTGTGTGTTTGCTGTGAAGCAGGAGTGAAGAGCTTAGCACATGTAACTGACCTAAAATGAACTGAGTCTGTCATTGGCAACATGGATTAGTTACTTTAAATTTGTTTTTTTATCATTGTTAAGATTTTTGTATTGAAGTTCCATGAAATATTTAGATTTTTTGTAGACATTGTGTGAGGTAGATCTATTTATAGATCTAGATTTCATTGGATAAAATTATGATCTATATCTAAGAAGATTTTTTTCCTGAGATTTAAAAGGAATTCAAAGATAATTTGTGAAATAGAACATATGTTTAATTTTTTTATTTCTTTAGAAAGTGTTTGCTATTTCACATATACAATGCATTAATGGCACTTTTATTCCATGTTATCCAATCTGAGCCCTCATTCTTCTCCCATTGAAAGCCTTCTTTTCCCCAGTTGATATCTCTCCAATATTTATATCTTTGTGGTTTCATAAGTGTTCTATAGCAACATGTGCCTGAAAACTTACTGGCATATGGATCAGAGAAATTTTAAATAGGGAAAGCTGTTGTTTTGCACTTGTATTTTATATCAACAAAAAGTATTGATATTATTAGAAAATTGCTATTTGAAATTTAGGAATTACAAGGACTAACATAAAAGAGGTACCATGTTAATGTGGATTCATATGTAAAATTACACTTCTCTATCAGAATGCTGAACAACAATCTATTAATAACACTTTTTCTAATATGTTCAGTCCATATCATTAACTGATAGTTCTTGACTTTCTGTTGTTCTTTAGAATTTATCCCATTTTATGTCCACAAATCAACTTTTTTAAAAATTAAAAATGGATGTAGACTTGAAAGAACACATAAATAAAAGTTTAACACTTCATGTTTTGTCACTGGGCACTATTAATTAAGTGTACAACTAAAGCAAGTTATAGAAATAAATCTGCTTCTGTACTTACAATATAGAATGGATTAGTTGAATGGATTCGTCGAAACATTGGTTTTTCTTGGAATGTTTTCAACACAACACCAACTTGTGGCATTGCTTGATGATTTCATATTTAAGTCATTTTTAAATATTAGAGAAGGAAATATTTAAGTATGAATAATTCCTCTTTTTCCATTTTAAAGTTTCTTGCAAGGAAGTTGTTAAACATCTGTGCTTAATTCAATGGCATTTATCATTCTTCATAAAATTTTCAGTAACCACTGGGCTTGCATATATTTATAGAAACATTAGGCTGATTATTGTAAATGCTTTCTGAAAAACAGATTTCAATATGGAGAAATGCTGTGAAGGAAGCTCTGTGTGTCCTGTCTCCACTGCTGCTACTGTTGCTAGATTTACTGTATTACCACTACTGACGAATTAATATTAAGTGAAGTTCATGAGATATTCAGACTTCCCTTTATTTCTAATGTGCTTTTCTTGTTTTAAGATCCCAGTCAGGATCCATGTTGAACTACATTGTCCTTTTTCTTTCAGCTCATCTTCACTGCAAGTTCCTCATACTTTCTGCTCTGATGACCTTGAGCCTGTTGAAGCAAACTGCCCAGGAATTGGTGTTAGGTTTCCTCAACTTAGAGTGCCAAGAAATGGATGCATGCCACTTGTTTAAGTTACTAAACCCCTTGACAGATCGATTGCTATTGTAGTCAAGCTGTGTTACATTGCGTGAGTGAAATGCAGAGTTCTTGTTATCTTACCTATGATGGGACATCTTGTTTCCTCCCAGTTTCTTTAAATTATGAATAAAGCTACAGCATACATTCTATGCAAAATTTCATATAGATAGAACTTTCTAATTTTCAGAAAAGAAAAACTTGACGGTTATATTCCAATATATCGAAGAGACCATTCTACAATGTATGAGAAAACAGGCCTCTGCCTTACTCTTAATCCCTGGGAAGTAGCAGCTATATTCTTGTCCTGAAGAGAAAGCAATGCTATGTCTAAAACTTTCTCCTCTGTGGTTCTGCCAGACTCAGGATCCAAAAATGGCTATGGAGAGAGACCCCGTCATAGTTAGCTGCCGGTATTAACTTGACAGTTGAGGTTTTGAACTCTAGGCACGTTTGTAAAGGATTAATGGTTGAGTTAGGGCACATAAAAGCCTGAAGGAAATTATCTTGTTGATGGTGAAGGTCCAATACTTGGTGGACAGGACTGGTCCCTAGGCAGGTGAATAAAATGGAGGGAACCAGTTGACAAAATTAGCATATTTCTGTATATTTGACCAGACATGCTGGTCTAGTTAGTAAGAATTGTCCCTTTCTCAGCCCTTATGTCTATGGTGTAGGAAATCTACTTGATCCCCAGTATTGGGTTGGACTCTCCTGCCAAGCTGGACAAGCAACCATAGCCAGGGATTATAAAATTTATTAGCAACAGTGCAGAGTATTTGCAACAGAGTTTGGTACCAGAGAAGTGGGGTGTTGCTGAAAAATCTGGTTACATGACTTTTGTGGAGTTTGAATGTTTTGTTGGAGAAACCTGGACGTGTTTGAAGATTTTGGCACTGTGAATTACAAATACCGTTCTGCAGAATTTAATGGCCCATTTGGAGAATAGAAATGCTGAAAGAGTTGTGGATTATTTGGGTCTGTTTATTATGAAGGGAATAAGGATTTTGGAAATGCTGAATTGAAAAACAATGGACTGGTTTGCTTGGTAGTGAAGAGCTGTGCTAATAGCCTTAAAGTTTTGGATGTTTAAAGGGCAGACAGTAGAGCAGCTGTAACTGCTGGAGAAGTAAACATCGGCAGGGGAAAACTTTGTGCTTTGCATTGAGACGGTGGAAGAACTGAATACTACCATACAGAGATCCTGTTGTTTGAAAACCTGGGTACTTTCAGGGCCACAAGCCTAAGTTGAAGCTCTTTCTTGCTCTTCACATGTTTTGACTGCCTAGAAAAGGGCTTTTCTAGATTCAATATGCAAAAGTTGATATGGCTGTGGTTCTAGAGGATCAGGTTATATCTCAACCTCACTGAAAAACCTTGCCATATCACCAGAAGATACTGATTTTGATGTAAGATTGAGGGATTCATGCAGAGTGCCTAAAGCTTATCATCAAGTGGCAGATTTGAAGTCTGCAAAGGAAGGTGAAGTTTACTGCTGCAGAGGTAAACTCGGATGTTGTTGGAGATGCCAGAACCATAGGTTATGTGCTCAAGATAGCTACAAGTAGAGATTCAACCTGGTCCAGAGAAATGCTGCTTGTGCAATTTTGAGCTTTAAAGAGGGACTAGGATTGCCCAGAATCTTGGAGCTACCATGACTGTAACATGAGCAATGGAAGAGAATATTGAATTACAGGATGTAGCTTTTAACTTGCTAAACTTTAGTCTTAATTTGATATTTTTATCATGTCATAATACTTCCATTTTAATGTTTTAATCTGTCCTGAAGTATTTAACTTGATTTGATTTGACAGAACCTTGTGGTTAAGAGATTTTGGACTTTTAAAAAGAGATTTTTAGTCCCAACATCTTAATAATTCAAATTTAAATGAATGACATTTTGAAATTGGACTATGGAAACTTTTAGTTTTGGACCTTTAGAACTAATAAGATTGAGTGTATTTTATATCCTGAGATAATGTAATGCCTATGGAGGAAATGGCTAAAAAGCTACAGTTTAAAGGTAAAGTATCTATTTTTCCTCCCAAAATGCTCTTGAAAATAGTATTTATAACTCACTGGCTTGCTCAGTGGTTATTTAAACACATTGTGATAAAGACATTGCATATAACATTGTGTGTGATTAAATACATTGTGTATGATAGTTATTATTAAGCTTCTCAAAAATCATAATATGTGTAAATATTCACACAGTCAATGCTGAAGTTTTCAGAATTTCATTCTTTCTTCCAGCAGCTCACAGGCAAGTCAGGGTCAGGCCAGGGGGGACAGCACACAGAGCCCACATGAGCATCAGCCACAGGTCCTTCTTGAGATATGGCTCCTATTCTTTCTTTACTACTCTCTACAGGAATAGAGCTACCCAGGCTCTTGATAATGTAAGACTTCTCTAAAGAGCTCCCTCTGTGACATGAAGGAAAACTGAACGAATCTGAGATTAGAGATGTCAGACTATAGTCAGGCCTTTGCATCATAAGCAGGTTGGACAACCAGGGCTTTGAGATGCTGAAACTTTCAGATTATGGGAACAGTATGAACAATAGCAGCTGTGTCTTTGATATGCTGTGTTGGTTTATGAGTATACATAGGTTATCAAGGCGACTGCAGAGGTTTGAAGTGAAAACTGTGAATTCCTGACAGAGTAATTTGTAGATACCTCCTTTCCCAAAAGTCAAGCAACATGATTTTCCTCAGGATCAATCACATTTGCAAAATAACTAATCAAAAAGACATTGTCCCAGGTCAGTTTGTCCGTTAAGGTTGGATTTCCCATGTAAATGAAAGCCTACATTTCAGACAAAAAAAGATGTGCCTAAAATAGAAGTTCTAACACAAAAATAAAGTAAAACCCAATAACAAGACAAAACGCCCAGACTAACTACCAAATCTTTGGGTGTTAAGTTACCCCAGTGACTTCATTTGTCAGTCAGAAAAGTCAGAAACATAGTTAGAAGAGTGACTTCTATCTCTCTGGAAATGTGAATTGATAATACCCTGTTATTGATCATCTCTAGGGAGACTCGGTGCTCTCTAAATATTTAAAAATATGGTTTGCCATTTGTTTTAATAAAATTTTTCAGTCTTTTGTCACTAGGTTTTAGATGAAAGTCAAAGCCCATTCATTTGAACAAATGTTCGCATTCTCAGAATTGGGAAAAAGCAGATTGTGAATTGTTTTTCTTTCTTTCAATTCAAACTTCAGTCTTAAGCCATCTTGTCAGGTGACAATAGAAATAATCATCAGCTGGACATCACGCAGTGACCTGGTTCTGAGACCATGAGGTTGCTGTGTGCAGTGTGGAGAGTCTTGCTGCTGCCAAGGTAGGACTTTGGCTTTGGTGGTTGAAGATTTGTAGGGTCTAACTATGGACACCCAGAAAGATGTCCATAAGCAGCCTCTAATATGAAGTAAAATTCAGGGGTTCAATCAGATGCAGAGAATGTGGATACAGAATAATGTACAAAAAAAGGACTGTAAAAGATTGTGTGTATTTTTATGCCCGATGAAACGTGGGAAGTTAGAAGCCTCTTTCACTGTGTTTGTATTTGCTCCATTAGTTTCTCCTTATATATAGTTTTTGGTTTAGTATACAAAGTGTAACTCTCTATATATGATTTTATTTTAGAAATGAGATGTACTTTGTATAAAGAAATTTTTTGCTCATTATGTGACTTTTAATTTATTATACAAATAACCTGAAACACAATGAAGATTAAAATGGCTCTTTTTTTTTATGAGAGCCTTGTGTAGAATCCAGATGCCTTGAGTCCTCTGATGAAGCAAGTTTCTTGGTTGTTCACAGATTGTAATGTCATTCACCTCAGAGGTCACCATTGTACTTGTCAGTGTAAAATTATGAAAAACTCAAAGGCAATAGTTGAAATAGCTAATGGATAGATATATAAAGAGATTCCTGAGAAGATTTGAACGCAAGTTGTTGGGTCAGCAGGTAAAGACACCAGTCCTCAAACCTGGTGGCTCCCACATGGTGGAAGACAACACGAGTTCTCTGACCTCTATGTGCACAGCACATGCTCTTGCCCCAAAATAATTTTTAAAAGAAATAATCATCAGCTGCTGACAAGTCAAGCCCCCTTCTGTCTCACACAGTCTGTCACTGTGCTGAGCTGCAGGCTGAAGTGCTATTTAATTCCAGTGCACTCACTCTCCTAAGGCTCTGTCCCAGTCTGGAACACAAGTCCAAACTAAAACAACTGCACGATTGAGTCCATTAAATATAATGAAATGTCTCCATATCATAGACTTAGCTCAAATCAAGAAAATCTGTTAGAAAGTTTCAGAATCTTGATCAAACGAGCCTGATTAAGACAAAGAATTTAGGCATGTTTGATTTTTACCAAATTTTGAAAACTGGAAGGAAATGTGGCACATCTTGTATCTCTTGGGGGAGGGGGAAGTATGATGGTTGCACACGTATTTGTGCATATGCCTGCATGCTTGCCTGAGGCCAGAGGCAGATGTCGGGTACCCTACCTTATCACCTTCTGCCTGATTCCCTTGAGAGAAAGTCTCACTGAACCTGGAGCCAGGCTGGCAGCCAGCAAGGCCCAACAATTCTCCCATCTCTGTTTCTCACAGTGCTGAAATTACAGGTGCAATGAAGCCACACCCTACTTTTCACATGGATTTTGAGGATTTAAACTCTGGTCCTTAAGCTTGTTTAGGAAGCACTCAACCACTGAGGTACCACCCCTCCCCAGTCACATTCTGTGTCTCTCTTGTATAATGTAAAAGATGCTCATAGCATGATTTAAAATTAATTGTGTGGAATTAGTGAATGAAAATGGTAGATTTAGAAAATACTACTTTTTCTTTTTCCTTCTTATTTTGATTGCCCAGTAGTCTACAAGTGAGGTTACCATGTTGAGAGACAAAAACAGAAGTTTATAAATGTAATCGAATTGTTTCCATACCAAGGGAAACCTCACCACCTCATGATTAGCATTGTTCATTGTGTACAGTTCCTGCTTCCAGTCACACCACTGCCTGAGGTCACCCACTTGGGCTTTCCTCAGAGCTATTCCTTTGTGTGATTGATGCACTGCCGTAAAGGACGGTGCCAACGAGCACAGGAATAGCCAGCAGTAGAATGTCCTGGCAGCTTTCATTGTTTTTGACTTGAAAAACATGACTCTCAAAAATGAAAATAATTTCTTTAGAAATCAGAAACTGTCAAAGCAAGGGCATTTCTAGAGAAATACTCAAACAACCGATCAGTTAGTTCACTAATAAACTTAATTCAGTTCAAAATTAATCTAGAAATAATAGAGAATGAAAACATGGAAAAAACATCCCATTCTTTTACCAGAGGAGAAAGAATACTTAAGTAAATATGAGGTGAGGTAAAATGGCTGCTGGGTTATCATGCATGTGATAAAGGTGATAAAGGTTGTGTGGACTCTTAGAAAAAAGCCATTGGTTTTAATTAGGAGTCAAGGACGCTTTCATGAATGACTTCGTTCTAAACATTTTGAATTGAGTTGTGTGGAGAGATCAGGAAAATTCCAAGTGGCCAGATAGTTCAGTAAAAGGCATGGCAGATAGAAAGCAGTGGTTCTGTAGGTGCAACGACTGTGCCATGTGAGCAGGCCTCATGAGACATGTGCTGTGGAGGAGAAGGTGCGTAGTTATGGAGACCGCATGGCTGAGCCCTGGAGTTCACCACATAGCCGAAAGAGGGACATCAATGTTTTTGAGCAGGTGAGTAATGTGAGATATTTATATTTCAAGAAAATTAATTACAGCGAAGAGTGAGAAATACTGTAAGAGATAAGAAACGAACTTGAGAATTGTGTGTGAATGTCTGCATAGCAGTTTATGGGGAATATGATGGTTTATGATATGTGTTGGGATACATTTGCACATGTATGCATGCATGTGGAAGGAAGGTGCATGTGCAGATATATCTCTGTGTGTATGCTGGTACATGTTATGTGTTGGGGCACATTTGCATATGAGTGAATATGTGAATGTGAGGGAAAGTGTGCATGCAGATGTGTGTGTGTGTGTGTGTGTGTGTGTGTGTGTGTGTGTGTGTGTGTGTGTGTGTATGTGGTCAGAGTACAATCCTGGATGTGACTCTTTATGCACTGAATGTTGTTTATTGAGACAGGGTGTCTCCTTGTCCTGGAGTTCTCAGAGTAGGCTAGGAAGATAGGTCAGAGAGCCTGAGGGAGCCTCTTGCTGCCTCCCTTATGCTGGGATTTCAGGCACATGCCACCACGCCCACCCTTTTTAACATGGGTTCTAGGGATTGAGCTCAGGCCCTACTAAGAGAAATGCTGTAACAACAGAGCTCTCTTCCCAGCCCAGACATACTTTTAAAATTAACTGAATCTAGCATATGAAGTAATTTTTGTAAGAGAAAAATGTGATACAGTTGACAACAATGGCAAGGTAAAAGTGGGATTTTGGGGAAACTTTCATAAAATCCTGGAGGTCCCCAGCCTGGGCAGAATAAGGATGATGCCTGTTGCAGGCATAAGAAACATGGAAAGGGAAAGCAGGTTTTTCAGAATAAGGGATTTCACATTTGACTTGCTTTCTGGTAAATACTTACTTTATCTTGAATTTTCATTGAGAAGGATATTCTTATGCAGTAAAATACACACTTCTCAAATATGCAGCTTAGCTAATTTTCCTCTCTATCAATGTATTTCTGACCATCTTCCAGAAAGTTCCCTCCCACTCGTTCCCTGTCAGTGTAATGAACACTCTCCCCATGACACCAGTTTTTTTTTGGCTGTGTTAATTTTTCCCACTTTTGAAATTCATGCATATAGAATCACATGCATGAACTAGTTTCTGCTTCCTAATTACAGCATTCTGTACTGAATTACCCTGTGTCAGTTTGTGTGACAGGTTCTTTCTTATTCTTGTACAGCATTTATTTGTATACTGACTACATGACAATCTCCTGCTGGTTGACTTCCAGGTTTTCTATTAGTCCTGGGATACTGAAAATGAAGTTCATCTAATAGAGACATATTGAGTGGCACACGTACACACTGAATCTGTATCTGGAAGTAGAACTTTAGTGTTCTAGAATAAAGTTGAGCTCAATCAGAGAGTGGAAATTTATCAATCACATTAATATCATATAAGAAGCTTCAAAATATTTAAATTAGTGTGTAAAATTATCAGTCTCATGCTACTTTTTACAAATGTGTATTGCCGAACTTTGCTTATAATGCCCACTATGACCTTTCTTTCCCCCTCCCACTACCCCACAGTTCACTGGCTTCTGCAGAGCCCCTTCTGTGCCTTTATGATGCCCATATCACATCTCACAGACACAACAGAAATTTCCCAGGTGGGGGAGTACACTGTCTTAGCAATCCTTCTACATTTATGTCCTATATTTATATCTGTGTTTATATATTTAATTTTAGATTCTGCATATGAGAGTGAATCATGTAACATCTATCTTTCTGATAATTACTTCACTTAACATTATGATCTCAATTTCCATTCACGTCCCTAGAAATAATACAGTTTCATTTTTATAGCCAGATAAAACTCCTGTATGTGCAAGGGTGGTACAGGAACACCAAAACTGAAAAAAAAAAACAACCCATAATTTAGAACATCAGAGACCCTACATTAACCACCCGGAATCAGGCCAGCCTAATCTCTACTTATCCTAAAGTTCAGGGAAATTTGTGGAAGAGGGGGCAGTAAGATTGTAAGAGCCTAAAGATGGGGAGGAGCAATGATACACAAGATATTCCACACAAGTTAGGGCCGAAGTAACCATAATAGGACTTTGCATGACCTGCGCAATGACTGACATATCATTGATCCCCCAAAGTCTAGCATGGATCACATGCACTAGGATCCTTAGAGGCAAGGGATTAACAGCCACAATAGTGTTCCTATACTAAAGGGGAACACAAGAAAGGGCTCTAGGCAATGTTACTGAGTCCTTACACCTCATTAGAGTGGAGGACCCAGAGGGAAGTTTGACATTCACACTAAAGGATGCTCCAGGGATGGGGGAAGGAAGAGGGGACACTGGGAGAAAGGGAGGGGGGAAGGAATAGGAAAAGGGAGGAGGGAGCAAGGATGTCTGGGGAGGGGTAGAGGGAGGGAGGGGACCGGGGTACCTATAAAGTTTGTATGAGTGGAAAAAATAAATTAATTTAAAAAAATCCTGTGTGTATGTGTGTGTTTATGTGTGTTCAGCAGGTCAGTATCATGCTAGTTTGGGGACTATGTAGAAAAATTAAAGGATAGGTATTGTAGTACCTCCACCATTGCTCTTTCTATTTAAGATTACTTTGGGTACCCAGGGGCTTGAATTTTTAAGATTTCTACCTCATATTTCTGTGAAGAATGCTATTAATTTTGAAATCATTGCATCGAACCGGTATTTAGCCATTTTAACGTGCTGTCATTTCACTAACACTATTTCTGCTTGTGTGTCATTGTGAGCTCCCTGAAGAAGTTTGTACTTGCTGTGTCACTGACATACATTAGTTCATATATCTGTTTTACATCTTAGTTATTCTAATTTATATCTCTGTGATTTTATTTGCATTTTCTTATACCACATCAATTTGCATGAGCTGTATAGTATTTCTATTATACTTCAGTTTCACTCTGTCTATCTCTATATGCATTGTGAGGTGCTATTGCACTCACTCTATATTCAAGGCTGCCTCAAACTCATGACCTTCTTAACTCAGCTTTCCAGGTGCCTGAATTACAATGCATGCCACCAGGCCTAGCTATATCTTTATTTTGTAAGTTACTATCTTATGAAAAAAGTAAAGTTAGAGACTTTTCTTTTGAATAGAGTTTCATAATCTTTTCGTTATAATTGAAAAGTTAACACATTTTCACTTTGTAATTATTTTGCTGAATTAATCCTACCATCATAATATTTATCCCATCTATTCTTTGTTCATTTTGTTTTCCTTTTAGATAAATCAAGTATTTATTATTCAGTTCCAGCTCCTCAATTAGCTTTCTAGATTTAAATTTTGTATTATATTTCCAGTAGTTCTCAGGAGGTTACATGATGTACTACTGTAGTACTCTCCATTAATGAACAATTCATAGATTCATGAATGATATAAAATATTAAAATCATCTTTTAAGCTTATGAGATATTTTATTACTATTGCTGTATATTTTATTAACATTGCTGTACATTTTATTTCTAAATACATTATATATTCATTAGTATACTATATTAGCAAAGCCTTAAATAAATAATCATCTTTTTTGTATTTGGGGGAGTCAGTAGGTGGGAAAATTCAAATCTATTCACAGGGCTTCTCAAACTCCAAGCTTATGAACAATCTTCCTTATCACAAGGAATTCCCTCTCTCCTTCCCTTCTTCCTTCCCTCACTCCCTCACATTCTAAACAGTGTTTCATGGTTTCTGACCACTCAGTGTTCAAAAGAGATTGTTTCTGTCTAGGGCTTATGTCCTTTGGACTTTTTATATTACTTTTAAGTATGTTCCAAAATATATATCTTTTAGTCTGCCATTTTATTCTATGTTTTTTGCCATTGAGACAATATAACAATATGTGGAAGCAGCTAATGCTTTACTGAAATTATTTACATTTTTATGCCAAAATAATCCAATATTATTGAATAAAGACAAAATGTCACCTGCTATACATTATTATTAGGATACATGATGGGTTCAGGAAGGAGTCTAGGCAGGTGGTATAACCAGGGTTTTGAAATACAGTCATTCCTTGTAAGGATGGTTTAATATATGTAAATCAATAAACATGATTCATCATATCAACAGACTCAAAAAGAAAAATTATATGATCCTCTCAATAGATGCAGAAAAGGCATTTAACAAAATACTACATCCTTTCATAAACATCCTTTCCAGAAAACAGGAATGGAAGGGACATGTCTCAATTTGATAAAGGCTATATATGACAAGCCTAAAGCAAGCATCATTCTAAATAGGGGAAAAACTTGAAGCATCATAACTTAGATCAGGAAAGAGACGAGGTTGTCCATTATTATTCATACACCAGGCAAACACAGCCTGAATGCCTGTGCACTGGACACATACGACCTGACTGCTGGTGTGCTAGGCATGCATATGCTTGACATTACTGTGAGTGTGCAGGGAATTTCTGGCTCATAGAGGAACTGAGATTCCATGTATTTGACTCCATCCTGAGCTGGATGGGTGGCTCTGTAGGTGAAAGAAAATTGGTTGAATGAAAAAAAAAAAACAGCGTTAAGAACAAAGAGATTAGGATTATTCATGATAATTATGGTGCTCTTTAGTATAAATGTGAAATCATTGTTTCATTTATTTGTTTTTTAAAAATTAACTTTAAAAAATATTCTACTTTGAAAAAATTAGTTCCTTCCTTGGTCTTTGAATTTCCTACATGTACATAACAGATTTTAATCATTTTAAATATAGTAGGAATATTTTTCCAAGATATTAAATGTATATGAACTTTATACATATTCATATAGTTTTCTTATGTGCAAGTGTAAAGTTAATATAGTAAAACTTTTCAAGTTTTTAAAATTTAACAGTATGCACTATCTTCCCAATAAATATATGAATGCTGCTTTATTGTTTTCTAGCCATATACGAGGATATATATCAATGTAACTAAACCTATATGATATGAATGGAAGTTGAAAATTCATAGATATTCCTATTGTAATAAATGGTATGTATATAAATGAAAAAATGAAGATTATGGCTTAAACTTCCAGTCCTGCTATTAATTTCGTATATGATATATTATTTTTATCTTTTATCATTTTCATGGGGGATATTAGTGTGTATGAGTGTTTGCATGTGTGTGTGTAGATGTATATGTATCTGCAAATGTATTATCATATGTGCATGCAGGTGCGTGAGCATAGTATGTACATGCATGTAGTGGTCCGAAGTTAATCTAAGGAACCATTCAAGACTACTCTTTCCCCTTATTCTTTTGAGGCTAGGTCTCAAATTAAACAGATCTTACCTTTAGGATTGATATATTTAGCTATCATCCTCTGGGCATTTTAGGCTCTTCCTTCTAAGTCTGGAATTCTGGGTAGGCCACCAAATCCACCTTGCATTTTATGTGGGATCTAGGAATATGAACTCTGGTCCTTTTTCTTGTCCATCAAGTGTTTTAACCCTGAGCAATCTTCTCAGCCTATGGTAGAGCTACAATCTCCTTATCTACACAATGAGAATATTTTACATAAAAATGTATGAGATTGCTTCACATTTTTATCAATTTAACCCTCACAATGCTTGTGAGAAAATATATTACTTCCATTGTACAGACACACAGTATCTGGTGATCAGAGGGAAATGGGCCAGTCTCAGAACACATGTAAGTTGATTTGACATGGAAAGGGGCTGCAAATGTTCTGACTGTGAGTCTTTTCTCCTGCAGATTGTCCATTGATTCTGAAGTCTTGTTTTTACCGAATTCTATAATACAGAAAATGGTTTCAAGGAAGTTCATTTAATTAAAAAAGATTTAAATTCCGTTGAGATATTCTAATATTAATTGCGGGCTTTCTACTTCCATTTCAAGTTTATATTTTTTGTAAATATGGTCATTATTGTGCATATACATGTGTGTGCAGACAAGTGTGCACATATATGCCTACAGAGGCTGCAGGTCAAAATTGGGTGTCTCTCGTAGCTTTTGGTTCATGCCATCCACCCTATCCTTAAAAGAATGTAAAGAATGATTATACCAAAAGCATACTAGGTTTTCATGTCTTTTTTTTGGACAGATATCCAAATTTATCTGAGACCTCAAATGAAATATTACAAGTAAATGAATGTTAATTCTCCTCCTTCCCCTCTGTACTCTTCTCTCACTCCTGTTTCTTCATATAGTTATCTGGAAAATTTCAGACTAGTTTCTCTAGTGACTCTCCTGCTGTTGAGATGAACACATGACCAAACAATTTAGGCTTACAGTTTTGAGAGTGTATACCAATATCATGTGCCAAAGGAGCTGGCCTTACCGTATCCACGGGAACTACTAAGAAAGAGGTATTGTTTGTCATTTGTCAATCTAACAAAATTCAGAACAAGTTCTCTCCATTTTATTCATCTGCCTAGGAAATGGTCCCACCCATTGTGACCTGGGTCTTGCCACATCAATTAAATAATCTCCCTTAGGCTTGTCCAGAGTTTGCCTTAACCTGACCACATGGAATCTCATGAATCTGTACAACAGGTTTGTGAGCAGGGCCTCTATCGTCCCTTGTCCTCCAAACCCAGTAGAGTTCAGTAACAAAAACTTCAAAAGTTTCCATAAATATGTGCAAAGTTGAATTGAAGGGAAAACTTACAGGTAACCAATTGTGCAAAAAATTCTCTTTTCTCATAATAGTTGAATAATTGCCATTACCAACACGGCATTAACATCACCAAGAAGACAACAAAATAATATTAGAAATTCAGAATGAATTACTTATAATGCAACTTTAATTTTGAAGTATATATAAAGTGCTCCCAGACCTGCAGAACAATGTAAATACCAGTTTTAGTCACATGTGATAAAAAGATGCACCTTATAAAATATGAAGTGAGCACTTTGTGCTTGTTTGTGACAGTGATTCACTGTTTTTTAGACTGGTCTAGAACTCCTAGGTTTATGGTTCTTTGTGGTCCTCTGGAGTCTGCTTCCCAAGTTGCGGGGACTGTAAATGTGCTACCCTCTACCTTAATGAAGATGTCTTCTATTGTTTCTGACCAAACTTCAGGGCTCCAGTCTAAACCTGCCCACTAAGTAGCCTATCTTAGGTCATTTGTCTGAGGAAACTTCAGCACACTGTAAAATACCTAATTTACCATAGTAAATAGTCACCACTATCCTCCCAGCTCAAAGGGCATGCTCACACTGCTGAGGAGGACAGGTTCGTGCACAGAACATGGTAATGCTGGCTTTGAATGGCTTCATCAACTCCCATCTAACCATCTTTCAGTGAGTTGAGACAGAGGGCAGCTATAGGTGACCTGTTTGCCTGGTTCCTTAGCTTGGACAGGATGAGGCAGGATTTCTTCCTTTGTCTCCCTCCAGTTCCGTTCTCCTCACTGCATTCATTGAGGACAAAGACCAGGTTTCAGGCAATGGAAGATCCCATACAGTGGAAAGTTTCATAGAGTAAAAGGGAGTCCTGTAAGTTGGAGAAGAAATCCAAAGTGCAATGAAAAGAAAGTATTGTCGCAATAAGATGTTTATCAAAGAAGAGCTTGATTTACTTTATTTTATTAGTTTATTTGGAAGAGGGGAAGGTGAGCATGTATCTCAAATCAAAGGACAACTTTCTAAAGTCATTTTTCTCCTTCTACCATATGGACTCTGGGGATAGAACTCATGTTTCCAGGTTTGCACACAGCTGAGCCCCAACATTTGATTCTGAGGAAACTTTTCATCCTAACAATGAGAACAGATTATCATGAGACCACGGTCATAACTATGCCCGGACCACCAAAACATGTAGAGCACAGCCAAGAGCAGCCAAGATCCAACTCATTTTGGTTCAAGTGTACAGATATGTGAGTTCACAGACACCAGCACACACCAGATTTCACAGCAAACACACATTCATTCATTGCAGATGAGAACTAAAGTGTCCTGTAAAAATGACAGAAAGGGCCAGGCAAGGTGCCACATTTGTGATCACAGTTCATGGGAGGCCAAGACATGAAGAAGGCAAATGCTGCACAGTGCAAAGCTAATATTAACTACCTAGGGAACTTGAATCCAGTCTAGAATACATACAGATCCTGTCTTTAGAAAAATGAAAAATGTAAAAAGCAAAGAAATTAATCTTTCTGTTTGAAAGGTTTCTGTCTCAAACAGAAGATAAGTTTTAAAATGAACCAAGTGATCATTAATAAGTACATAGTAGCTAATTTAAATTTCTACAGTCAATGTAAAATGCAGTTTATTTTATAGCATGTTAAGTGAGCCTGTAAAGCTAAGGACATCCAAAGTTTCAGTGAGGAAGTAAAGAATGGCCAGCTTCGAGAATACCTTCTGGTTGTTCTCTGGTAACTGCCAAGTTATTTAATTTCTGCATGAATGGCTACATCTAACTGATCCTTTATCTGAAATTTTGTCTGGCAGAGGATTGTGTGTACCAAATAATAAAAACTTTTTTTTATTTCAATAATGCTTACATTTATTTAACATTAGTATTATTTTCATTCTTTTATGCATTTATTTATTTTTTTACTTTTTTATAGATTTTATTTTATTTTATTTTATTTTTATTTCCACTCATACAAACTTAACAGGTACACCTGTCCCCCTTCCTACAACCCCCTATCCACTTGTGCCCACCTCTCCACCCCCTTCCCTCCCCATCCCCCAATGCCTCCCCCTCCCATCCCCGGAGCATCCTTTAATGTGCATGCCAAACTCTCCTCTGGGTCCTCCTCTCTGATGAGATGCAAGGACCCAGTGGCATTTCCCAGATCCCTTTCCTGTGTTCCTGTTAAGCATAGGAACACTACTGAGGCTGTCAATCCCTTGCTTTCCAGGATCCTAGTGCCTTTAGCAAATGCTAGACTTTGTGAGGTCAATAGTGTGTTGGACATTGCGCAGGGCATTTGCATTCATCTAATTCTACACAGGAAGCATACACGCACGCACGCACGCACGCACGCACACACAAACACACACACACACACACACACAGTACCCAAGCCAGTAAAACGCAAGACAGTGAGAATGAACTGTATCTCTTACATGTACTGTTCCCAAGCCAGTGGTTACTTTTGTTACTTTGTTTAGATGTTTAATAAAATCTGGTATTATATTCAGTAACTAAAGAGAATTCTTTTCCCAAAGTTCACTGAGTTAAACATCTGGATCATAGATACCATTTTTGTAAAATCAGTCACACATCTAAAATAAATACTTGGTTTTACAAGACACCTAGTTGTCACTTTCTGTGTTTTGTTTATGTGTCCATGGTCATTTTCTGCCCTTGTGCAAAGAAGACAAGGTAGCAGTGGCTTGGATTCTTCTCAGTTCAGGCGTTCCTGAGGGCCTGTCTTGAGTTTCCCCAAGTTAAAGAACAATAGACATTCAGTCATTCAGGTGGTTACAATGAAGGCAGATGCAGAGAGAAAATGGGACACTGGAATGAATCTCTTTCCTACTTCTCAGTTTGGAGCATGGCTTGTGAGGACAGTGCTCTCAGAAAGTTACAGAAATAATCTAAATAAAACCTATTTAAGTATAAAACCACTTGATTTATTAATGATACCAGCAGAACTTTATCATATATTACTGTACATTCAAGGATATGCATTTTTGTGCTTATCTTGCATTACCAGTGCATTAAGAACTTTCTAAATGCCTTGCCCACACTAAAAAGTGTATTCGCTCTGAGCCTGTGCCCTTGGACAAGCGGCTTTGTATTTTGCACCATACACCTGTTATAAAAAGAAGGGGAAAAAAATGGCCTTGCCTATTCACCTAGAAGCCAGACATGGGTCAATGAAGACTAAAAGCAAATGAATATAATATTCCAAAATAGTAAGATTTTAGGATTATGATGTTCAGGGTTCATTTACTTTTCTCCAAAAATTTCTATTAGAAAACTAGAATAGAGAATGAGAGAATTTTCTGGAGTTAGAGAAAAGCCGATCAACACCCTGCTGATTATAATAATGAACTCTGAAGTAACCCAATATCCTGTACCCAGAGAAGTGCACATTGATGAGATGGACATTATGCATAAAAACAAAAGCTAGTCCTCCTGAATACACCTGGCCCATTATTCATAAGAAACTGTGGTCACCTTAGTAGTCCTGCCTCTGGTTTTTAAGCATCTCAAAATTAAGAAGAAGAAGAAAAAAGAGCAACCCAGCAATTTTGAGCATAGAATCAGGTCACAGAAACCTGGGCCCCCTTGAGCCCAATTCCAAGTTAACCGATTTGATTTACAACAATGAAAGGCGCTTCTGCTGCTCTTGAGTTACAACCCAGGGCTTTGTAGACGGCTGCACAGCGGAAAGCAGGGGCAGGTGACAGAGGGGAACAAAGCACTGGTGTGGAGCACAGGCAGTCTTGCCGGAAGAGGAGATTTTATCAGCTTATTTAATTAAAAGGTGGCAGGACAGGTAAGAAAATGGAGACTCGTCCAATAGACTAGCTAAGGAAACCCAAATCTGAGAGGCTGAATTCAGTAATATTCAGTTCAGATTTCCTTGGATAATTACCAGTTGGATCATGGTCTTCAGCTATAAGAAAAGACTACATGACCTTTATAAAATGTCTAGGTAGGTATAATCTTGGAAATTTTGTGCCATGTATATAATAAATTAGAGCAGGACACGTATGACAAAAGAAACTTTACCCAAATGTAGTAAAAGAAAAAACATTAAAAATTCACAGCACTCTTCATTCTGTCTTGAAATTATGACTTGTAGAAATGTTTTGGGTCATTTTCTTTTTCTTAGAGTAATGTCCAAGAGTCTGCCCTGTGTACCTTCCTGCACACAGATGCAGTGAGTAACAGTCCCAAGGATTTGGCATCTGAGGTCTTCTACCTTCCCTGCAAAGAAATGCTGAGTTTCTGTAGTTCTCTTCTTAAATAGGTATTTATAAATGCTATGATTATTTTATGAAGGGAAAAACAAATTTGTCAAAGAAACAGACATCACCGATATGATTTATAACCCCAGTGGCATATAGTTATCTAGTCAAAATAATTTAGTTACTTATCTGCACGAAACAAGAATCCTCATTGCTTCTTTCCCTTTGCAAAGAAAATATTTTTTCATGTTATAACCTTTATTAACAATTTCATCACTTGATGGAGAAGAGCCTAGATAATTAAATGGATTTGCCACAGAGGCCTGAACTCTGCTAGAGCAGACCATCCAGAGGAAAACATGGGACCCATAGAAGCAGACAGACAGGAAGGTGGGAAAGAGTGGAATAGATTAATGAAGGGAGGGGAGAGAAGGAGGGAAGGAGGGGAGTAGGGATAATCAGTCAATATGCTTGTAAAGCTAGGAATAAATAAATAAATATAAAAACATCGTGCCCAAAATTCCAGCCAAAATATAAAATTTGACTCTCCTTACTCAATTGTAAAGTAGGAACTAATAATCCCTCCTGTGATTATCTACCAAGGTTTTTGTATGTTTCATTTGGGAAAAAAAAAGAAAAATGTCTAATTTTACTTTGAAAATTGTAATCCAGTATCCAAGGAAGAGTAAAATCATAAAATTACATGTTTTAGTTCTAACTGGCTTGATTCCTAAAACGGTCAAGTTGGCATTGTCTATGTCTCTGCAGCACGCTTGTGTCAGCTCACTCAAGCCACAGGCCTTAGGCCTTCTATCCTTGTATAATCCAGGCATAAATTTCAAATGCAAGGCCAATATATTTGAATTTCACAATTTGTGAGAAAATAACACAGAACAAAGCAAATTAGTCTTCTAGAACTTAGGAAAAATTTTGAATTAATTTGATATCAAATTTGAGTTCAGTAAAACACATCAGAATGCATGCAGCCGTGTCACCTGCACTTCGAACAAGACACTGATTTTATCAGCCTAAAACTCCTCTGCTTTCTCAAGAGGTCTCCACAAGTGTCAAAATACAACTTGCTTCAAAACAATCAATTTCCAGAATTATTTCACAATAATAAGCAACCATTTAATGCCATGCTGTTGAATTCCCAATTCTCCTGAGGAGCTGCAGAACAGGTCTTTCTATCTTACTCAGCTTGCGAAACACCAACCTCTGCCCTTTTACCTAGTGATCGCTTTTGGTGCATTTCAGATTTTAACTGTGCTACTTTAGACATGTATGTGTGCTTGGCTTACTTCTCTGGGCTACATATTCTGAATATTCTGGCACTGATGAAAAATCTATGCTTCACTTTCCTTAACATCCTGCTGGACTGTTGCCCAAATGACGATGCCTCTCTTCCATGAGAATCCCCACGCTCTGTCTTCTTGGCCACGAGGCATAGTCCAGCTTTCTGTGTGCTCACTGTGGCTCAGCTGTATTGCTATTTCAGGACTCAGGGCTGGGTAACAAATGATGTCAGCCTTTTTTCTGAGTTTTGGGTCATTTTGAAATGCCTTGTTCCTTTTGTTATGAGACTGACTTCCTATAAAGTTTTATGTGTTCTCAATGATGTAATTTATAAGTTTCTTTGTACACACAACACATATACACACAGAACTACACACAGACATGGATACACATAAACATATACATATGTACACACAAGTATACATATATGTACACACACACACACACACACACACACACACACACATGCTCCTCAGAAACTCCTGGAGAATTGATCATGGATCTAGAATTGATATTTGGGGCCTTCTGGAAATAAAGTCATGATGCAAGTGTTCATCATGAGCTGAAAATGTAAGCATGAGACCAAGGCCAAGAAGTACTGCAGGACACGAGTTAGTGGAGTTGAAAGGTAACCCAGATGTTCATGCCGTCCACCAGATTTACACCAGTGATTCTCTGTCACTTTGTATCAGCTGAAGAATAAAGCAAAGATCCCAATCGTAGTTTAATAATATAGCTGCAATACAGCCACCTGTTGATGTTAAGATCGAGAAGTGGGGGGAATCTAACTAACAAGCAGAGATGGGAGGGTGTGGCCTTCCTCATCTGTGCCATGTAGAGAGGGAAGTAGACAGATTCAGGATTATAAACAGGTTACTTTGCACTGGTCAACACAGGGGGCCATCCACCTGGTCAGACACCAGGATGAGTGAACTGGAGAGAGAAGCATGGGGGTAGACTCACAGGGACAGGGCTGGAGGGGACAGAATTGTGTGACCTATTGCACTGAGGGACAGCATTTATGAAGAGCTGCTAAGCACCAGGTGCAAGGACCCAGCAAGTGTCACCTGTTGCCCTTTCTCAGTGGACTTCTGGGGTTAAGCAAAACAGTCCTGTGTATGAAGTGACAAAGAGACAGACAAATGGAGAGGACCCTCACTTCTTAGTGAGACCTACTTTAAAAGCACCTAAGGATAGTGAGGCATCTGAACATCACATCTGCAGTTCTTGGTCCATCAGTTGTTCATGGGCAGAGGAATGCTTTCTTATTCCAAAGCTGACTTTTTCTTTCCCGCCCCCAGAGCTTGAACAGGATCATCTTCTGAAACTCGCAGAATGCCTGACACATAAACATCAAGTCTTATGCAGCATTTTACAATCAGGAAATCCCTTCATGCTCGCAGGGAAGGAGCTATGGAACTGGGCTCATGACCATTAATCTGTTATCTGTATCACACACCGTATCATAGAAGCAGTGCGATTCATAGCATCATAAACAAACATTCTTCAGGTTGTTTTTTAGCTGATGGGGTGCATGTGGAGTACCAGGGATGGACCTCAGGGTCTTACCCATGCTAACTATATGCTCCATCACTGAGCTGCGTGTCTAGCTGGGGAACATATTCTCTAGACAGCTGAAATATCTCCCCAGGGGGAAAGCTTAAACAGTGGGGAGCTCTGCTTCGCATGCCTTCAACCACACAGCTCTGTGTTGCCTATCCGGAAGGCAGGAGGTAGCAGCATCACTCTCAGGATCCTCTAGGCTTTTCTGTGCACCTCTCTTCAACCTTGTGACTCCAAGGTATACAAAGTGTGCAAGTCCAGCTGCCAAGGAGGGTGTCTGTGGGGCATTTTTGATTCATGCTCACCATCTGAAAGGCAAGAAGCAACATCTCTATTGAGGCAGTTGGTATCAGCAGTACCAGGTAGGGGTGTTTGTTTTCAGGAAAGAAATAGATGAATGTACACAGCACAATTAACTCTCATGGGCATGGTCACACAAACACATGCACGCCACTATGTACATGTGTAAGGGAAACAAAAAGCCTGGGCGCTCAGATAAAGTTTTCTAGTGGAAGCTGGAGTTGGCTGTGCTAGCTTCCTTTTCTCAGAGTCCTCTCAGAGGCCCACAAGAGTTCTGGTGGGGGGGGACGACTCTGCTATTCCCAATACAAACATCACACATGACTACGCAGTAATTATGCTGCTACATGAGTGTGATAGTTAACTTAATTATAAGCTTGCCAGGATCTAGAATCACTTAGGTGACAAACTTCTAGACATGGCTTAGAGGGAGTTTCTAGATTAGGTCAATTGAAATAGGAAGATTCATCCAAAAATTGGACAGCATCATTCTGTGACTTGGGTCCTACACTACATATAAACAAGAAGGTGAGCTGGGCAGGCCCACTTCTTTAATGCATTTGCAATACGACCAACTGTCCTTTGCTTCTGCTACAGGACTTCTCCAATATGATGAACCCAGCCCTAGAATTGTGAACCAAAAATCTTCTTTCCTAATTTGTTTCTATCAGAATATTTTGTCCCAGCATTGATAAAAGTAGCCAATGCATTGGGGCATTATGAAAACTGACCATTAACCTTACAAAATAATTTACTATAACAACAGACAGTAAGAATATTCGAATAATTACTAGCCATCACAATGCTAGAAATAATACAATGTCTCACAGAGTGACTTATCAACTTCAGCAAGTATGTAGGGTGTACTAATATTACCCCATTGTGAGAGGCACTAATGATTTAAGAAAATAATTTATTGATAGAAAACAAGACAGAAATTAGCTCTCTCACATGTTAACATGTACTTGAAAAGCACTTTGACCAAATTTTGTCCATGCTAATTTAAATTGTTTTTATTTTGGCTTGTTTTTTGTTTGTTCACTTATTTTGTATTAATAAATTTTGCTCTTTGACAGTTTCTATAATGCAGGTAATCATTTACACCCTGACCTTTTATCTCCCTCTCACACTTGCCAGTCTTTCTTAGTCCCCACAGATCCTTAAGCTCTCTTTCCAATATTCATGATTTCACTTTTGGGTCCCACTGAATACGACCAGGGCTGCTTGTGTGACTAAAGGTTTGGAATTATCCACTGCAACTTGATGGGTTTGACTTATCCACTAGAGCCTGAAGGGCTCTCTAATGTGTACACAGATGGATATCATGCCAACCTTCCTCCTGGAGCTTACTTGCCAATAGTTCAGCAGTTAGTGGTGGACACCCCGGGTTCTGCCCATCTGTACCTGTTCACTGGCCAGGCCGGTCTCCTAGCAGTCCTGGCAGTAACATAGCTGCTCTGTATTCGTGATTGCTATGGCTGTGTCTTGCTCCGAAGATGGTATTTGCAGCACTTTTCCCTGTCTTTTGGCTCTTATGTTCTTTCTGACCTCTCTTCTGTGGTGACCCCTGAGCCTTGAGAATGTCTTCTTTTTATAATCCATGGTCTTATATAGTGCTGGCTGGCATTATACCCGCTTTGTAGCTGAAGCTGGTCTTGAACTTAGGATCCTCCTGCCTCTACCTCCTGAATGCCGGAACTACAGGTGCTCACCACAGTGCCCAGCAAAGAGTTTCATTTTCTCTGCTTTTTCTTGCCTCTTTAGTACTTTCATAAGAACTTTTACAATGAGAATAGCATGCTAAAAATATTAAGGAACGTACAGATAGATATCAGAAAGGCACGCTGTTAGGAGGCCAGGTATCAACTTGTGTCCTCAATATTTTTCTTTGTTTTCTTTTAAGGCCAATAGACACATCTGAAGGAGACATAGCAGATATCTCATTCCACCAAAAGACAGATGGAACCATCAAGTATCTCCAAACTTAAGAACTGTGAAGTCACCAGTTGTTAGTCGAGTCTGCTTCCAAAGACAATTGTAAAGTTGAGCTCACACTGAAAGCCCACAAATAAATAAGAATCCATCAACATTGAAACACAAATGTCACAAGAAACAGAAGTACTGAATCATTAAAGTTTGTAATTTCAGGGGAGGAAAATGATGTTTTCAGACTTTCTTGGCTATGTTTACTGTATGTTTGCCAGAATGTGCCATTGATTTGTCTATGCTTTTTTTGTGCTAAAGCCAGATTATGGTTACTCATGTGCATATATAAATGACTGACTGACAGATGTAACAAATCTTCCCATCAAATGCAAAGGAAGAAGTCTGGGAGACAGTACTCCATTACTGCAGTGATTTCCTGTGACCCTGGAGAACTTGACTCTCCGCTGGCTTTAGCGTCTGTGCCCTAATTCAGAATCTGGACTTACACAGAAGCTTCTTTGCCTGGCTTTTTGTCAGACTGGCAGACAGGCGATCATTGACGAATGATGAATTGGAGGAGCTGGGAAAGTAGCTCCTCCCAGGAAGCGGACTTTCTTCAGGTCTGAGCAGTGCTGGCCTCCTTGTGGGCAGCTGAGTCCAGGTGAAGCAAGGCAGCCTGTGAAAGGCACATCTGCAGCTCTGGCTCTGTCCCCCAGGTGTCACTAGAGGCTGTCCCCAGGCTCAGAGATGTGTCTTGGAGGGACGGACAGGCAATGAAGGACTTGAGCATGTGTCTCCAGACAGATGCTGGCTAACCCACCCTCTGGCTCCAAGTTTCCGATAATATGTTAATTAGTATTTGACTAAGAATCTTATTCAACTAAGAAACCAAATTGACAATGAACTCCTTTCATTGTCTTATGTTTTTATTCCCAGGCAAATGCTATCTAAAGATGAGTTCATCTCACAGGAAATACAGTCTTTGTGCCAGTCTGGTAAGGTCAAGTCTCATCATAGTGAGTTTCTGACTGCAGCAGCCCTGCCTTTTTTATTTATTTATTTTTTAATTTAGTTTTTCTTAGTTTTATAAGTATATTGAAAGCTTATTCCTACTTCCCTGCATCTCCCCTCTCTCCCATTCTCCTCCCTTCCCTTCATGAATTTATCCCATTCCGTCCCACCTTTTTATCAAGCCACTTCTATGGACCGCAGAGTTCCTTCTGTCCTATCTACTCTTGTGGGGGTTCAAGCCTCTGTGGCATACCAAGTGCCCCCCCCCGGCACTGATAGGGGCATTTCCCTTCACTCATCCAGTCCTAGTTCTGGAGGCAATTACCTCTCCTGAGATCCTGGCTACCTGGAGGCTATGGGAGTCTATGGGGACATGTTGGTATGCCAGTCTTTTATGCAAGTCTGGTAGGGATAGGAACTCATTGCAGTGAGTTCCTGGATGCAGCGGCTCTTCTTGAATAGTATGTCTTGTCCAACAATGGACCTTCCCATCTTTAGGTTATTACAGTCTTACCACTTCCCTCTTCTGCAAGATTCCCTCAGCTTTTAGGATGGGGAGAGATTATGTTGGTTTGATTCTGGGTGAGCATTGCAGGGTTGTGGTTACTTCTGCATACTGGCTAACTGTTGAGAGCTTCACTGTTCTTCCACTACCCTAGGCTGCTTCCTCTCAGAATGTTGAGATCTTCTACCTCTGTTGTAGAAGACTTCTAGGCTGAGTGCTCTTCCAATCTATGATATATTAACAGATATTTACAGAGCAGTTTGGTGTACTGTCTTCCTACCTGTAGGTTTAAAGACTATTTGTCCATAATGATCTATTTCCTTTCTTTTATAGGTTCTTGTTACAGTTAACAGTGACAGGAATGTGTTTCATTCTGATAAACAGGTCTTGAGTTCAGTCAAAAAGCTGTTGGTTGTCTTGATATTCATGTCACTATTACACTGGTGGTCGGTCACCTGTTGCCATAGTGATTTTTATTACAACTTGCAGATCTCATAAGTTAATGAGGCCTATTATTATTTTTCTCCTCCTGAAGCTTCTTCAGTATTTCTTGATATTGTGGAAGCTATCCAGCAGGGAGGAATCTCTCAGACCAATTCCAGTTGATGTATTTTGCCCATGTTATGAACCACGTGTGTTACATCTTTAGTATAAGAGTCTAACTGTTAGTTTTTTTGAGGGCAACCAAGAGCAATGGCAAAAGCCTTTAATGTTTGGGAGCCTTTGAGATGTCTCTGACCAACATTTTTTATCAGGAAGTGTTACATTCCTGTTACTTCTAGTATAGTTTTAATTGTCGCTGAATTCTAAGTGGACCAATTCATGGCTTGTTTTGTTTTGCTTTGTTTTGCCTTGTTTTTTTTTCTCTCTCTCTCTCTGTTTCTCTGCATGGGGACTGCTTACTCTTGTTCTTTTTTTTAAAAGAAGAATACATATTTTTGAAATATGTCTTCAAGATTTTCTAGATTTCCTTTGCATTGTTAGTAGAAATAAACATACTAGTGTCCTATATAGCCAATGATCAGTTATGAAATGATAAGAAACCTATAAGGCCATGCTAAGTTCTGGTGAACAACAGCCACCCACGGGTTTGGAATTGCATACAGTGTATCTAGCAACGAGCACATGGAGGACCCCACCAGGCTCTTCCCATAGTGCTGGTGAGATGGCTCAGTGGGTAAAAATTTCTGCTTGCAACCTGGAAATCTGAGTTGTTTGATTCAGAGAGAGACAGACAGACAGAAGACAGACAGACAAATAGACAGAGAGAGATCAGGCACACAGGTGCTGTCATAGTTAGGCACAGGTGTCAACTTGATTATTGAGGGTTTATGCACTGGACACATTTGTAGAGAATTAGTGGTTGAGTTAGGCCCAGAGCAGACCTGCAGGAGATGTCACCCATGATGGGTGGGATTAGGCCCTGGAATAAAATACAGACAGCTGGTTGAGAGAAAGTCAGCATCCTTCTGTTCACTTGGCCAGACATGCTGGTCTGGCAAGTAAGGATTGTCCACTCTCAGGGTTTCTTTAAAACCCTGTAGCAGAAGACACGGAGGTGGAAAGCCTCCCATGTTCCTGGATTCAACTTGTAAAATGACCATCTACCAAAGCGATATACAAATTCATGCTATACTAATGAAAATCCCAATTCTTTAAAAAAGTTGACCAATAATCTCAAATTCATAGGCGGCACAACGCCCAGGATAGTACTGAGTACAAAACACTGCTGGAGGTATTACCATACCAAACCTTAGTCTATATTACAAATCCATAGTTATAAAAACTGCCTGGTACTGGCTCCAAAATAGACACACAGATCAATGGATAAGAGTTGAAGACCCAGATATAAGCCCACAAAAATACAGCCATTTGGTCTTTGACAAAGGGGCACAAAAAATCCAATGGAAAAAGAACAGCATCTTTAACAAATGGTGCTGGCAAAACTGGATCTCCACATGCAGAAGATTAAAGCTGGACCCGTACTTGTCACCATGTACAAGACTTAATTCCAAATGGATCGAGGACCTTGATATCAGGACAGAGACTATAAAAACCATAGTTGAAAGGATAGGGAACTCCCTCGAGCTGATTGGGCTAGGCCAACAGTTCCTAAACTGACATCCAATGGCACAGTCACTGCTACCAACTCTCAACAGTTGGGATCTTGTGAAATTAAAGAGCTTCTGTTCAGATAAAGAGATTGTCACACGAGCTCAAAGGCAACCCACAGAATGGGAGAAAATCTTCACTAACCACATATCTGACAGAGCTCTATTGTCCAGAGTGCACAAAGAACTTAGAAAACTAAACTCCAAGGAAAACAATGGCCCAATTAAAAAATGGGCCCTGGAACTTAAAGAAACTTTACCAGGGATAAAATTAAAATGTCTAACAAATATCTTGGGGAAATATCTTATCAGCCTCATGTTAATTTGTTGGATAAAGCATCACCATTTTAGAATTCTCCACATTTTGCAGTTATAACACTGCTAAAATATAGAAGACATCCACAAGAAATAAATACCCAAACAGCATTCGGGCCTAGAATGAATGCCACAGTGTCGGGAAAGTTTAGCAGTGTCTTCCACTGTCTCCAGAGCTTAGGAACGTGAGCTGACACACACTATCACTATGGACTATGTCACTGTTCAGCTGCTGTACTTAAACTAGGAGGAGACACCCAGTTACATTCCCAGTCCTGCTGCAAGGCGCACAGTCTGACAGATGATAACCAGGCAACTCACTTAAGAAATACCAGGAAATGCAGTGACTGAGGGCATGACTCTGGGACTCAATGAGCACTGCATTTGTTTTCTTCTTCTGTCACCAAACAGCAGGTTTCTTGGAACAGCTGTTTCACCTCCACACAATCTGCTCACTTTAAGCACAAGAATATAGCACTATCCATTGAACTCTAACTGTGTAAACAACACATATCCTGTGAACTTTTACCTACATTGACAACTCTACTTTCCATGTGACCCTTTTCACAATAGCAGAATACAAAAAAAGGACCTTGCACCTGAGGATTTGCCAACTATGGACAAAACTTACACAACAGGATTCAGTTGAGTAAGTTATTACCGGTAACTGTAATTTTTAAATTGATCTCTCTCAGCAGTGCTAGGGAGTGAAGAAATGAGCCCTACCCTGTTAGATAGCCTGGATTCTGCCCCCAAAGTCACATTCAAGGGACCCTCTAGAAATGCCATTTGCTCACAGTCAGTGCTAAATGCATGGGTCCTATTAATCCAGAGCTGGGAGGATTTGTAACACTGAATGACTAGGGAAGGATAAGGGCACAGTCTCTTCCTGCCACTACTCTTACAGCTACACCCTCTTAGAAAGAAACGCACTCTAAAAAGATGAAACTATAATGTTCCAACAAATATGAGGTTTGATCAGATATATCTGTCTGAGAATGCTAAAATTCTGGAATAAAATTCAAGTGTTTTGCATATAGAGAAGTAGTGGATCAAACATCTAATAAGCAGACTGAAATCTAGAACTTTCTGACTATGGGAAAGATCAGAGTTAAATACAAATAATCTAAGGAAACTCAACATTATTGGAGAGTGTGAAAGATGGTAGACAAAGTATCTAATTGCTTATTGGAATTTCATAGTAATAACACTAAAGATGGCAGTGAGAAATCTCAAGTCAGCAGTAATCAGAGGAGCTGGGAGGAGACCTCCCATGCTGTGAGGATAAAGAATAAGTAGGTGAAGATGATGGATATAAGAAATTACAAAAAATGGAATTTAAGAACAATCCTCTATGTAAGTAGGTTAAGGATATGAGCCCTAAATCGAAAAATCAGTAATATACACATGACAGTAAAATCTGCGAAAAGATAAATAAATAAAAAGAATATTTAAAAAGTTTGGATTAAGATGTAAACGAACTAATCTGATGAACTGTGATACAAACATAGACACTTTTAAGTTAGTAATAAAAAGTGATTATTAGTCATTAGAAAGCATGTCTTTATAAATGACAGGAAAAGCTGAAATGAGACAAGAAAATTAACATTGAAGGAAGCATAAAATATTATTATTTGAAGAAAAAATTAAAATGGCAAAATATAAAATGAGCCAAATAGAATTAAAGATAAAATGAGAATTAGATGACTCAGTAGGTAGCACTTCCTGCATGCCAACCAGCCAACCTAAGTTGGATCTTTGAAACCCCCATGGGAAAGGAGAGAACAGCCCTCCAAAAAAGTTGCCTTCTCATGCACATTAAAGGATTCTCCGGGGATTGGGGGAGGGGAGGCACTGGGGGGTGGGGAGAGAGGGGTGAGGGGAGGGTGAGCAGAGGGGTTGGGGGGAGGAGGAAGGAGGGACCTTTTCATTGTAAAGGTCTTTTACCTCCTTGGTTAGGTTTATACCAAGGTATTTCATTTTTTTAGGGGCTATAGTAAATGGGATTATTTCTCTCAAGGCTTTTTCACTTCTTTCATTCTGGGCATACAGGAAGGCCTCTGATTTTTGCACATTTATTTTGTATCCTGCCACCCTGCTGAACTACTCAATTAGTTCCAAGAGCTTCCTGGTGGAGTTTTTGGGATCCCTCAGGTATAAGATCATGTCATCTGCAAATAGGGATAGCTTGACTTCTTCCTTGCCAATTTGATCCCTCTATGTTCCTTTCTTGTCTTATGGCTTCAGCTAAGACTTCAAGTACAATATTGAATAGAAGTGTTGAGAGTGGACAGCCTTGTCTAGTTCCTGATCGAAGTGGGAATGCTTCCAATTGTTCCCCATTGAGCATAATCCTTGCTGTGGGCTTGTTGTATACAGCTTTTATTATATTGATAAAGGTTCCTTTCATTCCTACAGTCTCTAGTGTTTTGATCATAAAAGGCTGTTGGATTTTGTCAAAGGCTCTTTCTGCATCTATCGAGAGTATCATGTGGTCTTGGACTTTGGACTGGTTTACATGATGAATTACATTTATTGATTTTCGTATGTTGAACCAATCTTGTGTGCTGGGGATGAAGCCTACTTGGTCCCCGTGAATGATCTTTTTGATATCTTAAAAAATGCTCCACTTCTTTAGCCATCAGGGAAATGCAAATCAAAACTTCCCTGAGATATCATCTCACCCCAGTCAGGATGGCAAAAATCCACAATACAAACAACGACAAATGCTGGAGAGGATGTGGAGAGAGGGGAACTCTCCTACATTGCTGGTGGGAATGCAGGCTCATACAGCCATTCTGGCGAGTCGTCTGGAGATTCTTAAAGAAATTAAAGATTGAAATGCCATATGACCCTGCTATCCCACTTTTGGGAATAACCCCCCATGCGGCAGAGGTTCGCCTTGATAGCACAAGCTCGACCATGTTCATAGCAGCACTGTTTACAATAGCAAAGTCATGGAATCAACCTAAATGTCCAACAGTTGACGAGTGGATAAGGAAACAGTGGTACATCTATACAATGGAGTACTACTCAGCCATCAAAAATGACGAATTACTGAAATTTGCTGGGAAATGGATGTCATTAGAAACAATTATATTAAGTGAAGTATCCCAAACCCAGAAAATTAAGCACTGTATGTACTCCCTAATAGGTGGCTCCTACTACCAAACTCACCCAGCCCACATTGAGACACTCAAAAGTAAACCTATGTAACACAGTAATTGCAAGAATTATGAACAAGAGAGATGGGGTAGGAGGGCCACACCAGAAACAAGGAGAGAGGGGACCATGTTACAGCAGAGAAAATAGGCCTCCATCAAGGTCTGCAAGTAAGTAATGAGAAACCTGGTTAAGTTCACAGACGTTCTTTCCTGATCTCACCAGAAGGGGAGGGCATATAGTCTAGCAGATAAAAAGTAATCATTTTGCAAATGGGTGATGGACCCCTCCCTCACTGAGGTTTCCTACTTTTATTACATCTACCCTTGAATGTACTATTGTAACAAGACTCCAGTTTAACAGCTTTTTGTCTCTGGCCAGGGGGTGACATACAGTGCCCAGCAGGATGGAGTGAAGGGCATTGCAGGAGCAGCAAAACTGCAAAAGAACATCAACAAACCACAATCCAGAACTTCAGGGACTCTATATCAATCACATAGAACTAGGCCAGCCTAATCTCTCCCCATCCTGGAGCTCAGGGACATTTGCGGAAGAGGGGGCGGTAAGATTGTAAGAGCAAAAGGATGGGAGGAACAACGATTTGCAAGATTCTCAACAATAGTTGGGGCCAAAGCAATCATAATGGGATTTTGCATGCCCTGCTCAATGTCCAGTGCACTGTTGCCCTCATAAAGTCTAGCATCTGTTAAGGGCACCGAGATCCCTGGAGACAAGGGATTGACAGCCATAGTAGTGCTCCTATGCTTAAAGGGAACAAGAGAAAGGGCTTATGGAAATGCCACTGGGTCCTTATATGTCATTGGATAGGAGGACCCAGTGGAGAGTCAGGCTTACACAATAAAGGACTCTCTGGGAATTGGGGGGGAGGCACTGGGGGATGGGGAGGGAGAGGAGGGGGAGGAAGGGATTCGGGGGGAGGAGGGGGAGAGGGAGGGAACTGGTAAAAAAATTTTAAAATGTATAATTACATTTTTAATAAAAAAAAGTCTTCAAAAAAAAAGATATTTCCCTAAAAAGGAGCTGCTGGAAGACAATTGTATGGTTCAGTACACGCTTATGTGACATGATTCAGTGAGAAGCAGACCCTTCAGGGAGCATAATCTTCAGGAAGAGAAAGCAACTTCTCCAAACAATAAGAGAATGTTGAAGACACGTGCAGAGAATCCTGACTGTGTCCAAAGGGAAGCAGGAAACAAAAAAGTGCTGATGAAGACAAACTCTGTGTGTGTGTGTGTGTGTGTGTGTGTGTGTGTGTGTGCTCATGCTTTGAGTGCCCATTATAGGTATGGATACACAGCACCATGCATGAGGTCAAAGGTGTCCTTAGGAACTTTTAATATTTTTTATTTGAGACAGATTTTTCTGGGCTCTGAGTCCGTTATAAGACTGACTACTATCTTCTGTCCTACTAGTTTGGCTTTGTCTGTCTTTGAACCGTATATTAATAGAGTCAAATTTACAGCACTTTTTTCTGTTCAGCATCTTTCAATCAAAATTGCTTGTCATTTCTGTATCTGTCACCTACAGTGACACATTCTACAAACATGCCTCACTAGTCAATGAGCCCTATAGGGCAGGGGACAGTTCAGACTTTGCTCTGGTTCTACCCTACACCAATTCCTCAGCAAGGTGTGTGTATAAAGTAGACCTACCAGCTTGCCATTTGGCTTGCTGGCCCTACCTGCATGGTTATGTTCGATCCATATGGAGAAAATAGGGAGGCCAGTCCTGGAATATTGAAACTAAAATGCCTGACTCCATGGAAACCACCTATTGTCCAGCTAGGAATGACAGAGATTTCCAGCACCATAGTAGTCCAGAGAGCCCTTGTGCCTTCTTGTCAAATGCCTCCTGTGGAGTGACTCACTCCCAGCATGCAAGGCCATTGAAAGCAGTCATTCAGGAACACTGGATGGTGCACCCCAGCTGAGGCTTCAGGCTTCCCCACAAGCACAGGATAGGTTTGCACTGGCAGAGATTTGGCTCCTTCCCCAAGAGCACTGAGCATATTCAGACTTTTGTCCATGAGCCTCTGTCCACAACACAAGTCGACTTCCCTCCAGTACCTCTGTCTTTACTGTCCAGTGCTGGTCATGGCCAAGAGTGCAAGGGAAGCACAGCCAACTCCAGAGTCCTTCATGCTTGACCCAGACGCCTCTCTGAGAAACCTAGTCTTCCTGCTACCTCGTCACTGTCTCCTCAGCATGATTCTCATGGTCATGACTGCGATGTTCTGAAGGTGTACAGGCTGACTCTCCCGACCCAGTTGCACTTTCTTTTTTTTCTTTTTTCTTTCATGTATGTATGCATGTGTGTGTGTGTGTTTGCATGTCAATGATACATGTGTGTGGGTACACATGTATGCACAGGTATATGCACAGAAATGCACTTGTGTGTGTGTGTGTGTGCCTGTTGAAGTTCAAGGTTGGTACTGGAATCATCCTCAATCATTCTTTCATCTTATTGTTGTGAACCTGGGTCTCCAATTAAACGCAGAGCACACCATCAGGGCTAATCTGCCTAGATAGCTTTCTAAGAGGAATTCCCAGACTCTGTCTTGCAGGGATGGAATTCTGGGTAGGCTGCTGCAGTATGTACATTTGTGTGTGTGTGTGTGTGTGTGTGTGTGTGTGTGTGTGTGTAGAGCAGGTGGATCTAATGATACTAGCCCTGATCCCTTTCCTTAAGAGAAGGATTTAACCATTAAGCCAGCTCTCCAGATCCCCAGTTGTCCTTCCACTTATATAAATTTCTGCTTATGAGGCTCTACAATATTGTTCCATGCAGGCTTTTTAGTATGTAATGATAGTGTGATTGGTGCTTCCATTTCTAGGCATTGGAAACTTCTTCTCCTCTTATTATTTCAGAATATATAATTGAGAGCCATGGATATAGTTTAGTTGGCACAGCCTCACCTAGCAGGGATGAGGACCTGGATTCCAACCCCAGCAACTCATAAACAAAGTATGTCTGTAATCCCAGCACTCAGGAGACAGATGGAGAAGATAAAGGGTTTGAGATGATTCCTGGCTCCATTTGAGGTCAGCCTGGCTATGTTCATGAGACCATGAAATAAAAGAGAGAGAGAGGGAGAGGCAGAAAGAGAAACAAAGAAAGTAAATAAAAGAAAAAAGAAAAGAAGGGAGGAGGGAAAGATTAATTGCAGACTTTAGTTGCCCTGTTGTGTAGTGTAATATTGTAATTTCTTCCTCCCTCAGTGGTCTTCTGGAACCCATGGTACTTCTCTCACTGTCCCCTGCCTGTCCCACTGTTGGACTCTAGTAACTTGGACACTACATGCTAGTTCCCTGTGATCTTCTGTTTTAGCTCCCAAGTGACAAAGATTACATGCTCTTTCTTTCCATGCCTGGCTTATTGCATGAAACATAATGTTGCACCATCCTGTCCGCATTGTTAAAGACAGGATTTCATCCTTCTGTGGCTGAATATTCCATCTTATGTACATATCACATTTAAAATTATTCATTAATTATGAATTTACTGATTATGAATTGTGACTGGTGAGCCCTTCTGGAATTTGTCAGAGTTAGATGCAGGTGTCAACTTGATGATGGAAGGTTCAAGCTTGCTCTTCTTGGCCCATAAGAGGGAAGTCCAGGGCTCTGGGCACATTAGTAGTTGGGTTAAGCCCAGAACAAACCTGCAGGAAATTTGTTGATGGAAGGTCCACAGCATGATGTCCCTGGCAGGTGAATAAAATGGAGGGAACTGTCTGAGAGAGTTGACATTCTTCTGTAATCTTGGCCAGAAATACCGGTCTGGCATGTAAGGATTGCCCCTCTCTCAGCTATTCTGCACATGGTATGGTCAATTCTCTCGGCTTTTCCGTGATGGTGCATGTTCTCCTGTCGTTAGACAAGCAACTGTAACCAGAAATCATAAGAGAAAATTAAATCTCTTTTCCTTTAAGTTGTTTTGTCATGATTTTATCAGCAACCAGGCAGTGTAACTGCAACAAGGTAACATGGCACAAAGTTGTTCCTTGATAAATTGTTTCAGTTTGCTATGGATGGGAGCTCAGAAGTAGAGTATCTACCCAGCATGTGCACTAAAATGATAAAATAATAATAATAGCAAATTAAACACTCTTTTAAAGAGTTATCTGATAGAGCAAATGCCCAGCAGTGACTGGGCTGATTGTGTGGTAGTTCTAATTTCGAGTTTTTGAGGAGCTTCCATAGCATTTTCCATAATGACTGCAAATCATCAATCATGCATCATATTAATTTGAACCTGTTTCTGGACTTCTCCTCTGAACATGCTGTGGTTTGAATGTGAAAAGTGCCCCACAGTGCCGTGCGTTTGAGCATTTGGTCCCCAGATGATGCTTTTATTTTAGGGGATTTTGAAACCTTTAGTGGGTGGAGCCTCACTGGAGGAAAGATGATCCCTGGGAAGGGTTTGAGGTATGCAGCCTGGGTGTTCTGTTTCCTATTCCACCTAGATGTGAAGAGGAAGGAGTTCCAGCTGTAGCCTCTCACTACCAGGGAATTGCTGCTGCTGCTGTTATAATACACCTTCAAACCATAGGGCAAAGCAAAGCAAACCTCTCTCCCTTAAATTGCTAAAATTAACTAATGCAAAGGAAAAGAAATGTTTCTTGATTTCTTCCTTCCCCCTTTCTTCCTTCTCGCCTTCCCCCTCTTTCTTCCTGATTTTCCTGTGTTTTTTTGCCTACCCTCCTCTCCTTTCCTCTCTTTTCTTACCCTTCCTTCCTTCCTTCCTTCCTTCCTTCCTTCCTTCCTTCCTTCCTTCCTTCCTTCCTTCCTTCCTTCCCTCCCTCCCTCCCTCCCTCCCTCCCTCCCTCCCTCCCTCCTTCCTTCCTTCCTTCCCTCCTTTCTGTATCTCTCATTTGCTTTCTTTCCTGGTTATTTTTTCTTTATACATCTCATTTGAGATAGTAGAAGTGAGAGAGAGACAGAGAGAGAGAGAGAGAGAGACAGAGAGACAGAGAGACACACAGAGAGAGAGAGAGAGAGAGAGAGAGAGAGAGAGATCAGAGGCAGACACATGTCAAAGTGCCTTGAGTTCTTCTAGAGAACTCTCAGAAGTCTGTTCTCTCCTTCTATCAGATGAGCTTCAGGCATCAAACTTGGATGACCAGGTTTGAGCATTGGCACCATACTAGCCATGCCCTCTTGCTGGCCCGTCTGCTTCTCCATCTTTTTTTGTCTCCCCCTTCCTTCCTTCCACAGTCAAATGGTACAAGTACAAGGCTTTGCTGTCTCTCAAGATTCCTATGACTAATCTGGACTCTCATGTTTCTTTTAAATTTCAGATTTGCTTCTCAATTTTCACTGTTAACTACCCTGATATCTTCTCTGAAATTCTGCCAAACTTTAGATATTTTGTAAAAAAAGACACTTTAAAAAATATTGAATAATAGGATTTTGAGTAGATTTTCCTTAATTTCTCACAATAATAGGTAGGTTTCCTCAGAGGAAAGATCGAGTTGCATCCATTGGTCTTTACCAGCACTAATTGCTGATGACTCTTCAGCTGTGTGCCCTTTCTGGCATCTCTATTGATGCTTCTAACACAGGATTGAAAAAGTGTCCATCAATAATGTCTGGTTTCAAAAAGTTACTTTTGGTGTTACATTTGTTTTTAAGCTCAATGATCTCTGCTGTTGTTTCTATGTTGTGCTGCACCAGAACTAGACACTAGAATTATTTTTCTGTTAGGCAAATGGAAACCTCAACAAATCACAAGCTGATGAGACTGTAAGTCTTAGTCAGTAAGTCTCTTGGGATGTGATCCTCTTCAGGGCTTTCTCCAGAGGCCTGTCACAGAGTCTCCTGGAGGGTCTCTCTGGTCATTTCTGTAGAGTGTCAACCTTCAATAGGAACTTTTCTGCTTCTCAGAGTGGCTTTGTACTTTAGACCTGTGCAACACAGAACCTTAAGACCTTGCAAAGCACTTAGAAGATTTTAGGTTGATTCAAATCTATTACATCTTCAACTTGGATAGTTAAGCACTGGTTGCTAAAATTTTCTGGTGTGCTTTCTTGCCAAGTAAGTCTTCTACTGGAGAGACTAGGAACCTCCAGCTACTTAACGTTGGGAAGTGATCCTGGGCAAACAAATTTGTGTGTTGTTACAGGCCTCACTGTTCCTCTAGGTCTTATAATTACCATTGGTGACTCCTTAGTTGTACCTGTAGCTGCTGAATCTTTGTTTCCTCTGTGTGTTTAGGTTTTGAGAGGTATTTTTAAGTTTTTTTTCCTTATCAGACAATCCCAGATCTGAGCTTCAGTTAAGAAGGGAAACATATCAGAGTTTCTGTCGGCCTTGTTGACTCATCTGTAGCAGGTTCACCTGTACTAAGCCCCATCTCAGTCCAGAATTGAAAATGAACTTGAAGAAAAAGCATCCTGTTATATCCATATCATTTCTGAGAGACTCCCTCCACCAGCTGTCTATTTTCTCCAGTCCTTGTTGCCTCTATGCATGTGTTTTTGTTTGCTGTCTGATTCTTACCACAACTGCCTTTAGTGGGTCCTGGCTTACCACAAAGCATTCCATCCTCCCCACTATAGTGAAATATTTCTCAGATGGACTGATAATTGTACATTCCTTTACTGATTGCATTTGGGATTCAAACAGAAATGCACTGCTTACAACAAGCATATGCAAATTAGAAATTTCCAAGACCGTGGAAACAGAAAATAATAACTCAGGTCACATTTGCTCAGATTTTGTGTGAATCTTTCTTCAGTGATTTTTTATTCTAGATGCATATTAGGTCTCACCAGCATTGTTGCCATTATTAGGCAGTAAATCAATCTCTCTCTCTCTCTCTCTCTCTCTCTCTCTCTCTCTCTCTCCTGAGTGTGATACAATGTGAACTGGCCTCCTGCCTGCTGCCATGCCTTCCTACAGGAGCAAACTCTATTCTTTTAACATTCTAAGTGAAAATAAGCCTTTTCTCTCATGTTTATTTGTTAGGTACTTTGTCATAGCAAGGAGATTAGAAACTAAAACAGGTAGGTTAGGAATAGTAAATCAATGCAAACTTGCTTTTGCATTTTCAAATTAGGTGGGGTTTAATTTCTTTCTCATACTCCATTTTCAATTAGAATTCATCAATGCAGTATATAATTTATCTTAAATATTTGCAAAGATTTAACAATGTGCTCCTGTCTTCTGTAACTCTATCCCATCTTGAATTTTACTTTTGAAAACACAAAACTTTTGATTGGAATATACAAGGAGATATTTTTAATGTCATTTATACCCAAGGTTGCTGTCTCTATATGTCAACTGGGGGAATACTGAAAGCACCATTTTCCTAAAAGAGTGGGAACCAAACCTTCACATTGCCATGGCATGCACCTATGAAGCAAGCAAATTTACAGGAACATCTGTGTTTCAGTAAATCTTTACTGAACATGATTTGCTTAGCAATTTTCTGACTTCTAGCTGCAGTTGTTCACATTCTGTAGACTACTGATGTCAGCGGTCTGCCTCCCCAGGCCTCATGCTGTTAACAATTCTGATGGAGGTTTTCACTTTTCAAGCACTAAATTGTGCTAATCCGTGAAATAACCGAATGTGCTAAGTGGCACACAGCAGGACGCTGTTGCATAATTCTTTTAAATGCTTCATGTTCTTAAAAATTATTAATGGAAAACTAATGCTCCCCTGCTATGGTTTTCTCCAGGGCTGTTTTAAACTTGGGAGTGTAGCTTCCTGTAAGGGTCCTCCGGACCCATTCACGAGATCAGCCACCATTGAGGAAAACACTGTAACAAAAACATCAGGGCTGCCCCCCATCCTCCCCAAAAAGAAAAATGAACATGGGTAGAGAGGACCCAGCCCCAGTTCTCCTGTTCATGGAATTTTAACAGTGCATGTTGGCAATTGCTAAATCTCTCAGGTACTTATCTAATTGTTGTGATAGCTTCTTAAAGGAGATAGCAACTTAAAGGAGAAAGGGGTTGTTGGTTGGCTCACAGTTCAGGCACAATATTGGGGGAAGTAACAGCCACAGGAGTTTGAAGCAGCTGGTCATGTCACATGCACAGCAAGGACAGAGAGCGATGAAGTAATGCATGCATGCTTGCTTGCTCTGTCCATCTTTATAAAGTCTTGGATCACCTGCCTACAGAATGGTCCTATTTACTATTAAAATGAGACTTCCTTTATCAATTAAGGAAATCAAGACAATTCCTCACAGGCATACCTAGAGGGCATCCTGAGTGTAGAGGACTTCTCACAGGTGTACTAGGAAGCTTTGCTTCCAGATGTCAAGCTGATAGTTAATATAGGGGGAGGGGCGGGGGGAGTGACATTGAAATAGAAGTGTAGGGGACTGCATCTTAAATGCCTCGAAGGTCGTAGGTTTGCTTATTGCTGTATGGTTGCTCTTCTCTGTCAATTTTATTAGGTTTAAAATCATCTAGGAGATTGAGATATAACTCTGGGTGTGTCTGTGAGGTTGGTACCAATGAGAACTAATGAGTTTATGAGGTTACTTTCAGAAGTAGAGGTGAGGGTTACTTACAGGAGCAGGGATAGCTCAAAGGCAGCTAAGTCACCAGAACATAGCCCGCCCCTTCACCATCTCCTGCAATAAGGTGAGACTCACAGATACTGAAACCCTGGAGCTTTCTGCTGAGCAGTTTGCTAATAGGAAAGTCTTCTTCAGACTGCTGGACTGTTCAATCTGCTTTAGACCAAAGAGTTGGTTGGCCGAAGAGTCTCCTCCCAAGCAGTTATTTATTGTTTCTTTACATTGGGGATCCCTATCCTACCTACCACACTCTTTTTGTTGGTTTCAGGAACTTCCCGAAAGTAAAGAGCTGTTTATTCTCTGAATCTTCCTCCATGGTAGAATGTTTAAAATTGCTATACAATATCCCTGGATTAAACTGGGGACAAAGTCCAAATGACATTATGTAATGCTTTGAAGAAAAGTGCTCAGCTATATTTAATAGTGGTAATGAAATAAAAACATATGAACAAATTTTGACATGGTGGAAGCAGTTGATATGATTAGAAGAAAATGGTTATTGATAAAAACATCTTTGGAGTATAATCATAATCTTGGTTGTATTACTCTAATGCTAAAATAGATTTTAAGTGTTCTGGCTTGGCACAATTTTTGCTGAGTAAATCTGAACTTTAGCATGCTGATGGTTATTGTGGATGTTCAGAATGCTGCCTCATTCAGCAGGATCTCTGTCTTCAAAGGGAATAATTAATTGACATCCAGTTTTTATGATCTTTACTTGCCTAAGACGACATTTACATTTATCTTTTCACTTTATTCAGTTATATATACTAAGACCTGGAAAGATATTGCTGAAAAGGCATAAGAGTAATTGAAACAAATATACAAAGTTAAATTACATTCATAAAATTGTTTTCAAATAGCATTTTTAGAAAAGAACATGGCATTATAGTTACTTTCAGAACTATAGTTTTTTTTTCCTGAGTTACCTGCTTTCAAATGTTGAAGCATCCAATATTATCAATTTTTAGAATATTGATTTTTAGCTAAAATTCAAAATGTGTTTAAGCAATTTTTTAGTGAATGTGCAACTACTGGCGATTTTTTATGTTTTAAGTCAATATAGATGTATTATTTTTAACAGTATATATTGTTAAATATTTAAAGGGATTGATTGTTTAATATTTGAAATTTAACTAATTGGTAAATCAATAAAGTTCAACATTATATAAAATTCCAATGGCTCTGCCATTTGTTTTTGTTTTTTTAATTTATTTATTTTTCTGCTCATACAAACGTAATAGGTACCCCTGTCCCCTCCCTCCCTCTCTCCACCGCTCCTTGAACCTCCCTGTTCCCTCCCCCTTTTTCTCCTTCCTTTCCCCCCTCCCTCCCTTTCTCCCAGTGCCCCCTCCTCCCCTCTCTGAAGCATCCTTTAATGTGTATATCAAACTTTCCTCTGGGTCCTCCTCTCTAATGAGGTGTAAGGACTCTGTGACATTTCCTAGAACTCTTTCTTGTGTTCCCCTTAAGTATAGGAACACTATTGTGACTTTTAATCCCTTGCTTCTAAGGATCCTAGTGCCTTTAGTCCATGCTAGACTTTGAGGGGTCAATGATATGTTGGTCATTGCTCTGCCATTTGTTTTTACCAGAACTTACTACATAGGCTATTAACAAACCAAACGAGAAAAACATATAAAACACACAGTTTCCATCATTAAGTAAATGTACACTGTTGTTCAGAAATTCAAATCTTTTAAACTTTGACATTTGTGGGAACCAGTGCCTACTCACGCATTCATTCACTCACTCAAACACACAGCTGCTGGCTGTGATGAAAGCAGGTTCCAGCTATCCCCACCTCTGCCTCTATCCCCAGAGACTCGGCATGGGATGGGGAGATTGTCAGTAGCAGATCTCAGTTTATTGGGGGGAGAAAAGGAACTTTTATAGACAAAGGCCACCAAGGCGCGAAATAGGCATCCAACTGTGTCACAGGTCAACATGTCTTACAGGTGCTAACCGTCAAGTTCAATGCCACTCAGCACAGGGGGCAGGTAGATACCTGAAAGCCAATTAGGGCTCTCTGTGAAGTGATCAGGTTACACCCAAGACCCTTGCCCTCAGCGCCATCTTCAGTCCCATGTGCTAGGCCATGCCCTGGGGCAAATCCTGGGCGGGCCCAACAGATATTAACATAAAAGATGCCTGGACAGTGTCAAAATACCAGTTGGCCCTCTTTAGTGAGAAGATTTGGTCAGCTGGCAGTGTCACTTGATACGATGCTATGTTTTGCTATAAAAAGGAAAGTTCACCCTATATTTAAGGCACATGATCAACTTGTGTTTGTGAAGTTATCAAAATGATCTTTCTGCTACTTTAAGCTTTTATCTTTGTGGGTCAACTATCCTGAACAGTGTGAAGGTACCCCGCTAGGCTCACTACTGACTGTCTATGGCTGCTACTGTATTCAACAAACAAATTAAGCAGTTTGACCAAGACTATGTAAATTGGAAGTAAAGAACATCATCTCGCTCTATTCTCATCTATCCATCATCTTCTGTATGGCTAGTGATGGTCGAGCAACTGATGTCTAGTTGATAAGACATGAGTGTAACTTCATAAATGAAGGGAAACATAATTAGTTTTGCTTTATAGAGATGACTGAATTTATAAATGTAATGTATATTTAATAAAAGGATAAATAAAATCTCCACATAAATTATTTCACAAGTCTATTTTCTATTTTATCTACCATTCTTTTATATTGTAATTATCATTGTGTGTAACTTGTACAAACACTTTACTTCTTTTGATGATTATTTTGAGAACATGGTTTTTTAAAATTCAACTTTTCCAATTAAATTTAACAATTGTACAATTGAAGTGTCATTTTGAAATAAAACATAGTAGAACTATTATTGTTAATTATTTTGTGTTCACACTGCTACAAATTGATCAAAATAATAGTCTTTTTAGGGCTTGGGAGATGTCTCACTGGGTGAAGTCTTTGCCTTGCAAGCAAAAGATCTGGATCTGTTTCCCCCAGTGATTCAGCCTGAGCACTCAACTCACACTGAGGTGGGTCGGCTGCTGTCTAAAACCCCTAGCAGTGTCTTCAAAAACCAGTCATGTTGATAAATGATCATCACAAGTTCTCTTCACATCAACAGGAACCCAAATGACTCACATTTACCTTACATTCCATTTCTGAACCACACAGGCTCATAAAACAAAATCATTCAGTTCAACCTCAAAGGTCCCCATAGTCTTTCAAAGGCTAACTCTGAGTCCCTATAAAATCGAAAAACAAGTTACATAAGTCTAATATATAATGGCACAAAGTAAACATTCCCTTTCCAAAAGGGAGGGATGGGACATAAATAACAAAAGTACACATACCTGCACATATGTACATCCACTCACATGCAAACAAACACATAAACGCACGTGCAAAAATAATAGTCTTTAAATTACTACTCTTCCGATTTACAATTTACCTTCGATGTTTTATATATAACAAGATGCTTCAAATTTATCAAGTTTTTTTTCTATTCATTATATGGAACCAACTAGTCTTAAGAGCCTTAGAAAGTGATATCAAAGCTGAAACTAGGATGTTTGTGCTCCATTAAGAATACCATTGGTTAAGAAGATTCTTTCTATTAACAAAATTATTCCTTTTGTTAACATACAATAGAAAGTTTTATTGCTTTTTATGTACATGTTTACTTTTTGGGGGTGAGAGGGCCACATCTACATTTCCACATTACTGTGCATCTGTGTGTTCTCACTGCTTCTAGAGCAGCAAAATACATTGGTTTACTATAGCAACACTTGGTTTTTACTAGTCAGTTCTATGGTGTATTTCAAGATCCAACCAAATTATATGTAGAATTCATTCTTTTCCTTCTTACTGGCTAATAATGACCTCTCTATTCTGCTTGGAAAAAAACCAGCAATAATGCCCAATATCTTGTTTTTTGCTCATTTGAAATATGCACGAATGAGTGTAAGGTGGATTAAGTGTTCCCAGTGAGCCTTGACTCACTGACACAGGTTGGTATAAAAGTGACAACTCACGTTTATTGTCACCAGAAAGGACGGGCCCATTGCCCATGTGCATACGCACATATACCTCAGGTAGCAGGATACCATTCTGATTCCTTTCTGACCCATAATCAGTCAATCACTGTGTGTGAGCTGTGGCTGCCAGATCACTAAAACACACATTCCAAGACCCATCTTAAAGGAAGAATATGAGTTTGGATGTTGGGTTACCTAGGGTATGACACTTTGGGCCAAACCAGATACAGGAGAGACTTTCTCCTTTAGTGAATGAAATGCACTGAAGAGTTAACTCTTACTGAGGATATGCAACTTTAAACTTCTGAAATGCTACATAAAATGAAGAGAATAAATGGCTGTTCAGTAACTCTGCTCCTCAACTCAATGAGCATGCTCTTTCTCTTTTGTGTGGCTCATCTATACTGACACAAGCACAGAAGCTTAGAGTAGCAAATGGGGTGGCGTATACAGGGAGAAGCTGTGTCTTTCTTACAATCAAGATGATCCACTGCCTGATCAGTTCAAATCATGGAACTTCTCAAATGAGCCCTTGATGTGTAAAAGAATATAGAATCATTAATTTTATTTTCATTAGCACACAGGAAGCTCATGAATGTGTGACTGCCTTCATAAATATTTTATTGCATTTAGATATTCAGATGCATTTATATTCTTACTGAATTTCAAAAAGTGAAATATAATCAGTGTACTTTCGGATCAAGGTGTCATATTCTAAAATTTACTTTTGATATGGTTTCAATGTGGATTGTCCTCCATAACCTCTGATATTTGTATATTTAGCTCTAGCTTATAATTTGGGAAGGTAACAGGACTTTAAAGAGGTGAAGCCTTACGGGAGGAAGCACATCACCAGGTGTGGGGTGGGGTGGGGTGGTGGCAAACCTTGAAGATGGATAGTCCAAGCACTTTCTGTCTTGCTCTTACTCTCTCTGCCTACTGATGGCTTTTGTGACATGAATCAGCTTTCTACCTTTGTCACTATGCCTTCTGTTTTATGTGTTCTGCCATAATGGAAAGTTTCCCCTTTGAAACTATAAGTCAACTAATAAAGCCATTTTTTTTCCCTAAGTTGCTTGGATCTGAGTACTGTCTCAGATCAACAGAAGAGTAACTGCAACCACCTTTTTATTTCTATATGAAGGATCTCTTTGAGAATCCAGTGCTGTGTGGTATTGAGGCACACTAACCATATAAGACTGCACTGATGGTTCAGCCCATCAGGATGCTTCCAACAGGCCTGATGACCTGAGTTCAATCCCTGGGATCATCAAAGGAAAGAACTGACTCCTGCAAATTGTCTTCTGGTCTCCACATGTGTTCTGTGGCACATATAATTTTTAAATAAAAACATTTGACATAAATGGAAACATTTTATAAAATTTTAGGAGTAATTTTATTTTTCACAATTTTTCTATTTTAAATGCTTCAGCTCTTCCCAGATTCTCCTTTATATTTTTCTGTATTTGCATTAATTACTTATCAATTAAAAGCCTCTAGAGGTTGGCCAAAAACATGCTGATTTTTAAGGAAGCTGAGGCTAAAACAGAAATAAGTATGACATCCTAAAACATATGTTCTTGAGATAAACAAAGGAGTGGATAATGTCACAGGGAAAGTTCTGGTTTCCTCTGGCTTCGACAGCAGCCATCTCAGTTCTCATGCTCCTGGAAGGGAAGAGCTCAGTTGATCAAGCTCTCTAGAGTTGAATTAAGGGTGGGGAGATGATGGCTTCATGGATAAAGTGCTCGCCATTCAAGTGTGAGGGCTGGAGTTCATGTCCCCAGACCTCTTGTACACATGACAGTGAACTCCCATCGACACTTATTGGATTCTCTAAGAAGAGCCAGCATCTCAGATCCAGAGACGTCCTTTGTGACAAGCACTGACTAGAGCTCACAGTACAGTGGACAGACAGAAGTCAGCAGCAAGAGCAGTTTCTGACATCAGCAGCCCCAATTTCTGAAAGAGTCTGCCAAGTGTTCCATTAGTTGTCTAAATATGAGCCATAGCCAATCACATCAGAGAAGAAAAGCCATTTGTACTGTACAGCCAGAAGTAAAGCTTCTTGAATGTCAAGGCCCATGCCAGTTCTGAGTTATAAAATACGTCGTAAGATATCACTTGACAGTGCTTTGTTCCATATTCCCACTTTTCAAAGTTTCCTCAAAGCAGCTTAATGTTGTATATAGGAACATTCACTGTACCCTCACTGAAAAATTAGTGAATGTCTACGTTTGCTCCAATACATACATTTCAAGTGTAATTCCATAGAAAATGCCAACTCTAGCTCTCACTTTTTCCTGAGCAAGCAAATAACCCAATCTCATCGTTCTGTGCCAAGCCCTCCCAGTGAAATGTTGCACTTAAAAAGCAAATAAAGAAGATAAACTTGCTCTAACTCCCAAGGCTGGTGCCTGCCCCTCCAGCATGGGCAGCTTCTATACCAATGGGCTTCTCTGGCTGTTGAGAAATGACCAGAGGGCCCAATTAGCCACGACACAATTGGAAGCTTCCTGACGCTTTGTCAATAATTTATAGAACAGAGAGGGCAGGAGAGGTCACCGTCACCAAGGGGAGCTGCAATTAAAATGCTCCTCTTCCATATTGTGCTCCAGAAAGCAAAGCTACTGTCTTTTTCCACAGGAGAGTCAGGTGCAGTAAACAAGGGATGAATCTGTCTCTATCACGTCCAGCCCTCATCTGCTCTGATATGTCATCTTCCTCACTTGCCAAAGATGCCAAGTCTCTGAAAGATAATGCCATCATATTGTTTCCATTTTCCCTCTCTGTTGCTCTTACTCACCTGCCTGGAACTGTGCAATTCCCAAACTGCATGTCCTAAGAGGAAGTCTCTCTGCACACTTCTTTATTCAGCCAGCAGCATGAAGATACTCAACATGGTTATTTGTCCTCTACCTTTGAGTGTCAGGTTGTGTGCACACAGAATTGAATGTTGAACCTTTGTTTTCTCTTCTTTCTAATGTGCTTGCTATTCCTGAAATCCAGCTTTTGATTCTGTTCTTAGTCTTGTGGCAGGATGATGGATAATAGCATAAGAAATCCACCAGAAGGTGAGATGGGCTGAAAACGACGTTGTTGGACACGAACAAGATGATACCAGTCAGGCCCCATAACAAGGCACATTAGCTTTTTGCCAGCTTAGGTTTAGGAATCTGGGTTTTGAGAATCTGCATGAACACACAACAAAAATTAATGTCAGAAGCGAGAATCAATGCCAGAGAACAGACTTGAAGCTTCAAGCAGATCATGCTACTAATAGGACTCTCTCTTGCTTAAGAATGTGTATCATGCAAACATCTGATATTCATGTGCATGCTAATTTTTCAAGTTTTTAAACTTTCTGTGAATGTATATTTGTCCACCTGTATGAAAGTGTATGTACATATACGGTACAGGTCAGGGGTCAACATCACCTCTCTTCCTCAATTACTGTCCCCTTTATTTTTTGAGACAGGATCTCTCACTGGAGTTCAATTGGCTAGACTGACAGGTCAGTAAGCTCTGGAAATCCACCCTTCTCTACCTTGCCAGTACTAAGGTTACAGAGGTTCTCACCCATGACTGGTTTTTACTTTCTGGTGATCCAAATTCAGATCCTTTTGCCTGTGTGGAAGGCATTTTATTAACATAGCCATCCCTCCATTTTGAGGAAGCAAATTTTAAGTAAAAATAAATTTAATACATTATCTTTCAGAAGAATAAAAGATTGATTTTCTGCAACTTTCAAAGAGAACTAGCATTAATCACTTTTTTCCCCATGGGACAAAATTATAATAGGCTAGATGCTGAGAAGGGAAAGGAGATCATAACCAAACAGTTGTACATGTCGGGGGAAAAAGAATTTATTTGGGGATAAGAGGCAAGCGGAGATTACCACTCATGGCTATAAACTTTATTAATATGTTACTCTCAACCATCCATGGTTATTTCAGTTGTCCTAGCAACTCGAAGATGCTGACATTAGAGCTTCAGTCCTCTAGCCCTTTCCCTTTCCTTCACTTTGGTGTTCCTGTTTCCACCCTTACTTTTGCCCCTGTTGGCCCTACTTCTATGATGGGTCTCACCCTACAGCTGTACCTCAGTTGTAAGATACTAAAGCCAAGTCAGTCAGATGAGCCTAACTACATACCTAATAGGTATGATTCAGCAATGCCTCCATTCCTCCCTCTTCCATTTCTCGGTTTCTACAAACTCATTCTTGGAACTCTTATCTCTGGTTTAATAGTTTTTAATCATCTCCTAGTCATTAAGTTGGTGATTTGTGAAAGTGTTATTGATAAGATCTAGGCTCAGTTTACTTTTTGGCTTCCAGTTAAATGATATCACACCAAATTCAGCTGACCAGCTTCCTGGATATTAATGTCTAGATGTGGTACAGAACGTCAGGCCAGCTTTTTGTGTGATGAAAGTCACTGGGTGTATCAGCTGAAGAAGTTACGAGTGTGGCATCTCCACATAAGTGAAATGGATGTCTTTAGCATTCTGCTCTGAAATCACTTTGAAGAACATAACTTCAGTAAGCACCTTTGGCTTGGTTGTTCCTACAAGCAACAAGCCATGGGGCTTTTGTTTTGAAAGTGTTATACCAAAAAGCAAGTCTCTCCTAGGATCTCTTACATCCTAGCCCTCACGACCTCAGGGGCATCCTTACCAGGACCATCCTCATCTCAGATCTGTCATCCCTCATCAACAATTTCTTGGATCTCACTGTCTCCTCAAGATCCACATATAAAAATCAATCAAATGTGTAAGCTTTAGCTGGTGCATCAGCTATTCCAGCCAAAGTTTCCAAGATCCAGACCAGACAAAGCGCCTTGGCACCCAGGGAACTCCTACAGACACTCTAATTCTTCAATCATGTTTCTCGCTGACGTTAAGATAACATTCAAGCAGTTAGTCCCAGAATATATACCCTGGTATTGTCTCCCCTTTTAAAAATCAGTTTTATTATCTCTTCAAAGAATGAACTTTTGGCTCTTTCCCTACCCACCTGGGACACTCGCAGTACAGCCAGGACTAATGGCGACCTAGGTAAGCTCCCCCCACCCACCCTTTAACCTCAGGCAGCCCAGTGGTCCCTAGCTCCTCCAACCAGCCAGCTGGAGCAGGTACTGCTCCAGGCCAAATAATTCAGTTCACTGAAAAACGCACAGAAATTGAAAGGTCTTAAGAGTTAAAATGACAATGCCCAAGTCAAAGTGGAAATCCATGAGAAACAAAACCCAAGAAAACAAATCTCCCACTGAAGGAATCAATCCCATAATGATAGACTCCAACCAGAACAAATCCACAGAAAATAGCCAAGAAAGCCTGACCCAAGATAACGACTTTCAAAACATGATCATTACCATGTTCAATACTATCAAACAGGAAATCCAGGAGGAATTAAATAACTGCATCAATCACTTTGAAGAGGAACACAACAGACACGTGGAGGAGTTGAGAAAAACAATTCAAGAAACAAAAACAGGCATAGAGCAGTAAAAACAGACTCAGGCAGAGTTTAGAAATGAACTAAAAGACAAGTTATCTTCAATCCAGAACTCAACAGAGAGTCTTATCAGCAGAACTAACGAAGCAGAAAATAGAATTTCGGACCTTGAATACAAAGTGGGAGTATTAACCAGCTCAATGGCAGAAGTTGTTAAAACCAAAAAAATACTTTAGAGAAATATTCAAGAGTTATGGGACACCCTGAGGAAGCCTAACATGCGTATTGATGATATACCAGAGCAAGATCCCAAAATACCACACCTGAGGAAATTTTTCAGGCTATCATCAAGGAAAACTTTCCTCATCTAAAAAAAGAGAGGCCCATCCATATACAAGAGGCATTCCGCACCCTAAACAGATATGAACAAAATAGCAACTCGCCATAATAGTCAAATAATAGTCAAAACACTCCACATTAAGACAAAGAAAAGGTGCTTAGAGCTTCAAGGGAGAAAAAAAGCCACTTTTAAAGGTAAACCTATTAAAATAATAAACGACTTCTCAATGGAAACAGTAAAAGCAAGAACAGCTCAGAGAGACGTACTTCAAGTATTGAATGAGCAAAAATGTCAACCCAGGCTGATATACCCTGCAAAACTATCCGTCATGATCGAGGGAGAAAGAAAAATTTTCTAGCACAAAGACAACTTGAAGGGATACATGTCCACCTAAACCAGGCCTTCAAAAAATGCTAGAAATGATACTCAATCTTGAAGAAAAGAACAAGTGTATCCAGAAGGACAGAAGGGAAGTATAATACCACCAAAACCTAAAAGAGAAACAATACCCTTACAAAAGCCACTAAACATAATAAATGTCCAGAATTAAAAATAGTTTCTCCACTATAACATTAAATGTTAATGGAATTAACTCACTGATCAAGAGACACAGATTACAAACTTGGATTAAAAATCACAATCCATCAATCTGCTGCCTGCAGGAAACCCATCTCACCACAAAAGATAGGCACATCCTAAAATTAAAGGCTGGTCAAAAATACTGCAAGCTAATGGGACCAGAAAACAGGCAGGGTTAGCCATTATGCTATAGAACAAAGTGGACTTCAAACCAAAAGAAATTCTAAGAGACACAGATGGATACTACATTTTAGTCATAAATACAATTCACCAGGAAGACTTCACAATACTGAACATATATGCACCCAATACAGGCCCCCCCCACATTCATTAAGCAAACCCTACAACGTCTAAAGTGAGAAATCAATCCCAAAATCATAATTCTTAGGGATTTCAACACCACCCTCTCAACATGGGATGGATCAATAGGCAAAAAACTTAACAGAGACACTTTGGAGCTTAATCAAACCCTTACTGAAATGGACCTTACAGATCTCTATCAAACTTTTCATCCACACACCAAAGAATATACATTTTTCTTAGCAGCAAACAGAACTTTCTCCAAAATAGATCACATATTGGGCCACAAAATGAATCTCCACATATACAGGAAAGTTGAAATTCTAGCCTGTACCTTATCAGACCACCACGGCCTAAAGCTTGACATCCACAACACAACAAACAGAAAATACACTAACTCCTGGAAACAACACTATGATGCTGAATGAGAATTGGATTCAGGAAGAAATTAAAAAGGAAATTCAAGATTTCCTGAAAGTGAATGATAATGAAAAAACAACTTATCAAAATCTCTGGGACACAATGAAAGCTGTCCTAAGAGGTAAGTTCATAGCTCTTAATGCCTACATCAAAAACATGGAAACATCAGAAATAAATAACAATGCAGCTTAAAGCTTTAGAGACACTAGAGCAATCTGATCCCAAAAGCAGCAGAAGAGAGGAGATTAGCAAAATAAGGAGAGAAATATCCGAAATCGAGACTAGGAAAACGATAGAGAAAATCAACCACTCAAAAAGCTGGTTTTTTGAAAAACATCAATAAGATTGATACACTCCTAGCTTAATTAATCAAAAGCAAGAGAGAGAAAGCCCAAATTAACAAAATTAGAAATGAAAATGGACGTATCACTACTGATACCCAAGAAATCCAGAGAATTATAACATCATATTTCAAAAACGTATACTCTGTGAAATTTGACAACACAAAAGAGATGGATGAATTCCTAACTTACCTAAATTGGATCAGGAAGTTGTGAATTATTTAAATAGTCCTATAACATATGAGGAAATTGAGGAAGTAATCTCGAATCTTCCCACCAAAAAATGTCCTGGACCAGATGGATTTAGCACAGAGTTCTACCAGACATTTAAAGAGCTAATAACACCAATACTCCTTAAACTGTTCCATCAAATAGCAAAGGAAGGAACACTACCTAATTCCTTCTATGAAGCTAATATCGTTTTAATCCCAAAACCTAATAAAGATACACTTAAAAAAAGAAAAGTATAGGCCAATCTCTCTGATGAACACAGATGCAAAGATTCTCCATAAAGTCTTAGCAAATCGGATTCAAAAACATATCAAAAAGATCATCCACGGGGATCAAGTAGGCTTTATCCCAAGGCAAACAAGGTTGGCTCAATAAATGTAATAAATTTAATTCACCATATAAACCAGTCCAAAGGTCAAGACCACATGATACTCTCAATAGATGAAGAAAAAGCTTTTGACAAGATCCAACAGCCTTTTATGATCAAAACCCTAGAGAAGATTGTAATGGAAGGAACCTTTATCAATATAATAAAAGCTGTATACAACAAGGCAAGGGCAAGGATTATACTCAATGGGGAAAAACTTGAAGTATTCCCATTTCGATCAGGAACTAGACAAGGCTATCCACTCTCACCACTTCTATTCAATATTGTACTTGAAGTCTTAGCTGAAGCCATAAGACAAGAAAGGGACATAAAAGGGATTCAAATCGGCAAGGAAGAAGTCATATAGAGATAGGCAGATGACATGATCTTATACCTGAGTGATCCCAAAAACTCCACCAGGATGCTCCTGGAACTAATACAGAAGTTCAGCAGGGTAGCAGGATACAAAATAAATGTACAAAAATCAGTGGCCTTCTTATATGCCCAGAATGAAAGAAGTGAAAAAGCCCTGAGAGAAACAATCTCATTTACTAGAGCTCCTAAAAAAATGAAATGCCTTGGTATAAACCTAGTCAAGGAAATAAGAGACCTTTATAATGAAAACTTTAAAACCCTAAAGAAAGAAAATGCAGAAGACACCAGAAGGTGGAAAGACCTCCCATATTCCTGAATTGGCAGAATCAACATCATATAAATGACCCTCCTACCAAAGGCAATATACAGATTCAATGCTATACCAATCAAAATCCCAAAGCAATTCTTTAAAGAAGTTGACCAGACATCTCAAAATTCATATAGAGGCATAAAAGACCCAGGATAGCAAAAACAATACTGAGTAACAAAAACAGGGCTGCAGGTATCACCATACCAAACCTTAGTCTATACTACAAATCCATAGTTGTAAAAACAGCCAGGTATTGGCTCTAAAATAGACACACAGATCAGTGGATAAGGGTTGAAGACCCACATATAAGCCCACACAACTATAGTCATTTGATCTTTGACAAAGGGGCCCAAAGAATCCAATGGAAAAAGAACAGCATCTTCAACAAATGGTGCTGGCAAAACTGGATCTCCACATGCAGAAGATTAAAGCTGGACCCGTACTTGTCACCATGTACAAGACTTAATTCCAAATGGATCAAGGACCTTGATATCAAGATAGAGACTATGAAAACCATAGTTGAAAGGATAGGGAACTCCCTCGAGCTGATTGGGCTAGGCCAACAGTTCCTAAACAGACATCCAATGGCACAGTCACTGCTACCAACTCTCAACAGTTGGGACCTTGATAAATTAAAGAGCTTCTGTTCAGATAAAGAGATTGTCACACGAGCTCAAAGGCAACCCACAGAATGGGAGAAAATCTTCACTAACCACATATCTGATAGAGCTCTACGATCTAGAGTGCACAAAGAACTTAGAAAACTAAACACCAAGGAAACCAATGGCCCAATTAAAAAATGGGCCCTGGAACTTAAAAGAAACTTTACCAGGGATGAAATTAAAATGTCTAACAAATATCTTAAAAAGTGCTCCACTTCTTTAGCCACCCCTGTCAGGATGGCAAAAATCCACAATACAAACAACATCAAGTGCTGGACAGGATGTGGAGAGAGGGGAACTCTCCTACATTGCTGGTGGGAGTGCAGGCTCATACAACCATTCTGGTGAGCTGTCTGGAGATTCTTAAAGAAGTTAAAGATTGAAATGCCATATGACCCAGCTATTCCACTTTTGGGAACAACCCCTCATATAGCAAAAATTCACCTTGATAGCACAAGCATGACCATGTTCATAACAGCACTGTTTACAATAGCAAAGTCATGGACTCAGCCTAAATGTCCAACAGTTGACGGGTGGATAAGGAAACTGCGGTACATCTATACAATGGAGTACTACTCAGCCATCAAAAATGATGAATTACTGGAATTTGCTGGGAAATGGATGTCATTTAAAACAATTATATTAAGTGAAGTATCCCAAACCCAGAAAGTTAAGCACCGTATGTACTCCCTAATAGGTGGCTCCTAGTACCAAACTCACCCAGCCCACATTGAGACACTCAAAGGGGGGGACATACAGTGCCCATCAGGATGGAGTGAAGGGCATTGCAGGAGCAGCAAAAATGCAAAAGAAAATCAACAAACCACAATCCAGAACTTCAGAGACTCTATATCAACCACATAGAACTAGGCCATCCTAATCTCTCTCCATCCTGAAGCTCAGGGACATTTGAGGAAGAGGGGGCGGTAAGATTGTAAGAGCAAAAGGATGGGAGGAGCAATGATTTGCAAGATTCTCCACACTAGTTAGGGCCGAAGCAATCATAATAGGACTTTGCATGCCCTGCGCAATGTCCAACACACTATTGACCTCACAAAGTCTAGCATCAGCTAAAGGCACCAAGATCCTTGGAGGCAAGGGATTGACAGCCACAGTAGTGTTCCTATGCTTAAGGGGAACACGAGAAAGGGTTCAGGGAAATGCCACTGGGTCCTTGTACGTCATCAGAGAGGAGGACCTAGAAGAGAGTTAGGCATAAACAATAAAGGACTCTCTGGGAATTTGGGGGGAGACACTGGGGGATGTGGAGGGAGCAGAGGTTTGGGGGGTAGGAGGAGGGAGGGAACTGGTATACCTATTAAGTTTGTATGAGCGGAAATAATAAAACATGTATTAAAAAAAAAGAGATTGTAAGTCGAGCACAAAGGCAACCCACAGAATGGGAGAAAATCTTCACTAACCACATATCTGATAGAATTCTATTATCCAGAGTGCACAAAGAACTTAGAAAACAAAACACCAAGAAACAAATGGGCCGCTTAAAAAATGGGCCTTGGAACTTAAAAGAAACTTTACCAGGGACAAAATTAAATGTCTAACAAATATCTTAAAAAATGCTCCACATCCTTAGCCATCAGGGAAATGCAAATCAAAATTTCCCTGAGATATCATCTCACCCTGGTCAGGATGGCAAAAATCCACAATACAAACAACAACAAATGCTGGAGAGGATGTGGAGAGAGGGGAACTCTCCTACATTGCTGGTGGGAATGCAGGCTCATAAAACCATTCTGGCAGGGCTGGAGAGGTGGCTCAGGAGTTAAGCCTCTGCCTTGCAGGCGGAGGGTCCTGAGTTCGGATCCCAGATCCCACGTATAGACGCCAGGCAGTAGCGGGGGCGGCCTGCGCTTCGGGTCCTGGTAGGGCGGAGCCTGTGAATCCTGGGGCAGAAGGAGGTGGAGGCGGCCATGGTGGTTCCCGAATTCCTCCGTGGTTCTACACACACACACACACACACACACACACAGACGCGCGCACGCACATACACACGCATATGCACACAGTTGAATAAATAATAATAATAATAATAAATATTTTAAAAATAAACCACTCTGGCCAGCCGTCTGGCGATTCTTTAAGAAGTTAAAGATTGAAATGCCATATGACCCTGCTATACCACTTTTGGGAATAACCCCCAATACAGCAAAAATTCACCTCACTAGCACAAGTATAACCATGTTCATAGCAGCACTGTTTACAATAGCCAAGTCATGGAATCAGCCCAAATGTCCAACAGTTGATAAGTGGATAAGGAAAATGTGGTACATTTATACAATGCAATACTACTCAGCCATCAAAAATGATGAATTAATGCAGTTTGCTGGGAAATGGATTGAATTAGAAACAATTATATTGAGTGAAGTATCCCAGACATGGAAAATTAAGTGCCATATGTACTCCCTAATAGGTAGATCCTAGTATCAAACCCACTTAGAGACCCTCAAAGATAAATCTTTGTAATATTTACAGTAATTGTAAAGATTATAAACAGGAAGGATCAGGAAGGAGGGCCCCACCAGAAACAAGGAGAGAGGGGACAATGTTACAGTAGAGAAAATAGGCCACCATTAAATACTGTAAGTAAGTAATGAGACATCTGGTTAAGTACACAGACTTTCCTTCCTGATCATTTGCAACTGATGGGGTATGATCTCACCTGAAGGGGAGGGCATATAGGCTGCCAGATAGAAAATAACCATTTTGCAAATGGGTGATTGACCCCTCTCTCATCACCATCTCCTACTTTTATTCCATCTACCTTTGAATATACTTTTATAACAAGACTCTAGTTTAACAGGTTTTTATCTCTGGCCAGGGGGTGACATCCAATACCCATCAGGATGGAGCCAAGGGGATTGCTTGAGCAGCAGAACCAAAAAAAATGTCAACAAACCATAATTCAGAACATCAGAGACTCTATATTAACCTCCTGGAATTGGGCCAGCCTAATCTCTCCCCATCCTGAAGCTCAGGAAAATTTGTGGAAGAGGGGGCAGTAAGATTGTAAGAGCACAAGGATGGGAGGAGTAATGCTATGCAAGATACTCCACACAAGTTAGGACCGAAGCAATCATAATAGGACTTTGCATGACCTGTGCTATGTCCAACACATTATTGTCCCCAGAAAGTCTAGGATGGACTAAAAGCACTAGGATCTTTGGAGGCTAGGGACTGATAGTCACAGTAGTATTCCTAAGCTTAAGGGGAACACAGGGAAGCGTTCTGGGAAATGCCCCTGGGTCCTTGTACCTCATCGTAGAGGAGAACCCAGAGAAGAGTTTGGCATGCACATTAAAGGATGCTCTGGGGATTGGGGGGGAGGCACTGTGGCATGAGGAGGGAGGAGAGAGGGCAGGGGGGAGCAGGGGAGTCAGGGGGAAGTGGAGGGAGTGAGGGGACCAGTGTACCTGTTAAGTTTGTATGAGCGGAAATAATAATAATAATGATGAACTTTTGGTTGTTTTCATTTATATTTGTTTTATTGTTTTCAGTTTAATAGGGTTTTGTCTCCAATTTTTATTATTTTTATATTTCTATTTTTATATTACTCTTGTTAATTTCCTAAAGTAGAAATTCAGATGATCAGTTTTAGTTATTTATTCTTTTTTTGTATCTAATGCAATTAACATATTCCTGAATTTTCCTTGAAACATCACTTATTTATCCCACAACTTTTGATGTTATAATTTTCCACAACCTTTTAAAATTTATGTGAGAAGTTCAGTAGACTGTTTTGAATTGTATTGTTTTGTTCCACATAATTGGCCCAGTCAACTTTCTAGCTCAAGTTCCCAGTTTGGTTTTGATTCAGTGTGAGAACGTATTTTGTGGAATATCTGTGCCTATGTGTTTGAACTCTATCCCTGAAAGCTTGTCTAAAATTAATATTGTATGCTTTCATTTGCTTTCAATGAGCATCATTATGCCTATCTGAGTCATTAGAAATAGAATAGTTGTCTTATAGATACCATTTATATTAATCCACACACAGGCAATATCTTTCAGTTTGTTTACTTGCAAAACAGTTAGAGTATTTGAGAAAGTAGATTAGCACCCTCTGGGTTGTAACTCTTTTCTATATATTATGTCTTCTTTTCTTTGGAATATTTTTTAAGAATTCATTTCATCTCCTTAACCAACTCTATTGCACTTTTGCAATTTTGTTTGCTTTGTCTTTGTTGTTGTTGTTGTTTGTTTTTTGAGACGTGGTGTCACTGAACAACCCAGGCTTTCTTCAAACTCACAGCAACCCCTCTGCCTTAGCATGAGATGATGTATACACAGTATTACATGCTGCCTGTTAACATCTCTGTCAAAATACTTTAGTATTTATCCTAGAAGTTAAACATTTTAAAATAACTGAAGTTCTCTAGTCCAACTACAGTAACTGCAGTAATTGAAGTAACTCTAATCCGAGGCCTGTATGCTACACATGCCCAGTTTGGTTCTTCCCTCCTGATCTTGTGACTGACTGTAGGTGATTTCCCTTACTAGCATGCTGGTTTCAGTTCTCAGTTAGTGTTTATTGTCCCCAAGGGGAGAGGATCCTTAAATATTTTGCTTTACTTTATTTTATTATGTATTTGATGATTTTCCTTTCTTTTTGTTACTCAAAATTTTTTTAAAGAATCACATTCTTAAAAATCACATTCTTCCTGAAGGATATATTTGACATCTGTTCAAGAATCCATGACATGAATTTCTACATGGCATCTTCATTGGTGCCCTTTTATTTCTCACTCATATCTTTTTATGTTTTTCCATTTTCATGTGCGTGTGTGTACGTATGTTCACATGAGTGTGAGTGCATGTGCATTTGGACATGTATGCAGGCAAGCAGACCTGACAAGGTGACAGGTAGAGGCCTGACAAGAATCATCCTCCTTTACTCTTCTAATTAATTGTTTTTGAAATAAAGTTTCTAATCAAATGCAGAGCTCACTAATGGTGCTAGTCTGATACAGTACAGAAAGAGCAGTTCTTCCTTCGTGTTATCTGATCTTCTAGGTCTGTAATATGATATTTGCCACTGATTTTTAGAAAGTTCTTAGTGTTACATCAAATATTTATTTTCTTTCTCTTTCCTTTCTTTAGTTCAGTTCTCCCCAGTTGTCACAACTCACTGGATGACTGAGATACAATACTTTCCTATCAGCATGAGGATGCTTCAGCAGCAAATCTCCAGGGTTCTTCCCCTCTTACCTTCCTTCCTAATACTGTGAAAGACTGAACTTGGGTCTTCATGCTTGCACTTTGCCATCTCCTCAACTCTTTCCTCTTTTCTCTGTCCAAGTCTCAGGAAAGCAGATCCAAGAATAAAGACACAGGCTGGGAGTAAGAATATGCATAGGAGAGGATGAGGGGTGGAGAAGTCTTTGACACCAGCTACCTGAGGGATTGGAAGGCCAGGGTACAGCAAATCTCAATCAGGACAGTCTTTGCCATGTCTGAAAAATGACACATAGGCTAACTTCACACCCCCAGTTGGAATCTTCAGCATTTGTGGATGACTCCTCCAGCCTTCACACAGCTCTAACCTACTGCCTGAAAGACATGAGTCAGTTGGGCGATGATGCTCTATGCTGCAGAGAGCCTGGCTGAGAATGTCTTTTGATGCCAAAGGGATCTGGGAGAAGCTTGGTTGGGAAAGACAGTGTTCTGTAAATGGATATAGATTAGATCAAATGTTCAGCAGCCTTTCCTAAGTACACAGATCATAAAATTAACTTGAAGTTCTTTATTCTTGTATTCCTGTTTTTTGCCTTCTATGTCAAAAAAATGTTTTCAACAGGGTCCACGAAGGTGTCACAGTTATTTTATGGCTGCACCCCTCCAGGCTCTTAGGACAAACTGAAACTTGCACATGCATACATATGAGAACGACCTCAGGCATTATTCTTGAGGAATGCCATGCTTTCGGAGAGGGGATTTTTCATTACACCTGAGACTCAAAGTTAGGCTACACTGACTGTTCACGTAGTGCCAGGGATCCTCCCATTTCTACCTCCCCAGAACTGGATTTACAAGCATGCTCTACTATGTTCAGCTTTTTATTTTATTTTATTTTTTTAATATTGTATTTATTTATTCAATCTCTCTCTGTGTGTGTTTGTATATGTGTGCACTATATAGTGCACTGTGTGTCACTGTAAAGGACCAAGGGTGACTTCAGGAATCATCTTGGATTTCTTTACCTCCTTCTTGTTTTGTTCTGGGATTTCTCAGACTCTGCCCACCAGAGATGAAAGTGCAGGCCACTACTGTTTCCTCCTGGCGATTTTATGTGGGTCCTGGGATCCGAACTCAGGATCTTCTGCTTGTGAGGCAGCGTCTTAACCCCTGAGCCATCTCTCCAGTCCCCAGCTTTTTATTTTTAAAGTGGATACTGGAATTGAGCCCGGATCCTCATGATTGCACGGCAAGCACTTTATCAACTGAACCATTCTCCAGTCTTCTTTATTCTTTATCGTTGTTTTTGCTGTGCAGCTGGTTATTCTTCTCACTCGATTTCCTCTGCTCTTCACGCTTTGCTTTTTATTTGGTTTTGGTTTTGCTGCTGCTTTTATGAGTCAGGATCTTGACTCTGCATTCCTAGTCACTCTGCTTCAGCCTTTGGCATGCTGGAATTACAGCAGACACTGCCATTGTCCTAATTTCTGGTGAGAACACTGTCCTCAAACTGTGATTTCTCCAAACAGAAGATGGTGTTGCTGTTGCTAGTTTTGAGAATTTTTTCCCTTTGTTTCTAATGTTCCAGAGTTGAATTGTGATATATCTTGTGAAGATTTTTTTTCAGGTTTACATTTGTGATATACTCTATTGCTTGAATTTCTACTGAACTTGCCTGGAAAAAAAAAAAACAAACAAAACACCTGTATTAAAAATTCTCCAAGGCTGATAGATCAATTCAGTGATGTGGAGAGATTGGAATGCTGCAGGTCCAGACCCTTAAATAGCCATTTATTGCCCACCTCTGTGTGTGGCCTAGCATGCCTGTAATTATTAGGTAAGTCCTTTGGAATGTGCACCCTGACTCTTATATTCAATCAACTCCAAGGCTGAGAATGTCATCAGATAGCATCTGAGGCCTGCCCTCCGAGATTTGCCCTCTTTGCTGTAACCTGCCTACTTGATGTCCCCAGATTCTTGAGTTATGAACTTCTTTGTTCCATTTCTATAAAACTTTATGAAACTGCTGCCATGTGGGAATATGAATTTATGATAACCTTAATCTATGACCAGGGTCATGGTCAACCATATTTGGCTCCTGAATAAACAATTTCTTAATGCTTTGAGGTAAGAACTTTTGTTTTTGCACTGACAAAATTCATGACTCCTGCTTAATTTGAGATGATTTCAGTCATTCTTCCATACTTACTACCCTGAGCCTTGCCATCTTTCACGTTTCTTTTGGGATGTCTATAATGGAAATGCTGGGTCTTATAATGAGAATGACAAGTCTTATGGTAAGGATACTAATCTTGTAATAAGGATGTTTGGTCTTGCAATGTGGATGTTATGTTTTGTAATACAGATGCTAATTTTTGTAATGCAAGTACCAAGTTATGTAACACAGATGCTAGATCTCTGAGATTTTTTTCACTTTTGTAAAAGTCTACATTACTTCTGTTTCCCAACTGCAAATTTTATTTTTTCTCTTCTTTCTCTTTCAGGTCACCCCTTCTTTCCTCAGTCTCTTCCATTTGGCCTCTGATGAGTGCCTTGTCAGTGACTGTCCATTGAACTTTTCAATTCATCGTGTCTCTCTCAACTTTCAAATTTCTGCTTGGGTTTTCATATATTTTATTTCTTCACTGAAGTTTTCACTTTTATGTTCTTTACAGCATTTTTGGAACTACCTACTGAATTTTGAGACTTGGCAAGTTTCAAACTCCTTGTTCAGTAGAGCCCCTTTGTGTCAGTACAATCAACAATGCTGGTTTTCAGCAGCTTATCTTTGGGGATTATATGTCATCAGAGTTTTGGATTCTCTTGTCTTATGGGATCTTCAGAGGCTGCTGTGAGCGTCTTACTCCTTCATTCTAACTTTGAGAAGATGCCTCTCTCCTCCACCTTATAGAACCAATGGCATCTGTGTAAATTCTCGTTTTTAATATTCCTCTTAAAACAAAGAAAGCTAAATGTGCTTGTTATATATAGGTGTAAACTTGATAACCAAAGGCTGAGTTCTGGGCACATCTGTGAAGAATTGATAGTTAATGGTCCGGAGACATGGCTCAGGGATTAAGCCTTTGCCTGCAAGCAGGAGGATTTGAGTTTGGGTTCTAGATCCCATGGGGAAATGGGCAGAAATGAATGTGTTCTACATTTCTGACTGTGGAGGGTAGAAAAGAAATCCCAGAGTGAAGCAATAAGGAGACAGAGCAATCCAGGGTGATTCCTGAAGTCACCCTTAGGGTCAACAGAGTGCCCTTTTCTACACACACACACACACACAAAACACACACACACACACACACACACACACACACACACCACACACACCTCATATATATACACACCAGCATGAGAAAAAAAAGAATAGAAAAAAAAAGAATTGATAGTTAAGACAAGTCTTAAGCAAACTTGAAGGAGATTGTGTAATTAATGAGACCCAGCCCATGTGGGTGAGACCATTCCCTGGGAAGGTGAACAACAGAAAGAGCTGGTCCAGCAGCGTGGCATAGTTTGTAATACTTTGTCAGATCTGTAGTCTTATGGTTGAGGAGGTGTTACCTGCAAACAAGAAGAAAGGGCAAATTGGCCACACCACAGACAAGGAATGGAAAAGGTTTATTGATTACCTAATTACATAATGGAATTCCTGTAAGATTTTAAATTTTGTGCAATTACTGGGCTTTGCCATCCTAACAAGTCCTGTTCTAGGGCTATTTGTGAAGGGAGGAGATTTTGATGCCTTGTGTTACTTCTGGATCTCAAAAATTCAGAAGGAAGAAGAAGGGAGAAGAAACCCTGTCTGAAAGTGTAGTGAAACTTTTATTCCTGGGAATGTGGGCGGGGAGAAGGAGAGAGGGAGGTGACCTATCTATCTCCACTAGGTACATCAAGGAGGGGCTTTGTAAGTGCCTGAGGGCAGTGGTCCGCAAGCAGAAGTTCTGCCCTGAGTAGGGGAGGGGAGGGCGCTGGGGATCCGATCAATAGCCTCTCTCAGCAATCCTTATGGATCAGTGTAGCCAGTTTCCTTGGCTCCTGATGTTAGTCTGTCAAGCTGGATTGTGAACTATAACCAGAATCATAAGCAAGAATAAAACTCCCTTGTTCCCATAAGTTGTTTTGTTGTGAATTTATTGGCAGCGTGCAGACAAACTGCAACAGTAAGCAAAAGTCATAGCTTCAGCATAGCCTGAAGACATAGGATCCCTAAAACCCAAAATAGTTGTCAAACCAAAATAGGAAACTCCAGGGAGCTACTTTATTCCTTGCCTCATCTCTAGCAAAATTGTGCTGTAAGCAGGGTCTGGTCTAAAAAGAGGTGAGGAGGGGATGAACAGGAGCTGGTCACTGGCCTACAGAAAACATAGAACCTCATCTGAAAGAGTGAAAAAATACACGAGCTAGTTGTGCCCTGCCAGCTACGACCAAAGCATGTCTTTAAGGACTATGGTAACGCTTTAATCAGAAGTCATGTCAGGTCTTCATCTCAATACTGACCAGTGTTCGTTGTGTTTTCTCATTGGTTTAGCATTCTACCGATTCAGACTGAGAGTGTCTTGGTATGCCAGGCGCTTTTTCTGTGTTGTGGGACTGTATCACATTTAAACCTTCTGACACCAGACTCTGGTAGGAGGGACACACTCTCATTGCTTCCACACAAAGGAGTTCAGAGTCTTCACTTAGGAACATGACTTCAGGTGCAGTCTGGATGAGAGTGAGCAGTAAGTACACCTGTGCTGTCCGTGGGTGACCTCTTGCCACCGGGCAGACATGGACATGCTGTGTCTGTCATAAGACTCTGCCTGGCTCCGGTGCCTCTGGGAAGAGTGAGGATTGTCCTGCTGCTGCTGCTGGGTCAGGAGGGGCCCAGACCTTCCACACAGTGTTCCTCAGCACCACTGGGAGGGAGGGCTTGTTCTGGCAGTTGAAAATAATATGCTGGGTCCCCACATGGCCCTGTTGGCCACACCCTGGCAGGGGTGATGGCGTGTTCACCACTGCCCACTGACCGAGGAAGGCTAGACTGTTCCTGTGGGCTTCAGTAATGTGGTTAGAGGGGACACTTGTGTTTCTCAGTTGTGTTTGCACTTTCCAGAAGTTCTGTCTGGCTGTACTGCCTAGTACTTTTTCTGGTGGGAGATCGGGATTTGGGGCTTTCATTTCCTCTTCCTTTAACATTTCCATATTGTTCATTTCTCCACACTATATCTTGCCTAGATGGGGCAAAATCTAATGCCAGAACTTCCCACTGGTTCTGAGTATTCCAAGATTTAACTCTGATCTATCTTCTTCTCCTGCTTTTCAAGAGCTACCTTTGCCAGGATGAAGTTGTTCTTGTGAGTCTTACACAAACTGAAGCCAGCACATGACGAAGGGTGGAGGAGACTCGGGCCTTATTTTCTACTGTAAGTTCTTTCTGGGACTTTCTAAATTCTCACAAACTCCTTCTCATTCTACATGGGCCTCATGCCATACAGGCCTCTCAGACATGCTCAAGTTTCTGGAACAAAGCTTACCTTTTAACATTTTTAAATTCTTTTGCAATTCAGACAAGATCTGACAAGAGTGTCTTGACCAACAGGCTGATACCAACTCCAGTCTTCTGACTCTAACACCAATCAGTCTGTGGATCTCTCTCTCTCTCTCTCTCTCTCTCTCTCTCTCCTCTCTCTCTCTCTCTCTCTCTCTCTCTCCCTCTCCTCTCTCTCTGTCATCAACATTTGTACTTGCATGTATATGCAGGTTTATGCACACCTGTACTAAGGCCAGAGAAGGATGTTTAGTGTCCTCCATTTCTCTTTTCCTTGTTCCCTTGAGACAAGATTTCTCACTGAATGTGGAGCTTGACATTTTTTTCTGTTAAACTGGCATCTAAAAATGTCTAGCCAGCCTCCTATCTTTGTCTCTCCGGACCAGTGCTGGGGCTACAGGTATACCCAGCCAGCCCAGGTTCTTAGGTGGGGATCTGAATTTATATCCTCACCTTTGTACAGCAAACACTGAACCTACTAAATCATGTCCCAACCCCCCCTCTCTCTTTGTTTCCTTTTTAAATATTCCTTCAACTCTTATCCATTAGTATGCATATAGTTCACTGCTGCTTATGTATTTGCATTTAACTCCTGGCTACTATGCAATAAATGGCATTATTCTTTAGAAAATGTTCCTTTGATTGTTATGTAGTGTGACAGTTTTATATTCAATTCCCAGAGTTCAGCAGGAGGAAGTCCTGCTTTCTGTTTGCTGATTGACTACTGTCTCTTTTCTGAGGCAGGAAGACTGGAGAACTCCCTTCCTCTAGATGCTAGCTGGGAGAATTGCTGTTTCTCCTGATCCTCCCAGCATCGGTGCCTGTCAGTCAATGTCCCTAACAGGTCTTATCTAAGAGAAGAAATTTGCCTGGGCTGTCTTCATGTGTACACCTTTTGATTCAGAGGGCACATTGCACCTCTTTTTTTTTAATAGGCATTTGGGTTTCCTTTTCTCTAAACATACCTATGGTGGTTGCACATTTTCAGAACAAATTTCCTTCACAGTTTTGTTTTCTCAGGAGTTTTCCACATATTCTTCAGCCTGCCTGCAATCTGCATTCCATTCAGAACCTTGTGGAGTGTGGACGTTGTGATGTTCCCTCGTATCCAAATCGTCTCTGGTTGTCTGCCAAAGTGTATCAACACTCATGGAGCTGGCCATCCCATTTTTCTTGTCAAGTTATTCTCTCTTGCTTGTAATTTCCCATTTTCTTTCTTTCTTTGTGTATGTTTTTAAAGACTGCACATTTTCAGCTGTGAATTGCCACCATTTGTAGAATAATTAGTAACATACCAATGTGTGGTGAATTTGACATACACTGCTTGATCTGCCGTCAACCATCAGGAGCATCTATCAGAGCCCCAAGGGCTCTGTCCAACTTTAATATTCTATGACTCCTCAGGCAGCATTGCTTCTCCCTCCCTAATTTTCTCCTCGGATGCTGTAATTAGTATGCCTTTCAATGAACTTTGATCCCAACGCTTGGTAACGTTTATTCTAACAAGCGGGGATACAGACAGCAGCTATTATCTTTAATAACAAAGTGGACATGTAATGGCTAAACTAGTATCTAAAGAGGTCCTCACTTTTGTTGTCCCTGGTGAATTACATATGTAAAGGCAATTTCCCACTATTGTTCAGATTCATATCTACTTATCTACCTTATCCCTGGAAGTGTATTCTTCAGTTTTCATTGCTTCATTTCTTCTTTCTTCTCAATTTTCTTCTGAGTCTTTGGTGTGCATGGTTTTGAGAATAAGATAAAACAAAAAGAACACTTTTATTAAATTTAAAACATCTAAAGGACTTGTCATGGCTTGAATGTAAATTTTCCCCCACATATTTGTGTGCTATTCTTTCCATTTGGTTGGGTCATGCTGTTTGGGAATGTTATAGGCCTTTAGAAAGCAGAGACTTGCTGAGAAGCATGCCACTGGGGATCTAACTTAAACTTTGGTAGCCTGATACCACTTCCAGTTCTATGTCTACTTCTTTCATATGGCAAGGTAATGGCCAGCCTCTTGCTCCTGTCCCCATGTCTTCTCAGCCTGCCACAGTATGCTTCCTACTGTGGTTAACTCTCTTCCCTCTAGAACCAAAAAACAAATAATCCTTTCTCTTTTAAGTTACTTTAGTCAGAGTATTTATCATAGCATCAGAAGAGAAACTGGAATAAAGAGTCAACTATACTAAAATTTGAAATATTAAAAACACTTTAGAATATTTTCTTTTGTTTGTGTTTTAAGTTTAAATAAATTATCAAAATATATCTTTTATTACTAAAAATAAACTGTCACAGATAAATCTGATTTTTCAAGAATGAAATACTGCATGTTTATTGTGATGAAATGATAAAATTCAATTTTGTTTATGAAGAGCAAACTTGTGTTTTAGAAACTTTAAAGCATTCTGTTTTAACCAGAGTCAAAAGTTTGCAATAGACCTGTAGTCAATAGGGTACCATCCTTGATATCTCTTCATTTCTCATAACTAATTTAAGTTAGTGTTGAAGGAAAATTCTCTGATATGTTAAAAATTATTATGTATTAAGGATTAAATTTAATGATATGGATAGACTTGGTTATTTTAATTTTATCAATAACACATTGATTTCCTTTGAATTTTAAAAGTGTTGAAAGTGTGTTCTTGAAGCAAGGTGAAGAGAATCCTCTATATGAATCAGAACGGTTGCAAGAATCCACCTTCTAAGCACAAGTCCCATTTTAGCAAATGGTTGAGAAGTGGTGCTGGCAGTAGAAAGGAAAATCAGCACACCATCTATGTTTATATTTTAATCACAAGAAAGATGGAGGAGAGGTGGGAGAGTCACGGAAGGCAGCTTGGAAGTCACAATAGTTAGATGCTTTCCTGGACCTGTTTACTCAGCGAGTCACATGGGAATTAGCTCTGTCTCCTTCAAGTCCAGCAGAGGACAAGCAGAAGCAGATCAGCTCAACCCAACCCAACTCTAGTTTCTGATGAGGGGACGATAGAATAGAAGGAACTTGCTTTCAATTGCTGAAGAATCAGGGATGTCAGAGTCACTTGCACTGTGAAGAACCAGAGACTCAGGACTTAACCAGCTCAGAGGGAGGTGCAAGGGGAGGAGAGAGACACATTCTGGTGGTTGCTGTGGAAACCTCCCTCCAAGGAGGCTGTTCTTTGCCCGCTAGTAGTATGTACACCAACTCTACAGAGTTCAAGTTTCTGCCCCTGTGTAAGAGACCATACATGGGAAACAACTTGCCATTCCACAAATGCACTGGGGCCCCCACCTTCATAGCAGCTGTCATTTTAAATGAACCATATTGAAGGCTGATAGGATAAAGTCATTGCTGCCTAGAGTATTTCTAAAAATTCCCTCCAGTCCTGTGCACTACTCAAGTGAGTATTCTGACATGTGACTACTTTGGGGTGAGAGTATAATTTTATTTTCATAAGGGTACTTAAAATTTAAGTAGCATCTTGCAACTTTCATTCAATATTATGCTAATTTCCTCTTCTCAAAAGTACAATTATACAATAATTCTGTAGCTTATAAAATTATAATGAAAATAACCAGTGTTATAACTTGGTGAGGTGTATGTAGGAGGACTTCTTCAATCCCATCTGGAGGTAGCTATGTAGATGTACAGGGTTTACTTGGGTATATTCCTAAGTACAGTCACTTCGTTTTAGAATTAGAATTTGAAAGAAACATGATTCATGGACAAAGCTTTCCTGAGGGTTCTGGGGATCAGGGAAAGTGCAAAGATACCACAAGCTCATTACAATCAAATTTGAGACCCAAATGCAGATAAATGGCTCCATCAGTAAAGTTCATACCTGGTAGGCATGAGAACCCGAGTTCAGATCCCCAGCACCCGTGTTAAAGAGAAAAAGAAAAGCCAGATGTGGCAGCTTGGGGTTTTAATTTCACTTCTGAGAGAGACAGAGAAGTGTAGATTCCTGGGGCTCACTGACCAGGCAGAGTAGCTGAATCAACAAGTTCTACGTTCAGTGAGAGACCCTGTCTCAAAAAAAGAAGGCGGAGAGGAAAAAGCAATCTTTGTCTATTACAAGCATGCATACAGATGTGCACACACAAAATATCACACACAATACAAGGATACCAATTTTTAAATTCTTAGTATTTTTCCCTTGTTTCCAGGTATGAAGATTAAAAAAAAATTATTAGAGGAGTGTTCAGTATACCTTCCAGTGAAACATGAGGGCTGAGATGGCTGAAGACAGGTCCTTCTGTCTTTCAATCAGTGATGTGGACTTTCTCCCAATCTCTGTGATGGGCCTGCTTCCCTTCCATGCCTACAGCACCGTCTGCCGGTCCAACATCTGCAGTCAGAAGTCTTGCTAAGACTCCATGTGTGCACAGTCATGAACATGAAGGTATCAACATAACATCGGGCTACTATCTTTCAATAAAGATAACCTTGTTGGTGGGACCACATGCCTTCTATCCTACAGTTCCAGTGCCTGTGATTCAATTACATGAATCACAAATCCACGAATTCATAGGGCTAAATTTTTTTTACATTTTTTATTATTATTTCCGCTCATACAAACTTAATAGGTAGACCAGTTCCCTCGCCCCCTCCTCTCCCCCGAACCCCCTGCTCCCGCTCCCTCCCTCCCCAATCTCCCAGTGCCTCCCCCACATTCCAGAGAAGTCCCTTATTGTGTATGCCTAACTTCCTCTTGGTCCTCATTTCCGATGACATACAAGGCACCGCAGTGGCATTTCCCTGAACCCTTTCTCGTGTTCCCTTAAGCAGGAACACCCGAATGTGTTGTCAATCTCGCCTCCAAGGATCTTGGTGCCTTTGCCGATGTTAGACTTTGTGAGGTCATAGTGTGAGACGGCACAGGGCATGCAAAGTCCTATATGATTGCTTCAGCCCTAACTTGTGTGGAGACCTGTTACCCCCCATCTCCTGCCCTCCCCCATACAATCATTGTGTCATGTTAGACTTTTTTGCTACTTGAAGTTTTAGCCCGCTAGTCCGCAAATTCCCTGAGCTCAGAGGTATGGGGGAGAGTTATGGCTGGCTGCTCAGTTCTATGTGGGATGATTTATAAGTCTCTGAAGTTTGCTGATTGTGTGTTTGTCTGATTTTGCTCTGTGTTTGGCGTTTGTGCTCCTCGCAATGCCTTCATCTCGCCTGATTGTGGCAGTATGATTCACCCCTGCGGTCAGAGACCAACTCACATATCACTCACTCGTTTAGAACTGGAAGTCTTGTTATATCATAGCAATTCAAAGGCGTTCAGAGTCAATAAACAGCAGAAACCGAGGTAGGGAGGGCAGTTGCCAGTCCTAAGCTCATTTGCAAAAGATCATGTCATCTCTGCCAGTACTACACCACTCCATTTGTTGCCAGATACTTAGCCCACTTCTGTGTTGTACGATGGCCATATGGTCTGTGCTCCACCTCGCTGCCTCCTTTTGTTTGGGTTTTTTTTTTTGTGTTTGTAGTGTTGTTCTATTGTACAGTGGGTGTGTTGGGCCGGAGACTTTCATGACGTCTGTGAACTTAACCAGCGCATTGGCTGTACATTAATTACTTGCTATCTTGGAGGCCGATTTCTCTCCTGTGTAACATGGTCCCCTCTCTCTTGTGTCTGGTGTGGCCCTCCAACCCCATCCCTCTGTTCACAATCCTGCAATTACCGTATTACATAGGTTACCCTTGAGTGTCTCAATGTGGGCTGGGTGAGTTTGGTACTAGAGGCCACCTATTAGCGAGTACCTACGGTGCTTAACTTTCTGGGTTTTGGATACTTCGCTTAATATAATTGTTTCTAATGAACTCCATTTCCCAGAAAATTCCAGTAATTCATCATTTTGGATGGCTGAGTAGTACTCCATTTTATAGATGTACCACAGTTTCCTTATCCACTTGTCAACTGTTGGACATTTAGGTTGATTCATGACTTTGCTATTGTAAACAGTGCTGCTATGAACATGGTCGTGTTGTGCTATCAAGGCAAACCTCTGCTGCATGGGGGGTTTTCCCAAAAGTGGAATAGCAGGGTCATATGATTTCAATCTTTAATTTCTTTAAGAATCTCTAGACGGCTCGCCAGAATGGCTGTATGAGCCTGCATTCTCATCAGCAATGCCGCAGAGTTCCCCTCTCTCCACATTCTCTCCAGCATTGTTGTTGTTGTTTGTATTGTGGATTTTTGCCATCCTGACTGGGGTGAGATGATATCTCAGGGAGGTTTTGACTTGCATTTCCCTGATGGCTAAAGAAGTGGAGCATTTTTAAAGATATTTATTAGACATTTTAATGTCATCCCTGGTAAAATTTCTTTTAAGGTCTAGGGCCCATTTTTTAATTGGGCCATTGGTTTCCTTGGTGTTTAATTTTCTAAGTTCTTTGTGCACTCTGGACAGTAGAGTTCTATCAGATATGTGGTTAGTGAAGATTTTTCTCCCATTCTGTGGGTTGCCTTTGAGCTCCTGTTACAATCTCTTTATCTGAACAGAAGCTCTTTAATTTCACAAGATCCCAACTGTTGAGAGTTGGTAGTAGTGACTGTGCCATTGGATGTCTGTTTAGGAAATGGTGGCCAAGCCCAATCAGCTCAAGGGAGTTCCCTATCCTTTCAACTATGGTTTTCATGTCTCGTCCTAATATCAAGTCCTTGATCCATTGGAATTAAGTCTTGTACATGGTGACAAGTACGGGTCCAGCTTTAATCTTCTGCATGTGGAGATCCAGTTTTGCCAGCACCATTTGTTGAAGATGCTGTTCTTTTTCCATTGGATTCTTTGGGCCCCTTTGTCAAAGATCAAATGGCTGTATTTTTGTGGGCTTATTCTGGGTCTTCCACCCTTATCCATTGATCTGTGTGTCTATTTTGGAGTCAGTACCAGGCTGTTTTTATAACTATGGATTTGTAGTATAGACTAAGGTTTGGTATGGTGATACCTCCAGCCGTGTTTTTGTTACTCAGGATTGTCTTTGCTATCCTGTGTCTTTTGTGCCTCCATATGAATTTTGAGATTATTTGGTCACCTTTTTAAAGAATTGCTTTGGGATTTTAATTGGTATAGCACTGAATTTGTATATCGCCTTTGGTAAGATGGTCATTTTTACAATATTGATTCTGCCAATCCAGGAGCATGGGAGGTCTTTCCACCTTCTGATGTCTTCAGCAATTTCTTTCTTTAGGGTTTTAAAGTTTTCATTGTAAAGGTCTTTTACCTCCTTGGTTAGGTTTATACCAAGGTATTTCATTTTTTTAGGGGCTACAGTAAATGGATTATTTCTCTCTCAGGGCTTTTTCACTTCTTTCATTCTGGGCATATAGGAAGGCCTCTGATTTTTGCATATTTATTTTGTATCCTGCCACCCTGCTGAACTTCTCAATAGTTCCAGGAGCTTCCTGGTGTGGTTTTTGGGATCCTCAGGTATAAGATCATGTCATCTGCCAATAGGGATAGCTTGACTTTCTTTGCCGGTTTGAATCCCTTTTATGTCCCTTTCTTGTCTTATGGCTTCAGCTAAGACTTCAAGTACAATATTGAATAGAAGTGTGAGAGTTGGACAGCCTTGTCTAGTTCCTGATCGAAGTGGGAATGCTTTCAATTGTTCCCCATTGAGCATAATCCTTGCTGTGGGCTTGTTGTATACAGCTTTTATTATATTGATAAAGGTTCCTTCCCTTCCTACTGTCTCTACCGTTTTGATCATAAGGCTGTTGGATCTTGTCAAAGGCTTTTTCTGTGTCTATCGAGAGTATCCTGTGTCTTGGACTTGGACTGGTTTACATGATGAATTACATTTATTGATTTTCTATATTGAACCAACCTGTGTTGCCAGGGATTAAGCTACATTGTCGCCGTGAATGAATCTTTTGTATGGTTTTGATCTGATTTGCTAGACTTTGTTGAGATCTTTGCGTCTGTGTTCATCAGAGGAGATCGGCCTATAGTTTTCTTTTTTAAGTGAGTCTTTATTAGGTTTTGGGATTAAGAAGATATTAGCTTCATAGAAGGAATTTGATAGTGTTCCTTCTTTGCTATTTGATGGAACAGTTTAAGGAGTATTGGTGCTATTGACTCCTTAAATGTCTAGTAGAACTCTGTGTGAATCCATCTGGTCCAGGACATTTTTGGTGGGAGATTCGAGATTACTTCTTCATTCTTTATATGTTATAGGGCCATTTAATAATTCACAACTTCCTGATCCAATTTAGGTAAGTATGTTTACTTAGAATTCATCCATTCTTTGTGTGTTGTCAAACTTCACTGAGTATAAGTTTTTGAAATATGATGTTATAATTCTCTGGATTTCTTGGGTATCAGTAGTGATTACTCCCTGTTCATTTTTAATTTTGTTAATTTGGGTTTCTCTCTCTTGCTTTTGGTTAATTAGCTAAGGGTGTATCTATCTTACTGATTTTTTCAAAGAACCAGCCTTTTGACGGTTGATTTTTCTATCGTTTTCTTAGTCTCGATTTCAGATATTTCTCCCCTTATTCTGCTAATCTCCTCTTCTTACTACTTTTGGGATCAGATTGCTCAAGTTTCTCTAAAGCCTTAAGCTGCATCGTTAAGTTGTTATTTTTCTATTCCATTTTTTTGATGTAGGCATTAGAGCTATGAACTTACCTCTTAGGACAGCTTTCATTGTGTCCCAGAGATTTTGGTAAGTTGTTTTCATTTTTCGTTCACTTTCAGGAAATCTCGAATTTCCTTTTTAATTTCTTCCTGAATCCAGTTCTCATTCAGTCATATTTAAGTTTCCAGGAGTTAGTGTATTTTCTCTTGTTTGTTTGTGTGTGGATGTCCAGCTTTAGGCCGTGGTGGTCTGATAGGGCACAAGTTAGAATTTCAACTGTTTTGTATATGTGTAGATTCGTTTTGTGGCCCAATATGTGATCTTTTTGGAGAAAGTTCCGTGTGCTGCTGAAAGAAAAATGTGTATTCTTTTGTGCGTGGGTGAAAAGTTTTAGAGTCTGTAGGTCCATTTCTTTAAGGGTTTGATTAATTCCAAAGTGTCTCTGTTAAGCTTTTGACCTGTTGATCTATCCCATGTTGTGAGGGCGGTGTCTAAGTCCCCAAGAATTATCGTTTGGGGGTTGATTTCTTGCTTAGATGCTGTAGGTTTTTTAATGAATGTGGAGGAGCCCATATGGGTGCATAAATGTTCAGTATTGTGAAGTCTTCCTGTTGATGTACCTGTGACTAAATGTAGTATCCATCTGTGTCTCTTGATTTTCTTTGGTTTGAAGTCCACTTTTTCTGAAAGCATAATTGCTCCCCTTGCCTGTTTCCTGGTTCCATTAGCTTGCAGGATTTTGGACAGCCTTTCTTCTTAAGATGTGCATCTTTTGTGGTGAGATGAGTTTCCTAAAGACAGCAGATTGTTGGATTGTGGTTTTTAATCCCAAGTTTATATTGTGTCTCTTAATGGCGAGTTAATACCATGATATTTAATGTTTAATGGAGAAATTATTTTTAATTCTGGACATTTTTATGTTAGTAGATTTTGTAAGCATGTTGTTTGATATTTATGTTTTGGTGGTATTATACTTCCCTTCTGTCCTTCTGGATACACTTGTTTTTTCTTCAAGCTTGAGTATATTTCTAGGTTTTTTGAAGGCCTGGTTTGGTAGACATGTATCCCTTCAAGTTGTCTTTGTGCTGGAAAACTTTCTTTCTCCCTCGATCATGACGGATGTTTTGGCCGGGTATATCAGTCTGGGTTGGCATTTTTGCTCATTTAATACTTGAAGTATGTCTCTCCAAGCTCTTTTACTTTTACTGTTTCCATTGATAGTCATTTGTTATTTTAATAGGTTTACCTTTAAAAATGAGTTGCTTTTTTTCTCTTGGGCTCTCAGCACCTTTCTTTGTCTTGAATGTGGAGTGTTTTGACTATTATTTGCCGTGGCGATTTCTATTTTAGTCATATCTGTTTGGAGTGCGAAATGCCTCTTGTATTTGGATAGGCCTCTCATTCTTTAGTTGTGGGAAGTTTTCATTTGATGAATTGAAATATTTCCTCCGGTGTGGTATTTTGAGATTCTTGCTCTGGTATTCCATGAATGCGCATGTTAGGCTTCTTCAGGGTGTCCCATATCTCCTGAATGTTTCTCTCTAGTATCTTTTTGGCTTTAACAATCTCTTCCATTGAGCTGGTTAATTCTCCCACTTTGTCTTCAAGATCTGAAATTCTATTTTCTGCCTCATTTGTTCGGCTGATAAGACTCTCTGTTGAGTTTTGGGTTGAAGATAACTTGTCTTTTAGTTCCATTTTAAACTCTGCCTGAGACTGTTTTTTAATTACTCCATACCATTTTTGTTTCTTGAACTGTTTTCTCAACTCCTCCAAGTGCCTGTTGTTTCCTGTTCAAAGTGGTTGTAAAGTTGTTTATCTCTTCTCGGATTCTCTTTCATAGTATTAATCATGGTAATGATCATACTCTGAAGTCTATGTTGGGTCTGGCTTCAGTCATTTTCTGTGGATTTGTTCTGGTCGGAATCCCTCATTATGGGATGGATTCTTTTGGCAGGAGTTGGTCTTCTTGGGTTTTGTTTCTCATGGATTTGCACTTTGACTTGTACATTGTTTTGTTTTTTAGGACCTTTCAGTTTCTGTGTGTTTTTCACTGAATCGATGTAGTTGATATTGTTACACTTGCCAGTTATTACTAGTGCTTGCCTTGGATTGTGTATGCTTGTGTATTGTTATTGTTATATCCTAGATGAGGCTACTAGGCTGTTAGTACATCAGTTAATTCAGGTTATGTTACCAGGGGGTGAATATTAGTTTGGTAGTGCACTTTTATGATTTAGTATCTTGGTGAAATGTGGGGGTGAGTGGTGTACTCCCTGGAGTTGTATGTTGTGGGGTGGCTGTATGAGAAAGTTGATCTACAGCATTGATACTTTAAAGGATCAGTAAGGTGAAAAGAAAAAGTTTACTTATCTTTGGGCTGGATGAGAAGAAACTTGCCCACGTGATATAATGATTGTAGTGGAGTCCAGCTGTATGGCCTGTGTTCCCTTTGTTCCTTAGAATTTTGCTTGAGTTTCCTTTGGGCTCTATTGAATTCTGAGTAGCAGTGTGTCTTTTGTGGACCACGTGTGTAGGTCCCTGGTGGGCCAGAGAGGCAGAGGATCTGATGTTGATGGCAGAATTCTTCACCTGCGACCTGGGGGGGGGGGAGGCGCGCGGGGGCGGGAGGGTGCGAGGGGCTGGGGTCCAGGGCGGGGCCCTCAGTGCTGCTGGCGGGGCGGCTCCGGGGTGGGGGGCGGGGCTGGGCTGGGCTCTTTCGCTCGCTGGCTCAATGGCAGAATTCTTCACCTGGGACCTAGGGGGGTGGCGAGGCGCACAGGGCGGGAGGATGCGAGGGGCTTGGGTCCGGGCCGGGGCCCAGGCTAAGCCGGAGTCGGCCTGGGTGCTCGCTGCCGGGATGTGTGGGGCTTCGGGGTGGTCGGGCTGGGCTGGTCTCCCTCTCTCTCTCTCTCACTCACTCACCTTGGGCAGCGGGTGGCGGGCGGGGGCGGGGCGGCGCGGAGGGGGCTGGGGTCGTCCGGGCCGGGGCGCAGGGCCAGGCCGGAGTTGACCTGGGTGCTCGCCGCCGGGACGCGTGGGGCTCCGGGGTGGAAGGGCTGGGATGGGCTAGGGATAAATTTTTTTATCTTCATCATGTAGAATTTTTTCTGAATATATACATGTTATCCAATCAGTTACTGAAATGTGGAAAAGTTTGGGAGAAATTGATTTTTTTTCTTGTTTTTCCTTTTTGAGAAAGGGCACCTTTAGCTTAGACTAGCCTGACTTCCTATGTAGCTAAAGATGAACTGAAATTTCTCAGCCTTCTGGGTCCTGGGCTTATGAACATGTTCCAGCACACCAAGTTTTCGGTGTTTTGGGGCAATCTCCAGGGCCTTGTGCGTGCTAGGGGGATCCTCTACCAGTTGAGTTACTTGTCTAACCCCAGAGACTGATTTCTAATAAGCAGCTGAGCTATTGTATTTACCCTACTGTGTCTCACTTGGGAAAGTCTCCAATTCATCCTCCCACAGTAACCTTTGAAAACAATCCTAGGTTATAGTATTTGCATGTTTGTCTGTGTTCTTTGAGGATCTACCCCTTCCAGATAGGAGCAGCAACTGTATCTCTCTCTGCCCTTGCTGTACATTCTATAGGCAAATGCTTGTTCCCACTGGGCCTGGGGAAAGCCCATCACTGCTCCACAATTCAGGAAAGTACCACAGAAGGTAAGTACAGTTCTGCTCCTATTCGTATAGTAGAAGGAAGAGTGCTTCTCCAGCCTGCCCAAAAGAGTTAAAGGGTGGGGAAGTCCACCTCTGTAATGAGGAGGTTTGAACCCGGTGACTGGGCCTGCCTGCTAAAAGACAGCAAGTCTTTGTTTGCTCAGCAGCATAATCCCGCTCCCCTGCTGCCAGTTTCCTTGTCTAAAATACCAACCATGTGGCAGGCGGTTTAGATTACTACTGCTTCTTAAACTGTTTGCTCTTTTAAATCACCCAAATGTGATTTTGTGAGTTTCAGTAGAAAATGAGTTTTTAAGATCTGCAAGCAAACCTGTTAAAACTGGAAAACGTGCTAAGCCCATTAAGATAGCCCAGGGCTGAATACTCAGGATGGGTCATTGATCACTAGTGACAGCAAACTGTGACCTCACCAGCAGAATGTAAACTTTCAAACCCATTGATAGCATTCCTGGCTTAGGGTTAAATTTATGTCTCTAAATTGTTTGACTTGAATGATGGATGACTGATGACGCAGAGCTCAGCTCTGATGAGAATAGTTATACTTGAGTATTTAAGCCTTTCCCCAAAGCTTATGAAAGAAATGTTACTAGCATCATCTTGTCTTTTACATAAGGAACAAAACTTTAACAATACGATTTTTTTCAATGAGTTTCCAATTTTAATTTTCTTTTCAATTTGACAAGATTCAAATTCTGACTATTTATAACTTTCTTAACTGCTGCAGGTTCTAATTCCGTTTTAATTATCTGATTGCAGCTACTGTCCTTGTAAAAGATGTGAAGAGATTAATTTCTTAGAATACTTTTATTTCTTGCGGTCTTCTCTTTCTTGGGTTTGGAATAGCATATAATATTTTCAAATTACCAAACTCTTCTGAAAATATATTTTACCTCAAAATAATATCGTCTTCAATTATGCGTGTTCAGTTCACCTGACAACTACACTAATCATTCAATTATAACACAGCTTATAATAAAGGTGGGAAACTAAGTTGAAATTCATAAGAGGGGAATGAGAATATATATCAATTGCATCTACCATATATTGACATTTGATAGGTAGTTTCTTATAACATCTCTTCGTGTCTATAATCCTAGCCGATGGGAACAATAGATGGAGACAAGTGTATCACTGGAAGCGCACAGGTTAGCAAGCTTTGCCTGCTTGGAAAAGTTTCAAACAAATGAGAGACCCTGTCTCAAAAGGTGGAAGGTTCTAAAAAAATGACAACTGAGGTTTTCTTATGACCTCCACATGCATGTGTACCTACACATAAACCTGCACACCTATATGCAATGTACACATACAACACATCTCATTTGAATCTTTATTGCCTGTTCAATTTTCATGTGGCAGTCAAAACTCTTCTCAGGCTAGACAGAGCAGGTGCTGAATTACTCCTGTTCTTAGTGATGTCATAATACACTAACCGACTGTGAAGTGCTGTCCACAAGCACACATGTGGACCACATACTGAACACTGAAGCACCATATGGACTACACATGGAGTAGTCCAGCACACATATAGACTGTGTACCAAAGACACAATCAAACACATGGAGCATGACCTAACATACCTTACATTCCAATATATGTAGGGACTGTCCACCAAACATGTGGAAAACAAGCCACATATCCAACTCCAGTAGTACTGGTGAACAGGAAGGTCTAATTACCGCTCATTAAGTCTCATCCTGAGCAGTGCTTGCTTGGGTGCAGAGGTCTTCCCAATCTGGTTTTAATTCCTTGGAAACCACATTTGGAGCATGGAGTGGGAAGAAGGCTTCTGCCAGCTGCCATTAAAAAGCTGTTTATTTCCCACATGTGATTGTGTGCATTTATGAGGCAACACTTAGAGGTGGGTTGGTTGAGGCGGGTCTTAAATCACTTGCACCTTTCTTTCTCAGCAGAGAGAAAGGCTGACTGTCTATTTCAGCAAAGCAGTATCTTCAGCCTCAAGAGCTGATCAGCCAAGGACTCTATGCAAGTGACATAATTTTGAAGTTGGCCTCTTGTGACTATAAGGACCTGAGTCTCCCTCTGTACTCATCTAGGGAAAGCCAGGTCAAGGTCAGCCCTGGCCTCATGCAAGCGAGCATGACCCATGCGTGTTCAGATAAATTAGTGACAATGCAACTGGTTTGAATTGACTTCTCACCTCTTTCAGATCCTGTCACCTATGTTCCCATGTGAGTCTGCGCAACCATTCGTCAGGTAATTGCATGAGGAAGATTGGGCTTATTTTGTTGTTGTTGGTTGGTTGTCTTAGGAGAAGCAGACTTGTCAACTGACCAGTCCAAGTGATTGGACACTACTGTTCCAGACTGTGATCACTTCGCTAACTGTATCCCACAGTGTTATATCTCAAAACCAGGTCTTTTTGCACAAGAAAGTTCCTGTTGGCATTGTGTTCCCAGTACATTGGAGTTGCCTCTCTTGTATGTGGAAACCAAGGTGAATTCTTTGGTCCCCACATCTACGACCCCAGAAGGCCAATAGAGGCTGACTGGGTGCTCCACAGGAGCCTTATCTGACTGAGCAGCAAATAAGAGCCTGATGGTGCAGGTGCCTCAGGAGGCTTGAGGCTCAGCATGATGAGTCACCTCTGGTGTGCCAGTTCCGCTCCACACCCTAGAGTGGTTCTGAGTCACTCAGTCCCATCTTTATTTATGGCAGACTTGCTGCCTGTCAAGGAGAAAAGGGCTCCCTTCGTTGCTGGCATCCACGGTAGCAGAGTTCATCTCCACAATGACTGCCCAGTGGGAATTTCAGTCGTCACCGAACACAGTTTATGTTTCTGGAGTTGCTCTCAACTAGCAGAATCCTGTTTTAAATTGCTGAAGCTGTACAAGCTCTGAGATGCAACAAAAGTATGTTGGGCTGTGGATGTAGCTCATCTCCTGGTTTGCACAAAACCCAAGATTCCATCTCCAGCATCCATCAGCTGCTGCGGCACATGTCTGTGATCCTAGCACTAGGAAGTGGAAGTTTCAGGTCTTGTTTGAAATGAACTAGATGAATTTATTGAAAAACAGAGCAAAATACACATGGCAGAATACAGGAAACATCAAACCAAAACAAGGTATTTCTATCACTTTCACAACAGATGCACGTGAAGGAGACTAATACTCTAAGACAGGACAGCACAGCGGAAGGCAAGCTCTCTCTAAGGGGAACTATAGTGAGGACCAAAAAGAGAAAGGCAGAGGACAGATACCTGGAGATTCAAGAATCAAGATGCCTTTACCTATTTACAGAACCGGAAGTGAGAGGTTAAGTGTTGGGAATCTATGCCTAGGGGCAGGCGGTAGCGTGGTGGAGAACGGCACAGAGTATAAAGTTCTAAATAAAATTTTAAATTATTTTTTTCTAGTTTTACAAGCACATTAAGTATTCATCCCAGCTTCCTTCTTTTCCCATTCCCTCCTATCCTTCCCTTCCCTTCACCATTCCATCTCACTCTTCCGTCTGTATGCTTCTATGGACTTCAGGGTTGACTCTGGCTTCTCTACTCCTTTGTGGGTTCAGGCCTCTGTAGTGTAACAAGTTACTTTTCTTCAGGCCACTCCACTGATATGTGCATTTTCCTTCACTTATCCAGCTTTAGACCCAAAGTTTTCCACTCTGACTTCCCATTCTATGGGAATAATAAAAGCTGTCTACAGAGCAGTTCTGATGTATTGTCTTCCTACGTATAGGTTTATTGGCTGTCTTCCCTATTAATCTATTTCTTTCCCTTTTTTTAGGTTCTTGTTCTAGTTTACAGTAACAGGGATGGATACCATTCTGACAAGCAGGTCTCAAGTTAAATCAGAAAGCTGTTGGTTGTCTCATTAGTACTCATGCCACTATTACACTGGTGGTCACCTATTGCCATGGTGATTTATATTGCAACTTACAGATCTCATGCTGTTGACGGGGCTTACGATTATTTCTCTCCCTCAGCAGCTTCTATAGTATTCCTTGGCAAGCTGTCTAGCAAGAAGAAAATGTTCCAGTTGATATATTTTGCTTATGTGCTGTGGTCTATTTATGTTGCATCTTCAGTAAGAGGGTATCATTGACAGTTTTGGGAGAAAAGCCAAGAGCAATGGCAAAAGTCTATAATGTTTGGAACCTTTAAGACTTCTCTGATCAACATCTAATCAGGAAGTGTTGCATTACTGTTACTTCTAGGGTTCCTGGATTCTAAGTGGATCAGCTTAAAGTTTTTATTATTTTTTTTCCTGTTTTCCTCACTTATGCTCTACATAGGAACTGCTTATTCTTGTTCCTTTCTTTAAAAAACCTAAAAGAAGGAAGGTGGGAAGGAATGGTTAGGGTATGTCATAGTTAGGCACAGGTGTCAACTTGACGGTTGAAGGTTTGAGCTCTGGGCACATTTGTAAATAATTAATAGTTAAGATCAGAGCAAACCTGCAGGAGATTGTCTAGCTGATGGGAAAAGTCCAGCCCATGGTGAGTGGGACTAGGCCTTGGAATAAATCTCAGAGAGCTGGTTGAGAGAGTTGGCATCCTTTTGTATACTTGGCCAGATATACTGGTCTGGCAAGTAGGATCATCCTTTTCTCAGCCATTGCATAGAGATGGTGTGGCCAGTTCCCTCATCCTTGGTGTTGGCATGAGCTCTCCTGTCAAGTTGGACTGAGAACTGTAACCAGATAATCGTAAGAGACAATAAATCCCTTGTTCCCTTAAGCCGTTTGATGGTCATTTATCAGCAACCATCCAGGTGGACTGCAACAGGGTGAAGACTTTTAAATGGAAGTTTAAGGATCTCAGGACAAGTGTGAGGGAGGGAATAATTGAGAAAAATACATAATGGGGAATGAGGGGATAGGAGACAGGAGGGATATGAGAGATAGGGACAGAAGGACTTATAGAAAAACCCAATGATGGTAAGAAGCAACCCCAAAGGAACATCCTATTCTAGCAATATGTCCAAATAAATTTTAACAGCTCAGTGCATCAGAGGATGAATTCAGAGAAGGGGAAGGTTAATCCCTGGAAAAGAGTCAGCTCCTATCTGAGCAGTCAGCCACAAAAGCAATGAAACTCAAAGGAGAGAAAAGATTGAGACAGACATGGTTAGACCTATGCAATGTTCTTCCATGATTAGTAAGAACAAGCAGAAGCCAGTAGAATTAGGGTGCAGGAATCTAATCTTGTAAATGCTCCCTATCAGGAGCGCCCATACTCTGACAGTGATCATATAATAAAAAAAGAGGAATAAAAGAAAGAAAGCACGGGGCTGGAGAGGTGGCTCAGGGGTTAAGCCTCCGCTTTGCAGGCGGAAGGTCCCGAGTTCGGATCCCAGATCCCACGTATAGACGCCAGGCGGAAGCGGGGGCGGCCTGCGCTTCTGGTCCTGGTAGGGTAGAGCCTGTGAATCCCGGGGCAGAAGGAGGTGGAGGCGTCCATGGTGGTTCGCGAATTCGTCCAGTGGTTCTACACATACACAGACATAGACACACACACACACACACACACACACACACACACAAGCGCGCGCGCGCGCGCACGATACATACACACACACGTGCACAGTTGAATAAATAATAATAATAAAAAAAAAGAAAGAAAGCACATAAAGAATAGAGTAGTAGAGATCTGGGGCTACAAATGGTATAAGTAGCTTCCCTTGGGAAAGCTGTGCATTTCAAAAAAAAAGAAAGATGAAATTGGGAAAGGAAGAATTGATACTTTGAATAGAAGTTTAAATTTAGCCTACTGGTTCAGAAGCTCCTAGTTGTGCAGAGAGCTGTGAATCTCATATGGGTTGATTCTTAACCAGTGTCCATGAGTCTGAAGAAACATGGGAATGGAATGGAGTAAATGGTAGTTCAGGTAGGAATGACTAAGGGAAGGTCTGTGAGGCAGAAACACAAGCAGAGACTGGGTGTGTGTAGAGGAGGAGGCATACTTTTGAGGTCCAGGTGACAAGGATAAGCCAGTTCAGATGAAACCTCCATTATGCTACCTCTGAAATCCAGACTTGTAGACAAGCAAGAGACAGAAGATCTTCCCATGGGTTCAGAATTTTCTCTGATTGAGTGTTAGGTGGCTGTGGGAGGAATTATGAGGCAGTGAGTTCCAGCTTGGCTTTGGAGTAAGCAGACTTGAGTTTTAGTCTCAGCTCTATCCAAGTCCATAATCACTCTACACCTCACTCTGCTGTCTGTGTGATTTAAGGAACATGATCTCTGAGTGTGGGCTCATTGTGAGAACAAACCATACTGTGTATGGAAGGAAAATTCACACTTTGAACCATGACATGGATTAGTGTGAGACCAAATAGGGCTCCTGCCCTCTGGTAATCATCATCAATACCATCAAATATAAAATCCTCTTTGAGAAAATTTAAAGTCGACATAACATACATAAACCGTGAAGAAATAAGTAGAATATATTTCCATGCAAACAACTGACTCTCTTGACTTCTTTATTGCATTGATTTTTCATGTCTCTGCTAAAGGAAATGTGTAGCTCATATACCTTTTCCCCCAGTAGTTCACTGGAACTCGTTAAAAAGTTGTGCAGCAGAGTTGTTTTGGAGATCTTGTTCCTCTCCTGGTGTCATGGCTGGGCATTCTCCTCTCAGCAAACACTGGGTACTTCCCGTCGTCCTCTCCCTTTCTCCTGCTCAGTCTGCATCGAATTTATGTGTGTGAATGTGAGCGTGTTCCAGTTCCATCAGAGTGTTGGCTCTTAGGAAGTCCTAATAAGTGCTTCTAAAAGAAAACTCAGTACATGAGCCAGGATGGAGGTCTTTCTGCTGCTCTTCTCGGAAAACAAGACTATTTTCAGTCCTCTGGGCATGCTTTACAGAGAATAAGAAAAAGTCTTCATTGTCCCAGAAGATGCCTTTGGAAAAAGTGAGTGAATTTAATGAATTCCAATATTTTTAGCTGTTGAAGGTCACATACCTAAATCAGCATCCCAACACCTTCTTAGCCTGTAGTTGAGCAGGACTCCCACAATAACCTTTACCAAAGAAAGCTTTGCTTCTAAGAGGTGCTCTGAAGGATATCTCTTTCTGGCTATATTTGGGAAATTTTTTTATATTAAAGGCCAAACTCACATTCAGTACACCTGGGATCACAACCATCTTCTCTAGAGATGCTCTAGTATCCTGTAAATAGCAATGCTCCAGGACACCTCTGATGATAGCAAGAACTCTTGAGCAATGAGTATAGTGATTCATCAAAATTATAGAATGTGTCAACAATATTGACAGGTCACTCCCTGTTCATGGCTGTATTCACTCATTGCAGTAATCATGGAAACGCCACCCTTGCAATTTGGTGCTGGAGAAAATGACCATCCACTGCCCAGGATACTTCCTATGGGAGCATCCAGACGGAGAGGAGTCCCTTAGGTCACTCACTCATGTTTGCTGACAAGAAAAATTGTCATCATATTGGTTGTCAGTTTTCATTTTTTAACTGAATTAAAGTTGACAAGTGGGTTGGGATAATGTCAGGATAGATGAATCCTGCAGCCACTCTTATGTCTGGTAGAGTAGCTGTGCTTGGAGATGCACATTTTTCAGACCATTTTCCCAACATGGAACATTTTATATTTTTAGAGTGTTTATTTAACCAAAGGAAACACGTGGAAAGTGAGAGGAAATGGACACCGCATTGCGTTTTCACTAACTTTTCCACCAGCTCTTTGAACTACATAGTTTAAGAGCATACTTTTTAAATCCTTTTAAGGCATTTCTGCTAAATATAGTAAAAAAGTGGCTAAGACCCACCCAATTTTGCTATTCCTATGTAGACTCAAATAAAATTACTTGTGGTGACTTACTTTCCGCCCAGTGTATTTGAATGCTGCTCTTTTGTGTGTTCAGAAAAAAGAGAGAAAAGAAGTTTGAACTCATTGCATTTTGATAAGTGTGTAATCTAGACTGACTGTGGTGGGGACCTGAGTTACCAAATGAGCATGATCTTGTAGGTCAAAGGCTTCATGCTTCATCACTCGAAGACATTACAAAAGACTGACCACATTCATTGCACCAGGGAGACCTCTGCATGCCAGAATGTGGTAGAACATTTGGTTTCTTTAAAGATGGAAAAAATGATCTGGGTTTCTCTTCTCATTTCTGACTCCTCTGAGCAGGCTTCTGCATTTTTCTCTTCTTTCTTCAGTTGGAAAGTCACCAGTCGAAAGCCAAGCATTGCTTTGCTTGGCATTTGCATATGCTAATGGCCACATAGACCATGCCACTTAGACCTGAAAGAGGAAAACTTTGCTTTCAGCTGAGCATTCTCTGCAATAGTCACAGTCTGTATTTGTGATTTCTCCTTCAAAGCAATGCTGTCCTTCGCCACATTTGAGCTGAAGTATTCTAAACTTCATCCTAAAACACAGGAAGAGTCAAGGAAATATACACATAGCAATTTTAATTACTTGAATTAGAAATCTGAGAGCTAACTGACTATTGGTCAGCTTCCTGTTATTATAACTAAATGCCTGTGGAACCTTAATTATAAAAATATAAGATTTATTTTAGTTCACTCTTCTAGAGGGTCTTATGAAAAACTGAGTGGTCCCATTGTTTTACAAAGAAAGCAGGACTGAGGACTAAACTCAAGCCCAAAACCCGTGCAAAAATCCAGTTTTGGAGGTACATTCATTTGTAACCTATGGCTGAAGACAGGAAGGTCCGTTGGTCACTAATCAGCTAGCATGTCCACTGTCAGTGAGCCATACTCCAATAAAAGACCCTAATTCAGAACCAGTGTGGATGGCATCTGAGGAATGATACTTGAGATTGTCCTCTGCCCTTCATGTATTGTGCACACATACATATGTTTACACCTACATACACCTACACACATGTGTATCTACACATAAACATACATAAGCAAAAGATACTATTAATAGTACATAATGCAATCCAACTTCCTAAATGGGATTCACAAATCCTTTGTCTGATATGAATAAACATTCAATTTTCAAGGAAAATACCCAAAATTCAACATAAAGAAACCCAATTTACACATAGGAAGAGATTCTTTTCCCCAGATAAGATACACAAGTGGAACCATAATAGTACTAATTATTATGGAACTATAAGTCAAAACTATGAGTTGTTGCCTCACATCCACTAGGATGGCCCTTTTAATAGTAGTCACAGATTTTTAGACCCCTAAAATAGCAATTGTTGGTGAGGATGTGGATAGATTAGAACCTTAGCTCTTGGAGAACTAGAATGCATTCATGGGATGGAGAAGTTCATGGAAATATTCCAATATTCCACCAAAATAAGTCAGTGATATGTGATGCAGGTGGAACATTAAGCAAAGGTTTTGTTTTTAGGAAAGAGGTTAGGGCTGAAGTTCTATGGCAGAATTCCTATCTAGCACCCACGAGGCACTGGGTTCAATGCTTAGTGCTGCTGGGGGTTGAGGAGAGAAGAAAAAAATTTAGAAAAATCTTAGACTCATAAGAATAAATCTAGAGTCTACAGCTCTCAGCTTCCAAGATGTCTGCAGGTGACTTAGCCTCCTCCAGCTTTGGCCAGCCAGCCATGCCACCTCTGCTTTGAGAGACTGTACCTTCCCTCTGGAACCATAAGCTGAATAAACCTCCCTTTCTCCCTTAAAAAAAAAAGAATAAATCTAAAAACATTTAACTCTTCATTGTCTATATTACTTGCTAGTATAAATTTTATTGTCATTCAAATTTTCTTGTATACGATACTGTAAATTATCATTGGTCAGAAAACAGGACTAGAGACTTGGTGGTAGAGCACTTGCCTAGCATGTATAGGGCTGTGCTTCCTTTCCTAGCAGGCATTCCTGCTGGAACTGGAAGAAGCCAGCTCACTTTGCAGCTCTTCTACCTCTCCTGCTCTTGAGCTCTGTGGGACAGGCAGATCCTGCAGATCTAGGGGCTATGTAAACAGTCATCTCCTCCCACCCCTCTGTTCCTGATTGTCACCCACAGGCCGGATGGCTTGGAAGATCATGGGTCCAAAATCAAGGTGTTCTTTCTCAGGACATTCTGGATGGTGTCTCTCTTCTGTTTCAGTCCCCTGGCATTCTTGGATACCCCTTGGCTTGTGGCAGCATTTCTAAATCTTTGCCTCCCTCCTTACATTTGCCTCCCTTTTCCTGTGTCTGTCTGATACCCTCTATATTTTCCTTCATGAGGTTAGACACGACTGTCTTTGGCACTCACCTACATAATCCAATGGGTTTCTGCTCCCAGGATCCTTGCCTTAATCACATATTTTACCACATGATGGAATACCCACAGGAAATGTCCTAGAATGAAAACAAAAGAAACCACAGAAATCTCCTTCACTCATCTGTAAAGCAAAAACACATAAGGAAAAACACATTTTTGAATTCCTGGAAAAATTCACTTTACAAAATCTACTATATATCTCACTATGTCTATTTTTCATCATATGATATCCTGCCATTTGTGTGATAACTTGTATTTTTTAAGCTCAGTTTTTCTTTTTTTTTCTTTTTAATCACATACATTATATTATTCCTGGGCGTCTATTGTTCTCACAATCTTTGAGAATGTTCTGTGTTTCTGTTATTTCAAAAAGTACTGATGTCTGATTTGTAAGGTAGCAATTTGCAAGTTCACAGTTTATTCTTGTTTTAAAGCTTAACACAATACTCCCCCCCCCCCCAGCTTATTCTGTTCCCGTGAGATCAGTCTGTGTTCAGAACAGTGGTGGGTGCTCAGCTCCTTGAAGCTTTGTGTAGAGTTAGCTTCTTGCTATTGAAGTCCTTCTGTCCCCTCACATCCTCCAGTTCTGTCTTCCCTTAATAATTTTTACTTTTAATATGTTAGCATGATTTTTATGCTGCTGGTTCTCAGAACCTGGTAACTCTTAGTTTCATCATTACCTTGTCCTCAAGCACTGCTATTTATGCTTAGTAAATATTTTCATCTTAATTATTTCCTTTTTTTCTTTTTACACTGTAACTCACTTGGGAAAAGGTAGAAGTTGAGGGGGAATCCAAGTATACAAAGATGCATGGAAGTTAGGGTTTCCCTTACTTCTGTGGGGAACAAGAAGAGAAAAGCTCTGTGGAAAATGTAATCTATGGGACTAGAAAATCACACGATTCTCTTGCTCTTCCCTCCTCTTTCTTTTCCCTCTATTATACTTACCCTTTCACCCATCTCCTTTCTTCCCTTTCGTTCTTTTTGTCCTCTTTCCTCCTCTCTCTCTTTTTCCTTTCTTATAATCCTTCCATTTCTTTTTCCCTTCCCCTTTTGCTTCTTCTATTCCTTTTTCCAACATGATTTAATATAACCATACAATTATTAAGAATTATCCAATAAGAGCTCAGCAACCATAATTCCAGTGCAGTAAACAAAACAATTGGTGACTGCGTGAAGTATTAAGACTTCGGGAAAGAACATAAAACCTTTAAAAAGTAAATTTGTAAGGAAATATCATTATGGTTGCTACCTATGCTGGTCTGTTGAGGCTGCTTCAGCAGAAACACTGTGATCTTTGCAAACAGGTGGTTTCCAAACAACAGAAATCTGTTCTACTCTGTGGAGGTTGGAAGCCTGGGGTGGAAGCAGGGCAGCAGGAAGATCTAGCTCTGTTTCATGGGCTGCACCCCACCACTACCTCACATGACACAAGGACACGAGGACCCCTTTGGGACCTTTCTTCTTTGGGGCTGAGTCCACAGATGATGGACCATCTTCTCTGCCATCTAACAAGTCTCAAACAACTGTAATCAAGGATGCTTTTGATCTGGGGTCTTCAAATGGGGAGTCACAGGTTCCCATAGAACCAGAGCATGTTGCAGGTAATGCTACAAGGCTCTTTTAAGGGTGTGAACATTTAAATGATGTTTGTCAGGAGTTATGACCAGAGGGTCAATTTCCTGTAGAGCTCATTGTTCTAGCACCAAGCAGCACCATCCACACCATTGCTATAAGACAGAGCCCTTGTTCACGTAACTCTCAGGATCATGCTTCTCAACAAATAACCCATGTTGATCTATCACTAAGTTCCTGGAGAGTCTACCAAGGCTCAGGGTGAACTCCCTGCTGTGAACCTCCTCATCTGAGAAGGTCCCATTACCTGATACCACCAATTTGATCCTTAGTGCTTTCCTTCTGTGATACTCAAAAATGCTGTCACCCATGGGCTTGTAGCATAGTAGTCATCTCTGAGACTAGAAACATTCCCATTGGTAACCATCATCCAAAAGCCAGGCTGGACTAACTAGTTAATGGATGTGATGGATTTGCTTGTGATGTTTGCTGTGCAAAGGACCTGACTTTGAGTCCAAAAGCAAAGAAGTAAACAGGATATGGTGATTGGCACTTGTAGTCCCAGAGTTAGAGGGAAAGGTCTTTCCCCTAGAAACTAAACTTTCTGCCCTTCCTTTGGGATAAGTGAAGATATTTTCAAAGTGAAATGTTGTATTATAGAAACGGGAGAATTCCTGGAGCCTGTTTGCCAGCTAGTCTAGACTAATCAGCAAGCCCCAGGCCGGTGAGACCCTGTTTCAAAAAAGTAAAGTAAAGTGGAAGGTATATGAGGAAAGACACCGAAGATTGACCTCTGGTTTTCACACATGTATGTATACCTGCATCCACATATCCACATGAACACACACATGCACACGCGTGCGCATGCACACACACACACACACACACACACACACTTCTGTATATATTTACCCGTACAAAAAAGAGTTGAAGGTAAAGATGACATTCCATAGTCACAAAGGTCTCTTAAAGCAATACTGGATCTCAACACTCCATTGCAGAGCAGAATACAGAGGGCTAGGGAACTCAAAGGAAAAGTTGCATTGTCCTTGCTAGTGCACACATGTTGATATGAGGTAAAACTAGTTTTGGGGCTGGAGAGGTGGCTCAGGGGTTAAGCCTCCGCCTTGCAGGCGGAAGGTCCCGAGTTCGGATCCCAGATCCCACGTATAGATGCCAGGCGGGGAAGTGGGGGCGGCCTGCGCTTCTGGTTCTGGTAGGGCGGAGCCTGTGAATCCTGGGGCGGAAGGAGGTGGAGGCGTCCATGGTGGTTCGCGAATTTGTCCGTGGTTCTAACCATACACAGACACACACAGACACAGACACACACACAGACAGACACGCGCGCGCACATACACACGCATATGCACACAGTTGAATAAATAATAATAATAATAATAATAAAAAAAGAAAAATTAAAAACTAGTTTTGGTCTCAAGGGATATTAGAAAAAAAGAGAAGGAAATCCATTATTCCTGGCAGAGCAAACTTTTCTTTCTTTTTTCCTTTTTGTTCTTTTTTTTTTTTTCAGAGCAAACTTTCCTATACAAAGAAAGGGAGGTCCTCCAGAAAAGGTGGGAGGCCAGTATGACCAGCCACACCTGAAGTCAGAGTAGGAGAAAGGGACATAGTCACCCTGGAAGGTGCCTAGGTATCACGGGTAGTGCTTACAACTCATTTTTCTTTCACCTAGAAACTAAACATTTTGCCTTTCCTTGGCTTAAGAGAAGATAGTTTTAAAAAGAAATATTTTTATTATGTTTATTGTAGGAAAAGGTTCTTTGCATCAGTGGCCCAATCTAGTGCTTTGTGATTACTTCTGATCTAGCCACAGAGACTTATGGTAATCTGAGAGAAGGCTGTGTTACCAGGTCTTTTAGCTGTAATTATTATAATTCATTATACTTGCATCTTTGGAGGTTCTTCTTACATTTTGTCTTATAATTGGTACCCATAAGGGAAAAGAAAGTGTGTTAACTTGTAGAAATGCTCATAAGAGCTACCAAAGGCAGCCTTTCAGGGCAGGTGTTCACCTATATCGTGATGTAGCTGTGATGGTACAATTTACAACTCAGCGATGAACTGTTTAGAAACACCGAGGGAGGAAAGATAACCTTTTAAAACCACTTTCTGTTCCCTACACTAGTCCTTTTTGCTCTGATTGTCATGATGAGTGAATAGGGTGAGGAAAAAGAGAGGTCACGATGTTGGAGGCCCCGAGAAAGGCAGAAAAAATGACATGGAACACAAAACAATTACCAAAACGGATGATACTTTTTGTTAGCTGCTGGCCAGTGATTGCTTAGCAAACATTCAAAGCATGTAACTTATTTATTTGAATTCTTTGGTGATAAACAGAATGTTAACTATATTTAAAAAGTCACTATTTGTTGACATTAACGAAGGAGCAAAGAATAGAGAAAAGGCAAAGAAAAAGTTTCCTAACTCTAGCTTTTTCACCCTGAAGGTCAATCTTTCAAAGAACATGTCACCTCATTCATACAACTATTGAATTTTCCTTTGTCTTAATAAGTATCCTTTTACATTAAGCTCATTTTCTGCATCCAGTTAAGATGAACAAAAGTTAAAGGGCTTCTAGAAAGTAGCATTTTGTTTCAAATAAGTTAAGGAGGTTTTCTAAAGTTAATCATGGTAGAAAGTGTTACAGAGGGGAGGGACAGTCATTTGGAGCCACTGGTAGATCCATAGAAAGCTCACAGATTTTCAAGAAAGAATACAGGGAGTGAAAGAAAGCCCCAAGTCACTCAGGAAGACTGAGGCTGTGGATCCGCTGATGCCACAACCTTACAATCAGCTTTCACCTCCTGAGGAGGATCATAGAGGTATTTACTCACGACCGGGACTCCAACCTGTGTCTACAGTGGAAAGTCTCCTCCTGGCATCATGCGGTGTATCTGAGAGCTGGCTACTCTTAACAACACACACGTAGAGGAGTTAAATGTCAAAAATAAACAAACCATGGCTAGGGAGATAGTTCAGATGATAAAAGGCTACAAAAGCATGATAATCTGAGCTGATCCCCAGAAATCACAAAGAGCTTGATGACAGGGCTCATCTCTATAATACCAGCACTATTAAAGGAGACAGGAAGTGGAGGCAGGAGAATTACCTAAATTCTTGGCCAGCTAGCTTGGACTACGTAGTGGCAGAACTGGCAAGAGAGGTCTGACCTCTGCATGTGCACTATGGCATGTGTGTTTGCATATGCACATATAGAAAATTTAAAAAATTTAAAAAGTTATATTTTTCAATATATCCTAGATATATTCTACAAGTAAGAATAACCTGAGAGGAGTTCTTTTATTTTTTTGTTTAATTAGCTGGCACAGTCTATTTTGCTCAAAGTTTATACCTATGCTGGGTGTTGTGGTTTGCCAGCATGTTGTCGATAAATTCACAACAAAATGGCTTAAGGGGAACAACAGGTTTTATTCTTGGTTTATAATTGTCCAGTTACAGTTCTTAATCCAGCTTCACAGGAGTTTCACACCAACACCAGTGTTGAGGGAACTAGCCAGACCATGTTCATAGGACAGCTGAGGCAAGGGAAAATTTCTCTTGTCATACAGCATGTCTGTCCAAGTAAGAATTCCATTGTATTCACCTGCCCAGAGAGTAGTCCCAGCTACTATGTGCTGGGCCTTAGGACTTAACTCAGTCACTAATTCCATCTTTCAGTTGCCAAGATGATACCTATAACTATCTACCACACTGAATTTGGGGAACATGGAAGAAAATCCGATTTTGAGCCTTTAATTGTATCGCAAATCCTTTACTCAGAAGACACTGTGTCTTCTGATTGTATGTATCACAGTCCTTCTCTTGATAAATACCATGTCTTCTGGCATGTCACATAGCCTTATCTCCTATACCATTAGTCAAGAAACTCCCATTCTTGAAAACATGTAATTTCCATAGTCAATTTCATTCCTGAAGGTGATTTGAGAACTTGCAAGCTAAATTCTTTTTGTCAATGACATGTCTATTATGAAGGCAGAAAGGTCGCATTGCTATTACGTTGGCAAAAATGTCACTGGCACCTTACAGTGCTAACACTCCCTAGCGGGGTAGGGCTGCTTGAGCTCTTGGGAACTGTTGGGAGGAGGTCAGTTTGATGCATTGCAGTGTCAGCTTTTCCTGGGCCTGTGGAGGAGGTTCAGAGTCAGAAACAGAGCTGAGCTCTGGGAAAGAGAAGCTGAGTGCCTTGTAGTTGCTTAGAAACCTAGACTAGCCTGGGTTTCTACCACAGGTTCCCGCATATGACCTGATCCTCACATGAATCATAGGAGCAACTATTCACTTCCTTCTCCTGGTAGCACTCGAATGAGAAGTTGAACTAAGATTCCACACAAGAAAGACTGGAGAGCAGGATCATTGGGTGAAATGCTTGCTCTGCAAGCAGGAGACCTGAGTCAATTTCCAGAACTCACGTTAAAGAAAAAAACTGGTATGACGGTATATACTTGGTATATACTTGTAATCTCAATACTGAGGAGGGGAGACCATAGATCCTGGAGCTTGTCTACCAGCCAGACTAGCCAACTGTGTGAGTTTCAGGTAAATCTAAAGAAAAAAATGGATGATGTCCCAGGAATGACACTCAAAGCTAACCTCTGGTCTTCACATGTATTTACATACATGCACACCCACCCATCACCCCAAACATACATACATGAATAATGAATTTCAAAAAAAATCCTACATAGGAGAAAGGATGTAAAGAATGACAGAGACAGAATTTGCTAGCATCCTGGTAGGTTACTGCCTCAAGGAAATTCAATACATTTCATAGCTTTGTAGAAAATTTTCCCCAAGTATCCTGTCCTACTCCATCTTCACCATACTGCTGTTACAACAAGTGCATGCATTGCCATAGAGACCAATTAGCTAAACATCCCTATTCACATATCGGAGGTATACAATTAACACTAAAGCAAGTGAAATGTTTTGCCTGTGACAGTTATACAGTTCAACAGAACGCTAGAGGAATCTGCCTGTCTGACAGTGTGAATTTGATAGATTAGAATGTGTTAGCTGAGAAATTTTGTCCATGAAAGACAGTTCTCAGAGTGTGAAGACACAAGCCTGAGCAGATCAGAGCCTGAGCCCGCCACACTGTCTCCGACACCCTAGTTCATCCAGTGTGATCTGATCCAAGCCTATTAAATTGAATGATACTGACTGAGAAATTTAGAAGAAGATGGGAGGAAGTAAGGTGTTACTAAGTTATACATCTCTTTCCAAATATTTCAATCCAGTCCCTATACAGTACATGCTTCTGCATTTAGGTTTTTAAAAATTGTAGGAGAGAGCAGATTCCAATCAGGAAGACTGTTGGCATAGCAGCGGGCCCCAGTTTGGAAGACCACCAGCAGGTGACAAAAGCACTCGGTCTTGGACAGGAAGGAAAAGCATTACAAATCATTTGAATAACACATTTTAATAAGTTCCTATCACTACTTATCACTCTGAGTCTTCTCTTTCTATTTTTTTAAGCTTCATCTTGTTCCTTCATTTTATTTATTTATTTATTTATTTATTATTATTATTATTATTTCCACTCATACAAACTTAACAGGTACACCAGTCTCATCCCTTCACCTCCCCCCCCCCGATCCCCCTGCTTCCCCTTCCCCCCTCCCCTCCACCCCTATCCCCCAGTGCCTTCCCCCAATCCCCGGAACATCCTTTAATGTGCATGCCAAACTCTCCTCTGGTCCTCCTCTCCGATGAGGTGCAAGGACCCAGGGACATTTCCCAGAACCCTTCCCTGTGTTCCCCTTAAGCTTAGGAACACTACTGTGACTGTCAGTCCCTAGCCTCCAAGGATCCTAGTGCCTTTAGTCCATGCTAGACTTTGTGGGGTCAATAATGTGTTGGACATAGCGCAGGTCATGCAAAGTCCTATTATGATTGCTTCGGCCCTAACTTGTGTGAGTATCTTGCATATCATTACTCTTCCCATCCTTGTGCTCTTACAATCTTACCGCCCCCTCTTCTGCAAATTTCCCTGAGCTTCAGGATGGGGAGAGATTAGGCTGGCCAGGTTCCAGGTGGTTGATATAGAGTCTCTGATGTTCTGAATTATGGTTTGTTGATTTTTTTTTTGGTTTTGCTGCTCCTGTAATGCCCTTGGCTCCATCATGATGGGTACTGGAATTCACACCCTGGGCAGAGATAAAAACCTGTTAAACTACAGTCTTGTTATAAGAGTATATTCAAAAATAGATGGAATAAAAGTAGGAGACCGCGGTGAGAGAGGGGTCAGTCACCCATTTGCAAAATGGTTACTTTCTATCTGCCAGCCTATATGCCCTCCCCTTCTGGTGAGATCATACCCCATCAGTTGCAAATGATCAGGAAGGAAAGTCTGTGAATTTAACCAGATGTCTCATTACTTACTTGCAGTCCTTAAAGGTGGCCTATTTTCTCTGCTGAAACATGGTCCCCTCTCTCCTTGTTTCTGGTGGGGCTCTCCTTCCCCATCCCTCCCGTTTATAATCTTTAGAATTACTGTAGGTATTACAGAGATTTATCTTTGAGGGTCTCTAAGTGGGTTTGGTACTAGGATCCACCTATTAGGAATACATAAGGTGCTTAATTTTCCATGTCTGGGATGCTTCACTCAATATAATTGTTTCTAATTCCATCCATTTCCTGGCAAATTGCATTAATTCATCATTTTTGATGGCTGAGTAATATTCCATTGTATAAATGTACCACATTTTCCTTATCCACTCATTAACTGTTGCACATTTGGGTTGATTCCATGACTTTGCTATTGTAAACAGTGCTGCTATGAACATGGTCGTGCTTGTGCTATCGAGGTGAATTTTTGCTATATGAGGGGTTGTTCCCAAAAGTGAAATAGCTGGGTCATATGGCATTTCAATCTTTAACTTCTTTAAAAATCTCCAGACAGCTCGCCAGAATGGTTGTATGAGCCTGCACTCCCACCAGCAATGTAGGAGAGTTCCCCTCTCTCCACATCCTCTTCAGCATTTGATGTTGTTTGTATTGTGGATTTTTGCCATCCTGACAGGGGTGAGATGATATCTCAGGGAAGTTTTGATTTGTATTTCCCTGATGGCTAAGGATGTGGAGCATTTTTTAAGATATTTGTTAGACATTTTAATTTCGTCCTTGGTAAAGTTTCTTTTAAGTTCCAAGGCCCATTTTTTTTAATAATTTAAAAAAAAATTTTTTTTAATTCAATTGTGCGTGTGTGTGTGTGTGTGTTTATATGTATGTGTGTGCGCGTGTGTAGAACCACGGAGGAATTCGGGAACCACCATGGATGCCTCCACCTCCTCCTGTTTACTCTGCCCTGGGATTCACAGGCTCTGCCCTACCAAAACCAGAAACGCAGGCCGCCCCCACTTCCGGGGGCGTCTATACGTGGGCCTAGGATCAGAACTTGGGACCTTCCGCCTGCAAGGCAGAGGCTTAACCCCTGAGCCACCTTTCCAGCCCCAAGGCCCATTTTTTAATTGGCCCATTTGTTTCCTTGGTGTTTAGCTTTCTAAGTTCTTTGTGCACTCTAGATAATAGAGCTCTATCAGATATGTGGTTAGTGAAGATTTTCTCCCATTCTGTGCGTTGCCTTTTTGCTTGTCTTTCTTTCTGTTTTTCTTTCTCTCATTTCTCCCTCTCTTTTCGTACACAGGAACTGTGTAGAGATCAGTAAGGTCCTTTGAAAAATTACAAATCCATACTCTAAAGTAAACACTCTGGCATTTCTCTCCATAGATAACCAGAGCAAAGAAAAATAGATAAACATGTCTTAAAAGCTCTATCAAAACAAAACAAAAAATATTCATTTTAAATCTGTTACAAGCATAGTAGTCTTAAGGAGACTAGGGTCTCCTTCCTCAATTCCCCTCCGCCCTTTGTAGCCCAGTGTAGGTTATCTTTGTTACTCTTATCCAAAAAAAATAAGGCTTTGTCCATACTCCAGGAACATTTTTCTTATAGCTATCACAATGTATAGATAGCTCTTATCTTTAAGTAATAAAATAAAATAATAAAATGTTCTCTTTTTAAAATTGTTTGTTTGTTTTTTCCAATCCTAGGGTTAGCTAATGAGAACAATCATTTCTGTGTACAAAGAGTATGTACTTATGTAAATTATTTGGGAGTTTCCAGTATGGACTGGGAATGCTCAACTTGGAATGCACTTGCCTTGTCACAGACAGAAAGGATGCTTAAAGTATAAAACATTAGCTGAATGTATCCCTCACATTCTTTCCTCTTTTATGTATGTACATGTATGGGTATTCATGTGTGATATGTGCATATATATGTATGTTTGTGCACTTGTGTATGTTTGTGTGTGGAGGCCTAGGGTTAATAATGAAAATCATTCTCTGTCATTCTTCTACTTTATTCTTTTGAGGCAAGTCTCTTATCAAATGCAGTGCTTTCCAATAGGACAAGTCTGGATAGCCAGCTTCTTTTAGGGTTTTTCTGTCTTCTAGGTCTGGAGTTATAGACAGGTCCTCACACCATCAGAACCTTTATGTGGGTTCTGGGGATCCAAATTCTAGTCTTTTTGCTTGCACCATAACTATTTCAACTGCTGAGCCATCTCCCAAACCCCATATTTTTGCCTTATCACATACAGTTCATGTATCTTCATTCTACATAGATGGACACAGTGTTTGTAGTGAGAGCTAGCAATGTGACCAGGATGAGGATTCAGTCATGCCATCTTGGCTGCCTCTACTAGAAGCAAAAACCAGAGGGAGAGCATAGCTAACTTGCCGCTGTGAATGCTAGTCTGTCTTTCTTCCTTAGATTGACACCTGTTTTCTTTAAAGAACTAAAAACCTGATTTATGTAAGTTAGACCTGGTGTTTAATATCCCAATCAGTATGTATTCTTGTATAATGAACCATTGAGCAATGACAAAGTTGCTAGAATTTAAGATGGGAAGAGCTTGCAAAAGGAGTGCTACCTAGATAAAACCTCTGCTACTCTTGGTGGGATTAACAGAGCCTGTCTGTGGGAGGATGTGATTAATTTTCTGGAGGAGCCAGCATATTCATGTCATCAGTCAAGACACAGAAGTGTAACAGAGAGTTCCCTTAGAAAGAAATCGCTAAAATCCGTGGCAACATCAGGGCTCTTTTCCTTTCCTAAATCCAGGCCAGGGATGAAGGATCCCAACATTGGACCAGACATTTATCACTGTTCCTTTCAAGCCTCAAAATCCAGGAACTGTTCTTGGTCTCCACAGTGAAAAGAAGTAAACTCCCAGGGCATGGGGAAGCATAACTTCAAGAATGTCCTCTGAGAGGGCGGGCTCTCTGATGTATATTGGGATGCTCTCCAAGCTCTGCAAACATAACCACTTATGAAGAATGCAAAGATAGGAAGGAGACCTGCCATCACACGGGAAGTGAATCGCAGTGGCAATGCCAAAACACACCTAGGTGCCTGAATTATGTGACACAGATGATGTGGCTGATGGAACCTCAAGAGGGGAAAGCCCACATCACTGGGAATTTTAGAGTCAAGTTTCAGATAAAAAATAAAACAATGCTAGAACTGGACATATAAGTTCAGCAGAATTTAATAGTCAAATGAATTTAGTTCTGAAAAGCAGCTGCCTCTCGAACTTCTCCCCCATGTGTTGTCTGTTCTACCGAAGGCATTTCTCTCCCACTCATCCACAGTCTGGCTCTGTGAAACTCTACCTGCCTTTGGATTCTAGGTGGGAACTCATCTGCAGAGACCTCCGCTTCTCCAGCGTTGACCAGATGCTTTGTGTTATCAGAGAGCTCTGGATGTTTAACAGCTCATGTTCAAAATTATTATTTTTCATGTCAGTTTCTTGCCTTGATTGTGAATCACTGGTATATTCTCAGTATTGGGGGCTAGTCATTAAGGAATACCCAAAGACTTAAAAGGTTATGTGTGTCATTATGCTTATTTAAAGAAGTCAACAAAAGTTAAGTTGCTTTTTTTTTAAACAAAAAAGTTTACTGGTATGATTCAGAGCCCACTTTGAATATACTTGGAGAATTTCAGTGTTGTTCCAGAGAAAATAGTCAATAGTTATCTAAAGCAGTTATTATAATATGCTCCCTTTTTGAATTTTATATATTTTTTGTTTATTATTTATTCAATTATGCGTGTATGCATGTGTGCACATGTGTGTATCGCTCTACCCAGACTAGAAACTCAGGCCGCCTCCGCTTCCGCCTGGCTTCTATACGTGGGATCTAGGATACGAACTCAGGACCTTCTGCCTGCAAGGCAGAGGCTTAACCCCTGAGCCACCTCTCCAGCCCCTGAATTTTATATTTATATGAGTCTAAATTTTCTTCATATATTTCACTCTCAATACACATAACTATAGATTGAAGAAGCAGATATGAGAACCTTCCTTTTTTGACTAGAAAAGGGTTGCTGTTGTTTTTAACGTTATTACTTTCATTATATTAAATATTTAAGCTGCACAGTGGACCCAACCTGACCTATTCTACTTGTTCTTTTCTGATTTAGATATTGCTCTGTCTGAGGCTAGGAGGCTGGGGAAGGGCATGACAAAGGCTGATGTTCTTCCAAGGCAGGAAGATGGGTATTTATGAGAAGTCACGTACGTGTGCTGTGATGACTTGTCTCAAATATCAAATTAAGACAATTTAGAATCATCTGGAAGTCAGGCCTCTTAGCATGTCAGTGAAAATTAAACACAGTAAATTGATAATATTAATTAATTAATTAATGGGACCCTGCCCATTGTGGATGGGACCTTGTTCTAGGCTGAAGATCAAGAACTGTGTATTTGGAGGCCTGAGTGCTAGTAAGCATGCATGCATGCATTCGTTACTTCCTGCTGTTGCTGTGGATATTTTGGGATCAGATGTTTCAAATGCCCCTCTGAGCCCCTGTAATGATGAACTGTAATCAGGAATTGTGGTGCCAATTGAGCACTTTTCCTCAGTTGCCTGGGTCAGGTATTTTGTTACACCAGCATGAAATGAACTAAAGAAGCTTTTTAGATGCACTAGACACTTGCATGAGGTATGGCTCTTTATTTATTTATTTTTTTTTTTATTTTTTTTTTCCACTCTTACAAACTTAATAGGTAGCCTGGTCCCCGAGGTATGGCTCTTGTGCGTGCTTCAGCAGCACTCCTTGATGCTGGCTTGAGCATTTCTCCTCAGCTTCCTTTCATAGCCATTTTTAAATTCGGCTCCATCTTCCATGGGGCATGTTTTCATTGTTTTTAGACACAGACCATGTTTGTAGACCTTTGTCATAGTTAAGCACAGGTGTCAACTTGACTTGAGGGTTTGGGCTCTGGGCACAGTTGTGGAAAGTTGATGGTTGAGTTAAGCCCAGAGCAAACCTGAAGGAGACTGTCTACCTGCTGGGGGAGACCCAGCCCGTGGTAGGTGGGATTAGGCCCTGGATAAATCACAGAGAGCTGGTTGAGAGAGTTGGCATCCTTCTGTTCACTTGGCCAGACATGCTGGTCTGGCAATTAAAGATTGTCCATCTCTCAGCCGTTATGTGGTGATGGTGTGGCCAGTTCCCTCGGCCCTGGTGTTGATGCATGCTCTCCTGTCAAGCCGGACTAAGAACTGTAACCAAAAATTGTAAGAGAATAAACCCATTGTTCCCTTAAGCCGTTTGATGGTCATTTATCAGCAACCATGCAGGTGGACTGCAACAACCTTGCTAATATCACAAGTTTTCAGAAAGTTCTCCACTACTTACTGTTATGTGCTCAACTAATGTCATGCTGCCGCTTCATTCCATTTCAGAACAGACTCTCTTCTGGTGTATTATTCTGAAGATAAAATACCAAAATAAAGCATTTGAATACAGGAAAAATTTAGATCAGTTAATATTAGAAAAATCTAGAAGTTAATAAAGAACAATTATATTTAAATACCACAAGTTCAAAGCAAATAGAAATGATAATTTTTTCTTTCAGATGTTTTAGTTTTGCAAAAATCTGTATTTTCAGAAATAGTTGTGATACTCAAAAAGAAGTAACACAAGTAATTTCAATTTAAGAAGGAAATTTCAAGGAAAAGTAGGAGTACTTTTCAAAAGCATAAATCTATATATAGAGAGGCCTAGGTTCACAGTGCCACACAGAACTAGCACATGAGCAAACACATATCTTCAGGGACCCCCAATCAGTCAGCTGGTGTCTTAATCAGATGGGTTGCTGCCTTATCTTCCGTGGTTGTGATAAAAATATCCTGACAAAATGACTTCAAGGAGAAAAAGTTTGTTTTGGCACACAGTTCCAGAGAGACAGAGGAGAAGAAAATGATAAGAAAGAAAAGGAAAAGAAAGGCTGGTGCTATAAAATGTTAAGGCCACCCCAAGTATGTACTTACTCCAACAAAGCTCACCTTCTCAAGGTTCTACATCTTACCTACATTCAAGACCAAGAATTCAAACACATGATTCTGTGGGGGACAGTTCATATTCCAACCACAACAGTTGCCATGAAAAAGAGCCACAGAATGAAGTGTTCTGCGCAACTGAAACTTAGAGTTCGGGTGCCAGGGAGTCCAAAATCATGGAACCAGCAGACTTGAGGCCAGGATACCACCTGTTTCCTCAGCTACAGCTGTCTCTCCTGCTCATCTCTCAGAAAGAGAGTCCAAGGGAGGTCCCTGGGGGTCTTTCTGAGCACTTTAATCCCAATAATGAATGCAACCTCCCAAGTCTCTACTTCTTAATCTCAATACTTTCATATCTGAGGATGGAATTCTTAGCATGTGAATTCAGTAGACACAAACATTTAAACCTTAGCAAGCTAGTAGGTAAAGTTTCATAAGAACGCTGCAATTCAAGTTGGAACTTTCAAGTATTTTACATTGTTTCATTCCCAGTCCTCTGTAAATGCAGTGCTAATGCTTTCCTAATATCACTTTCTTCATTCTTCAGCCCCGAAGGAAAATCTCAATCCCTGAAGATGTATAGGTGTAGATGTGTTCTCTCTAAATTGGATGCTGAGAAGAATTTACATATAACCTCCAACTCTCTTCCAGTACAACAGTAGAAAAGATTTGCCTTACAAATGAAGGTGATATGTTTGGTTGCCAAGGAAACAACAGTAAAAGTAGAGTAGTGGAACAAGGTGCATGCAGCTGAAAGAATAGGTGCAGACCTCTGTCTGGGTGCACATGGGACCTGTATTCCTGAGCTTCTAAGGATTTCCTGCTTCTAATGACTGTGGTAGTTGCTGCTTCCTGTTTTACTGTAAGCACAGTAGCATGGTCCTCCTTCCTGTCTGCCTCGCAAATCTCTTCTCTAGCTCAAGACAAATGTCTTCAGGCTCAGCTTTTCAATGAAACCCTTGAGAAAGGGTCCCTACTGTGACAGTGTGTGACCGATGAGGTCTCCCAAACTGATGACCTTTACCACTAATAGAGCGCTATAAGGAAAGTACTGTTAAGGAGTTGACCCAAAGCATTTTCATGTTGATGTTTATCTGCCCTGATTTCAAAATAAGCATGTTTTTGAAAGCTATTTTAAAATGCAAACTTTATTTAAAGTCTTTTAAATAAGGCTTTCAAAGATCAACAATTGATGCCTTCAGGATCCCTCTCTAAGAGCCAGTCAAAAGTCCTACATGGAGCTGCTAGATCTGACCTACCTGAAAACCTCCCTGACTCCACAGCATGCTGGAGGCACAAAGCATCCCATTCCTTTGATCCTGGACTGTGCCCTAAGGAGGCTTCCCCAGCTCTGGCTCAAGAGACCATAGTTCCTAGACAGTGTACACACAGACCAGGTGTATAAAAAGGGGTTGAAAACACTCTCATTGATGCACTCCTTGTTGATATCACACCACAGCTTTCTCCATCTTCTTCTCTGAGATCAGAAATGCCACAGATGTAGAATACACCAATTCAATTGAAAGAATCTAATCACTCTGCCCCCATATGAACTAACTCCAACTCTGCAGATTTTTAATGTAAAGGTTCATTCCCTTGTAAACCTAACACATGGACCCTTTTGCTTCCACTTTTACTGGCTTTCTCATTCCTGTACCTGCTTCCTTATTCCTGTTCTGTCGTCTACTCTGTTTTTTTCCTCTCACTATTTTAGCAAAAGTAACAATGAGCCAGGATGCTTATTCACCTCATGCTGGGTGTTGGTAGCACCCATTAAAGTATAAATCACATCCATAGGCGCTGTGATTTATAGTTCAATGAAGTCTTTCCTCCTGCTAAGTGTTTGTTGGTGATTGTTTAAGAGAGAAATGAGGTTTGTCAGAATTGCTGCAGCTTTGCAATGCCTGATGCATGTGGGGACAGGGTGTTAAGACCTAGTCTAGTTTATATTCATGGTGGGCACACGCACTCCCACTGAGCTGCATTCTTAGCCTCTATATTGTTTTGAGTAAACAAGTGACATCTAAGCAGTGGAAGAGTGAAGATTCCAGAGGTGATTCAGCCTGCAGGAGAGTGAGTTTATTCACCAGCCTTTCTTTACATGGCCAGGCTGTCCTTGACCCTGATCTCACTGTGTAGCTTAGTTGCACCTGGAAATCATGATCTTCCTGCCACCCCAGAGTACTTGAACAACATCTGTGCGCGGACACACCCAACCACAACTAGGCCTAATCTAGTCATACCCTCCAGTTCAAATCCATCATGGTTGAGTCACTGTAGCCGAGCCCTATAAAAGGAGGGAAACTGTTCAGTGCTTGGAACCTTGCATGGAAAGCAGAGAAGCATATGCTCCATTTGTTCCGTATGCTTCAGAGAATTGCCCCACTGGAAAATCAACTGAGAAGGAGATTTAGAGCATTCATTAATGGCTGAAATAGACTCCAGAGAAACAACTCAGCAGATACTACATCCACAAAGTTGAATCTTGTGAGAATTCTTGCTAAGAATGGCTTTGGATCTAAGAAAATCCTTTGTGAATCACCCCCTCAATACTCTTGAATCAGAAAATACTGCTGCAGACTTTGGACAGATACCTATATATTCAAGTGTTCAGTCTGGCACATTCCAACTTGATGACTCATGTGCAAAGCAGGAGCTGCAGAGATTCCCGGAGGTGTTCATCTTGTGTTTGCAGCCTGAGAAGCTCAGCAAGGAGGAAATGATTTCCCAGTGTCACGGTTTGAAATGTGTCCCCCACAGTCTCATGTGTTGGCAAGATCATGGCACCTTGAGAGGTAGAGCCTTGCTGGAGGAAGGCAGTCACAAGGGGTGGGCCTTGAGGTGGATTAGTCTCACACTACCTCCAGGAGAAGTCTGACTTTCACAGCAAACAGTCTTGTAGTGCTCAGCCTCCAAGATGTCTGCAGTGATGTAGCCTCCTCCAGCTTTGGCCAACCAGGTATGCTGCCTTCACTATGAGAAACTGAACCTTCCCTCTGGAACCATAAGCTGAATAAATCTCCCTTTCTGCTTTAAGTTGATTGACTTTGGGTGCTCTCTCACAGCAATAGTAAAGAGTAACCATTACAGAAATTGATACCGAGAGTGGGGTATTGCTGTGAGATTAAGAACAGCTGGTACCACAACGTGAAGGTGTTTGTGAAGCTGAGAGAAGTTGGTACCCAGAAGTATGGCCAATGCTGTGATGTGGTTAGCATGCCTTTGGAACTGTTTGGGAAAGTCTTTGCATCTTGGTGGTTGGGCCAAATGGGCCTTTCTTGGGAGAGCTCAGAGAAGAGCAATGCTGTGAGAGATGCAGGCAGTGGAAGCCCAGCTTGTGATGGTCCAGAGGGGAACAGAGACTGTGTTTGCAACTGGACGAGTGATACATGGAGCCATGTGTTGGTGGAGAGTTTAGTGAAGTTTTGCCCTCGTCCTGATAGCTTGCCTGAAATTAAACTGGAGTGCTTGGTGGAGGAAATTTCAAAGCAACGTTGTCTTGACGTTATATGGCTACTTTTTAGTTGTCTTCAGAGTTATGAAAAAGAGCAAAGAATCAAAAACTGTAAGATCTAATGATGAAAAATATAATGCCAAAATTAAAGAGTTGAACCAGGAAGAGGCAGAGAACAAAACGGCTGTTAAAGAGATTAGTTCCATTTATAAATCAAAGCCTGCTCTCAATTTGAATAATAGGAGAGGCCCTAGCTTGAGGGCAAGATCTTCAGGGAAGGCTCCCACCGATAAGAATGCAAATCCTTCCAGAAGACATGAGCTAAAGGATGGAGTTCCAAAGTAAGAGTTGGTTTCTCCTGCGAAGTTAACTGGCCAGGAGTGAAAGAGATGGTCAGCATAGAGAAGCAGAATCAGCTGTGATTCAAGGGGGCCAGTCTTGGCAAAGTTTTCCACGTCGTTCTGGTTTTAGAGGCATCAAGGATTCAAGAGGGAGGAGATGGTGGAGTCCTCAACCAAGATTTCAAAAAATGATGGAAGCCAGGCAGCATGTGGTAGAAAGTTTGCAGTTTAGAGGCCTAAGAAGGGCAGTTTGTGCTGTGGAGTTAAAGCCTGGTTTGCCATTGAGAAGTAAAGATGTTAGAAATGCCAGAGACAACATGGTACATCTGCCAAGGAGAGCTATATACCCTGGGAGGAGTCAGCCCAAGAGAATGATGTGTTTTATGGGCAGCTGTGCTGGAGGGATAGAACCAAAGCCCTTTGGAACTGAAATGATTTCAATGAGAGGCTCACCTGTTGGACTTGGAGTTATAAGATTTGGAGTTTGACTTGCTGATTTTTGGTCTTGTTATGGGCCAATCTTTCCTGGATATGTCCCTATTCCTTCCTTTTGGAATGGGAATGTTTATTCTATGCCATTGTATGTTGGAAGTATGTAACTTGTCTTTTAATTTTACAGGAGGCTTTGGACTTTGGACTTTTGGACTGTGTTGGGATTACTGATGTAGTCTATGAACACTTTTAAAGTTGGACTGAGTATGGTTTGCATAATGAAATGGCAATGAGCCTGTGAGAGCCAGGGGTGAAGTGTCATGGTTTGAAAAGTGTCCCTCACATTCTCATGTGTTTGGGGAGATCATGGCACCTTGAGAGGTGGAGCCTTGCTGGAGGAAGGCAGTCACAAGAGGTGGGTCTTGAGGTGGATTAGTCCCACCAACCTCTAGGAGAAGTCTGCCTTTGCAGCAAGCAGTCTTGTATTGCTCAGTCTCCAAGATGTCTGCGGTGACATAGCCTCCTGAGCTTTGGCTAACCAGCTATGCCATCTCCACTATGAGAAACTGAACCTTCCCTCTGGAACCATAAGCTAAATAATCTCCCTTTCTCCTTTAAGTTGACTTTGGGTGCTCTTTCTGCAATAATAAAGAGTAACTGTTATACCCAGCTAGTCATGGAACAGTTCCTTATGATAGGATACTACTAAGATAAGTCAGCTATGAAAGAGAAGTAGGAATCCTGATGCAGAACCATGGAGAAATTCGTGGCTGATGATTGTTTGAAGCCCCTGTGTTAGTCCATGTCCCCATGTAGGGACAGGAAGTCTTCTTCTCTAAGAATGTGCCCTTGAAAGAACCATTAAACATTTCCAAAAACAGCACTCTTCAAAAACTCCAACACCAGAGACTATTGAGACACTTTTCCACATGTCTCAAGATTCCAATGGTAATAGGAGATGAAGATAAATAGGATGGACACAACCGAGTCCATGTAGCAGAAGAAAAACGTGATTGTCCTCCTAGTGTGGGAAATATAGCTACCCTGGTCATTACCCAGCAGGAGAACCATCCTAGATTAGCAGACTCAGGAGTTTCCAAAGGAAAGACATGAAATTCCAAAAGAACCAAGACAAAAATACTGAAAGTGCCCAGGAAAGACAACTGAGGAGGTGTATTTCCAAGATGTCCCTATGAAGGGACAGCCAGGGTTGTTGTCCAGTGCAGACTAGTCTTCTTCTGAGCTTTTTTCTCAATCTCCCAGAGTAATGATGGAAACTCCCAGGAAAGGGATGCCAAGTAAGATTGCATAGAGATCAGAAACTACACAATGTGAAGACTATTCCAAGGTCTTTAGGTTCTCTTCTCAAGTGATAGTCCACCAGAAGTGACACAGAAATGAGAGACTGTGACAAGTGTCTTTGGATCTGCCTGTTCATCAGGTCATTCACAGGAGAAGCCTTTTACTTGTAGCATGTGTGTATCTTTACACACATGTGTAGCATGTGTGTATCAAGAACAGCTTCAGGGCTCAAGAGAGGATCCACACAGAGGAGAAGCCCTATATTTGCCCTTTTGCCATCAATGCTACTGCCAGTCATCCACATATAGCAGTCACCTGAGAGCTCAGCACAAACCAGCACGGAAAGCTTCCCTCCTCAGCAGAGGCTTCCACAGTCCTGCGACATCTCTGGACACATGTGCATGTTTTGATCTCTGAGTACTCACTCATGGATCCCATGCACATAATGACCTGACTGTGATGCTACAGTGCCCTGCCCCAAATCCTTCCACCATGTCATTCATTATCTTTATATTTGTAACGGTTACTCTTAACTATTACTGTGAGAGAGCACCCAAAATTAAGCAACTTAAAGGAGAAAGGGAGATTTATTCACCTTAGGGCTCCAGAAGGGAGATAAAATTTTTCATGACGGAGGCAGCATGGCTGGCTGGCCAAAGCTGGAGTCAGGCTAATTCACTCCCATCCGTGAGGCTGACGGCTGAAGGCTGGAAGACTCCTGGAGAGTCTCTCTTCTCTCCTCAGTCTCCTGTTCTATGGTTCCTTTTATCTGGTCCACTACTGGATGGTTCAAATGAGATCTCCATAGGTTTCAATTGGATCTAGTGCTGATCTTTATATTGTCCAGACAATCTCTTCAGGTGGTCTCAACTGATCTCAGTTAATGCCTGGTGTGTCAAGTTGACACCCAGGATTAATTGTCACAGTATTTAATTATCTTAATTAATTTTTATAATCTTAATTAATTTATTTTTTTGGTGTTGGCAGTGGACTAGAGAAACCCAGACTCCAACACTGAACCATACCCCAGTCCCATCACACCTTTTTAACTCTCTCTTCCCCAAAGTCTTCTGTTGTTGAAACATTGCATTTTCTCAACATAAAATGCATGACGTTCCCTCTTCCCACTGAAAGGAGACTTGCCTTGGACCTCTTGCCTTCACTCTGGAAAGCCTTGTAGGCCTTATGTCCTCTCTCAGTGACCTGACAAAGTGTTGATCTTGTTTACTGTTACACTGAGAATCAATAAAGCTCTGAAAATAAACCTTGTCACAAAAAAATCAATAATTGTGGTTTTCTTTCTGGAGGTGCACAATCATAAGGAAGCAGGCAGCAGACAATAATGGGAACTCTCTCACTTGTGAAAATGAAACTGGTTTTGTCATAATTTATCAGACTCCTGATTTTTGCCTCCACACACTTCAATTAGAGACAAAGAATGAAAACTTATTGACATGTGTGAATATAGCTTGGGTCTGTAACAGTCCATCTGTACAGTCTAATTGTTTTTATTTACTTGTTTGTTTTAGGCAAGCTAGCATGGAACTTGCTGTGTAACCCATGCTATTTTCCAATTTGTGATCCCCCTGCCTCAGTCTTCCAAGTCCTGGGATTACAGGTCAGCGCTTCCGTGCCTGGCTCAGTTGCCCCTAATTATTGTGACAAGTTTTTCACGGACAAGTTGTGGGACACATCACTGTTTTCAGTGTTTATTCTGAGTGACAGAGCATGCAGCCACAAGATATAGGAAACCCATCACAAGCACGTGATCTTGGAGATCTTGGAGGAAGGATTTCCCAGGTGACACTAGAATGTAGCCCTTTGTGGAGATACCACATTCTGATATACCCCCAAAGAATCATACCTACCTACTCTAGACACGGGTAGATGCTTGAAACTACATGCAGAGCTTCCAACACACAGTGCCTTTAAGCCTGTCTGCTGTTTGAATTCTAAACTGAAAAGGCACAGTTTCTCCCTTCCACTTTCCCTGTCTTTTTTCAAAGGCTAGACACATTTTTCCCAACCTTCTGGCTTTCTGTACCTCTGAAGACTACTTCTTCACCATGCAGCTGCTTGTCAGCCCCTGGGCCTCACGCAAAGGGCACGGCTTCCACTTACTTTTCTCCAGGTAGTTTCTAGGTTCTAAGTCTACGTTGCTTTAATATCACTAATAAAATTGTCCTTGAGCTTCTTTCTGAGTCCATTTTTAAATTCCTTGACTAATGATTTAAGAACACAAACAAGGGACTCCAAATTCCCTGGCAACAACACCAAGGTCTCTGTTGAGTAAGAACAGGACAGTTCTTCCTACTTAACAGTTTACAGAGAAGGGCAACCATTTCTACATGAAGTGAAAAAGTTAGCTGCCGGAGTTTCCTGTGATTGGAGAGCAGGGACTAAAAACCACAACAAATGAAAGGGGCCAATTGACAGAAAAAAGATTGGAAGCCCTTTCTCACCTGGGCCTTCTCCATGAAACAAAGTATTGGAGAAAAGTCAGATATATGGGAGAGGCAGGTGTTATGTTCACAGTGGCCCTGGGAGCTTTGTAACTCAGCATTAGACTCTCCTATTGCAATCTTTCCTCCAATGCAATCCTTTGTCCTGAGACACACAAGTACGGAATAGGATGACACTCAAGGCGGTCGCACTAATTCTTTAAAGACCTCCACTTTCTACAACTGCTTTCTGCCTTTGTTTCCTACTTCTGCTGCTATGGTGAGTACATGACTTAAACAGCTTTTGGAGACCAAATGGTTTATTGATCATATTCATGGTTCCAATATACAGTTGATCATTATTAGAGTAGAGTGATACTAGCATTAGGAGCTGAGAGAACTGCCTACGCCATATCCGCAGGAGGAGCTAAGAGAGAGGCAAGGACCAACCCATACCTTCTAGCTTGCCAGCTGACAGCGTTGATCCATTTCTCTCTCCATCTTATCCACCTGCCTTGAAAAGGGCCTCACTATGGGCTGGATCTTCTCACATCAGTTAGATGACCCTACAGGTTTGTTCAGAGGTTTGCTTTAACTAAGTCTTCGTAGGTGTGCCTAAAAGTCCATCTTTTCTACCTCAAAAGTTATGGCTATCTCTTTTTCCTTTAGTCAACTCTTTCTGGCAGCTTCTGGGATTTACTGCTTTCCAGCCATGATATTTTCTTTTCAAACCTAAAAAAATGTCCTCAAGCTTCTTTCCAAGTCTGTTTTTAAATTCTTTGAATAGTCAGAGTAAAAATCCAAAGAACCTACCTCTCTAGTAATTTAAAATGAAGTAATCTCATCAGGTTACACTGTGTGTGTAACTACATGGATGGTCATGTGGGATATCCGGTTCGCGATTTTGTTTATGTGGGGTTTGGAAATTTAGCTTTCCCACTGAGTGGAATCGACATTCATGAAGAAAGAATTTGTCTTTGAAATTTATTCTTGTTACACAGTGGAACAAAATTAAGGAATTCAGGTCAGAATAGTAAGAAAGTGGATTTATTGATAATGAATCAGAAAGTTCATAGCATAGCAGTAGATTGGATTGGGAGATAAGAATGTAACCTGAATTTTAGGTTTCAGGAAAAGTGGTTGAGTGTGAAACAGAGTTTCTGGGGAGATTGCTCCCTTCCTTTCTTGCTCTCTTCCTTTCTCTTTTCCCTCCTCCTTCCCTCTTTCCTTCCCTTCTCAGTGGAAACCAAGTCAGACTCTAAAGACTGTATATTACAATTTTGGGGAGAGTCAGAACATGTCTTATCTTTTCACATCATTGAAACAAGCAAAGGTTGTTATTTTCAATTGATTGAACTTTAGTTCTTTGAATCACCAGGTTTAAGGAGATTCTTCCTAGTCTTTTCACTGCTTTTGACTGTCTTAAGTCGCTTGGGCAATTGGTTCACCAGCTCCCCAAAACACTGGCAAATTTTAACAAAATAAATAAACAAAGCTTACCATAGTACGGGTAATAATGGAATTTTCTGTGAGAGCTTGTCCAGTATCTCTAACTTACCTGTTACAATAGAGAATCCATTACTGTTTCATTGTTAGAGAAATGTAGCCTCCTGAATCCCAGGCTGGCCTCACTCATTGTATGATCAAAGCTGACCTTGATTCCTTCTGCCTCCAAAAAATACCCTGATCCTTCTTCCTTCACCTCCCCAGCGCTGGGATATAGTGTCCTATGCTGTATACCGGTACCCATGTATGCTAGGCAAGCGTTAAGTCCCAACCCCCGCTCAGATCTATTATAAATAAGAAACCTGGCTTTATTTCACACTCTACGAGAAATCTCATTTTTCTGCTCTATTTATGAAGATGAAGAAATAACAGACAAACAGGTTGATGCATACATAAATAAAAAGTCTCAGGAGTGCACATGCCTGACCTGAGCAAGGCTTGTGAAATAAGAATCCCAAACTAATGCAGCAAGGGTTTGCGTGTGGAGACCTCACACTCTGTGTAGGTGCAGCATGGAAGCTATGCTCCAGCCCATCAAGGACTGAGAGTTAAACAGCCACCTCACTTTTTATGGTCTGGTTATTTGCTTGCACGATCTGAGGGTCAGGAGCTGGGTATTCAAACCTGGAGCCAGGTTTGAAAAGTAAAGATTCCTGTTGAGGGTCTGGATGGAGACTGTAAAATCAGTGTCCATAGAAATGAGTCATAGTATAAATCTTGGGTCATTGTTTCCCTTTTCCCTAGAAATCAAGATGGTGTCTGCGGCTCCTCACTGAGGGCTTCTGTTGTAAAGTTCGTTTTTGCAGTTTCTTGAGCTTGCTTGCTATAGGCACCGCAATTGTTGAAGGAAAAGTCCTAGCTGACATTTTCAGATTCTGTGAGAATGTTAGCCTGCCTTTGTTTGCTTCAGACTGTAGAAGCTTCATTGTTCTCTTCTCTACTCACCCTCGCTGTGCAGGGATTTTAATAAACTTCATTCAGAAGTTGATAACGAGGTGGGGGTCTGGTGTGTTAGACAACAGCTTTTACAGACACAGCCTTTCCCTCTGCCTCCATTAATACAGGATCACAGAACAGCCACACACTGCAGTATCCAACTCTCAACAAATGATCAAAGCACACGGACCCCTCACTCGAGAGGGTTTGGGGACATTAAAAGGTGGAAGAAGTGGAGAGAGGATAACGCCACTGAAATCAAAAGCTCAGATTTTTCCTGCAAACTCCAATTTGTCAGCCAGCTTTTCGATTCTTTTCAAACGTTGGTATCTGTTGGCTGATGGTCAGTTGATAGATCACACAGATACAATAACCCTTCTCGTTTTCCAGGCATAATTAACCCAACAAAAGCAATACTCAAAACGGAGAAGATTAACACACAGTGGATAATTGTACGCACTGAGTTCTGTCTCCTGCATAGGACAGCTAATAAGACCACAGGGAACAGCATGTCTGGAGCGCTCTGTGCTAGTCACGGCTGGTCTGATTCACTTCAGCTCTCTGCGGAGCACTGCTTAGCCCTGTATTTCCTGGCCTACTGGTTTCTATTACTTATCTTTCTGTTTGAACACAGTTCCGTATTAATAAGATAATAGCAGTCTTTAATTGTTTTGTTAAATGCAAATGATTTTAATTATTCTTCTAAAATACACACACATTCAGAGAGAAACTTCTTTGCAGAATTTTAATATGAATTGTTTGCTATTATACTGAAATAAAGGTTGTTTCAATGCAATAAGTAGTGGATTTTATTAGTTCATTATGAACATAAACTCAATTTACTGGAGTTAACTTAATATTTATTCAAATTTAAAAGATTTATTCTGTCCATAACTCAAGAGTCATTGGCTCTATTTATTTCAGGTCATTTCAATTAATGTGATGAAAAAATTGTTTGACAATATTAAACTACAAGTGCTATATTTTGCAGCTGAAATTAGACCCACTTCATTTTCAATTCATTTTTCCCATTAAAACCTGTAAAATATGTTTGGATTTCACTGTTCTAAGTATGATTTTTTTCAGGCAATTTATTTGGGTTGAGAATGTTTAAATGAGTGCTTGAAACTGAATTTGTAAAATGAAATGTATTTAAACAAAAAGTTCTCTAACAATCATTAAAAGCCCAGAAGACCTGGATCTGGAATAAAAAATTCAAGGAAGCCATTTGTCAGAATGATAACTGCTGAAGCTGGAGAGGTGGTCAGGGGTTAAGCCTCTGCCTTGCAGGCGGAAGGTCCTGAGTTCGGATCCTAGACCCCATGTATAGACACCAGGCAGAAGCGGGGGCGTTTCTGATCCTGGTAGGGCGAAGCCTGTGAATCCTGGGGCAGAGTAAACAAGGAGGAGGTGGAGGCGTCCATGGTGATTCCCGAATTCGTCTGTAGTTCTACACACACATACATCACACATGCGCACACACACGCATATACGCACAATTGAATAAGTAATAAATAATTTTAAAAATTTAAAAAAATGATAACTGCTGTCTGTAAGAGGCCTGGAACTTTGGGACCTGTCTCCTGGGTGCTAGCGCTGACCCTCTTCACGTGACTCTACCAACACACTCAGTAGCTGAGGTTAGTGCAGAATCAAGTCATCTGTGAAGATGGTTAGTTATTCATTTTGGTAGACACACATGTCTAGATTCACTCTTGTAGATTTGGACTTAAATCTTGTAGATTTTTTCTAGTTGTAATTGAAGAAGAATGTGTTTATATAAAAATAACTAAAGCAAATTAACTACTTACTTCTCTACCCTGAGTTGTACATTTAAGTGCACATTACAGATTTAATAGTGTCTCTAGAGGCAAACTTCTTAGTAGCTCTTAGCCTGAAAATGTGTTATGGAATTACCTTTGGAACAAATTGTCTTTGCAAGCATTCTCCAAAATGAAATGCTTTGAACCTGGTCATGTGTTTTGCTTGTTTGTTTTGCATTTTTGAGTCAAGGTCTCATGCAGCCCAGGCTAGCCTGAACTTTTTTTTTCCCACTCGTACAAACTTAACAGGTACACCTGTTCCTTCCCTCCCTTCACCCCCCTACCCCTTGTGCCCCTCTCCCCTCCCCCTTCCCTCCCCCTTCCCTCTCCATCCCCCAGTGCCTCCCCCTCCCATCCCCGGAGCATCCTTTAATGAGCATGCCAAACTCTCCTCTGGGTTCTCCTCTCTGATGAGGTGCAAGGACCCAGTGGCATTTCCCAGAACGTTTCCTGTGTTCCCTTTAAGCATAGGAACACTACTGTGGCTGTCAATCCCTTGCCTCCAAGGATCCTAGTGCCTTTAGCAAACGCTAGACTTTGTGAGGTCAATAGTGTGTTGGACATTGTGCAGGGCATGCAAAGTCCAAATATGATTGCTTCAGCCCTAACTTGTGTGGAGTATCTTGCATATCATTACTCTTCCCATCCTTGTGCTCGTACAATCTTACCCCCCCCCTCTTCCGCAATAGACTGAACTTCTATAGTGGAGAATGACTGAATTCTTTATCCTCCTACTATTCCCTCCCAGTGCTGGGATTCAGAGTGCTATACTCCACCATTCCTAACTTCTTTGTGTGTGTGTGTACTTAAATTAACTTTGATAAACAGGATTATATCAGACGTAAAGGCTTCCACATAACAAAGGAAAGAATATTACTAGAAATGATAGAGCTAAGAAGAAGCTAGACATCGCCAGCAGAACCGAGAAGGAGGCAGAGTGTTCCCCTGGCTGGATTCACATCCAGAAGAGACAAGAAAGTGGAAAATGTAGTTGCCTGAGTTGATAGCAGGCAAGTGATCTGAACAGACCCTTCTCAAGTGCAGAAATACAAACAACCATCAAGTCTATGGAAAACTGACCATTATCACTGAACACCAGGGAAATGTAAATGGAAACCACAGGAAAATGATCTCCTCTACTATTAGAATGGCTGTTATTAAAACAAAAAGTAAGGAGTGCTGGCAGGAGATGAGAAAGGGGAACCCTTATACCATGCTGCCAGGAATGTAGTTAGTTCCATTTCTTGAGCAGATTTCAGGCTCTTTGAAAAGCTAAAAGCAGATCTGCTTCATGGTCCAGCTATCCCAGTTCAGGGGTACATCCAGAGGAAACCAGATGATTGTGTCAATGTGATTTTTGCACTCCATGTTTATTCCATATACACTAGAGTAGCCAAGTGAGGGTTGCCTCTGAAAGGATGAATGGGTGAAGAAAATGTGGGATGTGCAAGCATAGAATATTACCCTGTCATTGGAAGGAAATGAAATCCTGTCATTTGCAAGAAAACAGATGAAACTGGGGACACTCTGTTAAGTCACATAAGCCAGGCATAGAAAAATGGATTCCAAACATTCTTTCTCAAATGAGTGAGCTAAAAGGTTGATCTGAAAGCAGAATGATAGAGCAAGATCAGGATAGAGGGAGGCCAGAGAGACAAAATGAAGTTGTGGAAGAGGCTAATTTTCAGTATCTTGATGTTCACAGCATTCCAGCATTGAAGGGTGACATGAGCAACTTAAGCTCACAGTAGCACACAATGCATTTTATGAGATAATTGAAGGCTTCAGACATACATAAGTGAAGATGTCATGTGTGAATGTAAAACACACTGCAAACTTTAGACTCTAATAAAAGTTGGAGAGTGTTTCAAAGTCAAAAGATAGTTGAGCTTTAAGTATAATTTCCTCATTGAGAAAACTAATAAGAATATATTCGGCGTAAAGAAATTATAAAACCAGATAGAAGGACTCAGACTTTTTTCTTAAAGGGGGAATGTAAGAAAGACACTAAAAACCTGTGGATATATCTAAAAAATGGGAAAATAACCAAGGTAATCACAAAGATTGAGGAAGTATATTTGTGGATTTTTAATCCTGGAAAACCTCGATAATTTAAATTGCTTTAAAGGTAGTTAGCTCTAACATCTCAATATCATTATTGAGGAGGAGAGACAACAATGACTAGCTCTAGTTAGAAATTGGTATTAAAAAGATATAGCAAGTTTCATCTTAGTGTTAGAGCATAGAAAATTGAAGAATACTATCAGTTCCTATCTAACATTTGGAGTCCGCATGATTATATATGAAGCATTTCTTTCTCCACATCAGAGAGCTAAATGCACTTGGAGATCTAAATAATCTGAATAAGTGCCAGACTTGGCAGAAATGGAGGAGTCACAGAGCAGCTTCCTTCCTTGTTGAATGACAAGAAGAGGAATTCAGCACCAATGACCACAGGGGTAAGTGCAGCTTTTAAAAACTTAAGCTATATGTTGGCTTGAAAGGTTCATCTAATAACTGTAGAGGGCTGGGGATGTATAGAGTACATTCCTATAATTCCAGAACTCAGGGTGTGGAGGGAGGAGGATTGGAAGATTAAGGCTATCCTTGGTTACATAAAGAATTTGAGGCCAACCTGAGATGTAAAGACCAGATTACAAAGGAAAAATAGAAATCAAAAAGCACCTTGAAGACCCTGAGGTATAATCGAGTTGATATCCATCAGCAAAACGTCCTTGCAGCTCTTCACAGAGTATATGGCTTCATGTCACATGCAGGGGCAAGATAAGACACCTGAGTGTGAAACCCTATAACAAAGCAATAAGGGGAAAGAACAATCAAAGATGATTCCCAATATCATTCTTGTGCCTCCACAGGTACACTCAAGTTCCCTCTGTATACACAGAAACACATGTATGTGTGTGCATATACACACACACACTCACAAAAAAAGAAGGTATATATTGAGTGTGTCTTACTGACCCATTGGTATTCCAGAAGACTCGTTTATATGTGTAGTTTTCCTAGCCTCTCTTCTCTTATTGCACTGAATTGGGAAATGCTATTCTAGAAGTATGGCAGACAAAGCTAATGTCAACATTTTAGACCCAGTTCAAATACCAGCAACCACGTGTCCACAGAAACAAAGTACTATTCATCTTTGACAGCTGTGCACTCAGATATCTATAGTTTCTTATCTGTAAGGTTCATGATGGGAAATCATCTTGTGCCATGAATAAGCTCAACTTAAGATAGAAGAGGGAAAAGGTCTTACAGATGCTGCAAGAACAGTAAAGCTGTGCAAGAGAAGCAACCCATTGACAACTTCCTTCATTTAGAATCTAAAGTCCAGGTAATCATATTGTCTCTTAGAATTTGCAAGTGAGTTTTGAACTTATTCTCTACATATCTTAGTTTTTGCATGGAAAATAAGTTTAGACTATAAGACTATAATAACATAAGTTTGACTTTGGCTTTAAATCCAAAAAGACTTAAGTCTAGAGCAGAGAAGATCCTGACATCAGACACCAGACTGCGTACAGCAGAAATCAGGACTTTCTAGTCACTTGCAAAATTTACAACAAGAGCTAATGCAGGTGGTAGAATGCCAAAATTATCCTGACACTGACAGAATTTTATGGCCACATACATTTTTTCTCCTACTTATGACACTGCTCTGTGGAGAACAGAACATGAAACTGAATCACACAGCAGAAAGGTGAGAGCCATCATGCTCAGAGTGAATGCTGACCCATACGAAGCACAAAGGTCTTGGAAACTCTAGCAGATTCAGCTTGAGCACCTCAAATGAAATACAGGAGCGACTACAGGCCACTCCTGGGCCATAATGCCAAGGATTCTTTCCTAGGAAAATACTTATTGCAGCAGAGAGTCATGAAAGCTGTCTGTTGTGGAAACTATTGACAGTAGTTGTATAATAGATTGATTGTCCACATTTTCCTAGTATCTATGCGAAGTTCTACTGAAAGGTGGAGAAAAGAATTCTGAAGATGAGTTTATAAGACAGCTAACCCTTTCAAGCTCTAGGCAATGGGAAGTAGCTGGACTCTGTGATTAGTTTAAAATTTAATCTTATATTAAAGTTTCAGACCCGCCCCTAGCGGCACTGCATGTGTGACTGCTATGTCTCACATGTGTCAGATTGTGGTAGAAATGAGACTATTTCTCCAACTGGTGTTTTGGACCATTGAATGTTTACTAGCCTGAAATACCATGTTGCCTGTCAGTCCCCCAGGTTCCCTATCTGTATACTTGAAACATGAGTGGCCTCTCATGGGATGGGATCCATGTGCTCACAATGTAGACAGCACACCTGGCCCAGGGCTCTGTCTGCTCACAACATGGGCAGTCTCCCCAGACTGCGTTCCATGTATTAACAATGTGGATTGTCTCTTGTGGGCCAGGGCTCTGTGTGCTCACACCATGAACTTATTATCTTAAGATATGGACAAAACTGCTGAGCTTTTGCTTTAGTGGGGTTCTTAACCATGTGGACCTAGAAGATCAATCATAACAATTGTCTTCATAGCCAATCGTATTTTCTTTTATTGCTCACATATAATTTTATATTATAATACAATATAAAAATAGGGGTGTGAAGGAGGGAAGTTGACATGGGAGGGGGAATATCCAGAGGGAGAGGGTAGAAGAAAGGGGTAGTTATAATTAAGATTAATTATATGAATGTACGAGATTGCAAAAAACATATTATTTTTTGTATTTTCTTTTTTCTTTTCTTTTATTTTTCTCCTGCATTTTATTTTTTTCCTAATCATACAAGCTCAATAGGTGCCCCTGCCCTCTACCTTCCTCCTCCCCTTCCCAGTCATCCCCCATTGCACTCTTTCCTCTTACCCCCTTCCTTTCACCCCCCTCCTTCACTCCTTCTTTCCATATTCTTCCCCCTTCCTCCCTCCCATCCCCTGGAGCTTCCTTTGGTGTGAACTCCAAACCTCTCTCTGAGTCCTCCACCCTAGCAAAGGTTCAGGATTCAGTGTGGCATAGCCTGGAGCTCCTCCTTGGGCTCCCCATTAGTATTGAAACTCTATTATGACTGTTAATCCCTTGCCTCTAAGGATGTTACTGCCTAGAGTCTTCTCCCTGTGATCCATGCTAGACTTTGGGGGGTCGTTGACATGTCAGCCATTGTGCAGGTCATGCAGAGTCCCATTATTGTTATTGCAACACTAACTTGTGTGGAGTATCTTACATATCATTGGTCCTCCTCATCTTCAGGCTCTTACAATCTTGCCTCTTGCAAGGTTCCCTGAGCTTTAGGATAGGGAAAGATTTTGATGGTCTGGTTCCAGGTAAATAATGTAGGGTCTTTGGTGTTCTGAATTATGGTTTGTTGTTGTTTTCAGTATTGCTTTTCCTGCACCATCCTTAGCTGCATCCTGATTGGTATTGAAGGTCATCTCCTAACCAAAGATAACAAAGATTGTTTAAATGAAGATCTTAATATAAGAGGAGACTCAAAGGTAGATGGAAGAATAGGAGTAGAACAAGCAGTGTGTATGTTTGTGTATGTGTGAGGAGGGTTGTCAGTGTCCCATTTTCTGGATGGTTGTTATCTGCCTGTCTCTATATCCTCCCTGATTGGTGAGATCAAACTTGTTCAGTTGCAAGTGACCAGGAAGGGAAGTGAGAGTGAGTTGCACCAGATGTCTCACTACTTACATGTAATACTTGACTGGCCTATTTTTTCTACTGATGTGTGATCCCCTATCTCCTTTCTTTTGAGGTTCTTCTTCCCCTTCTTTCCTATTTATAATTTTTTGTGATTATAGTGGGTACTACAGAAATTTACCTTTGAATATGTCATTAACTAGATTTGGAACTAGGATCCATTTATTAGACATTTATACAGTGTCTAACTTTCTACTTCAATCCATTTCCTGGCAAATTTCACTAATTCATCTTTTTTGATGGCTGAGTAGTATTCCATTGTATAAATGTACCACATTTTCATTATTCATTCATCAACTGTTGAGCACTTGTGTTGATTCCATGACTTTGCTGTTGTAAATAAAGCTGCAATGAACGTGGTGGTGCACATGTCACTGTAGTGAATTCTGCATCATGGGGGATTATTCCCAGCAGTGGTATAGAAAGGTCATATGGCATTCCAATCTTTAACTTCTTTAGAAATCACCACACTGATCACATAAGTGGCTGTATGAGCCTGCATTCCCACCAGCAATGTAGGAGAGTTCCCTTCTCTCCACATCCTCTCCAGCATTTGGTGGTGTTTGTTTTGTGGATTTTTGCCATCCTGACCTGGGTAAGATAATATTTCAGGGTAGTTTTGATTTGCATTTCCCTAATTGCTAGGAATGTGGAGCATTCTATGTTTTTGCATTTTTAAAAGTAAATTAATTATTAAGAAATTCAACTATATTTTTCTACTCAACACATCATCTTAAGATAGTATATGGAATCATAATAGCAGTGAAAACAATTTGATGTCATAAATTCTAGGAATTTAAATTTGCTTAGTAACATATTCATGAAGTGACCTTGGAACTTTTGTTTCTGCAACTATTTTTTTTCTTTTTTCATTGCTTTATTCATGTGCATGTTAGTGAGGATGGTTGCATGTATACATGTGATGTGTATGAGTGTATACATGTACTAGTGAATGTCCACACATGTGAACATTCTAAAATATCAAGAAGCTTAGCAAGTGGACATTCTAATCAAATCCAAATTCATTACAGGGTTAGTCTAGCTAACTAGCTTGTTTGCAGATAAATCCCAAGACTACTTCACACAAGTGATCTACTGAAGAGAAAGTAAGGACGCAAAAATTATAGAGATAAAATACAGATGGAAAAATGGATGCAAGGTTGTCCAGGTTTTGTAATAAGATGACATGTATAATTTCATTAGCTGTTTCTCGTTTCTTCTCTCCTACTCTGAGGAATAGGGACCCATGAAGAGCCTCGCATTAGTTGTAAGCCAAAGACAATAAATGGGATGGAGGGTGAAAGGAAAAAGTTTGAAATGTATAGAGGAAAGAGATTTAGTCATGGTTGTAACTCATGGTTTTAAAATAAATAAATTTCAGCCCCAAACTTACAGTATTTTGATTTCTGATTTCTTTCCCACTAAAATCACTTTTGTGGGTTTGGATGCAGTTTGTTCTCATGGATATTGGAGACTATATCTCTATTATGGCATGAAACAAGGGTGGGCAAGTGAAAGGTGACTAGGTTGCTGGAGGCAAAACCCACAGAAGGGGAGTGTGTAGGTCTAGGGAGGTGAATCAGTTTCCATGAAAACTTTCACTTTCGATTCCCAATCCACCACAGAGCCCTCAGATACGCTGGCACAGCCAGGATACAGAGCCAGGATTACCACCAGAATTATGAACCAGGTAAACATCTCTTCTTCACCGAGTGTGAAGTCCAGGTACTTTGCTTAACTAATAGAACATGGGCTGCTACAGTGCCTGTGTGTAAAAAATTATGTAACAGTTTATGATGCTGGTTGGTCTTTCAAATAATTTATGCAGTTCTAATCCACTCACAATTCACAATGCAGATTTGCAGCCACATCATAGAGCAGACCCACACCCCTTAAGATGCAGATTTTTTCAAAAAATATTCTATGTAGATTTAAGCTAAGGAGTTACTGTATCACTCATATTTAAGGAAACCATAAAATTTCTAATATGTGCATCAGAATCAAGGCACCCATAATAAGTGAATGCCCATCTTCAGTGTTTCTACATGTTTTTGCAAAAACACCATGCATAATTCAGGAGAATCACCTCCTAATTGGCAGCTTGGACATCTATCATGATCCCTGGACAGTGCTTTCAGTGTGTTTTGGGCGTCATTTCACTTTCAGGCCTCATGGATTTTCTGGTTTTTTTTTTTTTTTGTCTGCTAGCTTTGTTTTGTTGCCTGCTGGTGTCTGCCAAATTTGCATTAGGTCAGGAAAAATAATATCAAGAAGCTTAGCATTAGCTGTCAGCTCTCAACTGGACAGTACATAACTTTAAATGTTATTCAGTTGAAAATAAACAACATGAGATTGCCAGTTTCCAATGCAGCATGTAGGCAGTTCAGAAATAATCAGTCCAGAGCACAAGAAAAAAAAGTCCAAGCAAACTGATGACTGAAACATCATAGATCTACGTGCCAACACATCAGCTCCTACTTATTGAAGTTTGCACTGCCCAGCTTTCAGCCAAAGTTATTAGGAATGCGATAAAGTAGAAACCCAAGTTGAACAGGTTCAGAATAAACGTCAAAAGCAGAGTCAGATATGGTAGATTATCAGGATTATTGGATAAAAATGTTAAATAATTGTGATTAATATTGTAAAGGCACTAATGAGAAAGAAGACAAAGTCCAAGAGCAGATGAGTAATGATATAAGTATCAATGTGACAATTGAAGGCTGAGCTCTAGGCACATTTGTGAAGAATTAGTAGTTAAGGTAAGCCTGAAGCAAGCTGCAGGAGATTGATTGAGGTGGAAAGAACCAGCCCATAATGGGTGAGATTATCCCTATATAGGTGGATAAAATGGGTGGATCTGGTTCAGTGTGTTGGCAAACTTTGGCATATTTGGACAGGCTTGCAGTTTGGCAAGTGAGGTTCATGCATGTACATGCGTACCATGCTGTGCCCCCCCACTCAGTAATTCCTGTGGATATGGTGTGGCTGGTTTCCTTGGTCTCCTGGTGGTGGTAGGAGTTCTCTTGCTAAGATGGACTAAGAATTACAATCAAAATTACAAAAAAGAATAAAACCTCCTTCCTTCCTTAAGCTGTTTGGTTAGGAATTTATCAGCAACATGTAGGCCAAATGCTACAGAATGGCACGCTGAGAAACAAAGAGATGCTAAAGATGAATGGCTCAGTAACAGACATAAATAATGCCTTTGATGGACTCATTAGCAGACAGAACAGGTTTGGAGAAAAAGTTGGTTCCTAAACTGACAGCAAGAATACTACAAAGAGACTGAAATACATGGAAAAAAATAAACTTAAAACTGTGGACAATTATTAAATTTGCAACTCATTCATATTGTGAATACAGGAAGAGAATAACAGGTGAAGGAACATTCTAAGAAAGTGCTTAGAATTATTGTCAAATGGGAACAATAAGGATGTGAGAGGTGCAGAACAGGGAGAGGTAATGTCAGACAGTAGCTTTCTGTTCATATCAAGGTGGCATGCTCAGTAACTCAATGCAATGATGTCATTTCTACTAGACTTCTACAATAGCTGGCCTGTCAATATTTTGCCATAAGGAGACATGATGTTGCATTGAGAGACTTGCCTGGGTTTCTGCATCCTCAAAACTGAGCTTTAAAAGCTATCAGGGAGAGCATGCTTTCTCAGGTGGGAAAAAATGATGGAAATTTTTACCTGTAATTCTACTTTGTAAGAAATTTTAAGGAAAAAAGAAAATTGATTTAGATCAGAATCTCAGATTCAGTAAAGAAAGGCAAAACACTGGGCAAAGAATAAATATAGGTAGAAGAAAGTATTCTCATTGTAATCTTCCTAACAAATGAATAATAACATAATAAAGCAGAATTTGTCTCTCCGTGCCATCCTATGGCATAGTTTTGAAACAATGGATAGTTTCAAAAATGTACTGCAAACTCTAAGACAATAATGTAAATTTGGAAATAAAGACATAATGATCCTTATTGTATATAAATCTAACAATATAGTATCAAGGTACATGTTGCAATTGCCCTTCTTTATTTGTGAGGAAACTCTCTGATACAAGCAATGTAGGGGAGAAAAGAATACTTATTTGGCTTACGATTCCAAAGGGGATATAGTCCATTATAGTGATAATTGCATAGCAGAAGGCATGGCTGGAGACAGAAATAGGAGGTGGGTTCAGGTTGCCACAGTCATACAAAGGCAGACAGCAAGCAAGTACAAACTGAGAGGAAGTAGGCCTATGCTACCAAACCTCCAGGTGCCTGTGACATGACTTCCTCCAACAAGGGCTTCATCTTTTAAAGTTGCCAAAACCTCCCCAAATACTAGCATCAGCTAAGATTTTAAACACATGAGTCTGGGAGGGGCAGCGCATATTCAAACCATGATATTTAAGCCATGATAGTAAATGAAGCAAAACATAGGATGGCATGGGGAGACAAAGTGAAAGCTGAGTGAAGCGCCATTCATCAATCCTGCAGTCACATGTCATCTGCGACTTAGAACACCTTCTCCAGCTCACATGGAACATCCACAGAAAAGTCTACCTTGCAGATCATAAAGTATGCCATGATGAATTTAAAAGAATGGGCATTACAGTGTCTGTTCTCAGTCTACATTAAAAATCCCAAACAGAAAGAACCCAGAAAAATCCCCAGTCTGCAAGGATGATGAGAACATGTGGGTAAATGAAGTCTTAAGAGACGTTTAAATATATTTTTATTTTTTCTTTTATATTTATGTATATAGGATGCATGTATGCATAGATTTTTGAGTGTGTATGTTTACATATGTGTAAGTGCCTGTGTGGAGGGTGTATGTATATGAGTTGCACTTGAGTATGTGTGCCTGTGGAGGTCCAAAGGTGATATCAGGAATCATTTCCAATTGTCCTTCCCCTTTTTTTGTGAGCCCGGGTGTTTAATTAAACTATTAAAATTAACACTGTTAGGATTAATCTGACAAGCAAGCTTGCTCTAGGATTCCCAGGTTCTTCCTTCCAGTGCTATAATTACAGACAGGTATCCACATCCATGCTGTGTTTTTATCTGGTCCACAACTCTGGGTCTTCCATATCAATTAAACAATCACCTGCAGACTTGTTTAAGGACTTCCCCTAACCACCAATTTTTCTCAATTGTGCCTCAAACAGTCTAAAACTGTCAAGTTGACATCTGAATCTATCATATTCTACCCCTTGTCACCTTGACACAAAAACACATGACCTTTATACTATAACCTCCCAATGTTTATTATCATAGATGCCACATTTGTAAAATACATTCAATTCAATTTTAAAAGTCCCCAGATTCCAGCATTATAAAGTTTCTGAATTTCTTAACTATAAAACTCTATCAATATCAAAACAAGCTAAATAGTTAAATAGAATAAACATTAAAATAGAAACATTATGTCACAATAAGGAAACATCATTCAAATTTAAAAGATGAAAAGTCTAGAAAAAATCACATCCTGTAATTCACTGTTACTTATTATATAGTCAAAGCAGGTCAAAGATTCTGGGCAATTCCATTCGTACTTTGCACAATAGAGCATAAGTGCTCAGGGCAGTCACAAGCCAGGTCTCTGTAATTGGTCATGTACCCTTAGTGGTTATTTGGAACTACCTTCCTCTATTACCTATTGTATGCCCTGCACATTCAGCAAATATTTCATCATGTCTTGGTTCTTTACCTGGATGGGTTATCCATATCTTTATTCTTGAAGGATATGGACCATCCACCCAGCCTGCCTGCATTGGGTTGTTACAATTTCCCATTGAACTTAATCTCAGGACATGGTAACACCAAGAAGCACCCTAGTGGATCTCCAGCATTCCTGGTATACTCTTCCTTGTCACCATTGTGGAGAAGCAATCCAATTTCCCTTTGGTAGTCTGGATTAATCACACCTTCTAACAATGTTATTCTTTTTTAGTCTGTTGACTCATAGATATCAGGAGTCCAAAATAGCCAGGAGGAAGCTTTAGCTTTCAGTTCAATGGAACGCTTATTGTTCCTCCTGGAAAGAGCATCCCCTGCTCTGGAACTAGCACTTCTCAGCCAGCAGAGTACAGACTTGTGGGAACAGGAAGTAAAAATTTTCCTAATGGGTTGTTAGGGACAAAGGTGAGGGGCACCATTCCATCCTCTACTCTTAGGTTCCTGAACCCTTGAATCCTGGCTATAGGAGACATAGTACCACATATTGGGCATTGATTCAAAGTATATCTTCCAGACCACTACTACCCAACTGATTTTTTTTTAATTTTTTAAAATTATTTATTCAACTGTGTGCATGTGCGTGTGTATGTGCGCACGCGTGTCTGTGTGTGTAGAACCACGTAGACGAATTCGCGAACCACCATGGACTCCTCCACCTCCTTCTGTCCCGGGATTCACAGGCTCTGCCCTACCAGGACCAGAAGCGCAGGCCGCCCCCACTTCCGCCTGGCGTCTAAACGTGGGATCTGGGATCCGAACTCAGGACCGTCCGCCTGCAAGGCGGAGGCTTAACCCCTGAGCCACCTCTCCAGCCCCCCAACTGATATCTTTAAAAGGCCATCCTACTGCTCTATCAAGCCATCTGTTTCAGGATAATGAGGAAGACAGTAAGACCAGTGAATTCCATGTCTGAACATGTTAGAAAACTTATAAAGTATTGATGTTCAGTTTAGGATTTTATGTTTATCAGTAGGCAAAGTGATTCTTTTTTGAAAGTCCTCTGTCTTTTCCTTAAGGCACTTATTGAATTAGACTCATTCATATTATTAAGAATAATCTGCTTTATTCAGAATCTACTAATGAAAACATTTTCATTAGTAGTTACATCCAGAAATACTTTCAAGCATCCAGGTTAATTTGACCCATAATTTGTCATTACAAGCTTGCCTAAGGTAACCAAGAAAGTAACCAGTTTATACCTTCTTGATTTGGCACCAAATTCTAGCAAAAATATAATTTCACTTAACATGAAACAAGTGTTTTGAATACAAGTTGAAGCATTCTAACCCTTTCCCCAGAAGAGGATTCAGAGCCTTTAGTGATGTCATTTCCTTTCCTAAGCATCTCATAAGTTACCTAGTACAGTTAAAAACTAAGATATAATATCAATGCATTTTTGGGATAAAGGAAACAAGAAATAAAAGGCATTTAGTTGATATGTACATATATAGCCATAGTTATGTACACATGTAGTCCCACACACAAAACGTATTCCTAGTAATGTAAGAAAGGTAAAAGTGTTAAGTTAGTTTTCACTTCTGAAACATGTTTGCAGCTGGCACTTATAATTAAGTTTTCACGACCTATTTCGTTTTTTCTTTGCCTATAGTAGCATGCCAGCTAATCATGGCTCTTTACTGGTAGAATAGCTGAAGACTTCATTCCTATCTTAATTACAAGATTGAGGAAGAGAGAATATGAATAGTCAGTTTCTCCAGCACTATTGATTGAAGATGCTGCCTTTTCTCCATTATGTTTTCAAATGCCTTAAGGTACAGGGTTTAAACCTGGGTGCTCAATTCAAAGAACCTAAGCTATTGACATGTCTGGATTGAGTTACTATAATTTGCTTTTGCAATTCATTACAAGGCACGGTGGTACCAAGAGATATCCTCGTACATTTCAGGCATAGTCTTCTTTACATCCACTGCAGAGGAACATGCCAACAAAGATAAATGCTCTTAGATGGAGCAATGGCTTCACTCTTCTGTGGGTTCACTATGACTATGTGGCCACCCTAACTGCAGCTCATTGTCATGTCTCTTGGGAAAAGTACAACTTCTCATGAAACTATGACATTATGACATCTGGATGAGCAGAACATAAAATTGTGTTGTGCATGTTAGAAAACTCATGAAATATTGGTGTTTCAGCTTAGGATTTTAAGATTATCAGTAGGCAACGTTCCTTCTTTTTTGAGAGGCCTATCTTTTCCTTAAGGCACTTATTGAATTAGACTTGCTCACGTCATTATGAATAATCTGCTTTACTCAGAATCTACTAATGGAAATATTAGTTATATACAGAAATACTTTCAGAGTGGAATCCAAGTTAATTTGACAAGAAGCAGTTCTCCTAGTGGAACACTAGGCATGATAATGAGAACACAGGTTTATTTGACAGGAAGCAATTCTCCTAGTGGAATACTAGACATGATACTGAGAGATGTTATTCCTAATTCCATAGCCTTGACTGGTGGGTATCACATACCAACTCTGACTCTTCTCATGGACAACTTTTTAGGGAACCTCACCAGGCACAGAAATGTGTTGCCACCTTGCTGGTATATAAGTGGGACTTCCAAAGGAACAGTTCTCTACTGTTTGATGAAGCTAGCTGCTTAAAATGGTGGAAAATTGAGGAATTCTGCCTATATAGGCTGACTGGTATGCATCATTTCCTGTGAAGTGAGTTCCTTTGTGAAGAATAATTCTGGGGGTACACTATGTTGGTAACTAGGGCATTCTATAAAGTATAGTGGTAGTTTTGGTACTGTGTAAGCTATCTAGAAAGGAGGAAGTTCTCAGACCAATTCTAGTTGATGTACTTTGCTCATGTTCTATGATACACATGTGTTGCATCTTCAGTAATAGGGTCTTACTGACAATTTTTTGTAGAGCAACCAAGAGCAATGATAATAGCCTATAATGTTTGGGGGCCTTTGAGACACCTCTGCCCAACATGTTATCAGGAAGTGACACATTCCTGTTACTTCTGGTATAATTTTGTCCCTGCATTCTAAGTGATTCAGCTCAAGCTCCCCCTCCACATTTTCCTCACTCCCTGCTCTTCTGCATAGGAGCTGCTCATTCTTGTTCCTTTCTTTAAAAGACATTTTTGAGGGCTGGAGAGGTGGCTCAGGGGTTAAGCCTCCGCCTTGCAGGCGGAAGGTCCCGAGTTCGGATCCCAGATCCCACGTATAGACGCCAGACGGAAGCGGGGGCGGCCTGCGCTTCTGGTCCTGGTAGGGCGGAGCCTGTGAATCCCGGGGCAGAAGGAGGTGGAAGCGTCCATGGTGGTTCACGAGTTCGTCCGTGGTTCTACACATACACAGACACACACATACACACACACACAGACGCGCGCGCGCACATATGCACAGTTGAATAACTAATAATAATAATAAATAAAAAAAAGACATTTTTGACATATTACTAGCATGAGAGGTTCCTTTGGGGTTATTTCCCACAAGAGTTTTTCTGTAAGTCCTTCTGTCCCTCCTGTCTTTCACCCCCTCATTCCCCACTATGCACGTTTTACAATTATTCCCTCCCTCATCCTACTTGTCATGGTATCATAAATCTTCCTTTTAAAAGGTTTCACCCTAACCATTCCTTCCCTCCTTCCCACTAATTGGTCTCTTTTGAATTTTCTGGCTTCTATACTAATTCCAATCCAAATACATTGACAAGGATATCAGTGCTAACATCTGCATATAAGAGAGGAAATGTGGTGCTTTACTTTCTGTGTCTGAGATACCTCGCTCAATATTAAATGCTCCAGTGCCATCCATTTACCAGAAAATTCCATAATTTCTGGTGACTGAATAATAGTCCATTGTGTATATGGACCAAATTTTCATTATCCATTCTTTTGTTGATGGACATGTTGGCTAATTCTATTTTTTTCATTTCTGAGAATAGAGCCGCAATGAACATAGATGAACACATGCCTTTGTAGTTAGATATAGTCTTTTGGGAATATTCCTAGGAGTGATATAGCTGGGTCACACAACAATTTCATCTTTAACTTTCTGAGGAACCTGCATATTGATCTCCAAAGAGGTTGTACCAGTTTACACTCCCACCAGCAGTGAACAAGTATCTCTTTTTTTCTACAACCTCGCCAGCATTCTCCGTTGTTTGTGTTCTTGGTCTTAGCCATTCTGACTGGGGTCAGATGGTATAATAAGGTTGTTTTGATTTGCATATTCTGATAATCAGGGAAGTCGAGCATCTTTTAAGGTATTTGTTTGACATTTCAATTTCTTTTTGAGTGAAATCCCTCTTTAGTTCCAGGACCCATTTTTTAATTGAAATTTTTGTTGCCTTGGTGTTTAATTTTCTGAGCTCTTTGTATACTCTGGAGATTAGTCCTTTGTCAGATTCATAGATAGCTAAGATTTTCTTCCATTCTATGGGTTGCCTTTTTGCACAATTAACAGGTTCTTTTTCAGAACAGAAGCTTTTTAATTTCATGAAGTCCCATTTGTTTATTATTGGTCTTACTTCCTGGTCATTTGCTATTCTGTTTAGAAAATCTTTACCTAAGCCTATTAATTCAAATGTACTTTCTACTCTTTTTTCTTACAATTTCAGTTTTAGGCTTAATATCAAGGTCTCTGATCCACTTGGAGTTGACTTTTGTGTAAGGAGAGATGCAACAGTCAATTTTCATTCTCCTACATATAGATGTCCAATTTTCCCAACATTACTTGTTGAAGATGCTATCCTTTTTTACCCAGCATGCATGTTTGGCACTTTTGTCAAAAATCAAGTGGCTGTATGTGTGGGAGTTTATATCTGGGTTCTCTGCTCAGATCCATTGGTTATCATTTTTTTTTGTGCCAATACAAAGCTGTTTTTATTATTATAACCCTGTAGTATAGTTTAAAATCTGGTATGGTGATGCCCCCAGCAGTCTTCTTATAACTCAAAATTCTTTTGCCTAATCATGTTTTTTGTTTTTCCATATGAGTTTTGAGATTTTTTTCTGGTTCTATGAAGAATTGCATTGGGATTTTAATTGAAATTGCATTGAATCTGTATATTGCCTTCAGTGAGCATGGTCATTTTCAAAATATTGCTCCTACCAATTCATGAGCAAGGAAGGTCTTTCCACTTTCTAGTATCCTCTTTAATTTCGTTCAGCAATGTTTTTAGTTTTCATTCATTTACTTCCTTGGTTAAATTTATTCCAAGGTAATTTTTTTGTAGCTATGGTAAATGGTATTGATTCTCTCATTTCTTTCTCATTGTTTTTCTGATTTTTGTATGTTAATTTTGTAGCCTGCCACTTTACTAAAAGTGTTTATTAATTCAAGTAGTTTCTTGTGAAGCCATTTGGATCTCTCAAGTATTCATCTGTAAAGAGGGATATTTTGACTTCATCCTTACCTATCTGTATCCCTTTTATCTCTCTTACCCTATTGCTCTAGCTAGGACTTCAAGCACAATATTGAACAGGAGTGGTGACAGTGGACAGCCTTGTCTTGTTCTGAATCTAAGTTGGAATGCTTCAAGTTTTCCCTATTTAGGTGGATGTTTTAGGCTTGTCATATACAGCCTTTATCAAGTTAAGATAAGTCCCCTCCATTCCTGTTTTCTCCAAAGTTTTTATCATAAAAGGATGTTAAAATTTTTCAAAGGCCTTTTCTGCATATATTGAGAGGCTCATATGATTTTTGTTTTTGAGTCTATTAATATGGTGAGTCATGTTTATTGATTTATGAATGTTAAACCATCCTTGCATTCCTTGTATGAACTTGACTTGATCATCGGGTATTATCCTTTGAATATGTTTTTGGATTCAGTTTACTGGTACTTTATTGAGGATTTTTGCATCTCATTAGTGATATTGGCTTATAATTGTCTTTCTTTGATACATCTTTGACTTTGTAATCAGAGTTATATTGGCTTTGTAGAAAATGTTTGGGAGTATTACTTCTTTCTTCATTTTATAAATAATTTGTGGAGTAGTGGCATTAGTTCTCTGAAGGCCTCGTAGAATTCTGCACTGAATAAATCTGGTCCTGGGCTTTTTTTAGTTGAATGACTTAAAATTACTCTTTCAATTCTATCTCCTGTTATTGGCCTATTTAACTTATCTACTTCATCTTGAGTCAATTTTGATAGGTTGTATGTGTTTAGAAATCCATTTCCTTTAGATTTTCTGATTTAAGAGAATATAAATTTTTAAAGTATGTCCTTATGATTCTCTCAATTTCTCTAGTATTTGTTGCAATTCCCCTTTTCATTTCTGATTTTGTTAATTTGAGTGTTCTATCTTCTTATTTTGGTTAGTGAAGCTAAGGATTTTTCGATCTTATTTATCTTTGTTTCATTGATTTTTTTTTTTTTTTGTATTGTCAAGGAACTCAAGAGAGATTAAAAACATACAGTGCAAACACTGGGTACTAAAGGTGGATGAGTAAAGGGAAATACTCCTTTTGGTGGGGTGGTCTGAAGAAAGGCAACTTGGTATGCCACAGAGGCCTGAACCTCCACAAGATTAGATAAGCCAGAGGCAACCCTGTGATCCATAGAAATAGCCAGGCAGGAAAGTGGGAATTGACGGAAGGATGGGAGGGAGAAAGGATGGAGGGAAGCAGAGATAAGTACTCAATATGCTTGTAAAAGTAGAAAAAAAATTAAAAAAGACTAGACAAACCAGAAGGAATCCTGGGGTCCATAGAAACAGACAGGAAGAAGGATAGGAAGGAGTGGGATGGATTAACAAAGGGAAGACAGGGGAATGGATAGGAGGGGGAATGGAGGAAAGCAGGGATAAGTACTCAATACACTTGTAAAACTAGAAAAATAAAATAAATAGTTATGACACTAAGAAAAAATGTATAGTGGTAGTTTTGAAGTAATTGTGGCATGGGAAGAAGGCAACCCCTTATATGTACAGGAAGTAGCTGTTTATCATGAACAGAACAGTGCCTTTCCCATGACACAGTACAACTACCCACCATCAAAGTGAGTGACCACCCTGAGAACAGTGTAATGTTGGACTGAATTTTGGTGTCCACTTTGCTGGAAAGGCACTGGGCAGTCGCTGAAGATAGGTTGGTGTTGGTGGATTGGAGTCTGTGTTGCTGAGTTCATGTGTAACCTCCATCCCTGGCATCACAATTGTTCATGTGCACAGTGGACACTAACAACTTTGACTGGGAAAGATGGATCACTAGTATCTACAGCGGTCAAGTCATTCTTTCCATACTTAATACCCTCCTCCAAAGGCTCACCAATTCCTGGATGGGTTTTGTCCATTCTGAGAAATCTCTACATTCCTCTTTCTTAGTCCCACTCATTGGTATCAGTGATTTAATCTGAGTCCTCGCCATCTAACCAAACTATTGCTTTCAGCCCCTAAGTCAGCATGAGGTTGTATGTTTCTTAGGAAACTCCCCATTATCCCATAGACTTGTAGATTCTTATATAGATATAGATATATCAGATATAGATTCATATCTATATTAGATATAGAGTCTTATTATCACACAAGAATATATGATTTGTCTAGAGATTTACAGATTCTTGTTGTCTGGAGGAGACATGAGACTTTCTCCCATGTTCCTTACAAATAATGGTGTCTTTTCCACTGCTTAACATATTTCCTTAGACCTTGACTGGCCTGAGACTTCAGGGACGGGTTGTCTGCACACCTGCTTCTAGAATGTTTGTGGCAAAAAATGATAACTCCCTCTCCACCTATGATTCTAACGAGTTTGGTGTTTCTCAACCTTGAAGCAAGGCCAGTGGTCCTTTGTCTGTATTAATAGGGAATCCTTGCATGCCCTTCTTTTTATTTGACACTACATACTATGTGTATGATATCTGCACTTCCTAATAAAAACAGTCACAGAGCCCTCTGAAGGTACTTTGGAACAGCAATGTCTGAGATCTTCTGGTTATACTGGTTTAAATTCATATCAGATGTCAGCATTGATCACTGGTATTGTGGGAAGCTATAGTTATTCCCACCTAAAGGAGCCTTGCAAAGGATTCTAATGTCATTCGTATTTGGAATTGGTACTTCCTGTTCCTTTGGATTTGCTGAATTTTAGAGACAGAGAGGCACAGCCACTTTCACAGCAACCTGTATCTCTTATACAATGTTCTTTTTATCTGAACTCCATTTAAAGCCATAGTTCTTTTTTTGTTTTGTTTTGTTTTGGTTTTTTGGTTTTTTTTATTTCCGTTCATACAAACTTAATAGGTACCCCTGTCCCCTCTCTCCCTCCACCCCTTCCTGGACCCCCTTACTCCCTCCCCCTTTTTCCCCTTTCTTAAGTCACTCTAAATGGGTCAGACTAGCACAAAGAATGAAGGCTATGTAATCTCTAAAATCTATATACCATGTCTTTTTCTAAAATGTATGTATGTATGTCAATACATCTTAAGTTTAGTAGAATATCAACATATCTTACACCTTAGAAAATGTACCACAGAAGAAAGCTCTGAACTTTCTGTTTTTCTCTTCCAATCAGCTCATCATAAGAGATTAACCTCTCTTTTTTTTAAACATTTTTTATTATTATTTTTGCTCATACAAACTTAGTAGGTAAACCGGTTCCCTCCCTACCTCCTCCTCCCCCTGATCCCCCTGCTCCCTCTCCCCTCACTCCTCCCTCCCCATCCCCCAGTGCCTCCCCCTCAATCCCCGGAGAACCCTTTAATGTGCCTGCCAGTCTCTCCTCTGAGCTCTCCTCTCTGATGACATACAAGGACCCAGTGGCATTCCCCTGAATCCTATCCTGTGTTCCCCTTAAGCATAAGAACACTACTGTGGCTGTCAATCCCTTGCCTCCAAGGATCTTGGTGCCTTTAGCAAATGCTAGACTTTGTGGGGTCAATAGTGTGTTGGACATTGCGCAGGGCATGCAAAGTCCAATTATGATTGCTTCAGCCCTAACTTGTGTGGAGTATTTTGCATATCATTGCTCCTCCCATCCTTGTGCTCTTACACTCTTACCGCCCCCTCTTCCGCAAATTTCCCTGAGCTTCAGGATGGGGAGAGATTAGGATGGCCTAGTACTAGGTGGTTGATATAGAGTCTCTGAAGTTCTGGATTATGGTTTGTTGATTTTCTTTTGCAGTTTTGCTGCTCCTGCAATGCCCTTCACTCCATCCTGATGGGTATTGTATTTCACCCCTGGCCAGAGATAAAAAGCTGTTAAATAGAGTCTTGTTATAAGAGCCCATTCAAAGGTAGATGTAATAAAAGTAGGAAACCACAGTGAGGGAGGGGTCAATCACCCATTTGCAAAATGGTTACTTTTTATCTGCCAGACTATATGCCCTCCCCTTCTGGTGAGGTCATACCCCCTCAGTTGTAAAAGCCTGTACTTTCTACCGGGTGTGGAGTCTCCTGTGGTCAGTTGGTTTATGAGGAGAGACATATAATTTTTTCCATTAAATCTTACTGCTTTCTAAGTTTGATAAGCATAATGTTGTTAATATACTAAATGTGTACTAAATATGGAAAGAAAGATGAATTGAGACCCAAAATCTGTTTGATGACCTTGAGCTTCAGTTTCGATGTGCCTGAAAATAAAAGAGTGAAAGGCAGAAGAAACTGTTTCTGCTATTCTCCATGACAATTATGGAGAAGAGTGAACACTCATATCCACAGTCACATGCCGGAACCAGTGAAGTGACCTTGCTCATGCTGAGAGGCCCCTGCAACTGCCTCAGTGGCAAATGGACTCACACTGAGTTATTTGCAGTGTAAAACTGTTTCCAAGTTCCAGCTACTTTTACTGACAAGTCTGACTTAATGTCCTGCTTTAGAATCTCCACATCATGATCTCTCAAATCCTCCCTGCTACCATAGCCTCTGCAATCTCTCAAGGAAGAAACTTGTGCTGATGGCTTGTGCTGATTGTTTTCCCAGGTAAAGGCAGCTCTAGGGCCTTCCACTTAGACTTTCTATCCTTATAACCTTTGCTCCACTAATCAAGGAACAAATGTGAGAAACTGAGCCTTGAAAGACGCTGCTTATCTATAGATATTCTCGGTAACTAAATGTATAATATTCTGGATTTACCAAGCAACAGAGCCACTAAGTTGTGTGTGTGTGTGTGTGTGTGTGTGTGTGTGTGTGTGTGAATTTCATATTCCATCACTATAACATTTGACCCAAATGATTTAGGGGAACAAGTGGATTTTATTGTCTTATATTTTCAGGTTGTAATCCATTATAACAGGAGAGTTATGCCAGTATCAAGAGCTGAGGGAACTGGACACAACATATCCACAGAAGGAACATAAGATCAAGGAACCAGGCTGCATTCTAGTTGCCAGATTGCCAGCCTGCCAGTTTGCTAGGCTATTGAAACCAATCAGTTCTCTCTCATCTCCCTACCTGACTAGGGATGTCCCCTTATACTGTGGGCTGGGTCTTCCCATATCATTTAGATAATTAGACAATTCTCATAGATATGCATAAAAGCTCAGTTCTCATTTGTCAAGTTGACACTTGAAACTAAGTTCCATAATCTGTGTGTGTGTGTGTATGAGTGTGAGGGAGTAGAGGTAGATGATAGATAGATAGATAGATAGATAGATAGATAGATAGATAGATAGATAGATAGAAAGAGAGAGAGAGATACTTATTTTAAGGCATTGGCTTATATGATTAAAGGCTGGCAACACTAATATTTATTAAGACAATTGGACAGAGACATTAGGATTAAGAAATGTTTTAATTTGTAGTTGAAGGCACTCTGAAAATGGGATGCCTTATTTCTCCCACATCTCATGCTTTCTCTTATAATCTTTAAATGATTTGGTCAATGTCCACCCATATAAACTCATCTGCTTTACTCATAGTTTGTTGACATAACTGTCAATCATGAGTAAAAATACATCTTCCTGGCTATGTGTGAAGTAAAAATTAAGCAAAAATCAGGCACCATGGTCTATATAAAATCAGTCATCACAAACACCAAAAGCTTGATCTGAAGGGGAAAAAATACAAACTTGGACTTCATTCTAATGCAAAACTGTGGCCCAGCAAAAGTACTGCTTGGCACTTACCAAGATGAGATGAAGCCTCATGCCACAGAGAACCCTGCCGGGGGCTGGGAGCTCAGCTCGGTGGGAGAGCACTTGAGCAGAGTCCATGAGGCCCCGAGTTTGCTCTCCTGAAATGAAAACTGAAAACAAACAGCAACAAAACCAACATTCTTTCCTTTGGATATTTCAAGCAGCTCTATTCACAATTATTAAAACTTGGAAATAACCCAAAATTCCCTCAATAAGCACTTGGATAAATAAACTGTGGTATAATCACATAATGGAAGTATTTAGTGTCAGAAAAAAATGATCTATCAAAGCTATTCAAGTACCAGCAAAATGATAAATATTACTACATAAGAATGTGGAAAGATTTCCTGATGTATAGCCCTATGCTTATGATGGTAAACGTATAGCAAGAAAAAAATGAATGGTTGTCAGGGGGGAGGCAGGTAGAACACAGAGGTTGCCTGGCAGTGAAACTGTCTGATTCTACAATGGTTGATACACATCATTGTACATTTGTCAAACCCTCCATGACAAATCAGTGCCCCTTCCATGACAGAGCCTTACTGTGGACCATTGACTTGGTTGATAATGATATGTGGACAATGGACCATTGATCCTAACAAATGCCCAGCTGTGTGTGATGTCAACAGTTAGCCATGCTGTTTGCATGTGGGGCAGGAATGGCGAGAACTCTGTGCTTCTTGATGAGCTTTGCTGTGAACCTGAAGCTGCACTGGAAAGAATAATTAAGACACAGAGTCTGTTGCTTCAGATCTTAGAAAGTTTCACATCATTAGACAAATCTCAAACATTTATTCCTTAATATCTGCTCTGAAAGTAAAATTACATCTTTGCCCTCTAACATATAATGAAAAATAAATATAAAGTAAATTTGGCTTCAGTTCACGTTTTAACACTAGTTTACAAGATGATGATATCAATTCCCTTCCTGCCTCAGTTTCTCACTTTAATAATAAATATGATGCTCTCTGCTCTCTGAACAACATTTCTCTTAGATACCAGAATTATATGCTACATATGAAAGTCATATATAAAACAATTTTTATAAGAAATCATAATGTATTGTAATTTGTTTAGAATCACATTGGTCCTGTGTCTCTAGCTCATTTATATCCTAAGTACACACACATTGTATACAATATACACCCACACACATGCATACACACCATATACACAAACATACCATACATACATGTCACTTTATATGTACTGTCAACTGCTTCCTACACCATTCTGGGAGGAAACAGAAAATAGCTGCGTAAAGCACAACTTCAGCACCAGATTACTTCTTATTGAAATATCTATCTTGCCTTAAATAAACCGTAGATGTTATTGATCAGGAAGTAGAGTACTGGCAGTCTACTATAGCAGAGTTATATTGTACTGTCTCTGTTTAAACAAGACCTTAGCCCTTGCCTGGAGGTATTGTGAGTATGGGAAGAAGATGCACTCATATGCCTGTATATGGATGTATGTGCATGGGACATACATGGAACATATGTATTTAGTGGATGAAGGTATGGTATTTATATATGTGCATATGTGGTATGTGTATATATCTATATATGTGTGACATGTGATGTCAACTTGACAACTGAGGACTGAGCTCTAGGCACATCTATTAGGAATTATTAGTAAGGCAAGCCCTGAACAAACATTATCAAATTCTATAGAAAGACCCAGCCCATAGTGGGTGAGACTCCCTGAGAAGGTGTATAAGATGGAGAGAGCTGATTCAGTAGTTTGATATATTTAAGGCCTACTCTGGCAGACTCATAGTACCTTTCTCAGCAATTCCTGTGGATGTGGTATAGCCAATTGACTCACCTCCTGGTGTTATTGCAATTCTCCTGCCAAGCTGAACTATAAAGCATAACTGAGAATTGTAAGCAAGAATAAAACCCCATGTTCTCTTAAGATTTTTAGTCATGAATTTATTGACACAAAGTCCAAAAAATACACATAGTATATGTGTACCATACACATATATCCACATACTATGTACATATAGCACATACACAACATATCAGAATACATAATATGCATTCATCATACCCAGCACATGGACAATACACACATCACATGTACACATACCATACTTCCACACACACATACCATATACACATATCATACACATATACACATCACATATATATCACATACATGGATGAGCCACATACCATGTACACACATACATATACATGTGTGCATATCCACTATGCTCTCTATATACTATATACTATAAATACTATATACACATACCATAACGACACATAATACATGCACACATACAGACACAACACACAACATGCTCACACATATACAGATCATATACACACACTACATATGCACATATATAAATACCATAACCTTACCCACTAAATACATACACATGTGCCATGTGTCCCATGCACACACATCCATATACAGGCATATGATTGCATCCTCTTCCCATACTCACATTACCTCCAGGCAAGGCTAAGATCTTGTTTAAACAGAGTGTACAATACAACTCTCCTATAATAGACTGCTAGCACTCTACTTCCTGATCAATAACACCTATGACTTATTTCAGGCATGATAGATGTTTCAATAAGAAGCAATCCTGGTGCTTAAGTTGTGCTTTATGTAGCCATATTCTGTCTCCTCCCAGAATGGTGTAGGAAGCAGGTGGAGAGTCTCTCCACATATACCATCTTGCTGTACCGTGATCACACAGCTCTAGCTAGGGAGAGACCTTTGTAATAACAGCACTTGCTATACAAGCAAAAAAAAAAAAATGGAATTTGGATCATCACATCCTATGTAAAATCCTGGGTGGGTGTGATGACCCATCTATAATTCTGGCCCCTGGAAGGGGCTCCCTAGGCATCTTCGGATTAAACTGGCTAGCCAAAATAGTCCTGTAGATGATCTCTAGGTTTAATTAGAAACTCAGGTTCAAAGCAGCAATGTAGAAGAGCAATCTTGGATGTTTCCTGCTATCAACCTTGGATGAATTCACAATTCCATGCCAGTGCAGCTGTACATACATGTGCATCCACCCACAAACAAGCACATATGCATACATGCATACCCTTCCTGAAACACACAAACATATGAATGTCAAAATGCAGGATTAAATAAGACAAAAAATCACAGATAATACTGGCAGGACAGTCTGACTCAGGAGCACACGTTTGTTCTGGTCAAAACTGTACTAAAAATAGATTGAGGAAACCAAATTCTGGGTAAAGACATGCAGAGGTCGTCACTGTCAGGAAAATCCTATAGTTTCTTTTGAACTTCTCTGTATTCATCCTGGGTTTCTCCTACCCAAGAGCTCACACTGATAGCCTGGTGGGGGTGTCCCACATTTTTACCTGGGAATGCGACGTTGTCATCCACAATGTGTTGGGCCACATTTACATCTTTCCTGGGGTGTATGAAGTCTGTGGGAAATGTCTGGTAGAAGGAATAAGTGGGACCCACAGATAGCACAAGCCAAGCTGCCTTAGTTTTCACTGAGTCTCTCAACTTCTTTCCTTTTCACCTCACGAGTGATAAAAGATAACAAAAGAGAGCAGGAAAGAACTCTGTTTACATCTGTGACTTAGATTTCAATCAACTTGCAAGACAGAAAAATACTGGAAGTCCTTACTACTAAACTCAAAACCCATGTAAAAAACATGTGGCTAATTAGAAATCAATAGCTCTGGGAAACCTCATGGCTCTGTGAACAAACAGTGCCTATGGATTTAGTCTCTCATTAGCGTGGGCATCAGGCAGCTGCCTTTGTCTGCATTTAACTGCTCACGCACCTGTGCAATAGTGTCTGGTGAGAGTTGAATGGACAGAGATTGACATTTTTGTTTGGTTTTGTTTATAAGATTTTTGGAAAGTATGTTTTTAGGAAAATTATTTTTAAGTAATTAGATAAAGTTGCTAAAAGTTCTTAGGAGGGTTTTGTAGTAGAAAGCAAATTGTAACAGGAGTTAGTGGGAGTGTTTGGTAAAATAAAGACACTGACTGAAACCAGTCCTTCAGTATCAGCAATCACGGTTGTACAGTGATTATCATATTTATTGCCTTTATTTTGAGAAATACTATAAATGAAAGTAGAGATTTGATAATAACTCTGTACCCATTTGCAAATGTGCACGACAGGGTGCCCCCTTTTGATACTGACTTGGATGGCATCTTTGACTTCCATATTAAGGGAAAATGGAAAATTAAAAGTATCCAAGTGAGGTGAAAATGAGTTTAGGAAATGAATATTGCATATGCAAGCACCCCATTGCGATCAGGTTAAGAAGTTCCCAAACTCCAGCCAAAATATCTTAGCACTCAAAATTGGAATCTGCTCACACAAAGCAAGTAGAATGCAAAGTTTTGCAGGAAGAAATCTATCATAATGAAGCCCCAGTTTCCAAATGGGCACCAGAGGGCATAAAGTACTTTGGAATGACTAAACTCTAAATTATATTTTAATGATAAGACCTATAAAGGTCAGAGTGTGGGCAGCAAGTTTTAAGTGATAACAGCAGTTCACACCCTCTAATCACAGAACATGTGTTATTTCATGCATAGGAATATGCATATTCACTCGGATTCACTGTCCATATGGGAAAGTTTACTTTTTAAGGGTAGACTAGAACAAACCTGATAGCTAACTGCTCACCTGACTTGAATCACAAGCTTGGAGGAAGTTCTGAATTGGTGTCTATGGCGGCCTGTAGAATACTCATAGAAAGTAAGCAGAAGGGTATGTGACTTATTTGGTAGAGTGCTCACCCAACACTCAGGAAGTTCTCGGTTCCATTTATGTGTTGGAGTTGCTAACAAGCGATATGCCATGCAGTGTCATCACTATCTTTGTGGGTAGTAACTTCATATTTCTACATTCTTATTTGGTAAAACATCTTTTTTTTTTTTTTTTACTCTTAATTCTGTTTAAGTATATAAGCTGTGTGAACAAAAGTTCCTTAGAGGGTTCAATGACTCTTAGGAGTGTTAACCTTTCCTGGATAAAAAACTCTGAGAATTGTTCCAGATGAGATGTTAAATCTTTGAAGTGAGTAATAATATAGTCTTATGACTTGTAGTCTATTATATAATTTTACTACTGCAACAATAATGTCTAATGGGTCTAGACATTCAATTATTTACATATTCAGATGCCTTGATGAGGTATTGTTAACGTTGCTTGTTTTTTGTTGTTGCTGCTTTGGTTTGGTTTGGTTTGGTTGATTTTTTTTGTTTGTTTTTTATTTGCTTGTTTGTTTGTTTAGAAAAAGTCTCCTATACCTGGCTGATCTAGACCTCACTATGTGGCCAAGGGCGGCCAAAGGTGTCCTGATCCTCTTCTTCCCAACTCCCAGTCGCTGGGATTAAAGGCTTCTTATTGACAACTCCATCATGAGCTTGAGAAAGACGAGAAGTTCAGAACATTCTTTAAAAGTTCTTGTTGTCAGCTGATGCCCTGAAAAAGTCAGAAGGAGCCTCAGACTCCACAACAAATATTCAGAGAACCGCAGGTCTAGAAGATATAAAGTCTGCTATAATATACTGCAAGCCTTTTTCAGTCTCTGCCACAAGTCTGCTGCGCCTCCTCCCAATCTCTGCATTCTTCTGCAGTGTCCATTTAATTAATTAGCACACATACCAAACACTTTCCAATGGGCTCTGGATAAAGCATAAAGATGCAGTCCTCACCCTGAGGGTTCACTAAACTAAACAGAGACAGACTGCCTCACTCAGATCACAGGCTCTGCCACACTGATGTGTTCATAAAGCTGGAAAAGCAATGGGGAGGGTCATGCTGGATTAGTGGCAAGATAAGATCATCCTGATTGCTCTAGGCAGTTCTTTTGCCTCACCAGAGCTCACTGTTCCTCACCTTAAAATTCTTACTCATCCTCCAAATCCAAGGTTGCAGATTTCCAAATGAGGTCAACTTTGATGATATAATGGAACTTGAGTACTTGCATTCTCATTGCATTATAGTACTTATAGATATATTTCATTATAGACTTTTGGCAGAACTACGTGTACATTCCTCCTCTCACAACGCTCTCTATCACTTTCAAATAAATAAGTTATCCTTTTAAAAATCACTTTAGAGAAGACTAAAATGCAGTAAATACTAGAAGATGTTTCATGGTAGTGTTTTCTGTTCTCATTAAAATAGGTGAGGAGAGAAAAAATTGCATAAATTTAACATGTATAATATGATTATACATATGTGCATATATGAATATATACTATATATAGTGAAATGATTTCCTCAATCTAATTAGCATATTTTATATTTCAGATCCACTATCTCAGCAAACTTCAAGCATACACAACTGAATTCACCATGCTATATATCAGGGATAATGTATCTTTTATATATCAAACTCTTCCACCAACGGCTTTTGATTCCTTCCTTTTTTTAAGGAAACAGGCTTACATTCCATATGAGGCAAGCAGTATTTGTCTTTTGAGGACTGACTTATTTATTGTGGAGTATCTTCAAGACAGTTTCATGTTCCTGCCAATAGCAGGTTATCTTTGAAGGGCCTAATACTAATTGTATACGATTATCCCATTTATGATATATATGCTTCTATATGAATACTTAAATTATTTCTGCATCTTTAAATGAGTCTGTTAGATTGTGTGATAGCTTTATTTTTACTTTTTAAATTTTTGAGAATCTCTCTGATGCTTTCCATTATGGCTGTTCCCTTTTTTAAGGTTGCTTTTCATGATATGCTTTTCTCTACATCATTGCAGCCATTCTTGACTTTTTCAGAAGACCTCAACCTCGATGATTTTATATCTCATTGTATTTTTTCCATTCTTTATTTTTTTAAATAAAATATATTAAATATATACAAATAAATATAGTGAATTCACAATATTTTTAATTTTCACCCTTTAGTCCCAAGACCCATCCACCTCTCTTTTCCCCTTACAATCCTTCATATTTCATGCCAGACTCCCTTGCATTTCAAATCTTTTTACTTGTGTGGCCCACTGTGTTTCAGCTAGTTTGTCTTTTATGGCACGTGCCTGACATGATTCATACTCCAACAAGTATCACAGATCAGTGGGCATACGACTGAGGAAAGCATCCTCCTTTTTATCCCCATCAGAATTAGACCTCATCAGTCTCTCAGAGAGGATCTTCCTGAGATCTTTCTGTTTTCATGGTAAGATGTTGAGACAGAGTCTATGAAATTCTTGTGTAATTATGCATATCTACCATAAAAGATATATCACAATTCTGCCACGTCCAGGAGATAACATCTTGTCCACCGCTATCTCACTTCAGGCACTTACGATCTTACTGCCCCCTTTTCTGAGGTATTCCCTGAACTTCAGGGTGGGGGCTGGTAAGTTAGAAAACGGAATCAGCCAACATGCTCATCAACCGAGGGATAGATAATGAAAGTGCGGTACATATACACTATGAAAAACTATTCAGCCATCAGCCATTGGGAGATGAGATTATGGAATTTGCTAGCAAATGGATGGCACTGGAAGATATACTAGTGAGTGAGGTATCTCAGAAGAATACCAGCCTTTTCAGCCTTGGGCTGTTCATTGCTGAATCAGAGCCCAGCTTCTTTATCCCTTCAGCATAACTAAGGTTCAGTTTTCAGCAACTAACTGGGTCTGCTGTAAGACTTTCCAGGGATCCTTTGGTCTTCAGTACCACACTAGCATTGCTGAGATATTCAGCCAGAAGTGAGCAGCTACAGGCAGCTACTGTCAGAGTACTCTGATTTTATCTTGTGAGTTAATCTAATAATTCATACACACATACACACACATTCGATCTGTTCTGTTCTTCCACATGGTTATAGTTGCTTGATGTTCCATGTATGCTCACAGTGACTACAAAGTAAAATTTATTTAACATACAAAAGATAAGAGAATGTAATAGAAACACATCTCTACCAAAAACAGAAATCATGAAACCATGTGTACATGAATATAGCAAAGAAGAAAGTAACATAGCATACACAATATAGGCAAAAAGTAACACCCAAATTCAATCTGAACTGTCAAGCTAACACCTAAATCCAACTATCATAGTCTACTTTAAGCTCATGTCAGCTGTTACTTTAATTACATAAAAATTTTGCACTTAAGCTTTGTGACCTCTTCAATTTGTATTTTAATAACAAAATCAAATCTCCTTACATTGTATATATCTTAACACATTACTATGGCTATTATTTTAAAATATATTTTAACTGAGAGATCAATGATATAAATGATTTTTAATTTCCACTAAGGTATGAATATTCTGAACTTTACACTCACTTTTACCAGTGAATTTTGTATTTTCAGTTGTTTTTATGTCAGTAGTTAGCATCATTTCATTTTATCATGAAGCATACCTTTAACACTTTCTCACAAAGTAGGCTTAGTGGTGATATTTTTTTTAAGTTTTTCATTTTTTTTATTTATTCAATTGTGCACGTGTATGTGTGTGTGTGTGTGTATGTGTATGTGTGCGTGTATGCATGTATGTGTGTGTAGAACTACGGACGAATTCGGTTAACCACCATGGACCGCCTCCTCCTTGTTTACTCTGCCCAGAGATTCACAGGCTCCTCCCTACCAGGATCAGAAACGCAGGCCGCCCCCGCTTCCGCCTGGCGTCTATACGTGAGGTCTAGGATCCAAACTCAGGACCTTCTGCCTGCAAGGCAGAGCCTTAACCCCTGAGCCACCTCTCCAGCCCCTGATATATTTTTTTTATAATCCATGTAAGTCTTGATTTCTCATTCATTTCTGAAGGAAAGTTTTTCTTCCTGCAGTTCTTGATTAGTTGTTTTTATTCTACATTACTTGGAAAATATCATTCTACTTTTTTCTGACCAGTAAAGTTTCTGTTGGAAAATCTGCAAATGATCTAATCGAGATTCTCTTATAAGAAAAGAATGTTTTTCCTCTTGTTTCTTTTGAGATTTCTCTTTGGTTTTTGACAGTTTGATTGCATTTCTGTAGTGATGACTTCCTGGGGCTGAGTCTTGTCAAGCTAAATTTGTCATGATAGATATTTAAATCTTCCTCAAATTTGGGTGATTTTAGCTATTGTTTCAAGATTTATATCTATTTCTTCGTCTATAAATCCTAAAATACAAGTACTTCATTTCTCTTTATAATGTCCCATAATATTGTGGAGGTTCTTCCTTTCTATTTGTGCTCTCTTTGCCTATCTTTAATGGTATTATCTGATGTCAGGTTTTCATATTTAAAGATTTTTCCCTCTTGTTTAAAAATACTCTGTCAAATATTATATTTTTATTTCTATTTTTTCTGCACAATTTCTCATTTTTGATTATGTGTTTGTTGTTTACTTGGAGTTTTGTTAGAATGTCTATTGATGTTGTCTTGAGGCCTGCTGAACTTTCTTATAAATGCTTATTTGAATTCTTAATTGATTTAGCGATAACAATCAGAGTTATTATTTTCTTTAAGAAGAGACATTTTTCCTTGGACTTTTCATGTCTCTTGTGGCCATGAACTGGTAACTACCAATTTACGGAATGGTCACATTCTTTAGACTCTGTAGATTAGTTTCAGTGGGGAAAGGCCTATGTCTACCTGGACAGAGAAATATCTGGGTGCCTGTGAGGTCAGGGCTCTGTATAGGAACAGTAGTTCTGTCTCTGCATTTACCTGTGGTATGTCTCCATGTTGCTCTGTTCCTCAGCTTGACAACAACAAGGACATCAAAGGCCCTCAGTGGTCAACACGTAAGTGCCTTCTGCAGCAGTGGGCTTTCTCACAGTGAAGACTATAGGGTTCTGCTAGTCTGCTTCCTCCACAGAGGAAATTGCAGCAGAAAGATTTACTTTTGATTCCAGATACACGCCATGTTTAAGTCTACTGCTATGGGGTGGGACACAGGTACTGGATTCACAGAATATTCCGAGTGGCTCTAGAACAAGAGCATATACAAACATGAATGACAGGGACTTCAGAGGCCAGAACTCAGGTGTTTCTGGTGTGGGTAAGGGGCAATTTCCAATGTCTACAGAGTCTGAGCACATAAGGAGGACACAGTGTAGACCTCTGGAATGCAGACAAGAACAGAATGATAGTAACTCTATCTAGGTAAGGTAAGAATCACAACTAGTGATGGGGCATTTGATTCTGCAGTGCTGATTCTCAGACCAGAAGTGGAGCAAGGGTGAAGGACATAGAAGTAGGCAAGTATCTCTGAGTGGGGTTGGTCCATAGCTGGATACTGTGTTTTATCTAGGTGCTGGAACATCTGGTAAAGGTGAAAAGTTGTAGTATGAGGAGAAAGCTTGTGCAGAAAGATGTCGAACTGGACCTAGGGATCACTGTGAAACTGACACAAGGCTGAATCCAGGCTATATACACTTTTGCTTGTGGGCTTAAAATAGTATTATTCAATCAGAATAAAGCAGGAGATGAATGCATCTTTAAGTATTTTGTGAATTAGTTTTGTCTGGTCATATTTCTCATAATATTTATATTGTGCTATATGCATTTACATATTTGCAACACAGACTGGCAAGAAATATCCACAGGCACAGATAATTCAAGATTTAGGGAAGCAATAAGATAATGAATTCCCCCATTGTGTGAGAGACCAGAAGGCCCTTTACTGCAAATCTTGTAGGACATGATCCAACAAAACAAAGTTATAAAGACTTTCCAAACATCCCTACTTGTCTCTGTCTTCTTCTGTTTTTCCAAAATTTCACAGAAAGGCTTTTTTTTTTTAAGTGGGAGATAAGAGGAAGGAGATTTTTCCAATTTTTATGATAGTATTGCAATTCATAATGATCTCTTCATAAAACAAATTAGGTCATTTTTCCCCACAAAACATTGAAAGGTAAATAAGAAGCAATTTATGTTAGATTTAGGACAGGAGAAAAATGATTCATCAAGCCAGTGATACATAATGCTGTTATATATCAACTGAAAGTTAGCTTAGCTTTTATTAATTCTTTAATGGACTTAGATATCTTCCTAATGTCAACACATGAAACATCAACTTTGTGGAATAAAGGCTAGAGTTGCTTGCTTAGGAAAATGGGAAGATCAGTTGTAGTGATCTGTTGAGCAGGGACAAGGCTTGGATACAAGAGCAAAGTGGATCCCCAGAGTCGCCCGGCAAGCATGTGGCTGGCACGTGGGGTTTCTGGGCAATCATTCCTACCTTATGTCACCTTAGTTTCTCTTGATATATATTTTCTTTTAGTTATAACAATTTCTTCTCCTAGGAGCTATATTCATTTACCAGGGATGAACTTGGGTTCTTTGCTTCATTCAATACTCATCACAGTCCTGTGAAGCCCACATCACCTCCTCAGCACACTGAGGCAGATGATGCTGACAGAGGGGAAGTGCTTTACCAAGTTTCCAGGATTTAGTTAGAAGAGATAAGTTTCAAGTCCATATTTCATAACCCTTTGCTTAATGCTCATTAATGGTCAAATCTAGCCATATATTTCAAAGGCTTTGGGATTTTACTTGGTTATATTTATATTAAAGTGATAAATGAATCTCAGAGTTCATATTCTTCATCTAATTTAATACAAAGTTCTACTGTCTTCCAGTGCTGTAATCACTATGTCATCTTATAGTGCACTTTATGTAAGCATGATTAATCATATCCACATTCTCTAAGGCAATACTTGGATCTTACTTTCTATCAGGGATTTTTCTTCCTTGTTGGGTCAACTCTACCTGAGCTCATCAGACATGGACTATTTCTCTTTTTTCTGCTTTCTGAAGCCCCTTAGACCCCTGCCAAACCAATGCAGCACTTTAATACTTCAAAAAAATAGCACATGGTGCAGAGGTGATCAGAAAAGCTTCTCTTTTCTCAGCTCAGTGCCTGACCCCATGTCTTGTACATATACAAGATGAAGATGGGCAGAAGTGAGAAGGTCAGATGGTAACTCACGGATAAAATTTCACTCCCTCCAGCTCAGTGAGCCCCCTATTACTTCATCCCTTCTCTCTGATCACTGGAGAAAACAATCTATGATGTGTGGCTCAGTCCATTTAAAACTGAAACCCATTCATTCATTTTCAGAGCAGTACCGTGTCTTCTCCTGAGGAATATAATTCAATCTGCTCTTTGGAATAGCACATAATTTATAAAGTAGCTAATGGCTTAGACAGATGGCAAGTCAGAGCTGACGTGTTTCCCTTTTAAAGAGTTCTGATATGGACACGTGTAGCAGGCATCCGAGTTTTCAGAGGCTAATGAGACACAGGCGCATGATAAGGGGGATTTCGGCATGCTGTCAAATCCATTTGTTTCTTAAGCACAAAAAGAAAAATAAGAAAGTCTGGATGCAATAAGCTACCAGAACGTGTTGCTTTATTTTTATACCAAACATTACATTGACAGAATGCGTCCTCAGAGGAAAGCCATGCCAAGGGAGCTTCGGGTTCACACATCTGGTCTCTGTTTCCATCCTTTTTTTGTTGCTCTCAGTTACTTTTTATTTTATGAGGCTTGGGAACAGATTATCTAGCTGGATAAGCAAAATGAGCATGGTGTGAAGGCAGAGTCACCTTGAAACCTTCATGAGGATCTACTTCCCTGCAGGCGAGCCCCAGGGCAAGCCCAGCCTGGGGCTTGCTCAGCGGAGTCTTCAGCCAGGAAGCAGGTGGACAGAAACTGACAGTATCATGGTGAGCCGCAAGCTGAGGCAGAAAATAAAGAATGTTTACATTTACTATGAGTGTGTAAGCATGTGTTGCATGGTGTTGGGGGGTGAGTGCGCATGTGCATGCTTGTACCTGTGGAGGCCACAGATTGATTGTGGGTGTTATAGCAGTTTGCCTGTATGGTTGCTGATAAATGACCATCAGACAGCTTAAGGGAACAAATGGTTTATTGTCTGTTATGATTACCTAGTTACAGTTCTCAGTCCAACTTGACAGGAGAGCTTGTGCCAACACCAGGTCAAAGGACCTGGCCTCACCATCTCTACATAGTGTCTGAAAGAGGGATGATTCTTACTTGCCAAACCAGCAAGTCTGACCAAATGTACAAAAGGATGCAAACTCTCTCAACCAGCTTTAACTATTTTATTCACATGTTCAAAGCTAGTCCTACCCACCATAGGTTGGACCTTCTCCATCAGCTGGACAGTCTCTTGCAGGTTTGCCGTGGGCTTAACTCAACCACTAATTCTCTACAAGTGTGCCCAGAGCTCAAACCTTAAACTGTTAAGTTGACACCTGTGTCCAGCCATGACAGGTGTCTTTCTTGATTGTCCTTCACTTTATTCACTGAGGCAAGGTCTCACGGAGCCCAGAGCTTGCTGATTCTGCTAGCCTAAAGTTGGCCAGCTTACTCGTGGGGTCTACCTGTCTCTGCCTTTTGGAACTGGGGTTGAAGTTGGACTGCCATGCCCAGCCAACATTTACATGGGTGCTAGGTTCTGAACTTCAGTCCTCACATGTGTTTAGCTCTCTCCCCACTGTGGAAAACAGTATTTTAAACAAATGAGAACTCTCAGAATGTCTTATCAGAGCACCGCTATATTACAGGACCCAGAGCAAAGGGAGATAGAAACAGGGCAGCTTCTGATAAAGCACATTACTTTGCCCATAGTACTGAAGTGGCAGGTAAGATGTGGCCACATAGCAAAGGTACACACAGCATGAGAATCTGTGCCTGGGACTACACAGGAAAGGCACACCCACTCAGAAACTTTGTACGTGGGTCACTGGAACTGGATGGTATGGTTCTTCTGGAGTCCTATGAATTCACTGAGTCAGACTCATGCTTACCAGCAAGCCACATTCCATGGTTTATTCTCTTGGATGTGATATGGATCTGGGTGTGATTTCTTTCTAAAACCACAAAAATGGGGAGTCTTCCCACTGCAGGAACCTTACTGTGGAGAGTGATTGCTACTGGCGGATGGCAAGGAGCACTGCAACATCCAATGGGCTGCGCTCCTCTGGGCTGCTTGTGTTGCCTTCCAAACCTACTCTCACTGTGTGAGTTCTGACTCCCATGCAGCTAAGAATGCTTTTATTAGCAGAACAAGCATACCATCCTGTCATTTTCAAAGCAAAGAAGGAAGATAAACAAGATTTGAATTAGTTGTAAAAATAATCTTCCCACCATAAAATGTTTGCCTCTCTTCCTGAATTTGACATGGATATTGAAATTAAGGTGAATCCAAAGAAAAAAAGCCCAACTTCCCATCTCTCAGGAAGCATCTGTAGACAGTGGCAAAGAGTGTTGATAATGACTCCATGAGGCCGGCAATGTAAACCTTGGATCACAGCAGTGTGGCCTAGAGGAAGGGGTCATAAGTTCAAGGTCAGGCTGTTTCAGAGAATATTAATTAATCATATTAATATGAAATAAGTATTGTTTCATAAATATTTATTGCTACAACATTTAAGCTATTTAGTGAAACAAGTTATGGAAAATATATTTACCATCACATCCAAGAATAGAAAATGCATCTGCCACTGCTTTTACTACCAGCCTGTAAAAGTGTGCTCTTTGGTTCATAAAACGTCTACTTCTCACACATATATCAGTTCATACTCTCCCTCAAATGAGCCAACATGTCTTATTCAAAAATCAGGAATTACAGGAGAGGCACGGCTTTCCTCAGCAGGGAAAGGGGTCAAAAGTCAGTCTAGATGGAACTGCATGGTTCCTTCCACAGCTCCTGGAACTTGGGTGAGGCAGCTGCAAATAAACTTTCCAGCTTAGAAATCCACATCCACATCCAGATTTCCAAAGGGATCACGCAGTTTGTGAAATAAGAATCAATTTAATCTTGATTTTTTTTGTAATTTCTTCTAAATTCGAATAGCTTTTAAAAAAATATCACTTAGGTCAGATCATTTCTTAAGATCTTCCCTTTTCTGTGTTGAAGGTTAATGCCAGACAGGAGAAGGGGAGCTTCTTTACTCAATGATTTTCCCACTGATGGTCATTCATACCCCAATAGGTCCTCAGGCAATTGCTGGCATAGACATTCCATATGAAACCCAGTGGGACACACATATAAAAAGATATGAAAGTAGAAGAGAGATTGTCTGCAGAAGAGGGAGTAGAGGATTCTTTGTATTTATGTATGAAGCATCAAAGAACAGGAATCAATACATATATATATATATATATATCAGTGAATAAAATGTTTGAAATTATGGAGACATAATTTTTGAAACATGTTATATAAACCAGCAAATCTTTACTATGAGAGAATGGATAACTGGCAAAAACACATGCTGGGTTTTGAAGAAAAGAGTGCAGTCCACTGAGACATGGTTACAGTGGCAGCCTGTGTCAGGGGGAAGGCCCTTTGCGGTCCTATGTAGGAATGCATCCAAGGAGCTTTTGTGGATACATCGAAATGCTCCATTCCTGTCTGTCAAAGAGCTATGATCCACACTGCTAGCATAGGCAAGGCCATCCAGACCCTGGATTTGGTAGAACTGTCAAGTAGGAAGTGGAAGCAAGGCTTCTCATTCACTTTCTTCCAGCTTGAGAATGCACAGCCTTTGGCTTCATGTACTTTAGGAATGTCCCAAACTTGAGTTTCAGGAACCTAAAATCTAAAGCAGATCATCATCTTCTTACCTGAATGCTGAGAAACTTCTGACAATAGAATTATTTTACTTGGCTTATGTTCTTGGAAGTCTTTCATAAGGCCTGGTCTTTGAATTCCTACTGTTGCAGTATTCTAATTATCATGGAATGGAGAAGGCATATTTTTTCAGTGTCAGTATGCTGTTGCTTTTTGTGTATGTGTGCATTAGTACATGAGTGTGTGCAGTGGCATGCATACACCTATGTGTGTGTACAGGAGGACAAAAGTCAATGTGGGGGGTCTTCCTCACCACTTTCTATCTTACTTTTGAAGACAGGGTTTCTCACTGAAACTGAAGCTCACCAATTCTGCCAGACTGGCTAGCCAGCAAGATTTAGGGATCATCTTGTCTCTGCCTCCAAATACTGGGGTTAGAGGCCTAAACTACCAAGGCTTTTTTTTTTTTTTTTACGTGGGTACTGGTGATCTGAATTCAGGTCTTGAGCCATCTCTCTAGTGCCAGCATTTTCCCATTTCCCTTGCATCAGAAATGTGCCAGTGAGTCAGACAACATGTACATCATGGCCTAACGATGGTGATGAGAACATTGTTAAAAGTAGATTCAATACATGAAAGTTTGTGGCGTTAAAACTAAGTTAAACAAAAATCTCACAAGCTGGGAGTAATGACTCATGCTTGTAATCCCAGCATTTATAAGAAGCTAGAGGCAGGAAGGTAGGTAGTTCAAAGTCATGCTGAGCTACAATAGAGGGGGACTTTACTTTAATCTAAACTAAACTAAGCTGGCTTGATTTGTCATACAAAATAAGATATCTTGATTTGTATGAACTCAGGAATAGAATCATCTTTCCCACCAGCTGATTATTGTCTATATTCCGTGTGTGTGTGTGTGTGTGTGTGTGTGTGTGTGTGTGTGTGTGAAAGAGAGAGAGAGAGAGAAAAAGAGAGAGAGAAAGAGAGAGAGAGAGAGAGAGAGAGAGAGAGAGAGAGAGAGAGAGAGGAGAGTATGCATACAAGAGGGAACCAAAGTTTGTGAACTTGTGGGAGTCCAAGGGTGACCCTAGCAATCAACTTGGGTTGCTTTATCTTCCTTTGCTTTGCTCTGGGGTTTAGCCTGTAACCTCCAGGGCCAGAATTACAGGTCACCATCATTTCTGCCCAGGATTATTTTTTTAACATGGGATATGGGGATCTTAACTCAGGTTTTTTTTGCTTGTGAGGCAAAAACTTTAATATCTAGCCATCTCTCCAGTCCCATTATGTGTACTTCTAACCTTTAACCTTTACATACACTGTATTCAGCTCTGTCTACATATTTGAACTATACTGTAAAGTCATTTTTAACATGGCAACATAACAAAACTGATCCTCACTATCCCTTCTATGACTTTCTTCATTCACATTAATACTGATCAGGATTATCTTCACTACTGTTACAAATCACATGCTCTGGAATATCAGTGGCTCAGTATTAATAGACTGTTTCCTAATTACTTCACTATTAGATGTGGTATGGCTAGGGCTCTTGCATATTTCAGTTTTACACTCTGGAACTCGTAGCCTCAGAGTTCACTTCAGTAAAGTATGAGAGATCCATCCTGATTGTTATCCACTCAGTCCTCCAAAGGAGACATATGCCACTCCTACATAGTCTATTCTGAAGAAACAGTCACCTTGGTATGTCCATAACACTCAACCAACTATATGACAAGTTCTAAGTGCCTTCCTTTGCTCCAACAACATACTCAATCAGATGAAAGGTCAGTAATATAAACAACAAAAATCTGTCTTTTGTCTATATAACCGTGATATCAAGTGACTGTGGCATATCTTTCTGTCATGTTAAATATGAAATGAAGCAAAGTTTTTAAGTAACTATTCAGATTATTTTAGGCTTGTAAGCATTAAAATAAGACAATAGGATAAGCACATCAAATTCCCTGGTATATTCAATTTACCACTTTATCACTGTATTTGAAGTTGGAGTTTTGTAACTTATGCCCCATTAGTGTCAGTCAAATTGTAACCAACTGTGAGGTTGATGAGCTCTAGAGTCACCTGGAAGATAAGCCACTCTTGGGGAGAAGGTGCGTATCTTGTTTAGGTTAATTAAGTGGGAAGAACCCTCACTAAGGATGGTGCCATTCCACTAACTAGGATCCTGCACTGTATCAAAAGGAAAAATTCTCTGCTTCCTGACTGTGGATGCCATGTGACCAGCTACTTCAAGCTCCTGCTGCTGTGACTTTTCCACTACGATGAATAGCAATTTCAATCAGTGAGCCAGGATAAACCTTTTCTCCTTTCATTTACTTTCATTAGAGTAACAGACCACTAACCAAGATATCAGCTGAATGCATGTTGCTGAGAAACTTCCAGAGACTCCTTTTATTTGTATTCAACGTTAAGGACATTATAAGGGGGAAAAGTAGTGCTTGCCTCCAGTCTCATAAGTCTTAATCTACAAAAATATAATTCACACTGCCTTTTCATGAAATAGCTATTTAAGGAATTTGACATTCTTCTGTAGACTTGGCCAGATAAGGTAGTCAGGCAAGTAAGGACTGTCCCATTCTCGGTGGTCCTACGGTTATGGTCTGGCCAGTTGCTTCTTAGTATTAGTATGAGCTCACCTGCCAAGCTGGACAGGGAACTATAGTCAAGAATCATAAGCCAAAATAAAACCTCTTGTTCCTGGGCTGGAGAGGTGGCTCAGGGGTTAAGCCTCTGCCTTACAGGCGGAAGGTCCCGAGTTCGGATCCCAGATCCCACGTATAGACGCCAGGCGGAAGCGGGGGCGGCCTGCACTTCTGGTCCTGGTAGGGCGGAGCCTGTGAATCCCAGGGCAGAAGGAGATGGAGGTGTCCATGGTATTCCCGAATTCGTCCGTGGTTCTACACACACACACACACACACACACACACACACACACACACACAGACACACACGTGCGTGCACATACACACAGTTGAATAAATAATAATAATAATAATAAATGTAAAAAAAATTCTTTATAAAAAAAACAAACAAACAAACAAACAAAAAAACCTCTTGTTCCCTTAAGCCATTTGACTGTGAATTTATCAGTGACATACAGGCAAACTGTGACGACCTTTAAGGGAGATAATAGAACTCGAGCACCTAGGCCTTCCTTTGTCTTTTTGCATCTGAGTGATGTGTGAATGGTTTTGCTGTGCAGTGCATTTCCCAGCATGATGTGTTGCAGAAATACTAATACAATGAAACCTCCAAAGCAGTGAGACAACACAAACTTTTCTTCTTTATAAACTGACTGTCCCAGGAATGTTAGCACAGAAGCTGTCTCTGATCTTTCCAGTCAGGATAATTAATAATCTCTTAAATGCAAAAGGAAAATGACTTAAGGCCAGTTTTAGTCCATGTAAAGGAGAGAGCCTGAAACTTAGAGTTATACAGAAGGAAAAAACATTAGCGGAAATTCATGGTGAGAGGACTTGGCAGTGAGTAACTCCTGTGATATGGGTGAAGTGGTGGTGAGGAGGGCTGTAGAAACACTGAGGGGAAATGTCCATTGTATACTTTTGTATGAAACCTTCATGGTATATTTAGCATTGTGTTTCCAGTAAGGTCTGAATTTAGGAAACAAGTATTGTCTGGGCAAAACCTGGCAGGATTACAGTAGACAATCCCTGCTGGCTATGTAGAAAGGAGTTAAAATTAATGGCCAAATTTGCCCGGTGGGCAAAAGAATTCTATAGATTTTCTTCTTGAGTTAAATAATTGATGAATCAATGCATTTTAGTCTTTTGAAGCTTTTAGCTTTCTAATGAGTAGATGGGAATTATCACAGGATGCTGTCAACTACACTTTTCCTTTAAACATGGAACAATTGTCTCCTGAAGTCTGCTAGTCTACTACATTCTAGATCTCTGCATGGGTAGTTTTTGCTTACTTGCCTTGGCCAAGCATTAATGGCTGGGCAGTGAAACAGATGGAATCATGTTAATTCTAACTTGGAAGCTGCACATGCAACAGAATAATCCTTACATAATTACCTACTGACCTGTCTTAATTGACTGTGTCTGTATTTGGTGCCCCACTTTGCTGTTCTGTGTCTGAGGTACTGACTTTATGCACCTGCTCATGCCAACTCTGTTTTTTCTAATTGTCCCTTTTTCTTCCCACCCCCAATCCTGGGACTGACAGCATCAGAGGCACTGATGTGTTTCTAACTCTAGCACTCTTGGTCCTCAGTTCTCTCTCTCTCTCTCTCTCTCTCTCTCTCTCTCTCTCTCTCTCTCTCTCTCCTCCCTCTCTCTCTCTCCACATGCCTTTATTTTTGAGATAGTCCTCATTTCTCCCAGACTGGCCTAGAACTAACTGTTTGGCCAAGGATGTCTGCTCCTCATGCTAACACCTCCAGAGTGCTAGGACTATAAGAATGTACCACCACCCCAGTTTACAGAGTGATGGATCTAGAGCCCAAGGCTTTGTACCTGCTAGAAGAGTAAGCATTCTTCTAGCCAAGCCACATTTTTCGGAGGTTACATTTTTTTGCCCAGAGTTGTTTCTCCTTCCCCATCACTTCCCTCATGGTCCTTAACCTGCAATAAATCCCATGTTCAAGAACTCTTCTCTGCCTCAGGTTCTGATATAAAATAGTGCTTACCATTGTTTGTATGCTATCATAGTTAGGCACAGGTGTCAACTTGACAGTTGAAGGTTTGAGTTCTGAGTACATTTGTAGAGAATTAATGGTTAAGTTAAGCCCAGAGCAAACCTGCAAGAGATTTAGCTGATGGGGAAGGTTCAACTCATGGTGAGTGGGACTAGGCCCTGGAATAAATATCAAGAGCTGATTGAGAAAGTTGGCATCCTAGTACACCTGGCCAGACATGCTGGTCTGGCAAGTAAGGATCATCCCTCTCTTAGCCATTACATAGAGATGGTGTGGCCAGTTCCCTTGGCCCTGGTGTTGGTATGTGAGCTCTCCTGTCAAGCTGTATTGAGAATTGTAACTGGACAGTCGTAAGAGAATAAACCCCTTGTTCCCTTAAGCTGTTCAGTGATGGTGATTTATCAGCAACCATGCAGGCAAACTACAACATATGCATTTCCCAAATTTAAAGTTTCTGCTACTTTAGTTGGAAATTGGAGCTTTCCTTCAGAAGGACTCTTTGGAGATTCTGTAGACACAAACAATCAAAAGAGGCACAGGACAAAATCTTCCCCATTAGAATATTATTTCACTTATTCTTTTTACTTTTTGAGACAGGGCATCCCTCAAAAGTATCATTGGTCCTGAAATGCACTATATAGATCAGTTCAGCCTCCAGAACCCACAGACTTGCTGCATACATCAGCTTCCCAAGCCCCAATACTAAAAGTGGGCACCAACATGCCCAGTCCTAACAAAATGCATCGAGAACCGAAGTCACAGAAAGGAGAGTCCTCTTGGAAGTCTAGTTTAAACTTGGCTGTGTTCTCTTCACAGGAAGGAGGGAAGTAGGGGCAATAGAGCAGTTTATGAGAGAAGCAGATGATTTCTGGAGAGAAGGGAGTTGAAGAACAGGCAGCTGCCCATGATTAAGTCCTTCTAGGTTTTGGGTACAGTGTTTTGCTATTCAGTGGTTCTAGAGACTCCGTCTTCATGGGCAGTGATTTGAATCTTCAGTGGCTCCACATACCCATGTTTTGAACCCTGGGTCTCAGCCTGTGGTCTGTTTAAAGATGAGGATTCTTTAGGAAGTGGAGCCCAGCTGGCAGAGGTCAGAGGTCAGGTTTCACCTGTCCCTGGTACTGACAATGGTTGGTGCTTCTTGATCTCCATGATGTCAATAGCGGCCTCACAGTTACAGGACATGACTTGGTAGGTTGCAGAATACGGTGCCAAGAATGTATTTCCAGCTGTTGCCAAAGCTCTGGAAATTACATTTTGCAAACCCCTGATGTAGAATTTCTCAAACTAGGTGAAAATTGTTAGCATGACAAGGAGCATAAATAGTTTTGCATTTGATAATGTAAGTTGAGAAATAGTGACTTATTTTTCCTGCCATGGTTGATCTTTTAACCTTGAGAATTGAGTTTCCAAATTAAATACTTGTGTGTCATAAATTCTCAAATTAGTTTGTTATTAGGTATGCTTATAGAAAAACTGAATGCGTTTTAAAGAGTTGCTTCAAATCCTGGTCTAATATGAACTGTGAAATTCTACTAAGATGAGTTAAATTTTAAAAATATCTGACAATGAAATGAAGTAAAAAAGTCAGAGTCAGTTCTGGCCACCTGTTCTTTGGGACATGTTCAGATTTGGACCACATAGAGGGCACTGCCTTTACTTGGGGAAGCTGTGATAACAAGTAAGACAATAGCACCACAGGTGGAAATAGTGTCCATGGTACCAGGCTGGCAGTAAGATTCTGTGGCTTCTTGTATCAGGAAGCCAGTGCCACAAGTCTCTAGCTTTTAATGTATATCTTTGTTGTTGTTATTGTTGCTTTAAATCAAGGAGAAAGAGATAAATTGCCAGAACAGCACACTGTTATGAATTAAGTTGCTCCAGAATATGTTAATTCTTACCCAGATGTTTAGTGATTGAAGGAAATACAGTGGGCTTCTGTATTTGTTAGAGACTAGGTGTGAAATGTACTCCTTTATAAGTGAACTTCTTGTGCACGTGTGTTTGTGTATGTTCATGTGCACTTTCACATGCCTGTGTTTGAGCGGATGTACACACAGGTACATGTGAAGGTATATGGACAGCTTCAGGATTATTCCTCAGCTACTATGTACCTTAATTTTGGGATAAGGTCTTCACTGGCCTCAACCTCATATAAGGTAAGGCTAGCTGGCCAGGAAAGACCTGGGATGTAGGGTAATTTTTCAAAGAATTGCTTCTTCTTTTTTTTTTTTTTTAAATGTAGACTCTGGGGTCAAACTCAAGTCTTCCTCATTGCTACTTTGGTCACTGAGCTACCTTTCTATCCCCTTGAGTGAATGTCATAGAGGGGAAAGAGATAGTGGAGTCACCTGCTTTCTCTGAATAAATGTTCACAGTTAATTCTGACTAGGAATACAGGACCTATTGGCTTCAGCAGTGTTGCCACTGATATATTGCCTATGCTTCAGCGAATACCTAGGCACATGTTAATACAAACAGCACTTATACACTCAATAGACACATAAGAGAAAGATTTATTAGGAAGGAAAGATTTCTCAGTGTGAAGGGGAGGGAGTGAAGTAGAGTAATATGGGGAGAAAATGAAAAAAAATCGTTGTATTTGAAATTGTCAAAGAAAAAGTCAGAACTAAAAATAAAGCAGTTATGGCATGTTTTCTCTTAATATTCCCTCAGGTCATTGTTACAAATAAATATATCAAATTAGGTTGGCCCTGAATTGTGATATTCTGTGCACAGAAATATTCTAGAGCCCTGTGGCTGAGGAAGTCACCTTCAGTTGTAAATACTTTACTTTAAATAATTTAAAAAGTTCACTTGCATACATGGTCTGCTACAACACAGCAGGATTGTGAGAAACAAGAAATCATATGCCCATTGCAGTTCTTGTCTACAGGTTCCTGGTCATGTTTACTCTGTTCCCTCTACTCCTGGAAAATACTGTTCTCAGTGTAGTCTGTGCTACATTTTACATGACCACAGCAGGGAAGGACAAGTGGCAGAGAGTGTCAGGAGGCTTCTCCCACCCACCTCAGTTCCTTGTGAGCATTCTTTTCCACATTGAAAATATTTCCCATAAAATGACACATTGCTATCAGCCCAAAGTCCCAGCACCTTGTTCTGACCTTTGTGCCTCGTGGTATCACTTCACCGTAGCTGGTTCTGGTGTGTGATCATTGCCTTGTCATCAGAGCACAGTCAAGCTCCTTCCCCTGCTTCCCAGCCCATCCTGGCCACTTGCTCCTATCCAACTTTCTGGCCTAATACAGCAAGAAACCATTGCATTATTAAAGACAGTAAACCATTACCCCTAAGTTAGTGTGAATAGCACAGAACTGAACACAGCGGGTCTCCTAGTGTGTCTAAATAGCTGCTTTTTAGTACTGTGACTGGGAAAGATCAACCTGAATGCCTGTGATGAAAAAAAGGCACACATAAAAATCAGGAGAATGTCCTACAGCAAATCCACATGCTCCCGTGGGACAGAATCAGCAACCCTGCCATTTCTCTTGTCATGCTTCATGTTTGCTCACCTCTCTTCATGCTAGCTGTACACACGCACATGTGCTATTCCATTTTTCCTTTATGTTTTGAAATAATTCAAACTTCCAAGTGAGTTGCAATAATAGGCTAAATAACTTTCCCTCTGAGTAACCCAGGATTAGGTTATACCAAAGCGCCTTGAAGAAATGTTGCACTCCTGCACAGCTGCAGCACACCACTCCCCAAACCTTCTGCAAGTTTCCATGCCTTCCCATCCACACTTCAGTGAATTACAGTCCATCGCAGATTCTTGTGCTATGCTTATGGTCCTGTGCATCCACTCTCTTATCCTGTGGATATTCATTCAGATTTTCATGGTTCTTGTAGCTACGAAGGTCAGACACCTTGCAGAATGTCTCACACTACATATCTCTCTGATGATTTTTCATGAGTAGGTCCAAGCTGTCAAAAGTGACAGCTGACACAATGTAGCTCCCAACAATCCAGCATATGGGATTTCACACCATAACTTGATGAAATTTTGTCTCCTTGATATTCTCAGTATATCTTCTTTCAGAAAGCTATTTTTCAAACCACCCCTTAAGTCATATGGCCATTTTCTAGAGTCAGTTGTTCCTGTGATGGCTGTCTGATGAAGGCCTTTCAATGCTTCTAATTGTTGGACTCTATTGTTTTTAAATACTATTTCTGTATTTATTCTTTGAAAATTTCATAGGTGTATGTAATTTACTTTGGTCAAGTCTGTCCCCTTCTTCTCTCACTCCTTTTGACCCTTCTTCCCCAACATATCTCTCTCCCAACTTCACATCCTCTTTCTGTTTTTAAATAACTAGCTGAGTCCAGTTAATGCTGCTACTCCTATGTGCATAGGTATGGGTCTTCCACTGGACATGATCAACCTACCAGTGTCCTTCCAAAAAGTGATTCACCCTCCCATGACCCCTCATCTGATATTAGTGCCTTGTGAGGCCCTGGGTCATCTGAGTTTTCTCTTTTCCCCATTTATTTATTCATTCATTTTATATCTTATGAACTCATGGGGCAGAATTTTAGTGCTCAGACATAATCTGTAGCTAACATTATATTGATGTTCAAAGCTCCCAGATTTGGCAATAAAACCCCCTGAAATTAATTGTTTTATTCTTTTGATGTATCTCAGATATTCTGAACACTTACTATTTTCAGACATGATAACTGGGATAGCCTGCACTTTCATCATCTATATCTAGAGCAGTCTGTTTATACAAGGAGCCATGGCACCTTTCAGAGAGAAGATTTTGGAAGATTATCTAAAATTTGGAAATATCTATTTATTCACACACACACGTGCACAGACATGACTGGCATTTGTATTTTCTATTTATTTTTCTTGTGTTTGCATGGTCTGTGTTTGTGGACTTCTGTATGCCTGTATGCATGCCTATGTTGGGAACAGAATTCAATGTTCCACACATGCTGGGCAGGCATACTGCACTGAGGCCTATATCCAGGATATTGATTAGCTTTTATTTATGTAGTTTGTGATAGTTAATATAGGTTGTTAAATTGACTGGACCTGAGATTAACTAAGAAATCAACCATCAGACAACCTGAAGAGACTATCTGGATTATGATATTTAAAAACAGAGTGACCATCCCTAAATGTGGGTTACCTTCTAGTGGCAGACTGAATGAAACAAAGTGTCCTCTCTTTCTCTTGCCCTGCTTGGTTAACTCACCCTTCCTGCTGCTTCCATTCTTTGCTGATGCAACTTCTTCAACCCTCCAAAATACCTGAAAAACAGTGATTATATAGATTGCACTGATAAATTTGGCTACATGCCTTTTGTGAATTTTGAATGATTATCTTAGAGAAATGTGAAAATGCTTGAAGATTTTTGAACATTGGGTTACAAAAGACATTGAGCAGAGTTTAGTGGTTCATTTGTAAAATAGTAATTTTGAGAGAGACATAAATAGTTTGGTCTTGGCTTATGATGAAGGGAATAAAAACTTTGGCAAATTTGAATTTAAAGGTAATTGACTGGTTTGCTTGGTAAGAGCTGTGTTATCAGCCTTCAATATTAGGATGAGAAAGGGGGGACAGCAGAGCAGCTATGACTATTAGAGAAATTGACACCATTGGAGAAAAACCTAGTGCTTTATGGTGGAACAGCAGAAAGATAGATGAATATCACCCTGTGCTGATTTTATGGTGAAAACCCAGACTCCTTTAGGTGCAGAAAACCTAATCTAGAGTGGTTCCTTGCCCTTTGGAAATTTTAACCACATAGAAAAGGGCTTTTCCAAGCTCAGTACATGAAAGATAATACAGCTATGGCTCAAGTGGGCCAGATTACAACTCAACCTTGCAGCATTGTCCAGGTAGTAGGAGTTTCAGTGCAAGATTGACGGGTTCAAGGATTTGACTGACTCTTGGTGACATGTGGCAGATTTGAAGTTTCTGCAAAGGAAAGTGGAACTTTTAAATAGAGATCCCAAGATGCTGGAGATGCCAAAGCCATGGAATATATACTAAGGATGGCTGCTAGTGTTGACTGGAGCTGGTCCAGGGAAAAGCTGCTTGTGCAACTTAAGTTCTAAAGCTAGAATGGTGCAATTCCCTAGAATTTTGGAGTCAACTTGAATACATGGCAAGCCACGGAAGATAGATACTGATCTATAGAATATGATATTTACCTTGCCAGACATCAGAAGAGTGTGGGGTTGAAGAGAGCTTGAGGTAAGAAACCAACCAAGGACCTGCCAACCAGTGACATATTTCCTCCAACTGGCACCACCTTGTAAGAGTTAATCGCCTCCCAAATACTGCCACCAGCTGGGGACCCAGTGTTGAGCATATGAGCTTTCGTAGGATCTGGAGGATAAAAAATAATCTAGGCATAAGGAATGTGAAGCAGAGTTTTGGACAGACAGATAGATGGAACACCTTTTGTGTTTTATAATATCCCATAACAGTACTTCTTTTTCCACTGATAAACTTTAACATGCTGGGGATCTAACTCAGGTCCTCAACAGTGCTAGGAAAGTGCTATACCATTGAATTATTCACTCAGTCTGGAAAACTTTTGTGTGTGGGGGGTATGGGTGTAGGCAGGGAGTGTATCAGAAGACACTTTGTGTTCCTGTGGAGGACCAAGAGAGATCTCAACAGTCATCTTGGATTGCTTCTACCTCCTTTTAGCTTCTCTCTGGGATTTCCCAGGCTCTACCCACCAGGGCTGGAAGTATAGGCTGCTGCCATTTCTACTTGGTACTTTTATGTGGGACCAGGGATCTGAACTAAGGTCCTTCTGCTTGCAAGGCACAAATCCTGAGCCATCTCTCTCCACAGCCCTCAAGAGAACTGTTTTAAAATTCATTTCACAATCAAATGGAAATAACAAAGGTAATAGTGGCAAAAGAGAGACTTTTCATTGTTTAGATGTTACAGCAGGTTGCATGTTTATATTTATGCATGTTTATGTTTCACCTAATAATCACAAGTGACCTCACTCCTTTGTAAGATTCATGTAAAGTTCAGTTTAACTACCCTTGGTGTGTAGACTCTGCATCCACTAGTTGCAGGTATGGTGCCATTTGAATATCTGTGTTCCTCCATTTGCTCTCGCTAGCATCCTGACTGCCTACCTGATACATTTGGTTCCTTTATTTTGCTGATACAGCCATGCATGTGAGCCCCCAAGTAACTTTTGATTGTCCCTTCCTGTTTTTCTGACTTCTGAACCTTCCTTCCTGTCTTCCTCTGAGAGCTAAATGTCATAGGTTCATGGACTTCTGTCTCTTTCTCATCCTTATGTTATTTGTGTGTGTGTGAGACTCTTGCTATCTACTTATATGGCAGTTAGTACCTGGATACACAAAAGAGTCACATGTCTGTGAGTTACAACCTTTAGGCGTCTACCCAAAATCTCTGTCCCAAGGTGTGCACAGATATCTAATTTTATTTCTTTCTCTCTCTTTCTGTCTCTGTCTCTGTCTTTCTGTCTCTGTCTCTGTCTCTGTCTCTGTCTCTGTCTCTGTCTCTGTCTCTCTCTCTCCTCTCTCTCTCCATCAGAGGGCACTGTGTGTGCCTCTAGAGGCTCACGGGTGACTTTGGGAATCATCTTGGATTGTGTACTCTTTACATTGTTCTGGATTTCTCAGGCTCTGCCTTCTAGGACTGCAAATACAGGCTACTGTAATTTCCTGATCTTTTTATGTGGCATCTGGGATCCATACTCAGGACCTTCTGCTTGCAAGGTAGAGGCATAACCCCTGAGCCATTTTGTAAGCCCCAAATATCCAGTTTTAAAAGGTTACTTAACAAGCAAGGGGTGTGGGAGAGCATAAGGGCTCTTCTGTCAGGTGAACCTCTGTGTCCTCACCGTTTATCAATGTGTGCACATAGACACATATGTGCTACTTGAATGCTCTGTATCCTTCCCTCCCAGACTTTTCAGAGTGGGAACTGGGGAGGCCAAGGCACTGACTATTACAGAGGTTGACCTGAATCTTGGACTGGTCATCATCCTAATGTAAGCAGAGAACAGGTTTACTTTCCCTCCCAGTCTTCATAGCTTGCAATGTCTTAGTTCCTTGTCTGTTCTCTCATGACTATTATAAAAGTCTGTTTCCTATTCTCTCTCCTCTGGGTCTGATCCACTCTAAAAGGTCTGAAGATCTGCTGCACCGGTTAGACATCTAAAAAGAAAATCCAGTTTCAGAAGGTATGCCTTGATAGCTTGTGGGTAATATCACATTCATGTGTTCATGTAGTCTCATCATGAAAGTGTTATGCCAGTCAGTGGTGACATTGATGATAAAGGAAGCTATATATAGCTGCAGTTAATTTTAAATGCAAACTTGAAGGCTGAGCTTTTGGAAACACCTATGAAGAATTAGCAGTCAGATAACTGATGTGGAAAGACTCAATCCATAGTGGGTGGGATCATTCCCCTAGAAGGTAGATAAGAGAAAAAGAGAGTTGGATGGAAATGGAAATATAGGCAGATTGGCAGATGGGAAAATATGCCCCTCTCTTAGCTCTTTATGTGGATATGCAGTGTGCCAAGTTCTTTGACTCCTAATGTTAGTATGAATTTTGCTGCTACACTGAGGAAGTGTAACTGAGAATCACAGCAACAATCAATTACCTGTTCCCCTCAGTTGTTTTGGTCATATATTTATGTCGGCTACGAAAGAGGAACTGGAACACTATACATGCAGAGGGGAGGGGGGCAGCTGATGTAATATCTCTGCCCTAAAACTACTGCCAAATGTAAGGTCTTTAGAAACGAATGCATAAATAAATACAAAGAAATTTAAATGTAGGGAAAGAATACAGCATAACTATATGAAAGAATGGAAATAACATGTCAGTATGTTAATGTGGCTCCAACTGTGACTCCTAAGAGAACCTCATTTCTGCTGTAAGTTAGCTTTACTTTGCCACATTCAGCATGTCACACTTCCAGGATTCCCATCTGTCCCTTTTCACACCTTCAATCTCTCCACCTCCTTTTTCACCTACCACTTCTAGAATGTTTCAGTAGCTCTCTTATGTAATTAAATGCAGCCAATTTTTAAAAAATTCTGATCTTCCTCCCACCTCTTATCAACTCCATTTCCTTATGAAACCCTGGTCAATTGTCACTTGCCTCTCCTACCTCCGGCATGTGTTCTTTCTTAGCTGGTCTTTCTGAGCCTCAGCTCTGTTGAGTCTCTGCCCTACTGCAGCCTAAAAACTGCTCTTCCCTGCTCAGCCTGTGAGCTCTGCTAAGAAGGCCAATTCCTCCAGGGATGAATGTGTCCACCATTCAAACCTCAAGAAGGATGTCCCTTTGTTGCAACTCCTTTTCTTTTATTATTGAGAGACAATACTCAGAACCAGGCAGGAAAGGGGAAGGGAAATTTATTTGACTTACAACTCCAGAGAGGATATAGTCCATTATGGTGGGAATCACATAGCTATAGACAGAAGCAAGAGGCCAATTTAGGTCACTGCAGGCATCATCAGGAGTCAGAGAACAAGAGCAAAACAGAGGAAACAAGGTCAGGTCACTAAACCCCATAGAAATGTTCACTTCCCCAAGCTGCCATAGCCTTTCCAAACATTAACATCCAAGGATGTTACAAACATTAACAAATCAAGGATGCAAATATATGAGCTTGTAGAGAGGTGGGGGCAACTCACATTCAAACTATAACACCTTTCTGGAGGGTCCTGCCTTGACCTGAGGCAGCTTTCCTGGTGGGATGCCATGAACATCATTCCCTTCCTGAGCAACTACTCATCAGTACAACTCCAGGAAGCAAGGTTTTCTCCATGCTTTGCATAGCTTCATAATAGATGACATGCTCTGACATTAATGCAATCTGTTTTGATATTTTGGTGTATATATGTGTGAATGTATGTGTGTGTGTATGTTTTATGTGCATGTGTGTGTGCACGCATGTGTGTGTTTGCACGTGGTTGGATGTACAAGTGTACGAGGCATGTACACAAGAGATATTTGAGCTTGTGTGACTGTGGAGGTCCAAAGGTGACATTAGGAATTATCCTGGATTGCTCTATTTCTTTTTTTAAAAAATTATTTGTTATTTGTTATTTATTCAATTGTGTGTGTATGCATGTGCGCGTGTGTGTATGTATGTGTGTGTAGAACCACGGACAAATTTGGGAACCATCATGGACCGCCTCCAACTCCTCCTTGTTTACTTTGCCCAGGGATTCACAGGCTGTGCCCTACTAGGACCAGAAACGCAGGCCGCCCCCGCATCTGCCCGGCCTCTATACATGGGGTCTAGCATCTGAACTCAGCACCTTCCACCTGCAAGGCAGAGGCTTAACCCCTGAGCCACCTCTCCAGCCCCGATTGCTCTACTTCTTTATGGCCTTTTTCTGCAGTTTCACAGGCTCTGCCTTCCAAAACCAGAATTACATGCCACCACCACTATTGGACCATCTCCCCAGTCCTTGTGTTTGACCTTTTATGACTTGGTTTTACCCCAGTTACAATGTTCTGGCCTTCAGTGAACTCCATAGTGAAAGTTCAAAGAATAAAGGAATGACGGCAGATCAGAAGAAGAAAGAGGGAGAGAGAGAAGGTGGTTCAAGTCCACAGCTCACATTTCGGCTGATTTCATCAAGGGACCCCACACAGTAGGCAGGTGTGTCATCTGAGTATGTTGCCCGTGCTTTCAGTCAGTGCTTGCTAAAGACACTCTGACCTTATGGCTGAGATGCAGATTTTGAAGACAGGATACTTTTCAAACATCAAGTACTTTGTGGTTCAACAGCGAGGTGTCAGGGTGGGCCATCTATCCTCAGAACACAGAGCTCAGAGCTGCAGGTGCTGACCCCAGGTCAGCGTGTCTGGGTCTCCGCCATCCACCACAGCTCCACTGCCTACCAGCTGGATAGACTGTGCCCACCAGATCCGTTCCTCATTTCCAAAGAAGGATGAGATGAGTATCTGCTCCTAAACAATGACCATAAAGATTTAACTAAATTAGCTATGTCCAGCTCCTCGGCTACAACAATGGTAATTTAATGAATGCTATTATCATTATTACTTAATCGTAAGTGCCTGTGTTTGCACATATTGGAAAGGCCAGAAATTGGGGTCAGTTGTCTTTCTCAGTAACTCTCTACCTTACTTTTTTGAGGCAATGTCTCTCACTGAACTTGGAGCTTACAGATTAGTGCATGCATGACACATATACTCCAATACCCTTGTGCATGCACCACACACACACACACACACACACACACCAAAAAGAAAGAAAAAAATGACATTGCGGTTTATGTTTCATTGTTTAAATTTAATCCACAGTTTAAGTTAAAATCATCTTTGAAAGCACAAATATTTTAGGAAATTGTTATAAATATGTCAAAATTAAGGTTAAATTAATTCTCCATCTATAAAGACATCCATTCTGCGGTAAAGAAAGAAAGATCTTTCCTGGGCGAAATTCTATAGATATGCCTATAGAATGAAGCTGTGTTTTGGTAGAAAATGTCTATGTTGATGTTTGGAAGACAGAGTACTTCTATTTCAATAGAAATCATTCCATAATTTCCAGAATTTCTGCTATTCCATTTCAAAGTATTCTTTTTAAAAGGAGAATTTTCCAAAGTGATTGCACGTTGAAGAACAGACCCCTAGATGCCCAGAAATCCTGACTCCTACTGACTACTGCTATGAAGGAAGAGTGAGGTCATATTACCGGGAGTTTACTTTTCTCTTAATATTGATCTTAAAGAAAATTTTTACCAATAGCAAACCTCAGTTTTAAAGATCACTGAGAAAGATTACATAATAGCCAAGGACATTCTGTTGCTGTTGTTACTGTTTACAAATACCATGATTGTGTTTGCCTGTGTGTGTGTGTGTGTGTGTGTGTGTGTGTGTGTGTGTGTGTAAGCCAGAGTTCAACCTTGGGTTTTGTTCTTTAGGATCCATCCACCTTAAACTGGGCTGGCCAGTGAGGCTCAGGTTTCTACAGTGGGATTAACAGGCCCAATGCATGCTCAGTTTTTTTTTTTTTTCAGGGTTCTGAGGATTGAAGGGAGGTCCTCAAGCTTACACAGCAGACACTTTATCAACTAACTAAGCCATCTCCACAGCTGCAAACCGTCCCTGTTATACTGTGCAGTTGACAGCTTTATAAATGCTTTCTTCTTTTGCTGATTTCCCTGTAAAAAGCCACATTTCTCTCTCACACATGTCTAGTAATAATATGTCCTTACTGAAAGCCTAGAAGGAATGTGCCGGCCACATAGAAGAAGTCCAGAGCACCCTTCTGGCTGATTCCTGCCTGTCCCTTTCCTGCCTGGGTCAATTGACCACAGAGGTCTGAGATTCCTGAGGTTTTGTAAAATGTCCCATTTTGTCCTTGAAAAGCTATTATTTTGTGAAACATTTCCTAATTTAGCTTAGGCAGAACAATAGTCTAGTGACGTGCACCACAGAACATTTTTGTGGATAAAACTGCGGAGGAAAAACAGACTCAAGTTACTTCTCATCCCCATGTATGTTGCAATTTGCACAGGCATTGTGTGTTATGAAGTGTATGGCAGTCTTCAGTGATGGTACGGTTTCATGTATTACTTTAATTAGTAATTTAGTATCATCTGTCTTATCCATGCATTCTGAAATGTGGGATTGATATGTGGGAGAGGTTTGCATTTTGATGTTTTAACCCAACCAAGATATCCCCAAGGTTCTTTGATTGAAGAGATGGTGTAGTTTAAATGCAGACACATAAATACCCCAGAGGAACTCAACAGAAGCAAAGGGGACTTCCCTCTGAAATCAAGACATATCTCAAACAAGATACACATCTATTTAAATAATCTCGAATGAGTAAAAGTAATAATTATACCAATGAGATTTTAAAGGAATCTTTGTAATTCCATAGGCTACTTACACACACAAAAACAAATACATAAACATAACTAGAAGAAACTTACTTTTGCAAAGACAAAATATTTAAATATTTAGCTTTTTCTTGAAAATACATAACTCACCACTGAACTATTGGTGAAAAGAAAATACTGACTTTGTAACTTTTCTTCCAATTTTAAATGCAGCAGCCTGAAGATTTGACAACCATCAATGAGATGGTATTTTTCCTTTCCCAGTTTTTTTCTATCCACCATTTATAAGAAATGCATATATAGAAATAGGCCACATGAAGCAGACATCAGATAAACACAGGGAATAATTACTGGGCAAGACAGGTTGCAGGATACGGGTTGTTTTTGTTCTACAGTGTGCCTTTAGACTGGAGGATCAACAGTGATGAGTGAAATAGATTTGCAATTGCGGGATAGCAATTATTTCTATAATGCTTATTGTTGGTATTCAATGCTGCTCATATATTTATATTTTTAAATTTTAAATCTAGTGTAGTTTGCAGAAATAATTGCATCTTTTAAAACTAAACAGATCCTTTTTTAGTTTTCTTTCTTTCCATTTTTGGAAATTGACATATGGAAGGAAAATTCCATTTGGAAAGAAGGTAAGAGTTTACAGTCATACCTCATGAAGTCTGGATTTTTATAGAAAATGTTTTTTTACTTGGACTGCTATCTGAACAAAGGAAGTTCAGAACATTAAATGGTTAAAAGGAATCTTAATGGTTAGGGAAATAATTTTGACACCAGAAGACCAAATGTATTCATATTTAATGTTGCCTATTCTAATCCTTTACTTTTTTCCATTGACTATTTGAATAATCTCCTTTTTATGCTATCTCTGAATAACCCCTCAAGCCTCCACAGTGAGACAGCCTAGGGTCTGTTCCCCTTCATCTGCAAGTGGGATTCAGAATTTTTAAAAGTCGAGCACTTCCCAGCATCTTTATCTTCAGGTGGGTTTGGTTTCCATGAGTTTGATCTGATAGCTTCCTCAGACACAGACATGAGTGGCCTTCATTACATGAGAGTAGTCAGAGAATAGTTAACAAGAGCCCTTCTCAGTAGTTCAAGGTACCTGGCCCTAATCTGAAAAGGGCATCCACAGTGTCCTTTTCTGTCAGATATCACAGCCAAGAGGAAGATCTTGGCCTGGGGTCAACAATCTTAGATATGTATTTCAACTGTGTGACTTTGCACAAATCATTAAACACCAAAGCAGCTTTGGTTTTACTACCTGCAAAACAAAAGCAGGAAAGCACATCTCAGAAGTATAAAGGATTAAATGAGATAATGTATACTTCATAGTGTCTGGCATAAGGATTAACATATTGCCATAGTCAGATTCAGGTATCGGCTTGAAGGTTGAACGTTGGAGCTCAGCATATTTGTAGAGAGTTAGTAGTTGAATTAATCCCAGAATGAACCTGCAGAAAATTGTCTGGTTGATGGGAAGGCCCAACTCATGTTGAGTGGGACAAGTCCCTTGGCAGAGGAATAAGATGGAGGGAGCTTATTTAGAACTGGCCATAAATGCTGGTCTGACAAATAAGAATTGTCCCTCTCTCAGCTGTTGTGTTGATATGGTATGATCAGTTTCCTTGGCCCCTGGTATTGGTGTCATGTCTCCTGAGATGTTGACAAGTAATGCAACCAAACTATTGTAAGAGAAAATAAATCCTTTATTCCCTTAAACTGATGGTGATTTTATCAGTAACAATGAAGAGTAACTGCCACATATGTCTTTATTAATGCAATGTTATAACCAGTGTGAGTTACTATAGCAGAATATAGCAAACAGCCTAGTTTACAAAGAAGATATAGATTAATTTCCTCTCAGTTCTAGAAGCTAGTACATCTGAAATGATGGCTCTGGATGGTTCTGTGACTGGCATGGTGATTGGCTGTGTCTCTTTTTCCTTAGATGGCACCCATTGCTCTGCTCTCTGCACAGGATAAATGTCCTCAGGTAGCCAGGACCTCGCTGTTTCCATTGGGATCTTCATTCCTCCATTGGGATCTTCATTCCAGAAAGTTTGTCTTGGTGTGTAAGCTGCTATCTCAAATGTTATCATGCGTCTTTTGCTTGGAGAGTGTGAACAAACATCCATTTACCTTAGGCAGGACACTGAAGACAGACCAAAGAAGTGACTTCACCAAGTTAGGCTTGAAGAGCCAAACTCAGGGTTACTTACAGGAGGAATATATCCCAATCAACGTGATGTTGGTTGAGGGAGGCTGCATCTCTGGAGCTTTGCCATTTGGGTCGAAGCAGATCTTGGGACTCTTTGAACTTCTTGACCTAGTACATTTCCTTTACTTCCTGAATCTTCAGAGTCACCTGCCTTACTTGAAAGAGAGTGCTTCTACTGGGAGGAAATAGCTACAGAATCCCCAGCCTCTTTTTTTTTTTTAATTTTTTTTATTATTATTTATTCAACTATGTGCATGTGCGTGTGTATGTGTGCCTGTGTGTGTCGGTGTGTGTGTAGAACCACGGACGAATTCGTGAACCACCATGGACGCCTCCACCTCCTTCTGCCCCGGGATTCACAGGCTCCGCCCTACCAGGACCAGAAGCGCAGGCCGCCCCCGCTTCCGCCTGGCGTCTATACGTGGGATCTGGGATCCGAACTCAGGACCTTTCGCCTCCAAGGCGAAGGCTTAACCCCTGACCCACCTCTCCAGCCCCGAATCCCCAGCCTCTTAATGGGATCACACTGGGATTTCGGTTCCAACATGAAGTGTTGAAGTAATAGTCAAATGGAGGACCTAGAGAGGCTAAAAAAGGGAGAAGGTTACAAAAGTCAAAGGTGTTAAAAAAGGAAGGAACTGGGAGTTGCCATTTCCATTGAGTCTTAATGGCTGAGAACAAGCTCTGAATTAAATAGGATGGTTATAGATGCACAGCTGAATTTAAGGTATATATGCACCTGGGTGTGTATGCAAGTGTGTGTGCATATATCTGTGTTTTCATACAAGTGTGCATCTGTGTGTGAATGTGTGTATAGAGGTCTGCACCTGCACATTTGCATGTGTGTATATGTACACAGGTGTGCATTTATATGTGTGTATATATGCAGATGACCTGTGTATATGCACATGTGTGTGTGTATTTATGCAAGCAGATATGCACCTGTGCTTGTGTGTTGTAGAGAAACAGTGAGAGAAGAAGAAAATTTTTCTAAACACCTCACTCCCTGCTTGAACATGCCATCAGGGTTGAATTAGACACAAATAATATATTGTGCAGAATCATCCTTAATTTTTTTAATAATTATTTTGTCTTTTCTGGTTTTCTGAGTCACCTGGAGAAAAATAAATATCATCTGAAAAGGATATATCTATAAGCAAAAATTGACTTTATGCTGCTGAATCTAGGATTGAATATGATTCCTCTCACTATTTGGTGGGAAAACTTTAAGATCCAAATAAAGAGTGGGGTTTGGATAACTTGCATATTACAATAAAAAGTTATGACTTCTTACTTTTTTTAAAAGAAGGCATTGGGCTGATGCACTATAACTATAGAGAGTCATGTTTTGTTCCCTGGAATTATTCTAGAAGAGAAACCAGCTTGCACTCCAAGAGTGACATGGTTAAATATTTATGCTGTCACTGAATTTGCTCATGAAAGTGTCTTTTGCTCCCCCAGCAGGCAGGCAGGCTGTTTGTGTATAACCATGTAGGTGACAGACCTGTGGCTTCTTTCTAGCAAGGTCGAGGTGCAGCTGTACTGTGGTGGTGCTGTTTCATGGTTGTTTTGAATAGATTTTGTTCTATGGAGCACTTATTAGTCAAACTTGAGTTTGGTGGCTATCTGATCCCACAGCTCAAACTCTTGCCTCTAGCTATCTTTTAAAGATTTGACAAATCTTTTGCCTCTGGGCCCTTCATGCTTATTTGTGACTTTTAGAAACTTTTTCTGTAGCTAATGTGTTTTCTCTGAAAATCAATGTCAGTAGGTTATTAGATAATAGCACCACTGTAAAAGATCCTGTTAAAGCTCACATGGCATCAGTGAATACCAGGAACTGATTACTGGTGTCATCAGAAACACTGTCCTGTATACGTGAGCAACCCAGGACTTACCTAATTTTGCATTTTTGCAGCTCTTTGGAACCAAAATTAAATTTCTTTTTCATATTTAAAAAATTTCCCAGGGTATGAAAGATGGCTAAGTTGGTAAAGTGCACAAACATGAGGAACTGAGTTTGGATCTCTGGAGTCCATGTTAAAAACACAAGTATGCAGATCCAAGCTTGCAGCCTCAGGGCTGGGGAGGTGAACAGGAGGATTCCTGGAGGTTTCTGGTCAGCTTGTCTAGTCAATTGATGAATTATGAGCTTAACAAGAAACTCAGATTCAAAAATTAAGGTGGAGAACAATTAAATAAGTCTTCTGGTGTCAGTCACTGGCTTCCACACACATTCGCACATCTATATGTATTTACACACAAAGACATACACACTATATGCACACACAAAGAAAAGAATGAAAATCAACGAAGAACTATCAACTTAATTCTATAGATTCTTTAAAATTTCATTTCCCTTGTGTCTCATGTCTTAGGACTCTCATTTGATTTATTTATTTTCCTGGCCAATTCCTCCATGTTTCTGTCATCTCCCCCTGTCTACTGACTTTTCTTTGAACATTAATCTTGGCTTTCTGTGGATTTCTCTCCTTCCTACTGATTTTTTGTTTATATATTCTTTTATTTCCTTACATTTTAAAAATGTCACTTCATTTGTTTAAATTGTTACTTCATTTTCTTTAAATTAATTCTTTTTTTTAATTTATTATTATTATTATTATTATTTATTCAACTGTGCGCACGTGCGTGTGTGTGTGTGTGTGTGTGTGTGTGTGTCTGTGTGTGTGTAGAACCACTGACGAATTTGCGAACCACCATGGACGCCTCCACCTCCTTCTGCCCCGGGATTCACAGGCTCCTCCCTACCAGGACCAGAAGCGCAGGCCGCCCCCGCTTCCTCCTGGCATCTATACGTGGGATCTGGGATCCGAACTCAGGACCTTCTGCCTGCAAGGCAGAGGCTTAACCCCTGAGCCACCTCTCCAGCCCTTTTAAATTGATTCTAACCTCAAATTCTATTTCATATCTTATTATTGCTATTTATGTTGCATTTATTAGATGATATATTTTAGTCTATATTTTATATACGTGTTTATTGTATTTTGCATATATTTTCTGAGTATTTAAACTAAAATTGTAAACACCAAAAAATTTCAGTATGATTTGAATAACTGAAGATATGAAGAGTTTTTGTGTGTATGTGTGTGTGTGTGTGTGTGTGTATATGTAAGCTGGAGATCAACTTTTGGTGTCATGCCTCAGAAATGCGCTCATCTTATTTCTTTATATGTGTATTTTGCATGTGGGTGGTTTATACATTAGTGTACAGGCTTGTATTCAAGAGGACACTTGAATGTGTGTGCCTGTGGAGACCTAAGAGTGACACCAGGAATCATCCTGGATATTGTTCTTCCACCTTATGGCATTACTCTGGGGTTTTCTGGGCTTCACCTTCCAGAACCAGAATTATAGTAGGTTGCCATATCTGCCAGGCATTTTTTTCTGTTTATGTGGGATCTGGAGATTTTGATTTATGCCCTTTTGATTTATGACACGAAGGCTTTAATCACTGAGCCATCTCCTAGTTCTCACCTTATTTCAGACAAGGTCTCTCTCACTGGTCCAGAGCAAATCTATTCACCCAGGCCATCTTGCTAGAGAACCCCAGGGATCTGCTCATCTCAACCTCCCCAGTGCTAGGACTACAAGTAAATATCACCACATCTGGTTTATTTATGTGGGGATTGAATCCAGCTCAAGCCCTCATGCAGAAATCACCCAAGAAAGGAAGAATAGAGATTGGTTTTGCTGGATTTGAGCCCCTGAAAACATTTCATTCTTTGTTGATGCTGTAGTCTAGCATAAGAGGAAAATGTAATAATGATGATCTTTATGGCCATGGATTTTGGGGTTCTGGTGTTCCTATTTTGGGTTGCCATCTTCATAGTTTCTTTCTTTTTGTACATATAATTCTCATTTGCACTTATTGTAGAGTTATCTCTCACTTTCAACCAATGACAATATCCCATTGGATATCTAAAACTGAATACTACTTGTCTTCTACACAGCCTATCTTTCTTAAAATAGATTGCTTGTTTTATAAATATTTTTATACTTCTCTAAGTTGACAGTCATTATTGTCCATATGCCACTATGCATAGTGGAAACATTCATAGATTATATAAATAAATGATGTGACAGTCTAAAAATAGCAACAAGAAAGAGTCTGGGGCTGATGGAAGTCAGCCCGTACAATTCACCATCAGCATCTCCAAGATGGTTGTATATTGAGTCAATGGCAGATCTACCTAGGGATGATGATGAAACTCAAGTGTGGGAATTTACTTTGCATAATTCAGAAGAGTTGGGATTCAGAAGCTTGAGTATAGCAGCTTGCTAGAGACAAGGGCAGCTTCCTGCTCTGTCTGTCCTGAGCATGGGCAAATGACTGGTACACAGGCTTGGTAGAATACTGGGTTAGAGTTTGGACTGATGTCTACTGATCTCCATGGCTGACTATGTGATAGAGAGCATGAGTCAGCATTTCTGAGACTATATTCTCTTTGAGGACTGAGATGTTCAGTTACACATGTGTCTTTCTACTCTGAATAAGTAGCATCTGTCTCATTCAGAATTTTGAGAAATAATCAAGAAAGATTCAAACTTCTTAATGAAAGCTTTATGTGTGTACTGTGTGTATACTTCATCTGTCCACCCATATGTTGATAATGTTACCAAAATTATAATAATTGCTAATTTAAGAATAAGCAATGTTAAATTTCATTTTTTTCATGGTAGAAATTATGGAACTCAAGGCTTTCTGCAAGCTAGACTGTACTCCTGATTATCTTAAAAGTTTTAGACGTTGAAAGTATTAACATCTGAATAAATGAATAAAAAATCTTGAACCAATAAGAAAAGTTATAAATCTTATGATATATGTCAGGAATATCTTCATTAAAAAATTAAAATGAAATCATTGGTGCTTAAAAATGAAAGTTCTGACTGACTGTGAAACTTAAAGGGCATCTTGTATGACACTTGAGTCAAAAACTACTTTTAAATTACTCATGTTTTTGACAATGTATTTTCATCTAAATGTTTACGATTTAAAATAATTACTTTAAAAACATGTTTCCCTTCTTTAGTATGTGTTTTATTTGTACCTCCATTAATATTTTTCTTGTTACTTGACAAAATGCTTGAGAAAGACAACTTAAGGGGAATAAGATAAAGAAGGTTAAGAGCGGATTCAGTCCATTGTGGAGGGAAGGCATGGCAGCTGGAGTGTGAGGCATGGGCACACAGCATCCACATCCCCGCAGCAGACAGAGATGAATGCTGGTGCTCAGCTTGCCTTCTTTTTATTCAGTCTGAAATCTCAGCCCATGTAATAGTGTCTACATTCAGGTGGGTTGTCCCTTCTTGGTCAATCCTCTCTGGAAGCATCCCCAAGGGCATGCCCAGGGGTGTGCTTCCTAGATCGTTCTAAGTCATATCCGGTTGACACTGAGGATTAGCCATCACGAATCTGCTGTGGCTTCATTTTAGTCCCTCTGCTGGTTGACTTGAGGAGGGTCATATACACTGATTTTTGGAGACTTTTGCACTGAGATGTTTATCTACTGATAATGCGCATCTTGCTTGGGGAAAGGCAAGCACTCCTGACCAAGGAACAGAGGAAAAGCTGTCATGCACAGTCCACACCCTGGGCTATCACTATCTCTGCCTAGGACACTGAGAAAAGCTGCTAGATAAGGGACTGATTTCATACCCTCAGTGACTCTTGTCTGGATCTTCTTCTCATAGATCCTTTAGAATATTCCACCTTCTCTGTCCAGCTCAGTTCTTTATTCTGCTCTGTGAAGCACATTGATGGTCCTTATATAGAACTTGTGATCCTCTGGCCTTAGCTTCCTAAAGAGCAGGAGCCATAGGGCTGTGCCCCAGGCCCAGCTTTAAGTATTGACATTAAGCCTGTGCTGAGGCTATTCTTGAATTCCTGATTCTCCTACCTCTATCTGTCATATGCTGTGATTTCAGGTACACGTTACCATGACTGTTTTTTATTATTATTATTATTAAATACATAAAAAGCTCTGATTTTTAACAGAGGAATTTTACATAATTAATCATTTTCTTCTGCAACTTGTATTTTCTATTTCTCCATAGAATTTATCCTAATTTATTATATTTGTTGATTTAACATATCTTTTAATGTGGGGTGTGTATGTGTAGTACTTTTGGAGGCCCAAGACTGATATCCTTGTCCTCTCTTCCACCTTATTCTTTTGAGACTAGTCTGTAGGTGAACCAAGAGTTTACCTATAGGGCTAGTCTACCTAACCAGTTTGCTCTGGGAATTTCCTGATTTTGCTTTTCAGGGCTGGAATTTTAGGTAGGTTGCCACACTACCTAATATTTTATATGAAATCTAGGGCTTTAAAATCTAGTCCTTTTGCTTGCTTGGCAAGCTCCAGTCTTCATTATATTTCTGATAACTTTATAAGTGCCTCTGAAAAAAGTGCACATATATTTAAGTTTTACTTAAAGACTATATGAGAGTGGTTAGAAAATGAAAAAAAACTCCTAAAGTCTTCTCTTGGATTGAGTAATTTATTATAAATTATTATTGACACTCCAAAATGCATTATACATTTGGATAAGTTGCTAAATAGAAAAAAAACACTGGAAATGAATCTCTCCAAGTATTTACTCTGACTTACCTGTGCTTAGCAATCCCAGGAGACCTAATGACCTTTTTTTCCCAGCATGATTCTAAATGTGTGTAGTCCTATATTGAGTAAATCCACTTTCCTGTCTTCACATTGAAGCCATGTTGACAGAAGTCAGCAAACACTGTAACTTCCCAAGACTGACTGCGTTTGTCACCAGAGCCTGAGGTGGAGCACTGACCGAGGTCACGTTGGACCTCCAAGGATCCACAGTCAAGTGTTCAGTCTAGGGCCTGAAGGCCCCCATACAGCAGCATCCAGTCTCTTTATAAGCTTGCACCTACACGAGTGTTTCCAAAGGCTGTCCACCCTTGCCCCAACCATGTGATTCAACCATTCTCCTCCTGATTCAGGGAAAGAAGTGCTGTCAGTTGATGGAGGCAGAACTGTAAATACCACCCCATAATTTCAAGTGAGAAGGATAAAATTACAGCCACTTTCCATCCCTCTGTCCCTGGGGACCAGTTCTAAGCAGTACTGTGAAGCCAGTTTTCATCAGCTCCCAGAATTCCACCCCCTGACCCTTGCTCTCTGGTCATAAACACAGCAACTCCTTATGGTTTGTTTTATAATTCTTCCAGCCAGACTGTGATTTGGAGCAGAACGCCTCGTTCAACACATCTCCAGTGTGCTCCAGGCCTGCTGTGGTGCAATCCTTTATCTGGAGGTTGAATAGTTGAGGCCACCTTGTGCTTTGCTGTCTTCATGGGTGACTACTGTGCCTGAGCTCCTAGAGTCCTTTCTACCACACGTAAGGAAAGCTATGCCAGCAATCACTGTTTCTGCATAGAATGCTTGGTCTCTTCCAAAACTGGGATGTCGACCTTTGGGTGATGCCAAATTCAGGAAATCAACCAAATAGCATTCAGAATATCAGTCTGTGTTGTGCCTTTGGCTGCATGTACCACAGGTGTGTGTTGTCAAAGTGATGTTTAAAACTGTTTTCTCAGACCACTAACTACTTTGCTCAGATGAGTCAGAAAAAGCAAGTTTCATTCCTGAGTGAAGGGATGTGTTTTGCCATACTGAGGTCTGGGGGGAGTTAAACTTCCAGCAGAGCCTGGCTATGTCTGGGTGACAAAGGACTTTCCCTGATATAGGTAATGCCTTCAGCATCTCCACCCTGGGGAGGGGGGATCTCTCATCTAGGAAGCCTTTTCCTGTGTGAGCAGAGAGACACCCATCTTCTGGGAATATGTTTTCACTCCTAACCAGTCATATGGCTCTCTAATTAACAGAAGAATCTGAAGAACTAGTAACCACCAGGAAAACTTCCAGTTTCAGGGAAGTTAGAGAGGACTGAAAATGTGAAGTCTCCAGGGACATGGAGGTACTTGCAATTTAGTGTGAAAGGCAGTCATAAAATATGGAAAAGCTGAACAGTGCCCAAGCCAATTGTTATAGTGTGATTCCACCTAGATAGAAATCACATGGCAGTTAATTAGCTGCTGAATAGAGGGTGTGGTCAGCCATTGTTTGAATTGCTTTAACTTATATGAGTGAGTAGCAGTGAAAAGAGTTGAACCCTCCTGCAAGTACCTGGCTGAGGTCTACACAGCTCCAGAAGAAAATATTACATGTTCAAAAATAATGTTTTTGAGTGCCCATCTTCTCTGTGATTCCATAACTGATGCTGTTTGTAGGGTCAGTCCACTACGATTGCCATCCTGCCCTGCCTCCAAGCCCAACTCTGCCATCCAAGGAGCAAGAGCCTCCCGCACTTTACATTAGCAGAACTTTTTAGAATCCAAGTTCTCATTTTAGCCTTTATGCCAGGTTTTTTCTTTGGAGCAACTCTCTGGGAACTACAGCAGATCTGAAAAGAAGAAATGTCAAACCCATGTAATTTTTTTAAACCAAAGCAGAAGTCCAGATAGACACTGTAAGGGATCAAGTAGCAAAATACCATATCTTCAACTTCTTCAAGTGAAGTTAGGAAACACTGGTTGAAAGTTGCAAAATGTAATTCACTTCTGGAAACTTCTGGTAATCACCAACCCAAAAAGATACATTTTAAGGCATAAAACATCGGAGGGTATATCTATGTGATAAAACACCAGACTGGGTGGCAATTCAAAACTGTAAACCCAACATTGCTGAGGATGGATTGCTGGCAGTCGAGGCCAGCTTGGGCTACAGAGAAAGTTTCAGAGTTACAGAGTATTTTTTTTTATCAAAAAAAGTTGGAATAATTCACATGATCTTTCTTCTCATGTCAGAAAACTGGTACCATTCCAAATATTTTAACATAGTTATAGTATTTAGTAACATAGCTAGGTGCAGTATCTCTGGAAAACTATTACTAAATCGAAAAGAGCTGGAAATATTCAGCAATTCACTTAACAAAATCTGCAGTTCCTGAGGCTGGGGAAACCTTGTGTGTGTGTATGCACAAGTGTGTATATTTGTATAGGGGTACACATGTGTAGTTCTATGTCTATGCACATGAATTTATGTGTGTGTGCCTGCATTTCATGTATGTGTACACATATGTTCCTCGCGCACGTGCACGCGCATGTGTGTGTGTGTGTGTGTGTGTGTGAGTTTTGGTTTCATGGAATGAGAGGGAAGAAGAGTCCAGTCACAGCATTCTGAAAATGGATGTTCTTTGGCCTCTTTCTGGTTCTTTCAGAGTCTTTCACAACTTCCAGGGATCAGAGAAGAGACATTCCATTTTTTTATTTTTACCAAACCACTGCTTGTGGCCAGTGGAGGTCTCAAAGAGCAGAGCTTGCCAGACATTATCCCTGGGAAGTGTCAAGCTTGGCCTGATTAAGCTGCTGTCTTTAAGTTTCTACCCCATACATCCAACTGGGACATGGGCAAGATGAACCCGTGAAGACTCATCACTTGCGCTCTGTGGGGGCATGTGCTTTATCACCTTTGCAAATGAAACAGAAGCGATCTTCCCAAAGATCAGAGCCTTTGCTTCAGGCTTCCATTCTTCCTCTCTTTTCTTGGTTTCTCTCTTCTCTCTTCTTTCCTTTCTCTGAAATTTGCCCCCGGTAGTGATCAAAAAGAAAAGATCCAAGAGATTCCTTACAATTCTGCTACCTCTGAAAAACCATTTTCCTATGGTGCACATATGTGCATATGCATGTTCCTGTGTGTGTGTACTTGTGTGTGTATACCTATGTGTAGAGGCCAGAGGGTAACCAAGGCTGTCAATCCTTAGGTGCTGCCACCAAAGATGTCTTATCACATGCTGTGATTTTAAGATGTTGGGTGTATATTTAATTTCCTAGAAACTGACTGACATATACTTATTTTGAAAAATCACTCATGACATTTGGGCTCAGGAGAAAAGGAAATGGAAAGCTGTGGAGAGGAGGAAGACAGAAAGAGCTTCCTGCCCTGGGCATCTTTCAGCTTGTTATTCAATTTCTGTTCTTCAGTAACCAAGAAAAATAAACACTTCTGTGTTTCCTTCAGTCTCTTAGGTGGTCCTCTGACACAGAAGTGTTATTGCTGGTCTGTCTTTTGTTCTTGTGTGTCATTCCTTGGGAGACGTTATACTACTAAAGAAGAGGTAACTATTGTTCTTTCTCCCACAGAACCTCCTCACAGTGAGCAGAAGAATAAAGCAGTGATATTTGATTAGAAATTTATGCAAGGACTTACTGGGTGGCATAGGGACAAGTCCTCAGACTTCTCCCTGTGTCATTCCAGAGCTTTCCATGGCAGGACTGCACCTGCACCCACACATGCACCCATATGTGTGCCCACATGCATGCACACACACCCCACATATTTCTGTGACTTTCTGTGTTATCACTTCTGTGACTTTCTGTGTTATCACCTCTTGGTTTTGGCAATGTGTATCCAATTCACTGCAGCAAATTTCCTGACTGATTCTTCCATTCTCACTGTTTTTTCCACCATACAATGCAATTTTTCTATGTTGCAGGTTTAACTACATCACCTTTAAGACAAAGGAAAGTATTGTTTTCCTTTATTGCAGGTACTTAATTTAATAAAAACTCCTTATATGCAGTATATGTTCTTCAATCTTATACAAGGTGACTTTTTTTTAAATCCACAAAACCCTTCTTGGTCTCACATTCTATCTCTGAATGTTCATTTTCAGTGCACAATGTCCACCTTCCCAAGAGGAGGCATTCTTCTTGTTTCCAAAGCTCCATCTTCCTGGCTGTCATAAAATTTACCTGTTTGCCTGGAACCACTGCTTTACTCTTCTGCTCACTGTGCGGAGGTTGTGTGGGGGCAAGAACAGCAGCTACGTTTTCTCCTTTAGTCATACAACATCTCCCAGGTAATGACACACAGAGGGTGACGAATGTTTCCCAGCTCAGGAATCAGCACTAGACCCTCACGTCATGACTCAAGGGCAGATCACTAAGGAGAAGCAGCTGGCCTGGAATCTAGGAGACAAAGGAAAAATGGAGAAACAGATGTTTTAGGGCTGAAATTCAAATTCAAGTTGGAACCAAGGTCTGAAAATGAAAGGCAAAGGGGAATAGTGCTCTTTAGCCACCCTCTAGGGTGAAATGGTGCAAGGGGACAAGTGTCTGACATGACTGTGACAATAGGGCAGGTTTGTGGCAGGCCACGGTTTCCCTGTTTTTCTAACCTTGAACTTCAAACACTAGCAGTCTTCATGTTGCACAAAGTTTCTAAGAGCAATTTGTGGCTAAAAAGGTGTCATAATGAAGACAAAAGGCCCTGCAGTATGCTAGGTTGTTGTGGAAGGAAGGAGCAGGATTGCTTTACTCCGAGGAGCTGAGATGACAGTTCGAAGTAATGAGCATTAGGAACTTCTGTCATGAGCACTCTGGAATTGTGCACTAATCTCTCAAAGTATTTCTTTTCTGTCAGTGTGTGATTTGGGAGGGTCAGCATTTCCCTACACCACCATCCTCATAATACAGCTTTCACTACATCTGCTTTCACTAGATCCTGCCTGAAGTATCCTGATCTTTCACCTGCCTTGAGTACAGTGCTTGTTCATGTCAGTGGTCCTAAGTTATTCAAATGCTTCTAAGACCAACAAAGTACATCTTCTCACTTGTCATTTTATGACCATTCAGGACTTCACATCTCATTTCCCACAATTTCATTCTTTTAATATGCTCTATATATCAAAGTTTAGATGAACCAGTTCTAAACAGTAAAATGTAACAGCTAGTCCAGAATACAGGATGGCTTCTTGGCCCTTTGACAAATTGTTTACATTGATTGACTCATTTATACCTGTAGTTACTGCTAACAATTGGTTAGAATTAAAATTTAAGCTTACTGCTTCTAACTACTTGATTTTTCTCCACTCTTCACTCTCCTGATGCTATATAAGTGGTTTAATGAAGAGCATTCAGCATTCACACTGATCAAGAATATAGACATTTTTCTCTATAGTCAGCATGTAAATTGTCCCATATATTTTAGAGCTCTAACTTGTGAGCAAAAAACTCTCATTCACTGCAAACCACATGTTGATTCTTTGTGTGTGCTTTATGTGTTTATATGTGTTCATGTTTGCAGGTGTGTGTGCATGCATCTTTGAACATGTATATGTTTATGAGTGAGTTCATGGGTTTGACTGTGTGTGTGCACATGTGTGCATATATATGCAGATGTGCTCATGTGCAGGTACATATATGTACAAATGCACACTTGCATGCATGTGTGCAGGTGCACATGTGTGGGTGCATATATGTATTTGTGTGAGCAAGTCAATGTGTGCAAATACATATGTGGTACTTGTGTGTGAATGCATGTGTTAAGGTGCATGTGTGTTTTCATATGTAAGTACATGTGTGGGTGCATCTGTGCTACCGCATGGTGTATTCATGTATGCCAGTGCATGTGTATATGCATGTCTGCTAGTGGAGGTGTGCATTTGTTTTTAGGTTCACGTGTATACATGTCTATGGGTACATGTGTAAACATGTATGTTCATGGAGGAGATTGTGTGCATTCATATACAGATGCAGGTTTGTGTTTGCATGTCAGTGCATGTACATGTTCATGTGCTCAGGTGCATGTGTGTGTGCAGATGCAATGTATGCAGTTGTACTTGGAGACTAGATGTCAAACTCACATGTTATTGTCCAGGAGCTGGACAATGTGTAATCACATATACACATAGCTATAGATAGAGATAGAGATAGAGTTTAAATATAAATTATATGAGAGAAAATGGATATTTACCTTTCTGAGCCTGACTTATTTTATTTTTACATAATGTTCAGTTCTACCCATTTTCCCACAAAGACCACAATTTCATCCTTCTGTATGGCTGCATAAAATTCATAGATTGCTTTTACCTCATTTTTGTTTTGCTCTGTCATTGCCCAGACTCCACTTACCAGGGTAAGAAGTGCAGGCCACTGCCATTTCTACCTGATGTCATTTTTATGTGGGACCTGGGATCTAAACTCAGGACTTTCTGCTTGCAAGGCAGAATCTTAAACCCTGAGCGATCTCTGCAGCCTTCATATGATAGTTTTATTTTCAGATTTTGTGGAAATCTCCACACTGATTTCCATAGAAGCTGTGCCATTTTTCATTGCAGGCAACAAACAGCACTCCTCTTTCCATGCCATTGGTTTCTTGCTTATGAGCCATTCTGATTGGGTGGGATGGAATCTCAAAGAGTTTATAATTTGCATTTACCTGATGGATGGCTATTTGTATTTCCTCTTGGAGAACTACTAGAGTTTATTGCTCATTCATTAATGGGATTTTTTTTAGTATTTAATATTGCAATTGTTGATATATCCTTGATAGCAACTTCTTGTCTGATATATAGTTGGCAAAGATTTTCTTTCCTTTTTTTAGGCCATATCTTCATTTTGTTGTCTGTGTATAAGTTTTTCAATATCATGTAAATACCATTTGCTCTCAGTTGGGACTATTTTCTGTTGTATTGGAGTCTTTTTCAGTAAGTCTTTGTTTTTGTATTTTAAAGAGTTTTCCTCAGCGGTTTCAAGGTTTCAGGTCTTACATTGAGGAAATGTGTCCACTTTGAATTGATTTTTGTGCAGGGTGAGAGATACAGAGCTTGTTACATTCGTCTACATGTGCAATCCAGTTTCTGTGGAACTGGTTGCTAAAGAAGCTGCCTTTCCTCCTCTGGATGATTTTGGCAGTTTTCTTGAATATTAGGCAGCTGTAACAAGCAGGTTTATTTCTGGATCCTCTAGTCTCTTCCACTGTTCTGCAGGTCTTTGTGTGTCAGTACTATGGTGGTTTTGTTACTGTGGCTTTGTATTATAATCTGACATTGGTTGTTATGATCCCTCTGGTAACACTCTTCTGCTGTGTGTTGAGCTCAGTGTCTTTTTAGGCTCCTTTGTCAATTCTATGATCTGATCTTTTTCTAGTTCTTTGTGGAATGCCATTGGGATTTTAAAGGGTATTACTTTGATCACTAAGTGTAGACTAATCAAAATGTTTATAGCAACAAAAGGAATTAAAGAGTTGTGTGTGTGTATGTGTCAAGCATGTCCATATGAACACATACCTGTATGTGTGTGCTTGTGTGTGTATGTCCTTCTGTGATTACGCATGTATACATATGTATGTTTGTGTTTCATGTATGTATGCTTCTGTATGCTTATGTATGTATTCATTTTATGTATACATATATACTTCTGTGTATGTGCTTGTATGTTTGGGAGTATCTGAGTGTTTGTATGTATTTGTGAATGTATGTACATCCAAGTGACTGCGTCTGCTCTTCACATTGTTTTGTGACCAAACCGTGTGCTGTCCTGGTCTACAGTTACCTTGGGCCTGGGGTGAGGCTCAGCTAACACTCCTTTGCCTCTACTTCATAGTCAATGTCTACAGTATCTATGTCAATGCTCTTAGAAGAGAACCACCCAAGCAAAAGAAAAAAATAAACAGTCATTATGTCCTCATACAGCACTGCTAACTTTCCTTTGTAAGGTTTAATACTTATTCCATTTGTATTTTAGTGCTTCATCTCTGAGACAGACACTGCTAACCACATTCTTTGAACAAATCAGTGTGTGAATTAGGACCAGAGCTCACTCTAAACACAACTTTCCAGAAAGAAAAAATTCCAGAACAGATGAGCAGAGTCATGTTTTGTTTGTTTTAAAGGCCTTCCAATGATAAGAGTGCAAATGAACCATGTGAAACTGTGACCAACTCAGACCTGAAGAAGATTCTTCCTACAACCCTAGAGAGAGCTCATGTTTTGAGGAGTGTCATAGTTAGGCACAGGTGTCAACTCGACTATTGTGGGTTTGAGCTCTGGGCACATTTATAGAGAATTAGTAGTTGAGTTGAGCCCAGAGCAAACCTGCAGGAGATTGTTTAACTGATGGGGAAGGCCCAGCCTATGGTGGGTGGGATTAGGCCCTGGATAAATCATGGAGAGCTGGTTGAAAGAGTCGGCATCCTTCTGTTCACTTGGCCAGACATGCTGGTCTGGCAAGTAAGGATTGTCCATCTCTCAGCCATTATGTGGTGATGGTGTAGCCAGTTCCCTGGCCCTGGTGTTAGTGTGTGCTCTCCGTCAAGCTGGACTGAGAACTGTAACTGGACTGTCATAAGGAAATAAACCCCTTGTTCCCTTAAGCTGTTTGATGGTCATTTATCAGCAACCATGCAGGCTGACTGTAACAGGGAGGTATTATGATAAATGCAAGTAGAATCAAGTCATCTGAAAATAAATCAAATTGGTTTATTACCCTCCTTAAAACTCTTAGAATTAATCTTCAAGATAAAAATCCAAAGGAGCTTCTACCATTTTTCTATGTTTTTTTATAAAAATTTTAGGCATCAGCTATGAAAAACTTTATTTGCAGAGTAAACAAAATATTTATTGATCTTAATTTCAACCACATAAAAATGGATTGAATCATTTCATCAAAAGCAGAAAGAGAAAAGAGGAGAGAGACAGAGAAAGAATAGTATTTTGATAATAGCAAGACAATGGAATCAGTCAGTATGTCCATCAACAGGAATGAGTAGTGAAAAAGTAGTACATATACACAGTATTCAGCCATCAGGAAAGACAAGATTATGGAATTTGCTGATAAATGGATGGAACTGGAAAATATTATATAGAGTGAGGTATCTCAGAAACAGACAAATGACGCATGTTCTTTGTTATATGCAAATGTTAGTATTGATATCATGACTAAAGTATTTGGCTTAGAATTGCTATTGTAAAAGCACTTAGCCCTCAACCTAGCAGCCTTCTTCCACAACAAAAGGTGTTTGTTATTGAAAAGTAAGGCTTGCCAAAATGCATAAAATAAGTGTCCGTGGACTACTTTTCCCTAAACAGAACATATACACCTCACTCTCCCCATCCCAGAGCTCAGGGAACATCGCAGAAAAGGGGGCAGCAAGATTGTAAGAGCCTGAAATATGAAGGTCAGACATCATCTAATGTGCATAACATAATTATTACATACAAGATTTCATGGCAGATAAGTATATACAAGAATTGCGTATCAGTGAAATATCACATATGTTATTGTTAAATTGATCACTGCTTTTACCTCCTGTATTATTTGTTTGATGAGTTTGATTATTCCTGTGTTTGGTGCATATATGTTTACTGTTGGAGTGTCCTCCTGCTAGAATATTCCCTCAACCAGAAGGCAGTAACAATTTTTTAATCTCTTATGGTATACTTTAGTTTGAAGTCTATTTTGCTGATATTAAGATGCCAAGCCCTGATTGTTCTCCTTTTCAGTTTGCTTGGAGCACCTTTGATTATCTTTCCACCCTGAGATAGTGTCTATCTTTCATAGTGAGGTATGTTTCTTGGAGAAAAGTATTAATGGGTTATGATGTTTGATCCAAGCTATAATCCTGTGTCTCTTAACTGTATAGTTAAGTCCACTGACATAAGGTTAATATTTAATGGTTCTTGTCACTTTATTGATCTTGTGGTGTTTATTTTGTATTTTTTCATTTGCCTCTTATACCAGTATTCCCTACAGCCTCTTTGATATACTTGTCCTTTTCCATCTTGAGTATTTCTTCCAACTTTATGTAGCCCTGGCTTAGTAGTCATAAAGTCCTTTAGCCTATTTCTGTCATGGAATATTTTTCTTTGACCATCTATTATGAATGATAGCTTGTTGGATATAAGAGTCTGGGTTGGCATTTGTGTTCATTCATAACTCAACACAATACTGTTGCTATTTTGATAGACTTGCCTTTGTATGTGACTTGATCCTTCTGCTTATATCTCTTAAGATCTTATCTATAATGTGCATATTTGATGTACAACATATCATTTCTTGTGGGATATTTCTCATATAGAACACATTTGGTATTCTATATGCCTCTTGGATCTGAATGGGTATCTCTTTCCTTATGTTTGGAAAATTTTCCTGAAATATCTCCTTAATTATGCATGATGGTCTTCCTGTTTTATGTCTACCTCAGGGATACCCATGATCCATAGGTTGGCTCTTTTGATCATGTCCCGAAATTCCTATATTTCCCATTTGTATATGTTTTCCAATTTATCAATCTCTTTGATTGACTTAACTTTGCCTATCTTGTCTTCCAAAATTCTCATACTCTTATCTTCTACATGATCAATTATGTTTTTGAGACTTTCTATTGAATTTTTAATTGTACTGCTTGAATTTTTCAGTTCTAGTGTTATTCCAATTTGGATTTTTTTCAGTGTTTCTATATTTATTTGCAGATCAGTTTGAGGTTTTTTCAGTGTTTCTATTGGTTTTCAGATCTTCAACTGTCTTTCTAACGGTGTCTAGTTGTGTATTTTCTTGATCTTCTTTCTTCTGTTTATTGTATTCTTCCTATTTTTTTAAACACTTACCTATGTTCTCTTGGATCTGTTTCATCATGTTTATAATTGATCTTTGGATTTCAGTGTCGAGATTATTGCTCTCTTTGTTGCCATTCGATGGGCCACCATCAGTGGGAATTGGTGGTTTAGGATTGGTGATTTGAGGAAGAGACATATTCCTTTGGTTTCTTGCGTTGTTTCTGAGGTTCCTTACAGATTCTAACTAGTTTTATGAATATGGAGATTAGCTTGCCAAGTGTCAGTCCCATTTATCCGAAGTCTTTGTGTGAATTCTTCACAATTCTTAAAACTATCAGAGACGTTATTGTGTTTAGAATATGAAATACCCTATTCTCAGCATCATGCTTTGATAATGTTGGCTCCATCCTGGTTGGTTCAGGAAACTTTAGGAGATGGGGTCCAGTTGGATATATTGATGGTGTGCCATGAGACCATGCTTCACTTCCACTTCCTGTCCACCACGAGGTAACAGCTTCCTCCTTCACATGCCCCAACCTCCATACTGTTGAGCCCTGCTTTAGGCTCAAAATAGGGAGTCAGACCTCTGAAGCTCACATAAAATCAACTTTTCTCCCTTTAAGTTGCTTGTACCACCTATTTTGTCACTGCAATGAGAAAGCTAGCTAACACACAAAAAAATTGTTCCCAAGACTGTGGTCAATGCTAACCTGACAATATGGCTATAATGTTTTTAGAATTAGTTTGAAGGAAAGAATTTGGAAGCACTCAGGGAAGTAGACTAGTGAAAGCCTAGAATGATATAAATACAGTTTAATGAATGCTGTGCTGTGACATGGTTATTACCCATTGCTTTTAGCTGATTTTCTGTGATATCCAGAGAAGATATAAAAATGTACAGTTTAACAAGTAAAGGAACTGATTAAAGCTGCCAATTCTGAACACAGAGAATAGGAAAGATATCCTAAAGGTAGTCAGGAATTGGCTGGACACCCCCTAATGTGTTAAGGAGACTTTGTATGGAGAAGAGCTCTCCCTTTTATAGTATTTTTCAGGCACAAGGTAATATAAAGAAATGTTTCTTTAAGTTCATTTATCCAAGTACTTAGAAATACTGTCAAGAGACTCAGCTAATGCTTAAGCATCTTCCCTGTGATGCAGGTTTTGCAGCCATATACAATGCATGAGTAACAGGGCTATGAAGGCTTCCAGAGAGATTTCAAAGCAAGATCTGGTGAGCCAACCAATGTATGGCAGGGTCAGAGTTCCTGCAGACAGCCTCTGAGAGACAATGTTTGCAACTGTGAGCATGACACTTAAGCTTCAATGGAGGTCCCAGGATGTGAAGAGAGACAAAATGTGTTGCTATTTCCAAGATGCCAGACACAAGGGACAGGACTTAATGTTTGCACTGGTAAGTTTCTTTAATGCTTGTATTGGTAGGTTTCAGTATGACTTTGATTCCCCCTCTTCTTTTTCAGTTTTCTGCTTTTTTTGTAGCAGAAATATTTGCTTTGTACTATTATGTATTGGAAGTATAGAACTTTCTTTATTTTTTAATTTTGCCAAGACTAGCAACTAACAGCTTATCCTGAGTCTCATATACTATACTTTTCAAACGTTGGAATTATTAAGAATTTGGAATGGGGTTAAGTGAACTTTGTATTATGGACTAGCCACAACCATTTGGGATTGTGGATGGAACACTATGACTTGAATATAAGATGTTCCCCACAAGATCATGTGTTGAATGCTAACATTACAGTGTTGGGAAGTTCTGGAGACTTTGAAAAGTGAAAAATAGTTGGAGGATATCATTGGCCACATCTTTGAGGTCTGGCAGCCAATCTCTGTCTTTTCTTCATGTCTGCTATGAGGTAAAGAGTTTCTTCCACTGGCTCTCATCATCATGCTCTGAGTCCCCCTTCAGGCCCAAAGTAATGGAGCCAGCTGATCATAGAGTAAACCCTCTGAAACCATGAGCTAAAAGAAATCTTTCTTCCCCGGAAGTTGTTAGGTGTTTAGCAACAATGATGAGAAAGTTAATCAATACAATTTATATTCACATTCCCTTTATTCTATGCATGCATGACCATAATTAAAATAGAAAAATACAGCAATATATAATGAAAACAGTGTTCAGGTCACCTTGAATTATGTTTATTTTAGACACTATTAAACATCTAAGCAATTTAAACAATCAGTATTCAGTAAGTTCTTTGTCTACTGTTGCTGTCTAGGGGCCAAAGTTTATCTTTAACATTGCTTTATTTCTTCCTCCTTCTCCTCCTCCTCCTCGTCTTCCATCTCCTCTCTTCTTCTTCTTCTCCTCCTCCTCCTCCTCCTCCTCCTTCTCTTTCTTCTTCTTCTCCTCCTTCTCCTCCTCCTCCTTCTTCTTCTTCTCTTCCTCCTCTTCTTCCTCCTCCTCTTCCTCCTTCTCTTTCTTCTTCTTCTTTGCCTTTAACATGAACCTTCGGAGAATATTATCAGTATCCATAAGCTAATTTTTTGGGTTCTTTATGAGAAGTACATCTGACCTTTAGGTGAAGTTGAGAGGAACTTAGCAATATTGGTTCTTCCTTGTCATACATCTCTTCCTTTACTCATGTTTGATTTCATTTTTTAGTCTTATAGTCTTCCTCATGTGTATTTTAAATCTATTATGTTCCTGTTAAATCTAGATATTCATTCTGCTGAGTACTAATTTACATGTTGATTTTTTAATTTTAGATTGCACTTGTTGATTTTTACCATGTAGAAAAACAACTGAATTTTTAGAATAACTCTTTATTCTGTTTGTTCAAACAAATTAATTTTTGTAAGTTATAAAAACTGTGAACTAAGACACTTTTATTGTTCCTCACCTGTTAGTATAACCTGTTTTTCCCTTCCCTGTCTCATTGCATCATCTAGAACTTCCAGTATATGCAATGTTGAGTAGGCATGCTGAGAGGCAATCTTTGTTTCTTCTATAGTTTTTACTTGGAATAGTTGCTGGAGTTTGCCCAATTCCTTTTTCCCCCATGACTGAGAGTCTAATCATGTGATTTATGTTTTTCTTCCTTCATCTATTGATATAATGGATTATATTAGCTTATCTTGAGACACTGAACCAGTCTTGAATATCTGGGATACCCTCAGTCACTCTAAGTCTTTTTTTCATTGTTGTGTTGTATTCATATGTGAATATTTGCTGAAGTTTTTACATATAAAAAGAAAGAGTGGTCTGTATTTTTGTCTGGTCTTGGCAAGAGAGGAAGGTTGCTTTTAAATAATAATTAAAAAATAATCCTTCTGCTCCTCTCTTCTGAAGAGGTTGTAATGAATTGAGCTAACTTACTCTTTTAACACTGGTACTGTTTAAAAGGCAATTAACTATTTATTAAATTAATTCAACAAACTTTGGCTTATTCAATTTTCCTGTGTGAGTTTTTTCATATCATGTCTTTTAAGAAACTTGTCCAATTAAGTAATCCAGTTTATTAAATTGTGGACATATAGCTACTAATAATATTTCTTTGATATCTTTTCAATGCCAGTAGGCTCTGAAGTACTCCCTCCTATGTAATTTCTGATGTAAGCAGTTCATTTATTTTTCCTTAGATTTCCTCAATATTTACTATTTTTTTTAACTTTGAAAGCAACCAGATTTTGAATTTGATAATGTTTTCTACTGATTTCCTGTTTTCAAGTTCAGTAATTTTGGCTTTAATTTTTTTCTTTTCTTCTGTTTACTATGATTGAATTCTTTTTTTGTAGTGTCTTAAACTGTAAGCTTAAATACCCTAGTTCTTTTGTTTTTCTAACACTCACATTCAGTACTATGAACTTGACTTAAATCACTGCTTTTTATTTGTTGTATACATTTTGAGAAGTTGTAGTTTAACTTTGAAGTACTTAAAATGTTTAAAATTTTCTCTTGACATTCTACTTTGATCTATGGGTTGTTCATGGGTACACTCATTAGTTTTCTGATATTTGGGGATTTTTTAAACATTCATGATAGATTTCTGATTCAATTTTGCTATGGCTGCAGAACAGATATTGTTTGCTATTATTGAGCCTATGTGCATGTGTGTGTGTGCGTGCGCATTTTCTGTGAATGTAGTTTCACATGTGTTTGAACACATATGGAGGTCAGAAATCAATATTGAATATTTTCTTTGATTGCTTTCTATATTGTATCTTGAGACAGTCTCTTATTGAAATCGAGGTTCATAGATTCATTTAGATTGACTAGTCAGAGTATTCCAGAAACCCTCCTGCCTCTGCCTCCTTGTCATTGGTCTCTACATATATGCCATCCCTCCACCCCAATTTCTCTATGGTGCTTAGATCTGGACTCAAGGCTTGAGTGGCAAACACTTTAAAAATTCCACAACATCTTGAATTTAATACTTTAAATTGACTAATATTTGTTTCTATGACCCAGAATCGGTTTTTGATTTCAAGAATACCTGTCTTTCAGTTGTTGTTTGAAGTAATTTTGCCAGTTTATTAATTTTGTTTTTAATCAATTTATTGTGTGTGTGAGAGAGAGAAAAAGAGAGAGAGAAAGAAAGAGAGAGAGAGAGAGAGAGAGAGAGAGAGAGAGAGAGAGAAAGAGAGCTCTGTATCTCTGTGGAGGGCTTTCAGGAATCATCCTACATTGCTTCTACCTCCTTTTTATGTTGCTCTGGGATTTCCCAGGCTCTGCCCACCAGGGCCAGAAGTGCAGGCTGCTGCTGATTCCTCCTGGCGCTTTTACATGGGACCTGGGATCCCAACTCATGACCTTCTGCTTGTGAGGCAGAGTCTTAACCTCTGGGCAATGTCTGCAGTCCAATTTATTAATTTTGCTAATTACTGACTGGCCCCTATGGTCTGAAGTTTTTGATATACTATGTGTATGTGTGACTTATTTTAATGTTTTTGTCTCTATAATTGTTTCTTAATTTATCCTGTTTAGCATTCCCTGTACTTCCCAGATTTGTGTTTTGTGTATCAATCAATTACTTATCTTTTTGAGTCCTGATCATTGATAGTATTATTAGCTTAAACTACTCCTTACTGATTTACTGCCTATCAGTCTATCTAACAGAGAATTGTTAATGTCTTCAAATATAATTTTAGATTCAAACATTTCTCCTCAAAGATCCACCAGTTTTTCATTGTTCTTAGGCACAGGTATATCAAGGAGGTCAGTGGAGGTGGGGAAGGATTTTACAGTCCCAACTCTTTAGCGAGCATCACTTCTGGGCAGTGAACATCACAAGAACTTAGATTTTTCTTTCCCCCAGCCCAAGATCAGAAGACAGAGTCTAGAGGTGACGCCTCTTCTTCTGCATGGAAGCTGGACTGGATTGAAGTTAAGTATTTTCTCAGCCAGGAAGGAAGATGCTAGTTAACTCTACAGGTCAAACTCTGCTGAACACATCTGGAGGCCTTGTTGTAGCAGAATGCTCAGCCTATGCCTCAGTGTTTCTTTTTCCTTCTAATCAAAGCAGAAAGTTCTTCTCAACATTCACATAGCTGGTTGAGTCTCAGGAAACAGAGCTCTTGAAATTCAGCATAACATCTCATTTAGAGCCTTCAAAAATTGGTCCGTCACAGTCCTGTCTGGCTCCTACAGAGCTTTCTGTGCAGCCTCCATGTCTGCCTGTTTGTCTCTGCAATTGGGAGGGCAGCCTCTTGTTCTTATGATCTCTGATGGATTTATAAAGTGCTCTGGATTTCTCTGTTTGTCAGTTTTTTGTTTTGTAAAAAAATCAATTAGAGAGAGAGAGAGAGAGAGAGAGAGAGAGAGAGAACATGCTTGTGCCATGGTGTGCATGTGGAATTCCAAGAACAGCCTTGGGTGTTGGCCTTTGCCTGTCTGCATTGTCTGAGACAGATTCTCTTGTCGTTCACTACAAAGCTTGCTGGCAAACTTCCTAGCATTCTCCTGTGTCTGCTTCCTATCTCTCTGCAGGAGTGCTAGGATTACAGACACACTACCGCACTTGGATTTACTTGGGTTCTGAGGATCAGAATTCAAGTTCTTGTGCTTGTAATGCAGGAGCTTTATTCACTAAGCCCTCTCCCCAGTCCAGCTGTTGGTTTTTGCTAGCATAGTGTGGTGACATTCATGCTCTTACTTATATAGCAGACTCTAAACTGTTTGAAGTTTCTCATCTTCCCATTGCTACTCCTTTGCCTGTGTAACAGGTTGTGAGTTCTTCCTTTATTGTGGCTTACAACTCTGTCACCTCATACCCAGAGCCGGTATCGCCACTTGCAAACAACTTTCACCGATTCTTCACATCATTTCAAGTAATTTCTTATTTCCAACTGTGGCAACCAGTCCTGACTCTCATAACACATCAAAAGACTGCATTATAGAAAATATATTTATAATATGCTTAGGGACAGGCACTGCTTTCCAATTTTTGACTATATGCAATGGACTGCTTTTAACTGCGTTCTATTAAAACAAATGACCTGGTGTTTCCACCTGAGAAGAACAATATTTATTTACAAAAATGGATATCTACCACATTTGTCACAGTGATTAACAATGGCCAATAAAATATCCAAGTAAACATCTATGTCTGGATAGCAACACAACTTTTGGTTTTTGTTTGTGTTTTATGAAAATTAATTTTCAACTTGCACCACTTGATTCCTGATACTTCTCGAGGTTTAAACATCAGGAATGTAAGGTCTCAGTCATAAGAGACCAAAAATGTACTTACTTTTAACAAGCGTTTGCAAAGTCCCTTATTCTGTACTAGTCAATGACATCTGTGTTGTATGTCAGAGTTCCTCTGAAAGTCACCAGATACAGGCAGAACAGTACAGTATACAGTACATAAAACACATAACACCACATGTCACCCTTTGAATGACAAACCACTTCTGCTGCAAGTCTCTGTCACTCAGTGTGTCTTTGTAAAGCTTTGCAGAGTATCACTGTGCCTCCCCCATCTTCCCTTTGATCTGATCACCCATTAGAACCTTCCAAATGGCTGACTGCCTTCCCACTGAGCTGAAGTTTCTGGGTAGGTACTTGGAGGCACAGCAGACATATGACAAAGGAAGAGTTCTGTTGTTTTTTGTCTAATTTCCTTCTCTAAATCCCACCATTTGGAGTAAAGTCAAAGCCCTGAGACAAGCATGTATCACCTCTCAAAACAAGTGGCCTTGTGTTTCCAGATATTCTGACCCAGATCATTGTCATTCTTCAAATTCCCCTGTTTGTCCACCACTTCAGGGGCAGGAGTTTCACTGGGAATTTCTTCACAGGATACATGATGTCACTCCACAGGAAGGAATGTTTATCTCCATTGGTAGGCTCTATCCACCATTGTACATAATGAACCTTTTCAACTCTTGCTTTTGGGCTAATAAACCTGAGAATTCCATTTCCCAAAATATGAACTTCAGATTTCTTAAAAATAGAAAATCATTATGCTAAGTAAATAAGACATATATATAATGTTTTCTCCTGTATACAGAATCTAAATTTAGGTGTGTGTGTATGTGTGTGTGTGTGTGCATGCATGCGTGTGTACGTGCATATGTGTGTGTGTGTGTGAAAAGAATAAAGACTAGAAGAAATGAACTAGAACAAATGAAAGCAGGAGAAAGAACTATTCTAGAGGAGAAAGGACTAGCAAGGGGGAGAAAAAACAGAAGCAAAAGGGAGCTTAATCAGAACAAGGTATAAAAATATGTATATATATATATGAAAGTGTCACAAAGGAACTCATTACTTTACTTTAAAAAAACTGACTAAAAATTTGGTCACTCTTTTGGATCACAATAAGCTTATATGTTAGGCTTCCTTTGTGTCTAATATGCACTCCTCAGACAATGCTGATATAACTAATTATTGTATTTCTATGTTAATTATTCTAGGAAAGGTAGAAAGAGATAACTGATTCTGAAAATTGTCTTTTGTACTCCACTAGTGTGTCTTGACATGAATTCACATGCATTCTTTCTCTTTCTCTCTCTCTCTAATAAGTCAACAAAATTATGCTAGCAAATAATGAAAACATTATTTTACAGATTCATAGTAATGATGATATTCCTTCATGATATTGCATATAGAGTGAAGATAAATTTTATTTCATGATTAGATATGATCACCCTATATTTAATTTCACATACCAGTTATGGAGGGATTATGTAGTGATTTAAAGTAAGTATACAAATGATTATTAAAATGTGTGTACTACAGTTATCTCTAAGTTTCTAACAAATTCAAGCCAACCCATGCATTGGGGAGGCAGTGTATGATTTTGAGGAAAAGGGAAAGTGTTTAAAGAGGGAAGACATTATAAGGGTCATCATGTCAATCAAGTTTGATATGTAAGTGGCTTTCTGATTTATGAAGAATTAAAACGCAAAAGGCCTGCAAGTGCTGTACCATATGGACATACCTCAACTCTCAGCAGACAAGAATTAAGTCAGTTAACTATGTCTTTTTAAAATGCCATAAGATTTAATGTAACCATGACATTTTTGCTTCCTCTGCTATTAGGTGTGAATTCCACTAAGGACTTATAAAGGTGTTTGGGGAGAAACAAAATGTGATCTTTGCCAAACCTGACTCAGGAAGGATTTATGAGGAGGATTTGTATAACTTGAGTCAATAAAGTCTCCAGAAGGAGTAATTGGAACATGCGGAGCTGAAGCTCTCTTAGGACCACTTTCCTCTCCTTGACTTCTCTCTCTCTCTTCCTTTCTGGCAACTTATCCAACCTGTAACTGGGAAGTCACATTTGGTTTGAGAGCTGAAATCTATGTGGAGTTGCAGCTGCAAGTATCAGCTCAGGGTCAGAATGAGATCAATTGTACAGGGAATTTAGGAGTTGGGAGTTAGAAGTCAATTCAGTTTACATGAATTTTTTTTCAATTACAAAATAAATAGAACTATTGTAAGAAAGAGTAGCATTTCTGAAAAATCAATGTTTATGTAATACAATGTTTAGCTAAAAAAATGAACTGGACTTGATAGAAAAGGCAGACATGTATTAATTGCATTGTCTCTGTGAAGAGCCAATTGTTCAAGGAAAAGGAGTTGCATCCTGTTCTCACATGGAATTGAAAAGAGCCTGGGGAACTGGATCCTTAGCTGCCTGCCCTTCGAGAATCCACTCTGAAGCCAGAATGATGAATCAGTGTTCAGCTTTTTTCTTGCTATGAGTTTTCCTAGGTTCTGGGCAGAGGATCGGCAGCAGAACACTTGCCTAATAGGCTGAGGCCTTGGGTTTCATACCTAGAAATACAATTACAGCATATTAACAATAGTTTCTAGATAGAAAGCTTGAAAATGAGGAGCTGGGGTTGTTGTACGTTTCTCTGTGGTATGGTAGTAGAGATATGACTTTGTTTTTCTAAATGCCCAGTGTCTGAAGCGACTCCTGGTATATTGTAAGTAATGAGAAATGTTTGTGTGTATGTGTGTGTGTGTGCGCGCGCGTGTGCACGTATGTGTGAAGGCCAGAGGTTGATGCTGGGTGTCTTCCTGTATCTTTATCCACTTTATATTTTGAGACAGGATCTCTCACTGGACCTGGAGATTCACCAATCCAGCAACAATCCCCTCTTATCTTTGCTTCATCTCTAGCAGTAGGGTTACGGATGCATGCTTCCATGCATGCTGTTACATGGAACCTGGGATCTAGACTCAAGGCCTTAACAAAATGAGCTCTCTTCTCTCTCTCTCTCTCTCTCCCATAGTTGAATGAAGTTGTTGGTTGAGAACACCATCAACTTTGTGGACTGAATAATCAACTACTAAAGACACAGGACTCTCAATCCAGTTACCACACCCTCTGGAAACTGGCATCTGCAGGAGATGACACACAGAAGAGAAAGAAAGAATAAGAGAACCAAATAATAAAATCTGCACATAAACTCGAAAAAAAATCACAACTTATCAGTATTTTCAAACTTTCAACCCTGGAATCACAATTTTAGAGATCTATAAAGTCAAAGATTTAATAAAAAAGACCTATTTCCTTGTTAATGTCAATTTAAATTTTTATTCCAGTAGCAGAAGAAATCGTTTATTCATTAGCTATTTTAGATTGTTTACTCACTGAGAAGTATTTCAAAGTGGTTAGAAAATTTCCAATAGAATTTTCTGGCATGGATAGCTGATCAGAGACATAAATATTCTGTAATTCCCATTTGATTCAGGTCATTTATGCCTCCTTGAATTAATTCTGTTAGTTCAAGTAATAACTGAAAATCCTGATTAATGAGTGAATATCGATGGTGCTTTATAGAAAGTGATATTAATTCTGATCAAAGTGTGTAGTCACTGTGTTTTTACTTGACATGTACCAAGCCTTGCTGTCATCTTTTATTTGTTTCACATGAGCACCTATGGAGTCTGATTAAATGCCAGTGGCTTTCTATTTCTACTCAGTTCCAAGAGTATATGGGAATATCGGCTATACAACCATTAATAAGTGTGGAATGTGTTACGGTTTTGCAGATTCCCAAAACACTTGCAGATTTTCACTTTACTATGAGATAGTACTCACAATGGAATTCAATAATATACCAATTTCATACTATGAAGTAAACTTCATGCTTCCTTTTTTGTTATGGTTTGAAATAAATATGTTCTTAGACGTACATATGTTCTAAATGCACATCATGTTTCCATAAAGCAGAAGTTCAATAATGAAGATTAAGTAGTTACTTATATTCATGTCTTAGTAAAGTTTTAATTTTAGAACAACTTCATTTATGAAGGTTTCAGTATTATTTGCAAAAATAAAGATATTTCCCATACACTTCCACTTAATTTCATCTATCATTAATGCTACAATGGGGCACTTGTTAGAGTAAGTCAACCATATTGGCCAATCCTAATTAGATCAAGTACTTGCTCAGCTCTGCCCTGATGTCAGGATCTTATTCAGAATAACACATGTGCTAAAGGTTGCACCGACTTAGTCTTCAGTTTACTGTAATGTTTTCTCAGACTTCTCTGGTTTTGAATCAGCTTCATGTATTGATGGCCACTAGCTAAATGTTTTGTAGAACGTCTCTCAAATTCTGTTCATAATAAGACTGAGATTGCAAGTTTGGGTAAAGAACAGAAAGATGAAGGGCCATTCTTACTCAGCATGAGTTCCTGCTTCCATGTTCACCTTGGTCATCTGCACCCTACAGAAGAAAGCATTGTGTGCAACCTACACACAGGAGTGGGAAGGCATGCTGCACCCCAAGACCAGTGTCAACATCCTCCCTTACATGTGAAAACGTCATAAATAACCTATTTCTATCAGTAAAGACTTGGAAATATCTATTTTGCACATCGGGTTATAAATATTTCATTTTATTGTTTAGCTTTTTCTGGTTTGTGCCACTGAGAGATCAATTGGTCAGATCTATAGTGATGTAACACCTTGTAATCTTTGTGGCAATTGTTTTCCCTCCTTTTGAACACTTTCCCTTCTAACACCGTAAGATGCTTTAGGCTTTTCTCCTGCATGCCTTGCCTCAGTCGCAAGATACCTCAGCAAGGCTTTAGAAGCACGATCCAGAAGCTAAGCACGCTCCTTGATACTAGGGTGTTACTGGTACTACACACTCTTAGTTGATCCAGCAAAGAATGAGCTAAGTATATACTAAGTTTGCAAGCATATCTTAAAATATACCTCTATGTGTCCTAAGATAAATATCCATATTGACATATTTATCCTTATCCATAAGCCACAGACTACCCCAGCCTTGCCCCATACTTGTCTGTTACCACAAACAGCTACAATGACAAACATGAACTTCATCATCAACATCTTTCCCCTTCAGTGTAAATCCCAGCACATAGGCTCTTCAGTTAATATTCTTCAGAGAATAAGAACCAATGAGATACAGCAGCCACATGAAAAGGGTTTTACTGTGAGACTTCCCTTATTCATTACTGTATTAATATTATGATGTAGTACTAGTAATAATGTGATATAGTGTGTAAGTCGGAGGACCTAGGTTCAGTTAGTATGATTTAGTCTGAGTTGAGAGGCCTGAGGACTAGGGGGATGAATAGTGTCACTCCTGCTCAAGCACCAAGACCTAAGCACTGCAGAGGGTCAGTGCCAGCTCCAAAGGCCTAACAGTAAGGAATCCCCATGGAAAGGGTAGCAGGGTATGGAAAGCATAACTCTAGAAAAGAAAGCAAATTCACCCTTCCATGTGTCTTTATGTATTTCCTGAACCATTTCCTCACTTCAGTGTAATGTGTTTCCCGGAACTCCTTCACAGACATTCCCTAAAGGGGCATACCAGCTGCTTTGGAATCCCTTGCCCCAGTCAACCCAAGACTTAAAATGAGCCAGCATTCTTTGGCTCTAATGAATGCATAACCAAAATAATTCAGGCGAACAAGGAACTTATTCATGCTTATGGCTGTAGGTTATAGTCCATTATGATGATAAGAAAGATCATACCAGTATCAGGAGACAAGGGAACTAGCCACGCTATATACACATGGTGAACTTGTTCTTTTTTCTGGAGCTGGATTTTCCATAGGAAGAACTGAGTGAGTGGTGTACTATCTAGTCTGTCATCCTGTCAAATACTGAACCGACTGTCTGCATCTTATCCACCTGCCCAACGAATGGTACTATCCACTGTGGACTAGGTCTTCCCATGGTAATTAGATAATCTAATGTAGACTTGCTCAAAGGCTGACATTACCTAAATATTCTTCATAAGAGACCAAAATGCTTAACTCTCAATTGTCAAACCACTGTAATGTGTAATACTCTCAGAATTGTCAGTTTACAGCCCTTGGGAAAACAATCTCACTACTCCAAAGTGGTTAGGAACAGCTCCTTCTATTCTTAACATCACAATATTGGGTTGCTGCTGAAACCATCCACATCAACATGATAGCCCCACATAACTTCGTGAAGCTTTGCTGAAGTGGTTTCATATTTAGGTTGTCTTGTCACCCACAATTCATTCACGGAATGGATGGACACATATCTTACTAAAAAACTGCCTGGCTACTTTCAGGTTTGGGTGGCTGTGAGTCGAGTTGCTGTAAAAATCTGTGTTCAAGATAGAGATCCAATGCTGATAAATGTGATGTTCACTGTGTGTTAAGGCTGAGTTGGGCAATGGAAGAGGCTACCTAACTCCCTTGCAGATTATGGTGATCATCTGTTTTCCCATCAGCAATGATGCTCAACATCCTAGTCAGAAGCTTGTATTGTCCTGCCTTTGTTTTGCCCATACTTGGATTTTTTTAAATTCAATCTTTTAGCCATTGAAATCCTTAGGAAGAATTTCCTCAATGCAAGTTTCTCAGGACAATTGGGTCATTTGAGAAGTAACTTGGATTCTTGAAGATTTTTGCCTTTGGTTATAGGTTGAGGTATTTCATGATTACCTAAGCCTGAAATGGGCTAGAAAATATTTTGTCAAGACATGTGACTGATAAGTTTATTAGAGCATTCACAGGTACCTACAACCAGATCCACATTGTATAATTCTTTCACAGTCTTTGGACAGAACATGTGATGCTCTTGAACATTCAGAAACTGATAGGACTCTTCTTGTTCCTTTCTGCCTACGAGTCTGTCTGTGAGGATCATAGGTTATCAGGACAATACTTAAGAATTAGTCCTTCCCATGTCTGCCAGAGCATGCAATAACATAAAGGAGATTTTCCCCCATTCTTTCAAATATTTATCAAATATAAAAGCCAAATAGGAAGTTAACCAAAAATTCCTCACCTATTAAAAGCATTTTGAAAATTACTCATATTGAGAGTGAGAAAATGAAACAGATGCAACTTTTGAAGAGTGAGATTCATTTTTAAATTATATGGATATTTGTATTTTTAGCAATGATAAAATTTAGATAGACTTGTCAGTTGAAGACAACAACTTTCCTAATTCTTTTAAATGATATTACATGAAACTATGTGATATTAAATGGTAGTGCCATTTAAAATGAGATAGGGTGTTTATTTTTGACTAAGTGACTCTAGGAAATCAGTTGTCTCAATAGGGTTACATGTGTTTTAAAAAAAAGAACAACAAATTTTCTTTCATATTAATGTGTTGAGATATATTATTTATACATTTTTGGGTTTTATTATTTATTTATTTTCCTAGTTTTACACACATTGAATACTTATGCCTGCTTCCCTCCATCCCCCTCTCTTCCATACCCTTTCCTTTCCTTCATCAATCCATTCCACTTCCTCTCACCCTCTTGCCTGTCTGCTTCTACGGACCCCAAATTTCCCTCTTATTTGTCTATTCTTATGGGATATAACTGGACTACTTGCATAGATGTATGAGCTGTGTAATCACCAAGTTGGGTGATAAACATTCCCATCTCTCCAGATAGATTTCCTATCTAAAAAACATTCCTATTGTGTAGCCATATAGTGACATATTACCACTATAAGGAAAAGTATCTTCACATCACACACAAAAGTGAAAATATATTCAGCTTATATTATGGCTGGTTTTTCCCATAAAATTTTATGTAGCAGTGATATCACATTTAAAACATGGATAACTTTCACTCAAATACAAAAGCCTTCACAAAAAAGACATTACAATAACTTGCAATGTTTTTACAGCTGCCAAGATCATACCAGTCTCACAAGCTCCCTTTTACTTCCAAGCTGCTGCAACCTCAGAAACAATTAGGAAAGTATGCAACTTTGAGTGGGATAATTAAATGCCAAGGACACTCACCACTCAATATGTAATTCACTCAGCATCTTGTTGTTTGAAGGAGCCAGTGTTTAGCACAGGATGGATTGAATTCCTAAGGATATCTGACATGAGCAATAGCCTTGGCCCTGGTGAAATAGCATTATGCTCATGGTCAGAATGACGGCTCCATGGATGGATGGAATTGGTCTCTGACAGGGCAGATTCATGGTTGCAGCACAATGAATCAGATGTTGTAATCTCTGATCACATCCACCCTGCCCTGTGGCTCCGACCAGTTCTATCAGGGGATTTAGAGTAAATTTCTCTTGTCAGATGTAATGGTGAAAGATTCTGGCTTCTAACTCACTGAGAAAACAAAGTAGGATTTCCATTCCAATAGTCTGGATCAAAGCATTTCCTGATGGCTGTAGTAAACTTGCCCTGTCACTTAATTAAAGCCAAGGCATTGCAAATCATGTCAGGGACTGGCAGAGGGACTGCTTAGTCCACCTGCAAACCAGTCCTTGAGATGAATTGCTAAGAAGTTGCTTCAGTTCTAGGATTTACTGGAGAGGTTTTTCTCCAAGGCCTTTTGGTAAGTTAAACATGGACTAAAGCAAATGGCAAACAAAATCACAATTAAGAATTCCAAAGAGAAATTAGAAGGCTAGAGAAAATTGGCATAAAGCAACAAAAGCGGAATCCTCATCCCTTCACCTCCCCCACAGCACGAAAAATAAAACCCTAGCCTGTAAAAGAAGAGAGCAGCAGAGCTGTGGCCATATGACCACGTCCCAAAGCTGCAGAAATTAGCTGGAACATGTCCTGAGTACACTGCAAATAATTAGTATTCACTCATTCATTTGTTTGTTTTCTGCTTTTATCTCTATTGGAACTTTCTATAGTGATTTTGTTGTCAAGTGGCTTAATTCCTTTTGGGTCCATGAAACAGCTGCAAGGAAAACATCTTTTGAGGCAAGTGCTAGAGTTTCTATTCTATTCATACCTTTGAAATAATAAAGTTTTAATATATCACCTCACTTTGATATATGCAAGCTTTTGCAAAATCCAAAATGAGGGAAGCCAGAACTTTTCTAACGGGGCTACATGTCACACTTGGGTGTATCCAAAATTAGTATCTGATCATGATATTGAAATGTCTTTATCACCTATGTACTGTCACTCGTCGGGGTAACTGATGATCTATGATCTATGATCTTCCCCAGGGAGAATCACAGCCAAGCCCGTGTCTGCTAGCATTCGTAGGCGTCTGTTCTGTGCACTAAGTGAAGAGTTCCACACTGCCCTGAACTTTTCATTCTCTCCTTGGAGTTTGAAGACATGATGATGTGCCTCATGAGAGAAGCTGCTTCCTGAGGATTTGTATTTATTACGGAAATGTGCTTGAGCTCAGGGGGACGGGGGCAGCACGTGTTGAAGGCAGCTCGGGTAACTCCACGGTGGCTGCTTTCTGCACCACAGAGCACAGTGCAGTCTGTGTCTGAAGGCATGAGGCTATCAGCTGAGAATTTTTAGGTTCATCTGAACTGTTCGCAAAGAAGAATGCATCACACAAATTGTTACCCAGCTGAAAAATTCACATGATGATTTTAGCATCCTCCAAAAGCACTATACACACATTCTGGAAAGAATCCTATGGCGAGGGACAAAGGAGAATAGAAGGGAAAGACTGAGCTGTTCCTTTAGCCTTTTCCAGTGAACTCTAGTTACATATGGATTTCAGATATGAAGGACAAGAGTTCCTCAAGTATGGGAATGGCAAGGCTTTATGTTGCTGTCATTAACATGAATTGTTGAAGGAAGGAGAAATGAAGAAAACCAATCCTGCACAGTGTTTACTACAATTTTTCCCAAAACTCTTGAGCCACCAGGTTTCAGTTTTGAAGTCAGTTCTCTTGTATCTGGAACACTGCTAGTGACTAAGGCTGGAATTAGGGGTCATGCTCACCCAGCAAGGGTGTCCTCAGCATCTTAGGGCTCCTCGGAAGCAGCAGAACAACATCAACAGTGTCAGTTTTGCTTTAGTGTCTGAAGAGTTTCAGAGCTAAGTGTTCCAAACTGGAGCTAGGAAGACCATTCTGCAGGAAATTACATTGTTTCACACACGGGCAAATTTAATGGTGAAAGTGTCAAGACTACAATGTTTGTTTGGATTTTATTTATTTACTTTGCTTCGAGGACTCAGGGCTTCACATACTCAAGCTGATGGCCTTGAACTCCTCATCCTCCTGACTTCTACCTCCTAAGGGTGTCAGTAACATGTGCTGACTTGCTTTGATTCAGCTCTATGGGAATGTTTCATGCAACAAGTACCAATAGTTATTCCAAGTTCTGGAAACCCTCTTGGTCTATAGGCAAGGGCCAGATCACCCCTAAAGAATGTTCCCTCTTCCAAGATAGGGGAAAGCAGTTACCTTTTGGTGACAGTCAAGAGAGGAAAGGATTTCCAGAAGGTAAAGGCAGGTCCAGTGCACCAAATACCACTATGAAGGCAAATGAAATAAAATAAACATGTAAGCTTGCTTATTGGCCTTGCAAATGTAAAAATCAAAAAGAGTCTTTGGTATCAATCTCTAGGCTGCCATGGCAAGAGACAACAGGCTGGATGGATCTCACATGCGTTTAATTTACTTCTTTACCATCCTGGAGGCTGGAAGTTGGAGATGAGTTGCAGCAGGTGCTTTCTTTGGGGGAATTGCTGGGCTGGTCCCCCCCCCCCAGCTGCATGGTGTCTGTCCCAGCTAGAGTATTGCTGGCTATGCCCATGTGTCCCAGTTGTCCCCTCTTCTAAGGACCTTGAATAGACAGGATTCAGAGGTACCTAATGACTTCCTTTGCTCTTTACTGCCTCTCTGAAGGACCCATCTCTGTGGTCATTTACTCAGGGTGAATAGCATCAGCATGTGAATTTTAAGGGGATATAACTCAATACATAGAAATTACATGAGTGATCCTTGCTATTGACAGATTCTGCACTTATGAACTTACTACTCAATAAGCTTTATTTGTATGCGTATAGCAGGGATGGTTAGACTCACTACACCTCAAGTCAGTGAGGGATGTCTCTTCAACTGCAAAACATGTCCTGCGCCGCCAGGTCTTTACAGTGCTGTGCTTTGTGTTGGTGATTCCCTATACAACATGGTCCCTGTGTAAGCCAAGTGGTGGCCGCAACCTGTAGGTACAAGGTAACTGTTCTATGTGTGGAGAAGAACAAGATGTTACGTGAATGTTGATCCAGCAAGACTATCTGTGAGTTCAAAGCAAGCAAGCAAGTAGGTAGTATGTCATCTATCCTAATGTGCTCAGAATTTCCTAGGGAGCTGACTTTGTGTTTTCCCAGTCTTGGTTCATTGTTAACTAATCTAAGGAAAAAAAAACTGTATTTGCTGAAGAGTAAATGCTAATGGGATGTCAATGTTGGCTGTGAGGACTCCGACAAGGATATTGATAAAGCAGGGTCCTCAATGGGGCTAAGGGAAGTGGACCTAAAGAGCTTGTGGAGGGTCGCAGACATGTCTCCAAATCCTTAGACACAGAGAGATGCCACCAAAACGAGGTGCAAATCCCTGCCAGATGCATGTGCAGGTTGGGTGCTGACTTTCACAATCCGGAAAATCTAGTTTTGAATGCAGTATACAGTGTTCTGCATGGTATAAAATGAATACGCTCATGTTGTCAGCCAAAATTTATTAATCTACGTTTTCTTTTTGATTAAAAAAGTGAAATGACACATTTCAGGGAACTCCCAAAGCTTTGTGGACTTGCCCATGCTGTTTGACTCATGAATATATTGTCACATAAGTGATGTAGGTATTAGAGCACATTCCTGTAGGTGGTCTCAGTGAAAGAGGCAGAAAAATCTACTGTTGACAACAAAATGGGTCATTGATGGAAAAGTTACTCATTGGAAACACAGACATGCGAGGACTTGCCAAAATCCAAGTAAGATCAGTCTTTAGTCTCTATTATGGTATTATGGCACTTTTCTCACTACTGTGACAAAGTACTTGACCACAAGCAGTTTGAGAAGGAGGGCTCATTTTGGCTCAGCCTTGAAGGTACAGTCTGTCCTAGCAGGGAGACACAGTGGCAGCAGCAACTGGCAGCTGCAGCAGCAGGAGGACAAGGCTACTAGTTCACATGTGGGTGAGAAAGTGGGCAGGGCTGTGCATCTCAAGTTCTACCTGGAGAACTCCATTCTTCCAGCTAAGCTACACATCCTTCCAAAGCAGCGCCTTCAGCCAGCCGGTGACTGTGGAAGAGATTCCAAATGTGCAACAGTAACTTCTCTAAGCTAATGCTCAGCTGTTTTGGTGGAGGAGCGAGGGTGAGATCAATACTGGACTAAGGTTTCCAAGAGATTTGGGCAGAAGAATTCAATGTGTTGGCTCAATGTGAGAAATAAAATTCCTCTTGCAGCCTGGGACATGGAATAGCAAGGAGGAAGCAGAGGGAGGACTTGCCCCACAGTGTGACAGTAAAGCAAGGTTTGCTTGGAACTATTTTTGATTAGCTGTGCTTCACATGGGGCATTGGGAAGAAATTTATGCCCGGTATTACAGTTTTTCTTGTGTAGCTGATTTAGTTACATGATGCAAACAATTTAAGGAATGCAAGGGGCTTTTTTAAAGGACTTCTTATTCTTTCACCCTTTATTTTTTTCTTTAGACAGGGTCTTAGGTAGCCCAAGTTGGCTCCAAGCTCACTCACTATGTATCCAAAGATGACTTTGAACTTCTATTTTATTTTTAATATTTTTTCCTTGTTTTACCAGCATATTGAGTACTTATTCTTGCCACATTCTTCCCATTCCCCCTCCCTCCCTTCATCAATCTATCCTGCTCCCTCTCACCCTCCTGCCGATCCACTTCTGTGGGCCCCAGGGTTCCCTCTGGCTTGTCTACTCTTGTGGGGGTTCAGGCTTCTGTGGCACACCATGTGACCCCTCCTTGGGCCATTTCACAAGAGGCTTGTTTTTGCTCATGATTCTGGTTATAGTTCATATGCCAGCTTGGCAGGAGAGTTCATACCAATGTCAAGAGAGAAGATCCATGTTCGCAGGAAGTGCTGAGAAAGGGGACTACTATCTGGCATGCTAGCTTCCCCGTATGCCGAATTATTCCAAAAAACTGAACCGCTCTCCCCATCATATCTGCCTGCCCAAGGAATGATTCCACACTCACTATGAGCTAGTCTTCCCACATCAATTAGATACTGTCCCACACATTTGCCTCCACTTCTAATTCTTCACATGTGTGCCTAAAGGCTCAGAACTCAATTTTCAAGTTGACACCTGTGTCTAAACTGCAATATTGGATTTTAATGACAAGAATGAGAATAAACTGTGAGTGACATAGCCGTAGTGAGAATGAAGAACAATTTACATATGGAGAGAAATTCCAGGTTGTAATGAAGTCCAGCGGGTGAACACTGATGGAGGCTTCACCCATGCAGACGACGTTAAGGCTTACAGTGGGTGTGGGTGGAAATTAGCCTGAGAGTTATGCTGCAATTGGGGAGATAGGTTCAGTCTTGGGGTTCATATTCCCATGCACTCTGATCCTATCTTGAGGACTCTTTTATGAGAACTTTAAAAAGAAGAACAATAGTGCAGGTAAGCTGCTATAAGTTGTAGTGGTTGCAAGAAGAAGGAAGTAAGAGAAATAATAGCTGTGTTTTTTGAGGTATGCATGGAGGTCAGTTGATGAGAAGCTGTAGAAAGCGGGTGGGTCTTTAGAGACACAGCTAGAAGACCCAGAGTGTCAAAGGTTCCCAGACTCTTCAAGACCAAGGATTGCACTGGAGATGAATGGTTAGAAATAGAAAGATTAATTAAGAAAGGAAAGCACTCCCAAGAATAGGAAGGGGGTATAAGTTGAAAAAAGCCATGAGGCTCACAATCCTTTATAGGTCATTTATATAGCCCCGCTCCTTCATTTGCATTTCTAGGCTTTTCTACCACTTGATCTGCTTGTCAGCTCAGCCCCTGTGAGAACTGGTTTCCAGTTTTCCTCTGCAAGCTGACCTGCACATGCTCTGCTCCTCAGATTGGGAAGGACTTCCTGCCTTTCGTTGTTGGTTGGCTGCTTTTTGTCCACATCAGTCTTGCTGATTCAAGTCTACAGTTCTTACTTTCCTTCCCCAGTGTGATAGTTGGAGGCTGCAACTCTGAACCAGGAGTCCAAAAATCCCCTGCATCCAAGGACCTTCAACATCCAGAAAGATAGAGAGATCCTGTCATGCCAGATGGTAAAGTCCTAAGAGATTTTTCTATATATACATATATATGTATATATAGAGATAGATAGATATAGATGTAGATATATAGATAGATAGAGAGAAGATATATATAGAGATATAGATATCTCTCTATATATCTTCCTTCCTTCCTTCCTTCCTTCCTTCCTTCTTTCCTTCCTTTTCAGTGTTTCAGGGAAATGAGTGACTGGCAAGCAAATGCAAACAAAAAAAAGTGACATCCCTGTCTTTCCCTTCGTCTGGAATTCTTTAGAAAACAGAATAATGCACACTTGGAGATGGGACTAACAGGAGATTTTGTCTATGGAGAGTCGCATTTCAGCCCAGGTTAGGAAGGTCGCACGGTGTAATGGAGGTAGAGTCAGGCAGCTGCAGTGTGGAGGACATCCCACAGCAGGGCAGGAGCACACTCCCAGCTCCAGTGTACAGGGCGCCCCATGCGGAGCCAGGGGTCCTCTGACAGGCATAGGCTGAAGATCAGGAAGCGGAAAGTAGAATGAAATGATAAAACAAGTTGAAGCAAGAATGTAGGAAAGAAGTTCTCTTAGTTTTGCCTTTTTTAGTGGGGCAAGGAAAAAGGGCAGCGAGCAGCTAGGCAGAACTCTGAGCACTGTGGCAAGAAGCACTCCTGTGCCCTGCAGACCACCACGACATCCCACCATCCAGCTTCGCAACAGTGAAACTATGGCTTTCCTAGCAAAACTTACCCTGTTCGTCTTAAGGAAAAACATGAAAGTTCTAGAACCCATTAGATTCCCACGGAAGTCTAGACACCCCAGGAGCACTCACTGGAGCATTAGTACTGTTCTGGAAGTGCTATTTTTTTCATTTCCCTTGGACATTTTATGAGTTTTTTTTTAGTGAGGCAGTCTAAATTCCTCATTATCATTCAATATGTTGCTAGTGAAAATGGGTTTAAAGTTCATAACAACTGATTTTTTAAAAATGAACTTTCAGAAGCAGACTCATAAACTGGGGACATAATGTAGTGTGAAAATGTATTAGTTTGGACTGGGAGAATAACATGTTAAACCCAGGAGACAATGCCACTGAATGGATTACGTTTACATTTTTTTTTAGTGTCAAAAAGTCCTTTTGGACATGTTCTTGAGTGCTGTGTGAAAGATGTCATATAAGATTCTAAGCAGCCAGCAACTGTTTGCTTGTCTTTAGGTGTATGAGCCATGGCTCTGCTGGAGACTTGATTCTAAAAAGTCATGACCTCTTGAATTTTCTCAAATAGTCACTTTGTGTATGTGTGGAGCCTGCATGGTGTATGCATACATGGGGGGGGGGTTCAAGGTCAATGTAGGATGACTTTTTTTATTACTCTCCATCATAGTTTTTTTTTTTTTCAATTGTATGTGTATGCATGTGTGTGCGTGTATGTATGTATGTGTGTGTGTAGCACCACGAGCGAATTCGGGAACCACCGTGGACCATCTCCACCTCCTCCTTGTTTACTCTGCCCCGGGATTCACAGGCTCCGCCCTACCAGGACCAGAAACGCAGGCCGCCCCCACTTCAACCTGGCGTCTATACCTGGGGTCTAGGATCCGAACTCAGGACCTTCTGCCTGTCAGGTAGAGGCTTAACCCCTGAGCCACTTCTCCAGCCCCCTCCATCATAGTTTTTTTAAATTATTTATTTATTTATTTATTTTCCCCCAATCATACAAGCTCAATAGGTACTCCAGTCCTCTCCCTCCCTCCACCCCTCCCCAGTCCCCCTTGCACCGTCCCCCCTTCCTTTCTTCCCCTTTTCCTTCCCTCTCTCCCAGTGCCTCCCCCTTTCCCCCTCCCATCTCCTGGAGCATCCACTTGTGTGAATGCCAAACTTCCCTCTGAGTCCTCCACTCCAGTGAGGTGTAAGGACTCAGTGACATAGCCCAGAGCCCCAAGACCCCCCGCCCGGGTTCCCCCTTAGTAGGGGAACACTATTATGACTGTTAATCCCTTTCATCTAAGAATCCTACTGCCTGTGATCCATGCTAGACCCTGGGGAGTCGTCAACAGGTCAATCATTGTGCAGGTCATGCAAAGTCCAATTATGGCTACTGTGGCCCTTACTTGTGTGAAGTATCTTACATATCGTTGGTCCTCCCCATCTTTAGGCTCTTACAATCTTGCCACTCCATCTTCTTCAAGTTTCCCTGAGCTTTAGGATGGGAAGAGATTTGGCTGATCTGGTTCCACCCACCTTAGTTTTTGAGACCAGGTCTCTCATTGAATCTAGAGTTCACTGATTCAACTAGACTGTCTGGCCAGCAAGTCCCAGAGATCCCTCTGTCTCTACCTCCCCAGTGATGAGATTACAGATATATGCCACTATATCTGACTTTTATATGGGTATTGGGATCAATCTCGAATCTTCATCCTCACATGGCGAATTGTGGAACTGAGCCATCTCCCAACCCAAATAATTTTTTTACTTCTATGTCTTAGGTAATTTAAAAAATTTTTGGTGTGTATATTACATGCATGTGGGTATGCATACCATACACATACATGCATTGGATAGAGGAGTATGTCAGGTGTCCTTATCATTCTCCACCTTGCTCATTTAAGACAGGGTTTCTCACTGAGCCTTGTGCTAATTATTCTGGCTAGGCCGGATAGACAGTGAGCTCCCTGGATTTGCCTGTTCCAATCTCTGCAATGTCAGGATTACAGGCAAATGTAGCCATGCTCAGCTTTTATAAAAGTGCTGGAGATTTGAACTCAGGTTCTTATGCTTGTACTACAATTGTTCTTTTCCACTGAGTCGTCTTTCCAGCCCCATAGGTTTTTTTTTAAACCAGTGATTGTTTTGCCCTGCACAGTCATGCTTTTACATACACAGGTGGAGGATCCCATGACTCAGAATCTATCCAAAGTTTCCTTGCAGCAGAAAATCCCTGAGGTCGCCGAACATTTCCTTGCCAGTGAACAGCTAGCACTGCACGGTGGTTCCATTAGACTCACTGTGTCAGCTCATTTGCTGCCGGCATGATTTTAAACTGGCTTATCTGTTGTTAAATTCTTCTGACAGAGAGCAGAAAACAGGATGTTCAAGACAACATACAAGAAACACATCAGTGAGTGAGTGCTGGGCTGCACACTGCAGACACCTGCAGACATAGCTTCTGTGATAGCTATCTTCCTTGTGACAAAATAACTGACAAAAGAAACTTGGGAGAAACAGACTATTTTGTATCATGGTTTGAGGGTACAGACCACTATTCTGGGGAAGGTCTGATGGCAAGAGCATGAGGCAGCTAGCCACATTATGTGTGCAATCATGAAGCAGAGGGTCATGACATCTGGAGTTCACCTGACTTTATCCTTTTGATTCAATCCAGGACCCCAGTTATGGAAGGGTGACACTCACATTCCAGGGTGAGTTTTCCCATCTCAGTTAGCCCAGTTCGTTAACTCCCTGGGAGACTTGCCTTGAAACTTGTCTTCTAGGAGATTCCAGATCCTGCCAGGTTTCAGCAGTCTTGTAGATTGCTCATGGTTCTGCAGATTCTGGGCTTGAAGTTCTGTCTGGTGTGAGGCTTAAAGAAGTATTAGAGTCATAGAACTTCTAGATCTTGATTCTACTCCAAATCCAGAGTTTTATAATATTCTGTCTCTGTGTTCCTTTAATGAAATACAGGGACAAATTTATCAATTACAGCACTGGCTTATCTGTGTGAAAAGCACACAGTCTGATGTTAAAAGTCTGTGTATTTCAGTTTGGTGGAGAGAACAAACTGATGCTCTTTCCAAATGTTTGTTTTATGTTGCTCAACCTTGCCTCCTCCATCTCTCCTCTTCCTAATGTTGAAGTTACTACAGGGATCTGTAGGGATGACAGAGAAGGAAGGAAAGTCATATTGCCATGTTTTCCCAGTTTTCCTAACTAAACCTTGATTTAAAAGTGGGCTGGCATGCAGCTGCCATCCAGTGAAAACTGATGCCTTCTCTTGCGTCCTGAAGTAGGATGCAGAGTCAAAAGGCAGGAGGACGGCAAGATGTGGATGTGCATGTGTGTGTGTGTGTGTGTGTGTGTGTGTGTGTGTGTGTGTGTGTATGTGTGTGTGTGCGTGCGCACATGCCTGCCTGCGTAGGCTTCCGGGAATGATGGGACATGGGGAAAACGTGACAGCATGGTGTGTGCTTTACAATAAAGACACAGCTTCTGCCAGGAAACAGACAGAGTAGGGTTTCTTGGACTTGTTGCAAGATTGCAGGTGTGCTGGCAGAAGTAGCATTTGGTCAGTCGCTTTGTCAACTTCAGCCAGTCTTCTGCTGCAGCTGAGCTGAGTCTCCAGCCAAGTGCATGTGTGGTTTCTCCACCAGGATATCCCCATCCAATAGTGTGCTGGTGACTGGCTTTATAGGGGACAAAAATTAAAATCCTCACATGGAGCATTGGCCAGTTTCCATCATGCAAACTCTCCCACTGTGGTTAATTTAGAGACATGAAGTGTCCACCAAACAGGTGGTCAGATTCCTACATGTTTAACAGACTGTTCTCCTGAGAGGAATTTGTTCAGATCCTTGTCTTGGCATGGACCAAACCAAACAACTCTGTTTTGTGGAGAATTTGGAACTAATATGA